>OW388298.1:29960334-30637834 GCA_936450465.1 Gibbula magus | reverse complement strand
AGCTGAGGTCACTGAACAATTGGGTCTTCGTTCATTGTCAGCCTCTGTGTTAACCACACATGTACGTTGATACAGTGGGGCTGAATTGATGTAAAGTGATAAACGTATTGGATATACATACACGTGCACCCTTGATACACCTTGAGTTTGGATACTTACATTACCTGGATTCAGGTGATAATGGACACACATGAGAGGATACGCAGAACCTGCATCACAGGTGAGTGATGCTAATTATTCGATGAATTTTATTTGTTTCGCTGATTTTCTTAAAGTGTGTCAAGTTGTTGGTATAATGGTAGAATATCGAATTTGGCCCAGTAAGCATGAGTAACCTTAAACTTTTTTCTAAAAATGAAAAAATATGTGAGTGACAGTGAATTTAATTTTGAAGGTTCATATGAGAAACCAAACACAAGGGAACTTCATCCGCGTTGGCATGAGTTAGCTGGAATTTTGTTTTAAAAAATGGAAAAAGTTATTGGAAGCGATGGTGCATTTTTGAAGGTTTCACATGGGAAACCAAAACACAGCTTTTGCAAAATATACTTCACGTGTTTCTTGAGTGAAGCTATTGCATAAAACTTCACACCTCATTCTGAGGCAATCATTGACAGTATCCCCCTTTTATACTGAGCAAAAAAGGTAAAGGACCATTTGATTGTTTTTTCATTTTGACATTATTTTTTCGAAGTTGGAATTTTGAAATTTTAGCCCAATTTACCACCACTGCTTCAAGGTCGCATTTCAAAATGTCTTGCGTCACCCACAACCCTTAGAGAGCTCACTATCGCCCGTGTTGATAAATGGCATAATATTCCATATAAACCTTTCCTTAGGTTTTCAAGACGTTCTTAAGCCGTAATCAATTCACGAAATGAGCATACCCACCAATGAAGTTAATTTCAATCCAGGTTCAGATTATTAAAACAACTGTAATTCCCAGGCAAAATATATGTAACTCCAAAAACGTCTGTGCATTTCTGATTAAAAACATTAAAATGCTAATTTTTGGTTCATTATTTTTTTTATCGCAATGACCTCGACGTTCATCTGAACATTATTCACAATCTTCTTTCATGACACACATGTACATTTTCATATATGGATAAAATTAAATGGTCCTTATATTAACTTCTTTTGCTCAGTATATTTATCAAACATTTCATTTTATTTGTTCGACCATTTGGGCAGAATAATTTTCGTTTATTTGGCAAATGTTCGACGTTTTGGCTAGAATGTCATTTTCGACCATTTGCCCATTCGACTATTAGGCCTGATGACCTTAGATGTAGTTTATTTATCGTGATTTCTAATATTTCCCTAAAATGTCATTCGAATGGGTGTTTTATCATGTACGTTAGTTAAGGGTCAACTGCGTATATCTGACATCATATTTTTGCGAATGGGCAAATGACTTGTATGATTATATTTTGGCGAGACTAGTTTTATCAGGGATTAGCGAAGCAACTCGGGCGTGACGGACATACACACGCAATGCGTCACAAACGGATTGTCTTCCCAAACGTGACTAAAATTGGGATAACCATTCATAGCTGTCTTGTAACGTGATCCCCTGAAATTGTTTAATTAGATACCTGAGTGTGATGACGAAGTGAAATATATATTCTATAGGAAGTTGGTCTTAGGGCGGAAAACATACCCGAACAGACAGTACGTTAAAACATAGTGTCTTTCCAAACATGACGACACTTTAGGACAACCATCCAATGTTGTCTTGTAGCGTGATCCCTTTTAATTGTATAATTAAATATCCGTGTTGTGAAAAACTGATATATTAATTTGATAGAAAGTTTTTTTAGGGCGAAACACATACACGCAGTAAGTTAAAGCATATTGTCTACCCAAACGTGACGACAACTTGGAAACATCATCTATTGCTATCTTGTAGCGTGATCTCTTTTAATTGTATTATTAGATATCCGTGTTGTGAAAACTGATATATTAATTTGATAGAAAGTTGGTCTGAGAGCGTAACACATACATGTACATATAATACGTCATAAACATATTGTTTTTCCAAACTTGACGAAAACTTGGGAACACCAACCATGGCTGTCTTGAAGTGCGACCTTTCAATGACAGGATTATATATAGTTATAGATATAGCGCAGTTTTGTGAAGAACTGAAATATAAATATTTTATAGGAAGTTGGTCTCGGGTTGGAACAGGTAAATGTACACGCAATATAGCAGATTGACTTCCCCCAAAGATCATTACATCGGACACAAGACTGCAAGTAAAAATGACAATCATACTTGTATTTGGCGAATCTTTTTTTTATATACCAGCGAATGGTCTTTTGACGAACAGAACTGGTATTATGGTGCATGGCTTTAAGAATAACATATAAATATAGTGCTCCCTGAAGCAAGATCACCTATATGTATTGCTGGTGTTTTCGTTACATCATGTCGAGTGGTAAGACACACATAGACATAGATATATCAACATTACAGAAACAAGATTTGTCTTTAAACACTGTCTTTAAAACATGCTCTCAGAAACAATCATAGTTTCAATTATAAATTCAGTGTTTTCTGAGTAAAAACCAAAGATTATACTGTCTCATGTAAATGATCAGGTAAATAATTAAACTATCACAAATGTATGAACACTAATAGCCAAAGTAAAGTTTTTTGGAAAATCTGCCTGCACCAAGGTCAAGGTCACCATGTCAAAATGCATCATCTGTACTGTCTCATCACAAGGAATGTACATGTGAATTATCAAAGGTATATCACTGACCAATGGAAAGTAGATGCCAAGAATAAAGTTTTTCGGACAGACAGACATAATCTCCGATTGAAGCCAAGTCTGTATTTTTAAGGAGTTGAGGTGATTTGGGGTTTAACGCCGCTTTCAAGAGTATTACAGTTATATCGCGTCTACTGTATTATGGCAGGGAGAAAGCCCGCAACGCCATGTGGCTATGTACTGCGGTGAAACCTGCGAGTATCGGCTGGAACTAGCTAACCATGGGTGGTACTGCACTGAAAGTCAGTGTAGCATTGCACCCAAACCTTACTGCGTGTAGAACAGTTCTCTACTGCAATCAACGTTGCCGTGCCCCTGGCGGGATTCGAACCCGAACGCACTATTCCGCCCCGTTAACCCAATGGTAACATCGTGATAAAACACAGATGATGTTATGTGAGAGTCTATGTCATACTGTGTTAACAACACGAAGCTACGTAGTGGAGCACAGTGGTGTAGTGGTTAGCGTGTCTGCCTCACACGCCAACTGCCCGGGTTCGAATCCCGGTAGAGACAACAAACCTGGGTCTTACACTGTGTTGTGTCCGTGGGCAAAGGCACTTCATCCACATTGCACTCAGTTCACCCAGCTGTACAAATGGGTACCTGGACATGGGAATGTATGGACTTCATTGGCGGCACCGAAAGTACGATTCCTTCAGGGTAATAATTGTGTAGCGCCTTTAGCATGCATTGTGCATGGGTATGTGCTCATTATAAATATGCTATTATTATTATTTAGCCCACGACTATTTTATACAACCGACTTCCAAAACACCTCTCAAACAGACAGTTCGTATGTACATGAAGTATACTGTCAACCGAATTACCAACACTCGTCAGATACCATAGGCAACTAATGTTTTGTTCTTCTGATAAATTTTACCTGCCTGCAGTAATTCTGCAGGAATTCAAATGAATAATGAATTACACTAGCATTATAAGGTGAGGTGAGTTAGGGTTTAACGCCAATTTCAAGAGTATCGCTGTATAGGGTTATAAACAACAATATCGTCAACATCG
Source organism: Gibbula magus (assembly GCA_936450465.1). NCBI lineage: Eukaryota > Metazoa > Mollusca > Gastropoda > Trochida > Trochidae > Gibbula > Gibbula magus. The sequence goes on along the minus strand of OW388298.1, from coordinate 30,634,032 downwards.
CATATAGTTCTTAGATATCAAGGACGCCTTTATTCGTGAAATCCGTACAAATTTGAAGAAATTAGGATCAGTACTGAAAACGCTAGATGATGTCGACATTGATACAACTTCTCTACGCAAGACCTAACTCTTGCCAGTCTCTATCACTGGCTGATTTCAGCCTTGCTGTATTACCCTCGCTTTTCCATGCTAAGATAGTAGAATCGGAGCCCACTTTGCATTTCAGGTGCGATCCACTTTCTTAGTAAGGCAAAGTGAGGGAACTACTGCAAGGCTTTAATATGCATATGCTTACGTTTTGTATTCTTTTACCGCTTCCAGACTATATTTTGATTAAAAAAGTATTCTCCTTCCGCGTCATTATGTTTTCAACAAAAATTAAAACCAAATCCTTCCCAACCGTCACTTTTTCCAAAAAAATGTGTCCGAGAAACATTTAACTATTTTTATATATCCAAAATGCCGCCTAAGATTCTCTTCCTATAGCTGAATGACCAAAACGCGCCAGACATCAATGACAACTGTCAAGTGTGAACCTTTACAAATATCACCCCCTGGAACCTCGAACTGTAGAGTGATGTGGTGGCGATATTGAATAACTAAAGATGAAGTGATAATGATATGATTTTGCTATTTCTGCAGAGGAAAGGTATTAATAATTGCCTTGGATAAGTATCACTTTCCAATCACAACATAAATAGTGCTTAATGTTTAATTATTTTCTTAAATTATCAAAAAACGTGGAGTAAGTTATCATAGAACGACAGACAATATTCATAACCACGTTAATATACGCCCTCGTTTGAATAGCATGGAAACATACAAAAGTCCCAAAATTCAATTTGCTTCAAGTGCGTTGTTCATTGTTTGTAAGATTTATTAAACCTCATTTTCTTAATTTTTTACAAAGAAAAATATTATCACTTTGACTGAAATATGCAGAGATAATGCTGAGCATTAAAGCTAAGTGAGCATGAAGAGAGGTTTGAAACCAGACATTTTAACGCTTAATACAGATGAAACGCATGGGTTCCTTCACCCCTTACTTCTTTCAAACTACTTCTCATATTACTTCTCTTGGTATTAAAGGGGCAGTAGCTCGTTTTTTGCAAAAAAATTTTTTTTCAAATGTCTTATTTATAATGATAGTTTGTGCCATTTAAAATTATTTTAGAGGGTTTAACATCTTATTACACAAAGCAATTACCAGTAGTAGTAATAACGGTGTATAAAGCAAACATTGCATGGCGGCCATTTTATTGTGAACACATTTTATTATTTCGAATGACAAAAATTATTCTAATGGCTTTTCTTAGCAATGGACACTCATTTATAACTTGATTTTACGAAAAGAAAAGGGTATTTTACGATTGGTGAAATTATTTTTCAAATACATTTCATCGACTTATTTAAGCGAAAAAACGTGCTACTGTTCCTTTAAACTCACTAGTCATGTCCCATGACTTTGTAAAAGAAAGCCTTTGGTACAATCTAGGTCCTTATTCAACAAATTCGACTCCGTTCCATAACAGCGAGCGCTTTTAATCGCTCATTGATCGCTCAATGTAGCGCTCAAATAGCGCCCATTCTCTCCTGAACGACACGGTGCAAAACCTCAAAGTTCGCTCACTTTGCTACCTAGCGCTACATTGAGCAATCGCGTTCAAGAGAGGTTTAAAAGTAATCGCTAATTGAGCGATTACTTTGAAACCTCTCTTGAACATGGCCCTGATGAACTGAATATCACCAACGCCTGTTCAAGAAGCAACTTCCCTACGAAATGCATAACTCTTGCCAGCCTCCATTACTGGCTGATTTAAAGCTTTCCGTATTTCCTTAAGGTTTCCGTGCCAGGAAATCAAAGCCCACTATGCTTTGCATGTGCATCGATCCACTATCTTGGCACGGAAAAGCGAGGGAAATTCTGCAAGGCTAAATCAGCCAGCAAAGAGCGTGAGTTATGCATAACTTGACCGCAGTCCGATTTATGTCTTCACGCATGACTCCACATTATATAATCATATATACTGACCCTCGTGCTGATGTGGGGTATTTATATATCCTGTGGACTTCTATAGTAACCGAGGAAAATGGCGGATAATTATTTTGGTATCTATTTGTCTAAATACAAATGCTTTAAAAATAAAATTGTGCTTTCATAAATTCTACTTTGTCTAAATGTGGAATATTGATGAACACTTGGTGACGTCATTGCATTTGTTGTGGAATACTGATGAACACTTGATGACGTCATTGCATTAGTTGTGGAATACTGATGAACACTTGGTGACGTCATTGCATTAGTTGTGGAATACTGATGAACACTTGGTGACGTCATTGCATTAGTTGTTGAATACTGATGAACACTTGATGATGTCATTGCATTACTTCATTTCATGCTGAAACATTGTGAGTAGAGCTATTAAATGACAAGCTAAACATGGAATAGGTCATGGTGTATTTTAAATCAAACTTAGCATGAAACATTCGCCATAAAATACTTTTAAGTACTTAATTGCCCCCTGCCGCCGCGAAGCGCGGAGCGGGGAGCGGGGGATATAGTATTCAGCTCCGTCCGTCCCGTTTCTTGTTAGCGCGATATCTCATGAACCACTAGACCTATAGGCTTTAAATTTGGTACCAGTCTTCATTTGGTGAATACGCAGACACCGTTTTGGGTGACCTTGACGTTATTTTCAAGGTCCCAAGAGACTTTGATTGTTTGTCAAATCTTGTTAGCATGATATCTCATGAACCGCTGCACCTATACACTTCAAATTTGGTACCAGTCTTCAATTGGGGAATACGCAGACACCATTGATTTGGGTGGCCTTGACAACATTTTTAAGGTCACTACAAGACTTTGATTGTTTGTCAAATCTTGTTAGCATGATAAAATAACAATTGAATCAAACATGCAATGGTCATTACTAGGTACAAGCTGTGTGTCCATCATTTTAGCTCATTTCTTAATTGCGGCGGGGGACATGGTCACGTTTGTGACAATTACTTGTTGTAAATATTCCATTTATAGAGATTGTTGTATACATTATTAAAAACTAAAGTATACGAAATACCGCTGCCATGATTTGAATCTAACGAGGTACGTTAATAATCAAATTCACAATTTGTATATGGAGATTATAGCCTCTGTGAACACTATTTATACAAATCTATTCTCAGCTTGTCTTTTTATGAAGATCTGTGAGAAATATGTTTCTTTCTTCATTTGATTAAGTAAAATTTTGACATTTGACTATCCGTCTGAGAATTTGATTGACCCATTTCGCTACGTCACATACAAAACATTGGCCTCCTTCCAAAAAGTAAACATCTATCAATGATCAGGATTATTTTGGTTATCGCTTTAACAAAAAGTTTCTTCATAGATCGCAAATACACATTTCACTCGAAACTAGAAACGCCCCAATTTTACACTCGTTTTAAGTAGTTTGTGGATCATTAAGTAAACTGTAATGTCAAAAATTCAATACTGAAAATGATGTGTTATTTTTGCCTTTATTGTTGAGGAATTTAATACTCGTCCTAATAATTGAAAGTAGGACAAGTGTATTTATTTTGTCTGAGGTTCTGAAAGCTTTAAATATGTCTGGGCACAGGTGAAGTTTAGCGCATATGTTGCGCAACAGAGATGAACTGGTAGTTTTATCAGTGTTGAGCAACATATTTGCCCCGAACTTAACTTATATTTATTCAACTAGATGTAGCAAAACGTCACGATGGTACATTACAACTCCAATTCAAAGCAATTGTAATATAAGTATTACCATTTATTTAGTAGACATCCGTGCCATTTCATATAAATGTTTGTAAAATACCCTTTCAATTTCAATACTGACTTCTCATATTTTAGGAATTTCCCCAAATTTAAATGAACCCGGACATTTTCGATAACAGACAAATAACTGTAAAAAATTAAAGAATGCATGTCCCTTGCTCTCAGGAAAAAACCCCAACCAAAATCAACCCTTGGCAGAAAATGCTATGACCACTTGAAAATGTCATAGAAAGGTGTACTGAGATTGTAAAATCAGTTGTATGACAAATACTGTCTGAGTTATCTCCCTTCGTACCAACTGCTAAAATGGCTGACATTGTTGTTGACAACAGAAGTTTGAAAGCGGTGAAATATGATATTAAAGGTAAAAACAGTGAGTATTCTATAGTGAAATACATGAAGACATTCATATAAAAGTATAAGCCTTCACAAGATTCCTTAAAATTTTCAGATTTTCAGTGTTTGATCAATACAAATTTTAACATGGTAAATTTATTATTTTGACTATTATTGCACATTAAATAATGTGTCACTGAATTTCAAACACATTCGAAAGGTTAGCTGGTTGAGAGCACTGCGAGGTGATCTGAATGACGATGTTCGTTGTCCTTGAACTCTGAGAAAACGTGAACCTTTTTATTAGGTCACGTGAACCTTCGCCAGGAGTTCTTCGTTTAAGAGTTTGAGAGTCATCATATTATCGTTTAATATTATATACCACGTCAAACGTCAAAGCCAATACATTTTTCTTTAAAATAAGCTATACAACTTAAAAATCGATCAGGTATTTATAAAGATATGAATTGTCAACAAATTGATGAGAAATCGCTTGAAAAAAGTATATAAAATCACTTTAATATCCTGTCAGCTATAGGTGATCGTTCAAATTCAAGACTTCTACAATAGCTTGGTATTTTGGTGTCAAATCCAAAATCCATTATAATTGAAATGAAAGTCAATATTTGTTACTGAAACATGTTTAGGGTCATTCTATCAAGGTATTACACTTTACTAACTGCATTCTAACAAAAATCCCTATTTAAAGCAGTATGAACTTTTAAAAAATTAAAAAATCAAGAAACTGTCAAATGCAATAAGTTGTATTTACGATATTGGCTTATATAAAGCGAGAAGAAGTATTTAATTATTAACAGACTCAAATAATCTCAAATTCATCCACCGTTCCTATGGTTGTAGGCTTTTTCTCAATTATTGTTAAACAAAGGACTAAAAGTCGGATGTCTAGCTAGCTTCTTATCATGCATGATAACATTTGTTTCGGCCTTTGAATGTCAACTTGGTTTATAAAATTTTTTTTACAATAAATTAATTCTAAAGTATGTTGTGTAGTTTATGTAAGTGTAGTTAATTTAGATAACATTTCAGTACCATAACATTTTCCCTAATATTTTCATAAATGTTGCATATGGTGGATTTTTATATCAATAAATTATTAAATAAAAAAGCAATTGTTATGGAATCATTAACTTTATCCTAACATTCCCAGAGCACCGCATGTCATTTACAAACTAGGGTGTTGCTTAATTAATTTCCAAGCGTATATATCAAAAGCACCGAACGACCAGTACACTTAAATACACTGAAACATATACCTGTAACAGGTAATGAAGGGTTCCTTTACCTCTAGCGTCCAATCATATGTTCGTCTCGGTCACGCATCACGGTCTATTTAGTTTATAATTAGTATAATAATGTCAAGCCAGTGGAACATGCACCCCGTTGAATGATCTAGGTACGTAGCAGATTCAAAACGTAAATTATTATTATGATTTCAAATTTTCGTTATCACATTTCTGCGTGACAAATCAGTAAAAGAGGACATTTGACGGATCCACTGAGTATACACAGCACAAAAGGGCTCCGTTCCATAACAGCGAGCACTTATAATCGCTCATTTATTGCTCAATGTAGCGCTCATTCTCTCTTGAACGACTCGGTGCTAAACCTTAAAGTTTGCTCGCTTTGCTACGTAGCGCTACATTTAGCAATCGCGTTCAAGGGAGGTTTAAAAGTAATCGCTAATTGAGCGATTACTTTGAAACCTCTCTTGAACACGGCCCTGGTGTTGCACCCTCAAGTTTTTTCACCAGGAAAAAGTTGACTGATAAGAAAGTAGACAATGTTTCAGGAAAATCAACTTTGTGATATGACAGAAGCATTATCTACCAGTTTAACAAAGCAAATTTAATTCAGATAATGTTTCACAACTTTGTAATATTTGCAGGAACAAGTAGAACATTGAAAATCAGTATTGATTGTTGTAATGTGAGTAATTCCATTATTTCAAGGTTTGGATGCAATGCTACACTGAATTTCAGCGTAGTACCACCATTGGTTCGCTAGTTCCAACCGTTGCTCGCAGGTTTCACCACAATACATAGCCACATGGCGCAATGGCTTGCTCCCTGCAATAATACTAGCAGCCGTGATATACGAGAAAAACGCTTGAAAGGCGTTAAACCCTAACTCACCTCACTTTCTGTGTATACTCGTAATTTATTTGTAGGTATTTTACAAAGTTTTTTTTTAATATGATTTCATCTTTTAATAAATTGTAAATGTTTTAATAAATTGCAGATGTGTTTTATCTGTAATATAGTCTCTCATACCCAATGGTGGGTGACTCGATATGTTTTACCTGTTATTGTTATCATGATGTTAATATACATATAACTGTATATATGTATCGAGGTGAGACTTGACTAAAATAAATGTCTGTCTGTGTACCTGCGTAAAAGATGGCCCGATTGTCAGTTAATTAGGTGTCAATAAGTGCGTGCAACCATGCACCTATTTGTCATAGTCACATCACGCGTTAATGAGTAAATCATAGATTAACATGCACTCGATGAGGTAGATGACATATGCCAGTAACAATAATTGATGTCATTGTAAGAATGACGTCATCATTTGAATCGCTTATTCTCCAAAGTGAGTCACATTTCACATCTTTGTGACATTTCGTGTTATTTTGCAAATTTATCGGACGCTCTTCTTTGAGCGTGTAGTCATTTTAAGTGAAAAAATGCAGTGTTTTTCCATAATATTCTATTTGTACTAATACGTGCTGGCATACCATATGTGCAGTTCAAATAATGTCATTCAACTTGCATATCCAACCCAAGTAGCCCTTAAACCCCCAAATATATTATAATTACTTATTTCCCGTTAAAATCATGTAACATCATTGCATACGTGCAGAAACCGAAACTACACGTCCAATTTACATACACAGTAGTTATATGACCTATGGAATATTTTATTTTTTAAATTTTGTGTCTGTTGTAAACTTGAACCATCAGGAGAGATGATATATTCCCGGACCCCACATAATAATAATCTTTATTCAGGTACTTAGAAGGCCTCAGGCCTATAGTACATCATATACATTGCAAAACATTGCAAACACATTTAATATATACAATGCGTCTATGTACAAATGCATAAAATATATACATGGACAATTTTTAAAGTTCTTGAGCGTTTGAACTATTCAGCAATAGTGCAAATTTAAATTGACTAGGATGTACATGATATTTGTTTTTTATATATTTATTTCGTATGTTACTGCAAATTGGACATACTAGAAGGAAATGGTATTCATCTTCAACTTCATCTAACTTACAAAATTTACAAATTCTGTCCTCCCTGCTAATGTTTGCATATCTGCCTTTCTCAATGAACAGATCATGTGATGAACATCTAAAACGTGCTGAGCTAACCCTGTACTTTTTTTTACGTAAATAGAGTATCGGTTACATTTGCTTGAAATGTTAATCTTTTCTTGCCAGTTTTGGCAAGGAGGGATGACTTATCCCCGGACCCCACATAAGTTGACCAAGTTGTATAAATGACCAGGGCCATGTTGACCAGGGCCATGTTCAAGAGAGGTTTCAAAGTAATCGCTCAATGAGTGATTACTTTTAAACCTCTCTTGAACGCGATTCCTAAATGTAGCGCTACGTAGCAAGGCGAGCAAACTTCGAGGAATTTGCACCGTGTCGTTCAAGAGAGAATGAGCGCTGCTTGAGCGTTACTTGAGCGCTACTTGAGCGCTACTTGAGCAATCAATGAGCGATTATAAGCGGTCGCTGTTAAGGAAAGGAACGCAGTTTTAGCATTCATGATAAAATTAAAACTAGAAGGCAATTTACTCATAAAAACAGATATCTCGCTCTTTCTAAATTCAGTCTGAGTAATTAACTTTCTAAAAGACAAAATTCAAATTGTTGCCATGAAAACAGAAAAATAACATTAAAAAAGTTCAAGCCCCACGTTTTGGCTCATCAGAGCTGAATTGTCGAACCCCCTGAACATCCGCCATTAAAGGGGCAGTAGCACATTTTTTTTCAAATTTTATTTTTTCAAATTTCCTATTTATTATGAAAGTTTATGTCATTTATATTTACTTTAGAGGATAAAACATCTTATTACAAAAACCAATTATCCGTAGTAATAATAACGGCGTTGCGTATAAAGCAAAAATTGCATGGCGGCCATTTTATTGTGAACACATTTTATTATTTCGAATTACAAAAACGATTCCAATGGTTTTACCGAATCATGTACACTCATTTTTAACTTGATTTTCCGAAGAGAGAAGGGTGTTTTACTATTGGTGACATTATCTTTCAAATACATTTCATCGACTTATTTGAGCGAAAAAACGTGCTAATGCCCCTTTAAGTGATTGGAATAATATGTCTAAATTGCAGGAATAATCTAAACTTATATATACTTTCGTTTCCATTCCCATAAATTATTAATAATATTTCATAATTGTAAACATGCAAGTTAGTACATGTATCTCAGATTTCGGACACTTCGATGACATTTGACAAAAATTCATTATAAAATGTCAAGGTGCATTATATCCTTGACTCTCCAATTTGATGTTGCTAAAACACTCCTGTTGCATTTGATGTAGGTATAAAATAGACCCCTGGAGTTTATTCATATCCATAACTCACGCTTCATTGAGCTTTGCAAGCAGAACGATATATAATTTATTCTATGACGTCACTGACCCTGGACGTAAACATTGACCTGTCACAAAATGATCGGTGGCAGTCACGATGTGGATTTATCGTTGGGAAGAATTGATGAATTGATCAGTGATTTTACCGATTAATTTGATAATGCATCTAATTTGACCGATTAATATGATAATATATCATAATTTGACCGATTAATATGATAATATATCAGTAATTTTACCGATGAACATGATAATGTATCTTATTTTACTGATGAATTTGAGAATGTATCAATAATTTGACCGCAAATTTTCGATAATTTTACCGATGAATGTTAGAATGGATCACGAATGTTACCGATAAATATGAGAATGTATCAGTAATTTTACCGATGAATATGAGAATGTATCAGTAATTTTACCGATGAATATGAGAATGTATCTAATTTTACCGATTAATATGAGAATGTATCAGTAATTTTACAAGTGAATTTTCGATAATTTTACCGATGAATATGAGAATGTATCTAATTTTACCGATGAATACGAGAATGTATCTACTTTGATTGATGAATATGAGAATGTATCAGTAATTTTACCGATGAATATGAGAATGTATCAATAATTTTACCGATAAATTTCGATAATGTTACCGATGAATTTGAGATTGTATTAATAATTTCACCGATGAATATGAGAATATATCAGTAATTCTACCGATGAATATGAGAATGAATCAGTAATTTTACCCATGAATATGAGAATGAATCAGTAATTTTACCGATGAATATTAAAATTAATTAGTAATTTTACCAATAAATATGAAAATGTATCAATAATATTACCCATAAATATGAGAATATATCAATAATTTTATCGATGAATATGAGAATGAATCAGTAATTTTACCGATGAATATGAGAATGAATCAGTAATTTTTACCGATGAATATTAGAAGGAATCAGTACTTTTACCGATGAATATGAACATGTATCAATACTGTTACCGATGAATATGAGATAGACAATGCATCCTACTATCTATCTCACCGCAAGCATATATATATATATTTTAAAGGTCAATATATATGAGACAAATAACTATTACATTCCTGTTGACTTAATATAATATAAACATTGTTACATATATTTCTTACTTTTATGATGTATGTAGTCATCGTTTCAAATGTTAGACTTTGTGTTTTATTTCTTGTCTAAATAAAAAAATGATTTGTCACGTCTCTCAAATGTATTTAAAATTGTAAACAGTGTCTGACGTTTATAAATGATTGATATTATGAGAAAGCATCCCTTCCGCCACTCAAGTGACAGACATATTAATGATACGCTGACGTCACGGCTATTTTGGAATGTATAAATAAGCAATAAATGCGTTTACGCCCGCCATAGCGTCACAGCGTCACTGCGGGGTTTAATGTTATAAAATTTGAATATAAACTATTTAATTTTAGGATGGATGAAGGTTTGATATGTTTAAATCGTTTCCGGTTCCTGAAAGGTCATATATGCGAGTCAAAGACATGCACGCTTTTGTTATATATATGTCCTGGAAATAAACACTGTGTGCTTGATATTATGGAAAGACGTCAAAACTATGATAATATGTCAGATCATATATGTTTTTTAATAACAGAACTGGATATTTTGAAAATTATTCCACGTCATGTATATTTTGAATAACGATTTATTCGCTGTAGGGTATCGCAATTTGTGTCAGTAACTTGTACTGACTAATAATTTCCCGCCATTCATCATATGGGATACCAAATGAAGTCGGTGAAAACTCATTAAAAGTAATTCTCATTTGATGCCATCCACATGGTAGTATTCTAAATCTTCTCTATGTATTTCTCAACCTCGGTTACCCAGGGTTTTATATATGCTCCGTTACTCTCCACTATATCACCCATGGGAAACCTTATCAGAAAAATCTGTACTCAAATTATCCGCCCTTGGCCGGCGTAAGCCAATCAAACTGCTACGCAGCTTGGACCTGCGAGCCAATGACAATTCATATCACTTCGTTTCAAAGCAAGGGCGGATAATTTGAGTACAGATTTTTCTGATAAGGTTTCCCATGGGTGATATAGTGGAGAGTAACGGAGCATATATAAAACCATGGGTAACCGAGGATGTGTATTTCTATGCAAATAATGATTCGTTTAACCGCATGTCTCGCATTTTCAACTGTAACGAAATTTTGCGGATAAACGGGGTCTCACTGTATATAAGAAGCCGCTATAACTAACCTCGCTTGTTTGTGAGAGTTACACATCAAAGAAATGTAATGGGGCATTAAAAGGATATGTTAAGTGATGAAATTAAATTGAAAGACAAAAAGGAATTTGTGACATGTATCCCTGTTAGCCACGTGTTTACAAAGGCCATAACATATTGTGTATATGAGACAGTAATAGTGTTAAAAATAGTTGTCGTGTATAATTTATTACACAAGATGTCCTTATGTTATTGATGCGGGATTCTTGCTCAGAAGCTTTCCTCATCCTAGCAACGAAGAGTGTGGACAAAGAAACAGTCTGAGCTCGTTAGCATACCAAATTCAGAAGAAATATTGAAACCTATAGAAAATACTTTTAAAGGGGCTGTAGCACGTTTTTTCGATGAAATAAGGCAATGAAATGTTTTTGAAAAATAATGTCACCAACAGTAAAACACCCTTCTCTCTTCGGAAAGTCAAGTTCAAAATGAGTGTACATGGTTCCGTAACGCCATGGAAACGTTTTTGCCATTCGAAAAAATAAATTGTGTTCACAATAAAATGGCCGCCATGCATTTATTGCTTCATATGCCGTTATTACCACTACGGAAAATTAGTGTGTGTAATAAGATGTTTTACCCTCTAAAGTAAGTATAAATGACATAAACTATAATTATAAATGGGAAATGGGAAAAAAATAAAATTTGCAAAAAAACGTGCTACCGCCCCTTTCAAATAATCACTGATATATTTATCATTTACTTAGAATAAACTATTTGACCCTTTTAAATGTCTTCACTTGAAAGTCTATTTGGTGTCATTAATTTTCATAGGAGTCTCATTGAAATCAGACTGTGATTAGTTAACCTATACTGGGTGCAACTAATTCGGTCTGTTTTTAATGAGACTAATTCCATAGCTGCGTGGTTTTTTATCTATTCAAAAGAAGGGATAGTGACTTACTTTTTAAGTTGTTATTAATATAGAATACAAAATACGATAACACGTTATAATTTATCTACCTCATTACCATATTACCCTGTCATCTTAATGTAGTACTATAACTCGTTCGCGTGAAGATCAGAGATTAACGTTGTGTTGATTAATTAACATGAGATGAATATATTATTATTTTGATTTCAACTTTGATACTATAAGTGACAATAAATTTGTTATAATAAGACACGAATGAGAGATTTTATTCATAATACAAAACCAGTCAATTAATCATTATTTATTATTTACATACGACTCATCAAAGCATTTCCTATCCGATCAACAGATTTATCATTTAACAGGTTGGGACTAAATTCTGCATTTAAGAAAGGTAAAGCTCATCTACGTAACGCGTCCAATTTCCAAATGTAAAAAAAAATATATTTTTGCGTTAATTATAAGGGTTAACCATTGGATCTCGATTGAGTCGTCATTCGAACAGTTACTCTGTGGGACTGTAATCTGTAATCAAATTTCATATTTCCCGAGGCGCAGCCCAAAGAATTGGGACATTGACGAGGGTCTTATTCCTATCCCTCCCCATCCAGTGTCGAATTCTTTACTCTTACCCGTTATTTTGAAGCCAAAGATGTCCGTAATAAACACTCGACTGTGAGACGGCGTCAGGGCACAGTGATGAATTTTGACGTTAGACAAACAAGGGAGGGAACTCTGCAACTTCAAAGTTATCGTTTACGGGTAGTTTGAAAAATACACAGGTTCTTTGAATTATAAACATAAACTTATCAGAAAATATAAATTCATTGAACTCTTAATATCAGTTTTCACTGTAACTTTAGATTCTGAAATTCAGCTATTTAAATGGAGCATTCCATCTCAGATCATGTTCATTTAAAACCCATTTATCCAGCCTTATGACACATTTCAACGAGGTCTACGGAACCTACACCCGGACAATTTCGCGATCATGGTTCCGTTTGCTTTGTCAATTGACCAATCAGAATTATTTGTATATTTAGGCTTAAAGAGTATGGAGCTAGTTAATCTCACTTGGTTTAAATACACGGTAATAACATGATGTGCCTTTGTAGATCAAAAGCAAGATTCATCGTATAACACAAACATAAACCTACATCTCTCTCCTTAAAGCCCATTATTATGTTTTGTCATGCTTTATTAAAGCTATAAACATTTTACGTGCAGTCATGGGACATTGTCCTGTTTAATGACGTAATGTAGTGTTCTATCATTTCAGTTATGCTTTGAGTGTGAAATAAAGTTAAAGGTGCATCCATTGTGTTTCATAAAATTTTATTTGCCTTTACTACATGCCAACATACAATATGTGCTGATAACAGTTCAAATAATTCCACTCAATTTGCATAATCATCACCAATCGCCAATTATATCATAATTACTAGTTTCCAATTAAAATCTAGCAACATCATTATACTTGAGCAGAAACCGAAACTACGCGTTCCATTTACTTGCACAGTACTAGTAATAAGACCTATTAAACATGATAAACTTTTAGTCTGTTGTAAATAAGTTTCCAAAATTACGTTTGGCTAAATGACGCGTGCCACACGCAGAGCACTGTCCGGTTTTCGATCAAAAATCGATACTTTTACCTTTTGTTTATATCGTCGGTATACTGAGCCGATCAAAATGGCAATTTTCGGCAACAGTCAGTAGTTCTCGATAAAATAACACAATTTATAACGTTAAGCATATGTGACCCAAAACACAATGGTTGTACGCTCTAACTTTGGTTAAAACAAATTTAATAGTACCCAAAACACTTTTCGTTAGTACCACTGTTATGGATTTCCTGTTAATAGTGAAATTACTGCATCATTGTGTATTCTGAAGTTGATACTGTTTTCACTGTTGTATTATGTTTAGTATCACTTACTCTTGATGACTTTTGTTTGGTCTGTGTTGTAATTGTTGCTTAATGTAAATATTAGAACGAGATTCCGAAAGTATTGGTATCGCTTAACGGGTTTGTGGCGTTCGGCTTCGGGTCAAGAGGTCCGGGGTTCGAATCCCGCCAGGGGCACGGCAACTTTGTCTGCAGTAGAGAACTGTTCTACACGCAGTAAGGTTTGGGTGCAATGCTACACTGAATTTCAGCGTAGTACCACCCATGGTTCGCTAGTTCCAGCCGATGCTCGCAGGTTTCACCGCAATGCATAGCCACATGGCGTTGCGGGCTTTCTCCCTGAAATAATACTAGCAGCCGCGATATAAGTGAAATAATCTTGAAAGCGGCGTTAAACCCCAACTCACCTCACCTCACCTCACGGGTTTGTAAACTAAACTGCCGGGCAAAAGAAAGTACACACCTCAGCTAGCTAGTTTCGATTAATTCCATGGTATGATGTTTTTCAAGTTGATATCCAGTGCCACTCTGTATTGTTTTCATCTTTGTTTTCATCATTTATGTACCCCAAACACATACAGTGCAATAAATCATATAAATCAATTGATGGATTCAGCTCTTAGAGGCCCGTTCTCACTGTACAACTTATAGTTACAACTTGTAGTATCATGCAATTGTATGTGCGTCATTTTAAGAATCTAGATTTAAAAAAAAGTGTTTTCTTTCCATATTTGTAAACTTTCGATAAAGTGTTGCTTATGTTTGATGGTATTTAGATCGAGTTACATGGTCACGATGTTGTTAAGATTATATTTATTTACATTGTACTGTTGGTATCTGACCCATACCCACGATACGGCAGAATCGCAGGCATTAGCGGCGAAACTGAAGTTGAACACAACTATACTAACCGTACCTTGTGAACGTGCCTTAAAGGTCATTTACGGCGCCTCGATCACAATTTTTGTCCCGTCTCTTTGTTACCAGGAATACTGTTGTTATTTACGACGCTTCACACACATTTTGGTCCTGTATATATTTCCAGGAATGCTGTTGTTAATTACGACACTTCAATCACACTTTAATGCCGTGTCTGTTACCACAAATACTTCTGGTATTTACGATGCTTCACTCACATTTTAGTCCTGTATCTATTTCCAGGAATACTTCTGTTATTTACGACGCTTCAATGACATTTTAGTCACGTCTCTCTGTTTCCAGAAATACTGCTGTAATGTACGATGCTTCAATCAAATTTTTAGTCCATTTTCTCTGTTTCCAGAAATACTGTTGTTATTTACGACGCTTCACTTACATTTAAGCCCCGTCTCTTCCAGATATACTGTTGTTATTTACGACGATCCAATCACATTTTAAGTCCATCTCTCATTTTCTAGGATTACTGCTGTTATTTACAAAGCTTCAATCACATTTGAAGTCCATTTTCTCTGTTTCCAGAAATACTGTTGTTATTTACGACGATCAAATCACATTTTAAGTCCGTCTCTCTTTTTCTAGGATTACTGCTGTTATGTGTCCACTGTCCCGCGGTCCAGTGTGAGTCCAGATCAGTGCGGATCACCAAGCCTAACAACCAGGATCTACTAGAGGTGGGACTCAAGAGTAGGGAGACCATACAGTGTAGAGCAAACCCAGGGTCAGAGTCCTTTGTTTCGGTAAGTGGTGTCAGTAGATATGAAGGGGCTGTAGCACGTGTTTTTCTTCAAATTTAACATTTATAATGATAGTTTATTTAATTTATATTTACTTTAGAGGGAAACACATATTATTACACAAACATACAGTGTAGAGCAAACCTGGGCTTCGTTCCATAACAGCGAGCGCTTATAATGGCTTTCTCTCCTGAACGACACTGTGCGATTCCTCGAGGTTTGCTCGCTTTGCTACGTAGCGCTACATTGAGCAATCACGTTCAAGAGAGGTTTAATGTAGCACTTAATGAGCGATTATAAGCTTAAATTACACTTGTGACGTCATCCTATTGTTCTTTCACTCCATTATTTTTCAGTAATGGAGAGTTACACATCACATCATAATTTTGAAGTAAAAATTTAATTTCTTTAACTTTTTAAAGCAATTTTGATAACAGAGCAATACTTTGAGTGTAATTTAAGTAGGGTAATATCCTCGTAACTCTCCATTCCTTAAAAATAATGGAGCCGAGGCCCTCCTCGTAACTCTCCATTCCTTAAAAATAATGGGCCTCGGCCCCTCTGGGGCCTCGGCTCCATTATTTTTAAGGAATGGAGAGTTACGAGGACATTACCCTCTACATCATGCACAGGCGCCAGACCCTAAATATAAACCTTCGTATATCTACCTACCTATGTAACATAAAGAAGGTATGACACTGTCCACCATTTTGAATCCTGGCATAGGACCGGAAATGTAAACTTGGATCAGTCTACGAATGTTACAAGGCGTATTTGAACCAGCAAACCAGTTCCGGTCCTATGTCAGGTTCAAAATGACGGACAAATATATATATATATGTTCAGGACAGGTAGGCTACAGCCCCCATACGCATCGAAACCGGCCGTTACGAAGGAATCGACGAAACAGATAGAAGATGCTTTCATTGCCCTAGCCGGATTGAGTCGGAATATCACGTTTTACTCGAATGTCCACTTTACAACGACATAAGAACAAACCTTTTATCAGCAGCAAACTGTTATATTCCACGTTTTACTCTTTTATCGGATAATGAGAAGCTATCACTCCTTTTAAGCTCTGAGGATCTTATACAAAATTGTGCCAAAAACTGCTTTAAAATACTTTTAAGACGCCAGAAAATATTATACAAATAGTTTTTAATACGCTTGTTTAATGATGTTTATACCGCCCTATACTGCATTGCAGCATGTGTTTACTCATGTCTTTTATTCCCAATTGTCCTTTTAATTACACCATATTGTTCTTTTATTGTCATGTAATATATTTTAATCGTCTCTCATAACTCCATTAGAGTGGCATATGTTCATTTATAATTTATCTGTATAGTTGTTTGTATTATTTCTTTTTAATGTACATATGGTGAGACGTAAATAAACAATCTGTCTGTCTGTCTATATATACGTAGGTATATATTTAGGGTCTGGCGCCTGTGGCATAATGAGCCATCGATGTTGATAGACATACCAAACATTATACTTAGAATCTATCACATTGAAATATCACACTAAATCTTTCTCAGATTTTTAGAACTGAAAATTAGTGGGTAAATCTAATTCTACCATGGCATTTTAAAATCCTTGTTTTTGATTGGTTTATTTTATGGTCGAACGGAGGTTAGACTGACAAAAAGTTAAAGCACAGTAGGTTTATCTCCTAATTAGTGAATGTGTTTTCCAGTCTAAATATAGATCAAGTCGGTTATTTTCAGACACAAATCATTGTGATCTATGTGTCATAGCTGCTAATATCATTATACAATGTCATTAAATATGATAAATGTAAATATTTTGTATATCCACAAGAGAGAATGTCTCGATTGTTAGACATTTAAAAACATGTTAATATAACAATCGACACATCCATTAATGTGTGACTAGGAGCGAAAACCGTCGAGAAGCACGAGCTTTTCGTGGGTTGCTATAGCGACTTGTGAAATTAACAAGTCTTCGTGCCTGGGAACGCTTGTTTAGTGCAGTGCAGTACGTTTTATGCAATATAGGGAATTTTGTTTATATGACGTCAGATGGTATCATTCTAATTGCAATCAGTGGCAAAATCTGACTTTCCCTCTAAATTGTTTCAGCTGGGCTGGCAATTCGTGGCACACAACAGCATCAGCATTGTTGACATCAACGGAAGTGACGCGTACGACATCGTCAACACACGGCAATCTGACAACAGTTGGAAGAGCTCGCTCACCTTCAAACAAGTCTCCTACACAGACGAGGGATTCTACTATTGTCACCTCGTCACAAACCTGGGGGAGGCCTCGGCCTTTGTAGAGATAACTGTGAACGGTAAGGTATAGCGCACAGTGGGGTAGAAGTTAGCATGCTTGCCTCTCACGCAAACGGCCCGGGTTCGAATCCCGTTGGCGACACTAAAAATTTTTGACCTGGGTCTTCTACTGTGTTGTGCCCCTGGGCAAGGCACTTCATCCAAATTGCACTCAGTCCACCCAGCTGTTTAAATTTGTACCTATATACGGACCTATTACCGGGGTTTTCCGAAAGCAAGCTCAAGGCTTCTATACAGAAAATAATAGGGTTTGACTAGTGAACCTTGACACAAAATTGAAGCCCGGGCTTATATTCGGAAACATGGGCTTGAATTCGGATATCGTTTAAAGTGACAGTCATATGGAATAATAATCATAAGAAAATAAGTGAAGGCAATCTGTTAATATAACTTTCAGGAGTATTGCAATCGTTAAGAAAATGGAACGCATGGAAACTCTTGTAATCTTGAAAACTAAACTATACAGAATGTTAAAGATTTGTGCATGAAAATTGGAGTTTCAACTGAGTCAATGATTCACAAAACGGATCGCCCCAATCAGCACTACTTGCACCACCGTCATCTACACGGTTTCTAACAAATCATCAAACAGCTCAATTAATATGGACTATTTGGATTGTATTAAGCGGACGTTGCTCTCATTGGACAAACTTTGGAATTAAATAGAAGCCCACGGGCTTCTATAACGAAACATTTTCCAAAAAGTAGACCATGGGCTTCTAAACGAGAGGGCTTGCTTTCGGAAAAAAACGGCAGTAGCGGCAGAGAAAGTACAATTCCTTCAGGGTAATAATGTACTGCCATTTAGCAGTGCTTGCACAGGATATATTAGCGTTATAATAGGTATTATTATTATCAGCATGTCCTGATGCGCCGTTTGCGCTTGTTAATGTTAACTCGTAGTATATTCTACTACTGTGAGCTCTAGAGGCATTTTAATTATTGCAAAGATGAACGAATTTCTTTTTCTACGGATAATCAACTTTTCTTTTGCGTTAAAAGCCAGGTAAATATTCGGTTTGAGTTTGAGATAAACGAAAACTGAGACTACACTTGTTAACCTCATGTTTTTAATCTCATTAAAATCAAATCATTGATTCATTCCCTAGACTTATATTTGTATTTGCTTATTTGAGATGGTTGACACGGCGATCTACGGGATACCGTCAGATCATAGATGAGTGACAACCCAGTTTAGCAAATAAGCCGAGGGAACGAATCAGTGATGTGATTTTAATGAGATTGCTCATGTATTGTGTTCCCAGGACGGCCTGTTATTCAGGATGACCTTTCCACACCACGAGGGGTCGTTTCCGCCGCCCCTGACGACAATCTGATGTTAACCTGCTACGTCAAAGCGAGACCGGAAGCTGTGCTCACGTGGTACAAGGGCGCCTATGAAATCACAAATTCCCTCGTGTAAGTACAGCCTGGAAGCACAGGCCCTTGGGTCATTGCTTTTCACACTATTAAAAAAAATGTATTAGTCTAGCTTTCTAGACTAATAGATTCTGATGGCTTGAAAATCGGGGGGTCATCTCAAACTTTTAATTTTTTTATAATTTTTTAAATTTGTTGTTTAAATTGGTGGGAAAAGCAATGACCCAAGGGCCTGTGCCTGGAAGAAACAGGCGGATCGGAACACAAAGCTTAAATCACTTTCACAAAACAATGAAAACACCGCATAACTACTTTCCCATGTAGATAAAACAACTTGCGGCATTACAATCAATACGTTTTTTAATGTAATCGTGCATTACAAAATATTTCTTGACCGGGATACCCCAATTGACGAGAGACGAATGGTTTGTTTGAATAGCACGCAATGTCCACTTTACAGGGCATTAGGCCTGAGGTTACACTTTAAAGGGGCAGTAGCACGTTTTTTCGCTCAAATAAGTCGATGAAATGTATTTAAAAAATAATTTCACAAATCATGAAACACCCTTCTGTCTTTGGAAAATCAAGTTAAAAATGGGTGTTCATGGTTCCGTAAAGCAATGGGGATCGTTTTTGTCATTCGAAATAATAAATTGTGTTCACAATAAAATGGCCGCCATGCAATTTTTGCTTTAAACGCAACACCGTTATCACAAATACGGACAATTGGTTTGTGAAATAGTATGCTTTACCCTCTAAAGTAAATTTAAATGGCACAAAATATCATTATAAATCAGAAATTTTAAAAAATAAATTTTGCAAAAAACGTGCTACTGCTCCTTTAAAAGGAGGGTTCTATCGGGGTATTTTTTGTGGAAATTCGAGAGGATACTCCTGTTTACACATACGTCTTATTAATACTTGTCGAAACACAGTAAAATTTGAAAGGTACTAATGAAGGTAATATTTTGATGATTTTAATTTTTTTATTTCACAACTTGATAAACATATGCTCTCATTTGTTGGAAAATAAAAACAATGAGAACTGAAGCCATTCATTGGCGCTACGAGTCAGGAAAACGTCGCTACAGCATAACAGCAACTTGTTTATGAGTTTTATTACATGTTATGTGTTACTATTTGAATACTCTATCATTGTGTGTCTTTAGTTATCAAAAAATGTAAAATTAAGTACAATATAGCATGTTATCATTTCACGTAATGCAAAAAATCCAATATGGCGACAGAACGCTCCCTTAAAGACATCCTCAATCACAATGTAAACATTAATCATTTGTTGCAATGGCATAATGGGCACTGGATATATATAATTATAATTCTATATATGAAATTTTTCCTACTTACAGCTACACAATCAGCACGGAGGTGACCCAGCTGGATACAGACAAGAAGAGCGTACTGAACATCTTCTCTCTGCAAACTGAACATCTTGGCGGTTACACGTGCAGGGCCAATAACTCTCGAGGGTCGACGCAGATCATCTGGGATGTCAAAGGTCAGGGGTCAATATCAGAGCGAGTCTGGATGTCATTATATGAGGCGTTACATCGAAACGGAAGTCGAAATTATGTTACAAAGTTTTAAAGGGGCAGTAGCACGTTTTTTCGGTCAAATAAGTTGATGAAATGTATTTGAAAGATAATTTCACCAATAGTAAAACACCTTTCTCTTTGCGGAAAATCAATTTAGCAATGAGTGTACATGGTTCCGTTAAGCCATGGGAATCGTTTTTGTAATACAAAATAATAAATTGTGTTCACAATAAAATGGCCGCCATGCAATTTTTGCTTTATACACAACATGGTTTTTACTACTACAGATAATTGGTTTGTGTAATAAGATGTTTTACCCTCTAAAGTTAATTTAAATGACATAAACTATCATTATAAATGGAAAATTTTAAAAAATAAATTTTGCAAAAAACGTGCTACTGCCCCTTTAATTAAGAGAGAACTATTGGCTAGAAATACAAACGGTATATGTGATTGATCATGGCTCAATTGTAACACAGGGGTTCGGCAACTTCGTCTACAGTAGAGAACTATTCTACACGCAGTAAGGTTTGGGTGCAATGCTACACTGAATTTCAGTGTAGTGTCACCCATGGTTCGCTAGTTCAAGCCAATGCTCGCAGGTTTCACCGCAATGCATAGTCACATGGTGTTGCGGGCTTTCTCCCTGCAATAATACTAGCAGCCGTGATAACAGTGAAATAATCTTGAAAGCGGCGTTAAACCCCAAATCACCTCACCACCACCTCAAGTGTAACAGATGTTACATGGGAAGATATGGCTTGGGTAATCTCTGTAGTGTGAGAATGACAAGACCTTTGTACACAATATTATAAGTAAGAGTAAGAATTGGAGGTCTAAGAAACACAATTTATGTTTTGATTTTGAACAGATCATTCAGACCAAATGTAATGTTCTAGTATCACACTCACATCCATTTTGAAAAGAAGGTTAGATATACTAAAAACCATGAAATATTTAACAGGTTTATTGTGATTCTGAAAGCAGTGTCAGAAAAACAATGTTCACGAATGAAAATGAAGACAGCATTTCCTTAATTTTTCGTTCTAGCGAATCAAGGCCCACTGTGCATTCAGCTGCATCGCTCCTCTATCTTAGCACGGAAAAGTGAAGAAAATGCTTTAAGGCTTAATTTAGCCAGTAATGTAGACTGGCTTGTCTTGGGAATGGATTTATCTGTATTGATAAAAAATAAAAAATTTGGTATAGTTTATTTTGCCGATTTGTTTATTTTTATAAAAAGTTGTAAACAGTTATTGCTTTATTTACATATATTTATTTATTCTGGCAGTTACCCAGGGTTTATCAATTACGGAGCCAAACAACAACACAATCGTCAACTACGGCTTCAGCATCGCCGTCATCTGTCGTGCAGTCAACTTCGCCAATACACCTCAGGTGGGCAAAGACAATGAAGCGTCCATAAAATATTGATGTTTATACTCCCCTTTGATGATTTGGTTCTATTTCTGGAAGTGTATCTAAAAATATGATATTTGGTTATTAGAATTTTCAATGAAACTTTAATTCCCCACTCTATCTCTCTAGTAGATACCCCTCCCTCCAGTATCCCGGGGGGGGGGGGGGGGGGGGGGGGGGGGGGGGGTAGAATGGTCCTAAAGGGATATTTTTCAGGACACAAGGGGAATTCCTGTTTATACAAATGGTATTTGTACATGATTTTAACACTATCTAGTTGAGGGTAATATTTTGATGACTTTAGATTTGACAATTTGACAGAAAATAGCGCACACTCATTAAAAAGTAAAGACAATGTGAAGTGAAGCCATTCATCGTCGCTACGAGTGGGGAAGTTTTTACTACGGCTTAAGATGCCTTTATTGTATATCTACTGATGTGTTCAGCACATGGTATATACGTAGTTAAATATCTAAATAACTACCCCTTGTGTTTACATCTGATGACTGGCCTCCCCAACCTAATGCCATACACATGTTAGTATCCCGCTACATCATCCAAAATCATTCTGTGAAACACAGTTTTGGACGATTTAACTGCATGTATATATCATGCAATGCCTCTGCGACAACAGATTAAATTTTGTAACCAAACTGCTGAAGGTCCTGCTTAGCTAGTTATTGTCAGCTGATACCATACATACTGAACAAAGACTTGAAATTAATTGGCATAACGCACACAAACAAAATGGCGATTAACACCACAAAACCCTCGTTTCATTTCCTTGTTCAGATCAATTGGTTCTACCAAAGCCCCACTTTAACAGCGCGACGCCAGCTCAACGACTCGCCGACCAGTCGGGAGGGGATCTTCACGTGGACGGAGGGCTCGGGCAGTCACTACTCGGAACTGACCATCGACGAGGTCGGCTTCGTAGATGAAGGCTGGTACCTGTGTGAGACAGGGGCGTACTCTTCCTCCGTATATATCAGTGTTGAAGGTGAGCATATTCTGTATTCTTCTTTTTCAATGTATTCGCAATATAAACATACACCCCCCCCCCCCCCCCTCCTCCGTATATATCAGTGTTATAGGTGAGAATATTCTGTATTCTTCTCTTCCAAGCATTGGCAATATAAACATACAACACCCCCCCCCCCCCCCCCTCCTCCGTATATATCAGTGTTATAGGTGAGAATATTCTGTATTCTTCTCTTTCAATGTATTCGCAATATAAACATACACCCCCTCCCCTCCCCTCCTCCGTATATATCAGTGTTATAGGTGAGAATATTCTGTATTCTTCTCTTTCAATGTATTCGTAATATAAACATACAATTCTCCCCCCCCCCTCCTCCGTATATATCAGTGTTAAAGGTGAGAATATTCTGTATTCTTCTCTTTCAATGTATTCGTAATATAAACATACAATTCTCCCCCCCCCCCCTCCTCCGTATATATCAGTGTTAAAGGTGAGAATATTCTGTATTCTTCTCTTTCAATGTATTCGTAATATAAACATACAATTCTCTCCCCCCCCCTCCTCCGTATATATCAGTGTTAAAGGTGAGAATATTCTGTATTCTTCTCTTTCAATGTATTCGTAATATAAACATACACCCCCCCCCCTCCTCCGTATATATCAGTGTTATAGGTGAGAATATTCTGTATTCTTCTCTTTCAATGTATTCATAATATAAACATACAATTCTCCCCCCCCCCCCTCCTCCGTATATATCAGTGTTATAGGTGAGAATATTCTGTATTCTTCTCTTTCAATGTATTCGTAATATAAACATACAACCCCCCCCCCCCCCCCCCCCCCCCCCTCCTCCGTATATATCAGTGTTAAAGGTGAGAATATTCTGTATTCTTCTCTTTCAATGTATTCGTAATATAAACATACCCCCCCCTCCTCCGTATATATCAGTGTTATAGGTGAGAATATTCTGTATTCTTCTCTTTCAATGTATTCGTACTATAAACATACAATTCTCCCCCCCCCCCCCCCCTCCTCCGTATATATCAGTGTTAAAGGTGAGAATATTCTGTATTCTTCTCTTTCAATGTATTCGTAATATAAACATACAATTCTCCCCCCCCCCCCCCCCCTCCTCCGTATATATCAGTGTTAACGGTGAGCATATTCTGTATTCTTCTCTTCCAATGTATTCGCAATACAAACATACAATCCCCTGCATAACTCTCGCTTGTCTCCACCACTGGCTGATTTAAGCCTTGCCGCATCTTCTTTACTTTCCTGTGCTAGGGTAGCGGAGCGTACTATGACGTTCAATTGCAGGGCGGCACTGTGTTAACACAAGGAAGGAAAGGAAATGCTGCAAGACTTTAATTAACGAATTTCGACCGATATGTTAAAATAAGGTTCAATGTTGGTTCAATGTCTTTTTGCAATCTGAATTCTTACATTTATATACGGTGGCCGAATGGGTAAGGTGTTGGTATAGTTAGTGCTTACGGTTTATGCCTGATTCTGATGCAGTAGGTTCGAATCCCGCAAAGCAAAGTACACTTTTACATTTGTTCACTGGTTCACTTGTTCATTTGTTCACATGTTCACATGTTCACATGTTCATTTGTTCACATGTTCACTTATTTATTTGTTCACTTGTTTATTTGTTCACATGTTCACTCGTTCATATGTTCATTTGTTCACATATTCACTTGTTCATATGTTCATATGTTCATATGTTAACGTGTTAACTTGTTCATTTGTTCACTTGTTTATTTGTTCACTTGTTCACTTGTTCATTTGTTAATCTAAGTGTCATGTATTTCTAATGAACACATTTGTAAATTGTTTTTAAATTTCGGCAGACCAGAAACGGTTTACAAATAACTGATAAATCAGTCATATATTTTCAAAATGTTCCGTGTTAAAGGGAGACCAGTCGTAGTGGCAAGTACGACAACTCTTACCGTACTGCCTGGAGAAATGGTGACAGTGAGTTGTGACGTCAGAGCCAGACCAACGGTCTCATTCGTCGGGTGGGAGTTCGAATCTCAGATAATTACAAACGGAAGGTGAGTTTTTCTACTTTTTTAGGAAAAAAACCGTTTTACTCATTATATTAGAAGCCTTAACCCTTAATTAAAATATAATATTAAGAAGACGGCTTGTCAATTTAAATAAATTTAGATCGATTGTTCTATAACATTCTAAAATATGTCGATCTAAATTTATTTTGATTGGCGATTTGTATTCAATGATGACTTTTTCAGAGATTTCGTTTTTGAGACAGGAAAAACAGTAAAATTTGATACCTACATGGAAGGGAAATGAAATTTTTTATTTGAAGGGCGGATATTAGGTGTGACCTGAAATGACACATGGTATAAGAAACCAATATTTTCAAGATAACAACTTCTTTATTGTGAATATACGCCAAGTTTCGGAGTACGTATATATGCTTATTCCTTCAAAGTGTGTTTGTTGTTTTTTACAACTGTAGTGATAGTCGAAAAGTCTCCATTGGATTTGTGTTATATTGTAACAGTATACTTTCATTTTGGAAATATCATTCAGAAGGTAACTAACTCAATAAATCTTTAATGTTCCATATTTTACATTTTAAAGTTTTCCAATAACTGCTTTAAGTTTGGGTTTGAAAGGTTAGAACATTGCACCGTTTAAAGTATACGTTGTGTGGCTAGCAACAGACACAGCGATCTCCAAGGGAATCACTTAAAGTTTTTTGAAAGTCGATGAAATGTTTTTGAAGAATGATGTCACCAATAGTAAAACACCCTTCAAGTTAAAAATGAGTGTACACAGTTCGGTAAAGCAATGGGAATTCGAAATAATAAAAAAGTGTTCACATTAAAATGGCGGCAAGTTTTTGCTTTATACACAACACCGTTATTACCACTACAGGTAATTGGTTTGTTGAATGCGATGATAAACCCTTTAAAGTAAATATAATATGACATAAACTATCATTATAATTGAGACATTTGAAAAAATCAAATTTGCAAAAAAAGTGCTACTTCCCCTTTAAAGAGTTGGTCATGTCGGAATTTTAAGCCATTTCGTTTTTGTGCATGTCGTGAAATTTGAAAAAAGCTACCGGAAACGTATCTTACATTGGCGCCTTTCTGGACACATAAACAGGTGTTTTACATACGTAGATGCCAGAATGAGAGTCCAAAAGCCACTTCATGTTGGACATCATTGTTCTCCGGAAATACCACCTTAATATATTAATCAACATGTTTTTATTTCTTTGAGCGACGCGACGCGACGCCGAAGGGGACATACATTCACTTGTAAGAACATGTTGTGAAGTGTATTTCGTTTATCCCTTCTGGAAGTAGGTTAATGCTACAGTTGAACAATAAAATACAAATCCTTGAAATCGCGTTTGCTGTAGACCGCAGTTTTCTTAGATTATTCTAATTTTCAATTTCAAATATCTAAAGTTTTCAACGTCGTACTCTAAAATGAAAAGTGCAGGCGTTTAGTCATCAGCATACTTCTATGTGGTTTTATGTGGGGAAAAAATTAAATTTAAAATTAAACTAAAACTAAAAATTAACCAGTCACCAATGAAATTCATTCAAACTACTGCTGAAAAGTGTTATTGTATCGTGCCATAATCAAATGCAACTAATTTCTATGAATATATTGAATTAATCGAAACCAACTGAGGTGTAAACTTTCTTTTGTACTTCAGTTTATGTTTCTGCACATGCTAAGACTCATATTATCTATATTGACCCGCGTTTTCCAGTATTGATCCAGTTAACGAACTATATAGAATTGACAGTATATACTGTATAAATACTATACACTTCAAAGTTAATTTGGGGCAGGATACCGCAGTGCTTAGCACGTTCGGCTTCGGATCAACGGGAATGGGGTTCGAATCCCGCCAAACGCAGTCAAAGTTCAAAGTTAATAGCTCAGTGGTTAGCTTGTTCGGCTTCGGATCAAGGGGTCGAATCCCAAAATCTCGGAAAAGACATTCCCTGCTGAAGAGAACTGTTCTATATGCAGTAAGGTTTGGGTGCAAAGCTATTCTGAATTTCAATACAACCCATGGTTCGCTAGTTCCAGTCGATGCTCGCAGGTTTCACCACAATGCATAGCCACATGGTGATGCGGGTTTTCTCCCTGCAATAATACTAGCAGCCGTGGTATCAGTGAAATAATCTTGAAATCCCAAATCACCTCACCTCAAAGTTAATTAACAAAACTCACTGTTTCAGTAGGGGCACTGTGTCTACAACTATGGGAGTGCTGAACAGTCGGACAACCCTGGTCATCTACTCAGTGTCAGCGGATGACTATGGAAAACAGCTCTACTGCAAGGCGGTCAATCAGGAGGGTGAGGCCAGGGCCATCATCAGAATCAAGGGTAAGGAATTGTGGATAGTTATTTACAATATACTTGCTTATTAATACAGAACTTAGCATGTATTTGATCGACCCTTTATCACACACCTTGTATCAGCCCGTCATCAAAGGAAATTTCCATATCCACTCGACTTGAAACTGGATCCTTTGGTGAAAATATATTATAAACATAGTCCTCGACCAAAATCAGTCTTTGATCAATATCAGCCCTCGACCAATATCAGCCATCGACCAATATCAACCATCGACCAATATCAGCCCTCGACCAATATCAACCATCGACCAATATCAGCCCTCGACCAATATCAACCCTTGACCAATATCAGCCCTTGACCAATATCAACCCTCGACCAATATCAACCCTTGACCAATATCAGCCCTCGACCAATATCAACCCTTGACCAATATCAACCCTCGACCAATATCAACCCTCGACCAATATCAACCCTTGACCAATATCAGCCCTTGACCAATATCAACCCTTGACCAATATCAACCCCCGACCAATATCAGCCCTCGACCAATATCAACCCTCGACCAATATCAACCCTTGACCAATATCAGCCCTCGACCAATATCAACCCTTGACCAATATCAACCCTTGACCAATATCAACCCTCGACCAATATCAACCCTTGACCAATATCAGCCCTCGACCAATATCAACCCTTGACCAATATCAGCCCTTGACCAATATCAACCATCGACCAATATCAACCCTCGACCAATATCAGCCCTCGACGAATATCAACCCTCTACCAATATCAGCCCTCGACCAATATCTCGACCAATATCAACCCTCGACCAATATCAACCCACGACCGATATCAACCCTTGACCAATATCAACCCTCGACCAATATCAACCCTCGACCAATATCAACCCTCGACCAATATCAACCCCCGACCAATATCAACCCTCGACCAATATCAGCCCTCGACCAATATCAACCCTCGACCAATATCAACCCTCGACCAATATCAGCCCTCGACCAATATCAACCCTTGACCAATATCAGCCCTTGACCAATATCCGCCCTCGACCAATATCAGCCCTCGACCAATATCTCGACCAATATCAACCCTCGACCAATATCAACCCTTGACCAATATCAGCCCTTGACCAATATCAGCCCTCGACCAATATCAGCCCTCGACCAATATCTCGACCAATATCAACCCTCGACCAATATCAACCCCCGACCAATATCAACCCTTGACCAATATCAGCCCTCGACCAATATCAACCCTTGACCAATATCAGCCCTTGACCAATATCAACCCTCGACCAATATCAACCCTCGACCAATATCAACCCCCGACCAATATCAACCCTCGACCAATATCAGCCCTCGACCAATATCAACCCTCGACCAATATCAACCCTCGACCAATATCAGCCCTCGACCAATATCAACCCTTGACCAATATCAGCCCTTGACCAATATCCGCCCTCGACCAATATCAGCCCTCGACCAATATCTCGACCAATATCAACCCTCGACCAATATCAACCCTTGACCAATATCAGCCCTTGACCAATATCAGCCCTCGACCAATATCAGCCCTCGACCAATATCTCGACCAATATCAACCCTCGACCAATATCAACCCCCGACCAATATCAACCCTTGACCAATATCAGCCCTCGACCAATATCAACCCTTGACCAATATCAGCCCTTGACCAATATCAGCCCTCGACCAATATCAGCCCTCGACCAATATCTCGACCAATATCAACCCTCGACCAATATCAACCCTCGACCAATATCAACCCTTGACCAATATCAGCCCTCGACCAATATCAACCCTTGACCAATATCAACCCTCGACCAATATCAACCCTCGACCAATATCAACCCTTGACCAATATCAGCCCTTGACCAATATCAACCCTTGACCAATATCAACCCCCGACCAATATCAGCCCTCGACCAATATCAACCCTCGACCAATATCAACCCTCGACCAATATCAACCCTTGACCAATATCAGCCCTCGAGTTTTGGGTCTCGTCCTGATACAGAATGTGATATGAAAACACAAATATAACGATGTAAGGTACCGACGTTCTTTGAATCCCGCCCGCATCTGAACAATGATATTAATGTGCTCAGAGGTTTTTTTCCCCTTTTCTTGAGCTGGCTGGGGGGATAAGGAGATGATTGTCCTTTTAAAGGGGTAGAAGCACGTTTTTTTTGGCTCAAATAAGTCGATGAAATTTATTGGCTGTAGCAATCTTTCAATGACAGGGTTAGTGAAGTTTTGTGAAGAACTTAAATATAAATTTGTATAGGGAGTTGGTCTTGGGGTGGAACGCGTATACATGTACAAGCAGTACCTTAGATCAGATTGTCTCCCCCTTAAAGGGCCAGTAGCACGTTTTTTCGGTGAAATAAGTTGATGAAATGTATTTGAAAAATAATGTCACCAATAGTAAAACACCCAAGTAACAAAATGAGTGTACATGGTTCCGTAAAGCCATGGGACTCCTTTTTGTCATTCGAAATAATAAAATGTGTTCACAATAAAATGGCCGCCATGTAATTTTTGCTTCATACGCAACACCTTTATTACCGCTACGGTATGTGTAATAAGATGGTTTACCCTCTTAAGTAAATATAAATGACATAAACTATCATTATTAATTGGACATTTGAAAAAATAATGTTTACAAAAAACGTGCTACTGCCCCTTTAAAACAGTAAAGGTTTGGTTTAGAGTTAATTTTATAATTATTGGTCCCCTCTTTAGATGTGAATGAATGCGAAGCGGGAACTGACGACTGTGACACAACCGGACACGAGATCTGCGTGGATACTTTGGGATCCTACGAATGTCATTGCAAAAACGGATATGACCTTGACCCGGATACTCAGGACTGTAAAGGTGAGTACCAGGAAAAACTATTGTATGACAGTTCTCACCTTGCTGTACTCGTGAATGTAATAACGCAGGTCATCCATTTTCTAAGTAGGGGTGTAATTTCAGTTCCCAAAGTGCCTACACAACTTTTGTAGGCACATATGGACGTAGGCACATTGGGAACAAACCTTCAATATGGCTGCCATTGCAGTGATAACATGGCTTTTAGCAGTTTTGCAACATTTCCATATCAAGTGACAGTGAAACGATTGCTTCATAATGTTATTAAGTAAGTATTTCCGTCTTGGCCCTTTTACAGGTCTGAGGTCCGTTGAATTGGCACGAAACGAAGTCGAGGTCCGATGCAACGGGTCAAGAACCTTTTTACTCGACTAATACCATTTTCTTTTATTAGCACTTTTTCATTCTATTTGTGCAAAAGTATAAAGTCCATTTCCATCGAAATCATTGTTATCAACACGATTGGTGAACATTGATCAACTATTGAATGCGGCGGATTGATCTTTCATCAACTGTCCGATTGCGCATTCTCGTATTGGCCCAGTTTGTCTCGTATTGGCCCTGGTTTTCATTTACAGGACAATTTGCCCGTATTGGCTCAGTTTTCGACTCATATGTCTATTCAATAAATACTGTATAACTGTCGTATGATTGATAGCTAATTATACACCACGGCATTGATGCGCCCAAATGTTATAATGGTCTCCGGTTTATCTTTGGAAATCCAGTCGAGTCCGAAGTTTGTCCGTCAATAAAAGTGTCGCGACAAACAATTTTTAAAAACAAATTTCATTTTTTAAATGCCTTACATAAGTTCTTTGGAAGTTTTTAGGTTAAAATTATCTTTTTTCAATTCAATGGAATTTTTCCAATGGAAATATGTGGAAGTGTCAACATTTCAAACTCAATATATATTATCAAAATCAACATTTCATTGAAAACTTCACCAAAGTCAATAAAATAGTAATATTAATATTTCATACATTCATTATAAGCAAAACTGCATTTGTCAAGGACAAATATGAGAGAGAGGCATACTAGTACATTAACTTGTAGTCGGGAATACTATGCAAGGTAATTATGTTCAAGTACGTTTTGGCCTATGCATAGTTCAGTTGACCGCCATCAGTGAAGTTCAGCAACAATTGGCGCGGCTCGCCGCGTTAGTGGTCACCCGCTTCATTGCTCGATAAACTGAGGATTTGGAGGGTATTATGAGTTGTGAAACGCATTGTGTCACTGGGGGTAAGTGACTTAGTTCAAAACGTACCTTTGTTCACCCAGTAGAAAGTGGACATCTGGTGTAAGGTGTGATGGAGGTGACCTTAGAGCCCTACGGCAGCTCAAGTTAGACCAGGGAGATTTCCTTAGTCCATAAGGTGGTGATTTGATATCATTGAATACCATATATCATCATAAACAGACTTAAGGAGGGAAATATCTACGAGAGAAGAAGAGAGAAGAATTTGGCGTTTGATTGTTTTTCTGCGGTTCAGCATTTAGACATGATTTCAGGCACATCTGTTTAGGTTGGAATTTTCATTGGCCAACGTCACTCTCCTGTGCGTTCAAAAATGTTTAGGGGCGGGGAGAGAAAGTCGAAGGTTGATGCCTCTATTCAAGCCCCCTTGCTTCCACTTGCAGATATAAACGAGTGTGACTCCAACCAGAACACGTGCTCTCAAAAGTGCGTCAACTCGCCCGGATCATTCCGGTGCACGTGTAGAAACGGATACAAACTCACTTCAGACCAAGTCTCGTGTGACTCTGTCTCTGAACCAGGTAAAGTACCATCAGCGTCAGGCCAGCACTCCGTGTCTCTAATCTCTGGGTATCTCTGGTTCTCTCTCTTCAATTTGTATCCCTCAAACTCTCCTCTATGACTCAGTGTATGTTTCGTACTGTTTCTTTTCCCAGTCTCTTGTTTCTACTCCGTATCTTTTCCCCAGTCTCTTGTGTCTACTCCGTATCTTTTTCTCAATCTCTTGTTTCTACTCCGTATCTTTTCCACAGTCTCTTGTTTCTACAAGATCAGCAACTGCTCACCATCCCATCACGCAAACTCCAGACTGGCACAAGAGCATTTGACTATGCAGCAAGCAAACTGTGGAATCCTCTACCCCTTGAGCTAAAACTCTTGCCAACTCTTGACTGTTTCAAAGTTCACCTCAAAACCCACCTCTTCAAATTATCCTATGACTGTTAATCTAATCAATCACTCCTCATCTCTCCATGTTTTTAAGTGTTAAGCGCATTGAGCATGCATTCGTGTGTGGAAAACTTGCGCGATACAAATATCCATTATTATTATTATTATTATTATTACTCCGTATCTTTTTCTCAGTCTCGTGTTTCTACTCCGTATCTTTTTCTCATTCTCTTGTTTCTACTCCGTATCTTTTTCTCATTCTCTTGTTTCTACTCCGTATCTTTTCCCCAGTCTCTTGTTTCTACTCAGTATCTTTTCCCCAGTCTCTTGTTTCTACTCCGTATCTTTTTCTCATTCTCTTGTTTCTACTCCGTATCTTTTTGTCAGTCTCTTGTTTCTACTCCGTATCTTTTTGTCAGTCTCTTGTTTCTACTCCGTATCTTTTTCTCATTCTCTTGTTTCTATTCCGTATTTTTTCCCCGGTCTCATGTTTCTACTCCGTATCTTTTCCCCAGTCTCTTGTTTCTACTCCGTATCTTTTTCTCAATCTCTTGTTTCTACTCCGTATCTTTTTCTCAGTCTCGTGTTTCTACTCCGTATCTTTTTCTCATTCTCTTGTTTCTACTCCGTATCTTTTCTCATTCTTTTGTTTCTACTCCGTATCTTTTCCCCAGTCTCTTGTTTCTACTCCGTATCTTTTCCCCAGTCTCTTGTTTCTACTCCGTATCTTTTTCTCATTCTCTTGTTTCTACTCCGTATCTTTTTGTCAGTGTCTTGTTTCTACTCCGTATCTTTTTGTCAGTCTCTTGTTTCTACTCCGTATCTTTTTCTCATTCTCTTATTTCTACTCCGTATCTTTTCCCCAGTCTCTTGTTTCTACTCCGTATCTTTTTCTCATTCTCTCGTTTCTACTCCGTATCTTTTTCTCATTCTCTCGTTTCTACTCCGTATCTTTTTCTCATTCTCTTGTTTCTAATCCGTATCTTTCTCTCATTCTCTTGTATCTACTCCGTATCTTTTTCTCATTCTCTTATTTCTACTCCGTATCTTTTCCCCAGTCTCTTGTTTCTACTCCGTATCTCTTTTTCATTCTCTCGTTTCTACTCCGTATCTTTTTCATTCTCTCGTTTCTACTCCGTATCTTTTTCATTCTCTTGTTTCTACTCCGTATCTTTTTCTCATTCTCTTGTTTTTACTCCGTATCTTTTCCCCAGTCTCTTGTTTCTACTACGTATCTTTTTCTCATTCTCTCGTTTCTACTCCGTATCTTTTTCTCAGTCTCGTTTTTCTACTCCGTATCTTTTTCTCATTCTCTTGTTTCTACTCCGTATCTTTTCCCCAGTCTCTTGTTTCTACTCCGTATCTTTTTCTCATTCTCTTGTTTCTACTCCGTATCTTTTTCTCATTCTCTTGTTTTTACTCCGTATCTTTTCCCCAGTCTCTTGTTTCTACTCCGTATCTTTTCCCCAGTCTCTTGTTTCTTCTCTATATCTTTTTCTCATTCTCTTGTTTCACCCGCCTCTTTTTCTTAGTCTCTTGTTTCTACTCCGTATCTTTTGCCCATTCTCTTGTTTCTACTCCGTATCTTTTGCTCATTCTCATATCTCTACTCCGTATCTTTTCCCGAGTCTCTTGTTTCCACTCCGTATCTTTTTCTCAGTCCCTTGTTTCTATTTCGCGACTTCCCTTCACAGATTGATTCTTGCTTTCACACGGCTTCTTTGTTTATCACTCTGCTTACCTACTCAGTCTTCCACCGTCTCTTGTTTCACCCCCCCCCCCCCCCCCAATCCCTCTTGTGCCTCTCTATCTTTATATTCTTTTCTAGATCACTCCCCTGTCTCTTTCGTCTCTCTCTCCCATGTTTGTATTCTTTCTTACTATTTATCTAAACAAATGTAGATCGACTGTCCTATACTATGGTGATACGCGGTATAAACGTATATTAAAAAAAAACTGTTTATCTAAATTTGTTTAGATTGTCTAACTATGAAACCTTTTTTCCCAATTGTATGAGGTATTCTATCACTCATATAAATCATAGTCTCCATTACTGACTGAGTTAACCAGTAATGGAGACTGGCAAGAGTTATGCCTTGCATTGGGAAGTTGAACTGTTTCATGACTTTGAAGTATTACTAT
Organism: Gibbula magus; assembly: GCA_936450465.1. Taxonomy (NCBI): domain Eukaryota; kingdom Metazoa; phylum Mollusca; class Gastropoda; order Trochida; family Trochidae; genus Gibbula; species Gibbula magus. The sequence goes on along the minus strand of OW388298.1, from coordinate 30,599,257 downwards.
TATTATTTTTCGCATAATATTTGTTTAACAGCTATAATTATTATAAACCTTGAAGCTCGTCACCTCACTATATCATTGATGTGGTAAAATCTAGCTCTTTTGATCGTCGACCTGGAGCCAAACCTCAAAAGACCCATATGTAGATATTCAAACACCATGTGGTATTTTGTAAAGATCTAAGTTAATCATCATAGATTCATGATGACTTCGAGAAAATCCTCATGATGTTCTGATGATTCGAGATATGATAGTAACATATTTACTTCTCAATATTCCCTCAGATACCCCCGCCCCTCCCGCGGGTAATACCGGCACACAAAGTCCCGTCATAATAGGCGTGGCCATAGGCGTTCCGATCCTCATCATCATCATCGTCATCATCATCGTCATCATCTGCAGACGTCAGCGGAACAGAGGCAGGGTGAGTAGTGACGCTGTGCAAATTTATTGTTCCAATATCTGCTGAGAGGATTTTAGTGTGTTAACATGTTTATTAAAGGGGCAGTAGAACATGTTTTCGCTCAAATAAGTCGATGAAATGTATTTGAAAAATTATGTCACCAATACTATAACACCCTTCTCTCTTTGGAAAATCAAGTTAAAAAATGAGTGCGCATGGTTCAGTAAAGCCATGGAAATAGTTTTTGTAATTCGAAATAGTAAAATGTGTTCACATTAAAATGGCCACCATGCGAGTTTTGCTTTATACGCAACACCGTTATTGACACTAGGATAAGTGGTTTGTGTAATAAGATGTTTTATCCTCTAAAGTAAATATTAATGACACAAACTATCATTATAAATGGGACTTTCGAAAAAATAAAATTTGCAAAAAACGTGCTACATCCCCTTTAAAATTCAGATGGAATAATGCGTTCAAATAATGTTACACATCATTTCGATTAAAAATTATTGAATGATTTTCAGAGTGGGTCTGGAGATATATCTCAACTGATAATAATTATCCATTTTCATGTGCAGGATTTAGTGGATGTCCCCAAGACGAAGCAGGCCCCGGGCCCAGCGCGAGGATTCTATAACACGGCCTATAACGTTGAGGGAGACGAGGTAGGTAATATTTTGTGGTATTTTACAAGTGAAAAAATGCATGCATGATAAACTATATCGTAGATTATGATGGGGGTTAAAATCGCTAAAATCCCTCTTTTTCACACTCATACTATATTTCTGAATTTGACTCTTATCCCTTCCTCAAACTGGTATTGGAATTGGGCGTGTCACTTATTGCGTCATAATGAATATGACATCATGATGCATACATGATAATAAATTTAGGAGAGGAAGTCGTCAGCATGATAGAGGATATTAACCTTTGAAGATATATTCGACCTTTATTTAAATAAACTCATTTCTCACTCTCGCTCGGGAAATACCAAAAAAGGCACTCGCATAGAAAACAAACGACATGACATGGGCACACATATGATATCCTCTATTCACTTCGTGGATGATTCATTTGCGACTTTTATAAAAAGATTGAAGGGACAGAACAATTGTTTAAAGAAATACATTTATTGGAATAAAAGCTAAAAAATATGTTTCAATTATCGTAATGACAGCGCCTGCACTGCACCAGGTACGTTTTTCTCCAGTATGATTCAAACAGACAGTTTCCGAGGAATAAAAGTTGCAAAATAGTACATTTATCGGGATACGAACTCATATCGTTCAGAGGTTTTATGGCAAAACCGTCTGATAACAGTCCGTAGTATGATGGCTGAGAGGAGCCATTTGATTTCGTGTTAACTTTCCAACACGAAATAGCGAAATCGCGAAAAAATCAAAACGAAATCGCGAAATTGTGAAACGAAATCGCGAAACAGGAAAACGAAATCGCGAAACAGCGACACGAAATCGCGAAACAGCGAACGAAATCGCGAAGGAGCGAAACGTCCGCGAAACAAAATCGCGAAGGAGCGAAACGTCCGCGAAACGAAATCGCGAAGGAGCGAAACGCCCCCGAAACGAAATCGCGAAGGAGCGAAACGTCCGTGAAACGAAATCGCGAAGGAGCGAAAGAGCGAAATTGCGAAAGAGCGAATCCGCGAAGGAGCGAAACCGCGAAGGAGCGAAACCGCGAAGGAGCGAAATCGCGAAGAAGCGAAATCGCGAAGAAGCGAAATCGCGAAGAAGCGAAATCGCGAAGGAGCGAAGGAGCGAAGGAGCGAAATAACGATTTTACAGTTCCCTGTTCATAGTAAGTAAGATCGGATGTTTGAGCAAATAATCTGATGTCCTATAATTGTTTTTTAAGGTAACATGACAATTATATTATAAGGCGATGAACCGGTATACAAAGCAGTTATATATTATAGAATCTGCATGTTTTATGATAAATGTAACGTTAATTGAGGACAATGTAAGATCGATACAAACAAATCGAACTGGTAATATGAACGAGGTAGAATAGGTAACTTGTTTTTGTTTATATTTGTTAGAGAAGTAAGAGTAAGCAGGAGTAACTATGGAATATGTCAAAATAGTAATGCCGCCAATAAGAGCTGCCATATAAACTGAGATACGCTGCGTCTACTGACTAAAATCTAATGACTAATCTAATCCGTACTCAAAAGCCATATGCCTAAATTATATAATACGCTTCAACATTCACGATATATATATATATATATATATATATATATATATTATGTGGTTTAGAAAGAATGGTTTGCCAAAAGGTTGTGGCAGGATCTACTGGAATGAATTAAAAATTAAACGGACACCGCAGAAATTGCAGAAACAGTTATTCTAAGATTCAAAGAAAGAAGGAACGATATTGTGAATCTCCTCTTTATTTGAACATATACATTTATATATTTTTTTAAATGGCAAACAAATTACCTACTCCGAACATGTTTGAATCAAAAACTGCAATACAACTATCAACTATAAAAATCAAACGCATATGCACAATGCAAATATGATTCTTTTGTCACATTTTGGTCATCTAGCCACAACCTATTCTAAATGTATCTGTCGACAGATTGACATAATACGTAATTTATCATATAATGGACACGCCATAAAAATGTTATTCACTTAATACGTTGTAGCTATTTTACTGTAATCTACATTATAGTTTTGTTATGGAGTGGGAAATAAATGGTATATTCAGAAAAAACACATCAATCTTAAATTAAAGCGTATTAAACACGTAGGATAATACAGTAAATACGCCAAAATTTTAAAAGTTTGAGTACAGTACTCAAAGGAACTGTACAGCACACTTCTTGACAGTAATTTGGATAGTCCGGGACTTATTATGCGTTGTGTACCCCTTTAGGCCTTCTATAGATGCAATAATATAATTACAATTCGCTTTCATTAACCTGTAATTGATAATTAAAACGTCGAAGCGGACAGCTTCAAAGTGCTGAAGTTGTCGCAGATGGAGTGTAAACACGCCTATCCGTACAGCGAAAACTGTAGCACGCACTGTTATGATGACTGTCAAACTGGAAACATTCATAAGTTGCGCGTATAATTTTGCGCATGTATCGTTTGGTTGTCATAGTTTTAAAATTGTCATAATCTGGAATACCATTTATCATTCATATTAGTTGTTTTTTTTAAACGAAGAATAACAGAGTTTGTCATCATATTTCGATTAAACAATCTTAAATATTTAATACTGACCTACATACCGAAAATACAAATTGTATTACGTTTAAAAAACAATGTGATCATTGTGATTTGATTTCTCGTTTGGCAAATTGTGCCTTACTCTTATAAATGTTCCAATTTCCAATAAGCAAGTTATACTAATTTAAATAGTCGTATTCAAATCGACGATTTGTATTCAAATCTTTTAACTTTGTTTGAACGAGGGTATTTCTCATTTGCATATGAAATATAAATGTCTCTGTTATTAATTAAACAAACAACAAATATCGCTTCCTGGCTCGCGTTTGGTCTTCTTTCTTAGTTAGCATGTTTATGATAATACATCTTCGTGTATTTCAATACCACACGACGAGTTTGCAATGTATAAGAAGAAACGTTTACTCAACGTATGTTTCTAAAAATAGCAATTATAGTTTGAAAGTTGGATCATGAAGCTGTATCCTGTCCGTGGTAGAATACAATGTGGCAATATATCATTTAATAATGCTACATATTATTTCACAAATCAAGGAACATGCACAATGGTTTAGATGTTATGCCGACTCCTGTAACATATAGCTGGTATCGAACAAATGAATACCATCTTCAATTTTGTAGATATTCACAAGACGTCAAAGTAGTTGGTACCATACCCACTTTTTAGAAATATTATCTGTAAATATCGTTGAATTTTATGACATGACGAATGACAGATTTACAATAATTAAAGCGACATTTCCTCGCGATCAACTTTAATAAATAGACTAGATGCCTTGTTTGCAGGCCTATCAACACCGACAGTTAGGAAACGTCGCATTCTTTATAGTAAATACTATCATTCTTTCTATTTAAACGACATAGAAGTAGAAAGAAAATACAGTAGTTTCTTTCTGTATATATAGTTAATGAATACAATTCGTGTCAAAAGCCGATGAGGTGATGTGTTGTCTAGTGGTTACTGCCTTGACCGTCTGTTCTACTCTTGTCCTTGGTTAAGGTTCGAATCCCACGAATGATATATTTAGTTTAAAATTACACTCAAGATCTCTATGATATGTGATGTTGAAACTTGATATATTGGATACAATCATTTTATATACGAAGCGAAGTATACAGTATACGAAGCGTAAAATATAACGGTTTATGATTTAAAGAGATAAAAGAAATCACCAACAAGTTTATACGTTTTTCGAAATTAAAATTCCAGTGTATATATTTCTAACAAATAACACTGCACATAAAGACAAATATAACATGCAGATTCTATAATACATAACTGTTTTGTATACCAGTTCATCGCCTTATAATATAATTGTCATGTTACGTTAAAAAACAATTATAGGACATCAGATTATTTGCTCAAACATCCGATCTTACTTACTATGAACAGGGAACTGTAAAATCCTTATTTCGCTCCTTCGCGATTTCGCTTCTTCGCGATTTCGCTCCTTCGCGGTTTCGCTCTTTCGCAAATTCGCTCTTTCGCTCCTTCGCGATTTCGTTTCACGGACGTTTCGCTCCTTCGCGATTTCGTTTCGCGGACGTTTCGCTCCTTCGCGATTTCGTTTCGGGGGCGTTTCGCTCCTTCGCGATTTCGTTTCGCGGACGTTTCGCTCCTTCGCGATTTCGTTCTTTGTTTTGCGATTTCGTGTCGCTGTTTCGCGATTTCGTTTCCCTGTTTCGCGATTTCGTTTCACAATTTCGCGATTTCGTTTTGATTTTTTCGCGATTTCGCGATTTCGTGTTGGAAAGCTAACACGAAATCAAATGGCCCCTCTCAGCCATTATACCGTAGACTCCCATGTTCTAACGCAATTTAGTAAACCAATCGCATGACCTCCAATAAAAGCTTTCGGTGCGAGAAGCTAGGGGCAGATAACTCCAAACCTTTCTACCACCAGCCATCTCTATCTCAATCTGGCTTCTCCACTGCCTGTCAATTGTATAAACACTATGTACATCAACCTAATTCATTATAATCCCGTTCTACATCAACCCATTCAATTGTAAAAACATATTCCATGTTTATTTTTTGCCTCTTAAAGAAGCTATCCATTCGTCTGTTCCGCATGCGACCGTTTAAAACTATGATGTGATTGGTCAGCTATTTGACTGGGCTTTGTCTGCGCTAAACTGGCACGGAACACGTACCTATACGGGTTGTCCTGAGACCTTGTGGCGAGGAATCTGTAACACCAGTTCGTATCCCCGTATGAACTATTTTGAAGATTTAATTCCTCGGAACAGTGTCGATTTTAATGAGACTGCATTTACCTCGTAGTCACATCTCTTCTGTTTAGATAATATTCTCAAGGCTGAAACCTTGATGGTTATGTATATTTGTTATGAAAATGTAAACACCCCTGTTTACCCCCGCAGGCCCATATTTACACAGAACTGCAGGCTGGCGGGGACGAGTTCCCGCGGAGCCGCCTGCGGTTCCTGAACCTGTTGGGTGAAGGCAAGTTCGGGCGGGTCGTGAAGGCAGAGGCTCTCAGTATCACCCGGAACGGGAAGTGGCAGGAGGTCGCAGTCAAGATGGTGAAAGGTTTGATCTCCTTGTCTTCTGTACTTGAAATAAAAGCTGACCAATGAACATTTCCCAAGATAGGTGTTCTGAAACATCCAAACAATCCATTGGTTGATCCAGAAATTTTGAAATGGTCGTACCATAGGCCATTTAGTACTTTCAAAATACATGCTTTGTGACTTGGCCCATTTGCTTTTAATCATTTACGTCAGTCGGGTAATTATAATGCTGCTCGGTACAAGTTAGGAGTCCAAAGTTGGCGGCCCAAATTTCAACGCTTTCGATCAAATTTTTTACTTTCTAACTTCTATATTGATAATATGTTTTGCATAAAGATTAATGTTTGATATTTATTTTCCATGTACTTCCCATATTTGAAAAATCATAATTCAAAGATGCAACGCAATGCCACAGGGGGGTGGGATAGTGCAGTGGTTAGCGCGTTCGGCTGCGGATCAAGAGGTCCGGGGTTCGAATCCCGCCAGGGGCACGGCAACTTTGTCTGCAGTAGAGAACTGTTCTACACGCAGTAAGGTTTGGGTGCAATGCTACACTGAATTTCAGAGTAGTACCACCCATGGTTCGCTAGTTCCAGCCGTTGCTCGCAGGTTTCACCGCATTGTATAGCCACATGGTGGTGCGGGCTTTCTCCCTGCCATAATACTAGCAGCCGCGATATAAGTGAAATACTCTTGAAAGCGGCGTTAAACCCCAACTCACCCAACCTCACCTCAATGCCACAGTATTCACAAATGCTGCAGCGTAATGCCACACATATGTGTCATTGCTGCAGCAAAAAGCCAAAGTAATCCATACAGTTATGCAGCAGAATGCCATAGCAAAGAAGCCTAAATGATGAAATTCTTTTTAAAATGTGAAATATTGGCTGTGCAAAGTTAAAGTTGGGGATCATCACATTCTCTTACCATGTTGATAAGCTTAAAATCAGATACAATCGGATAAATAGTGTGCGGTCCTTGTGAAACGGGTAAAACGTGTAAAAGGTGGAGTACGACCTGCTTTATGAGGTACCCAGAGGTAATATTCGACTGAACATTAAAGGGGCAGTAGCACGTTTTTTGAAAATTTTATTATTTTAAATTTCCCATTTATAATGATAGTTTATGTCATTTATGTTTACTTTAGAGGATAAAACATCATATTACACAAACCAATTATCCGTAGTGGTAATAACGGTGTTGCGTATGAACCAAAAATTGCATGGCGGCCATTTTATTGTGAACACATTTTATTATATTGAATGACAAAAACTATTCCCATGGCTTTACGGAACCATGTACACTCATTTTTTAACTTGATTTTCCGAAGAGAGAAGGGTGTTTTTACTTTTGGTGACATTTTTTTTTCAAATACATTTCATCGACTTATTTGACCGAAAAAACGTGCTACTGCCCCTTTAAAGTTTCAATATATTAGATTATAAATTTGAAAGAAGAAATTAACTGAAAGTGGCCGTGAACTGTATTTATTCTTTATTCCCCAAAGGTGATTACCAGGAGTCAGAATTTAATGATTACATAAATTTATAAGAAGAGCGTTATTTGCAAGATTTAAAGGGGCAATAGCACGTTTTCCCGCTCAAATAAGTCGATGAAATGTATTTGAAAAATAAGTTCATCAATAGTAAAACACCCTGCTCTCTTAGGAAAATCAAGTTAAAAATGATTATACATGGTTCGGTAAAGCCATGGGAGTCGTTTTTATCATTCGAAATAATAAAATGTGTTCACAATAAAATGGCCGCCATGCAATTTTTGCTTTATACACAACACCGTTGTTACTACGGATAACTGGTTTGTGTAATAGGATGTTTTACCCTCTAAAGTAAATTTAAATGGCACAAACTATCATTATAAAAAGAGAATTTTAAAAAAGTTTGCAAAAAAACGTGCTTCTGCACCTTTAAGAGTAGAAAAAATTTTTGTTTTCCAGTGGTACGACATCCGGTTTTCATGTACAGTCGAATACCCCCTGTGGTGCCTGGAAGAGGTTTTAAACTGGCTTCAGAGCATATACTCATGTCACGAATATGGGATTCGATATACTACACGAACTCTTATTTCAAAATAATTATATCCAAATGTTTGCACGTGTGTCTAGGGGAGCCAAGAGCACAGAGTCAGATTTAATATTAGCTCCTTAACCCTTTCACCCCTACAGGCCTCTAGAGGCCATTAAACGTATTAGCGTTCAGGTTTCTTAGTGGTGAAAGGGTTAAACATTCATTTCAAGAATTCGAGAGGTTTTTAATCACTAATGTCAGTGCATTAGCCAATGTTGTGTCAAAACATGCTTTCATACTTTTGGCATCTTCACAACGTCACAGGCGTAATGTAAAGATTTCCATATCTTCTCCTTCCGCCGTTGACCTCAACCCTCGCATTTTCAGTGCTAAGATTTTAACGTACTGCAGGCTAATCGGATAAGCCAATCAGAAGACAGCTTGTATTGCCTCTGTGTCTGTGTCGATCGGCGCTATTTTGAATTGGTACCGAATGTAAACGGCGATTTCATTGGCTGTATACTAGCAGATGGTAAGGAACGTTAATCGTGATCACAATAGGTGTCGCTGATTCGATTCAACACTTCTGCCTAGGTTGAAAAATGGAGAGATCTCGATACATTTTCACCTTGCCGTGGGAAGATGACTTTTTGAGACACCCAGGGGCAAAAGATAATACCGTACACATTACAAGATACTTTAATACGAGAGTGATACATAAGACTGAACAGAGTTAGATCATGTCTTCAGTAGCCAACTACACTAAATTTGAAATTTCCAAACATTATGTGTTCATATTTCTGACAAATATTTTAAGAAATCGTCGTTATCAAATCTCCTTAAAGGAACATCCATTGTGTTGTTTGGGGTCAAATATGCCAGACTTAATAAATGGTGTTACTTTATCGAGAAGTACCAACTGTTACCGACAACTACCATTTTGATGATAGTAGACTTAGCATATTGACGATATGAAGGTAAAAGTAGTGATTTCTGATCGAAAACCGGACAATGCACCGCGTGTGGCGCGCGCCAATGAGTCAAACGTAATTTTGGAATCTTATTTAAAACAAAATAACAACGTTTGGTTGATAATGTTGAATAGGTCATATAACTACTGTGCATGTAAATGGAACGTGCAGTTTCGGTTTCTACTCATGCATGATGATGTTACGCGATTTTTATTGGAAACTAGTAATTATGATATGTTTGGCGAATGGGGACGAATATGCAAGCTGAGTGAATTTGTTTGTATTGTAAACAGCACATATGGTGAGTTGGAACGTATTAAAGCCAAATAAAATTTTATGAAACGCAATGGATGCACCTTTAACTAGATGAGATAGGAGAGTCAAAATGTGCTGTTTTGTCTTGTTTTATTACGTTTACAGATTTTAGTCCAAGAAGGTACATTATGCAGACAACATCTTAACTAACACAATTGCCATATTTAATAACATTTTACCGTAAAATCCCAATACATAAGTTTTTTCCAAGAGATTTTTCCCCTTCAGAGACATTCAAAATCAAAATATTTTGTGTTTGACTCTGTTGAAAATATTTCGTTTCTTTTGCTCCTCGGTATAAAAGCTAGGAAAGGGGCTGGTAATTATACTGGACAAAATAAGTTAGGTATATTAGATGTTTTATGATTAATTTTTCATTAATATGTCAAGTAACACATACATCAATATTTATAATTTCAAAATTTCAAAATATCCCTTTTCGCTCCAGTATACAATACTTAACATACATTATGATGAAAATTAACTCACTTATACTCGTTCGCTTCCACAGAAACAGCCACGGACGCACTGAAGGAAGACTTTTACCACGAGTTGATGATAGTTCGGAAGATTCCGAGCCATAGGAACGTCGCCAAATACCTCGGCTGTGTCACCGCTTCAGGTACTTCACGAAACGTTTCGAAAGTGTTCTCATGTATCGAAAACGTTCCCATGTATCGAAAACGTTCCCATGATTCGAAAACGTTTTCATGATTCGAAAACATTCTCATGTTTCAAAAACGTTCCTATGTTTTGAAAACGTTCCGATGTTTCGAAAACGTTCTCATGTTTCGAAAACGTTCCCATGCTTCGAAAACGCCCCCATGATTCGAAAACGTTCCCATGATAAAACGTTCCCATGATTCGAAAACGTTCCCATGTTTCGAAAACATTCCCATGATTCGAAAACGTTCCCATGTTTCGAAAACGTTCCCATGAATAAAAAAAAAACGTTCCGAAGTTACGAACACCTTTTCAAATTTCGAAATGTTACAAAATGTCAGAAACGTTCTACAATGGTTTAATAATGGTTCCTTACTTTTGGAACGTTTTGTTTTGTGGTTAAAAAGTTTCATTTCTATCATAAACGGTCCTAATTTGATTTGTTTGTTTATTTCCTGATGTGAGTACAGAATAAACGTAACACCCTCTGCTCAACGTTCACCTTTCTCTTAAGTCTCAATTGGTCCAATATGATACGAGAGCCATCGTAGCCATTCAAGTTTAGGTAACAGTGGACCTCGACCCTCTTTCCCTCCCTCCTTCGATCCCTCCCTAACCCTCTCTCTCACTACTTTTCTAACTTACACAACTTGAACATTTACATCCACAGAACCGACCCTTATCATAATGGAGTACGTAAATGGCGGTGACCTACTGACCTACTTACGGAAACGGCGCCCGGAAAATGCCGGAAGCCGGTCTCCACAACAGGCCGATCTCAATCCGAAAGATTTGCTGTCCTTCGCGCTGCAGATAGTCAGGGGCATGGCACATGTAGCCTCACTCAAGGTAGGGGAGAGAGAGAAGAGTAGGGGTAGAGAATCACCGGCCTTTGGGTCATTGCTTTTCACACTATTTAAAAAAAACATTAAAAAATAATATTTAAAATTAAAAAAAAACAAATAACCAACCCCAAAAACATTTTTTAAAAAAACACATAAAAAGTTTGAGATGACCCCTGATTTTTACGCTAGCCTAATAGATTCTCAAGGTGTTAAAATGGGGGGTCATCTCAAACTTGTTTAATTTTTTTTTTTAATTTAAATTTTTCAATATTGTGTGAAAAGCAAACCCAAGGGCCTGTGTAGAGAACGTGTAAAATCAAATATTGCAAGCTCATAATGTCTTTCCCAAGGAAGACACACTACTAAATGAAAGTCATCACATATATAGTCTGGTGTATTGACACATTTGATCAATTGATGATTGGCTAATTGGTGCAGATCAGGGTTTGCAGGGCATTTATAATTGACTGGTCTGCTATAAATAGTAACGGCGGAAACACACTGTCCCATATACAGTAGAACACGGATATAGCGAACAAATGTATAAATCCCGTCAAAGTTCTAATACGTATACATAATATGCCAAACGCGAATAGCGAACAGCGGATATAGCGAACTGAATTAGTTGGTCCATTGGAGTTCGTTATATCCGTTATGTCTACTGTAGGAAGATTATACAGGGCGTGTTTGTATAGCGAAACTAACAAACCTTAATTCCCGGGATTTCTTGTATATAAAGGTAAGTGTCTACTCTCATGTTCGCTGTTTTCAACCCAATCACGTTCTTATGTTGGCAGATTGTCCATAGAGATGTGGCGGCAAGGAACGTACTTATTGACAGGAAGCAAGTGTGCAAAGTCTCGGACTTCGGTCTCGCGAGAGACGTTGACGGTGCTGACATTTACGAGAGATCAAGCAGGGTAAGTATCAAGTAAATATTAACATAAAATTCAAATTGTTTAGCATTGTTAAGGTTGAGCACTCTTTGTTATTCTTTTGTGTGATACCGTGATGTTAAAGGGCTGTAAAAATGTAAATGTATTATATCTAGTTCAATCATTTATTCACGAGACCAAACGATTTGTATAACACATTTATACTTATGTATTAGTTCTTTAAATGTTGATTTTCTTCTTGCAATTCTGTCTTGTCCAGTACTTGTAATCTTTTTCTGACAAATGTAATGTTGTTAACTGTTAATACCAAGGAGAGGGTATAATAAGTTTGATAACTTGTTCCCAATCCTTTTCATTACGAAAATATGTTTAAACCAAAAGGGCTGTAGCACGTTTTCTAATGGAGAGGAATAATCAATCAATAAATAGATTTTTAAAACATTTGGTTATTGTTGGGTTCCATTTCCCAAACCCCCAATTTTTAAAAGATGTTCACGTTAAAATGGCTTCGGTTCGTTTTAAAACGTGGTGCCATTTTCTACGATTACAGTTAATCAGGTCGTGTAATGAGGTCTTTTACCTCTTAAGTAATGAGTTACGAAACGTCATTTTAAATGAAAACAAGTAATCATTAAGTTAAAGGGGCAGTAGCACGTTTTTTCGATGAAATAAGTCGATGAAATGTATTTGAAAAATAATGTCACCAATAGTAAAATACCCTTCTCATTTCAGAAAATTGTGTAATAAGATGTTTTACCCTCTAAAGTAAATATAAATAACATAAACTATCGATATAAATGCAAAATTTGAAAACATAAAATTTGCAAAAAACGTGCTACTGCCCCTTTTGGAAACAAGTAATGAATATATTTAGCGATTGGGGATGAATATATCTGTTGAGTGTAGTTATTTGAACTAAAATCGGAGGAGAATTCGATGCGACACGGTTCTGGATGCAAATGCCGTTTGAGGTTTATCTCGATGAGACGTGTTATAATATGAAATGTACATGACATGTGCTTGTATGTTGCAGGGTCCACTGCCAATACGATGGATGGCTCCGGAGTGTCTGAGAGATTCCGTCCACACGACCAAGTCAGATGTGTGGGCCTTCGGAATTCTACTGTGGGAAATTGTTACACTTGGTATGACCATCCTTCTCTTTAATTGCCTGTGTCTCAATAAGTATACTTATGTTATTGGTGTGTGTGTGTGTATCTTTGTTTGTAACTTTATGTGTCTGTAACTGTGTAACTGTGCGTGTTTCTACCTGTCTCTCTCTGTGTGTCTCTCTCCGTCTCTCTGTGTCTCTCTCTCTCCGTCTCTCTCTGTCTCTCCGTCTCTCTGTCTCTGTCTGTCTGTCTGTCTGTCTGTCTGTCTCTCTCTCTCTCTCTCTCTCTCTCTCTCTCTCTCTCTCTCTCTCTCTCTCTCTCTCTCTCTCTCTCTCTCTCTCTCTCTCTCTCTCTCAAACACACACACGAACATGTATAACGTGTTCATAAAGAGGACAGACATAAATTAAAAATGACTTTATCAAGATAAAGGACATATCCATTAATTTTATGGTTAAGCTCTTAAGGAGTTTTTATTCAACAAAGTCCGGGGTCTTTTAATCCGTTTTAAAAAGCTTTTACAACATGAATGTTTTTCTACATATCTCGTTTACCATCAGTATTTCATCAGAAGTTTTGCTTTGTCTTCAACTACTTAACATATATCATCATGTAATTGCGTTCTCGTGTCCCTTTAATACCCACGGTACCCCATTTAGTTATTTCAGTCAAGTTTCATTACATTATTTTGAAGATTATTGCAAATACCATCCGCCGATTCCCCGGTAAGATATGGAAACTTAACTCTTAAAACTATGAAATCACATGAAGGGTTTTCACCACACCTATTATCAAGGGTGGGTTTTGAACATGTTACTTCTATTTATTGAACATAAGTTCTTATTTAATAGATGTGATTCACGTGTATCTCCCTCTTTGACCATACGATACACGTGTGTATAACTCCATCTAATTATTTGTGGCACGTGTGTATCTTTATGTCTTACACATGTGGCCCTAGAACATACTCCCCAATTGTGACGTCATATACATTATGGGTAGTGCAGATTCCTCTCCAAAACGAGTCGCACATACACATTATGAATGAAATATTACATTTTTAATATATAGAAACGTTTATAGAGAATTTAATTGCTTGTGTTGATAGCTGAGAGCTGAGGCGACTTTTGATCTGTGAGTTAACACTCGAGTCGCGTTCGATTTGAAACGTCAAAGCGCATGCGTTAACTCGACCCTAGTATTGTTAAATGAAACACACCCATAAGATGTTTGTATTGCCAAGTCATAAAGGAGCGGTAGCACGTTTTTTCGCCCAAATATGTCGATGAAATGTATTTGAAATATAATGTCACCAATTGTAAAACACCACTCTCTTTTCGGAAAATCAAGTTAAAAGTGAGTTTACATTGTTTGGTTAGGCCATCGGAATCGTTTTTGTTATTCGAAATAATAAAATGTGTTCACATTAAAATGGCCACCATAACATTTCTGCTTTATACGCAACACCGTTATTACAAATACGGATTATTATTTTGTGTAATAAGATGCCCATAAGTAACTATTAATGACATAAACCATCATTATAAATGGACATTTTGAAAAATAAAATTTGAAAGAAAAAAAATGTTTCAGCCCCTTTAAGAACATAACACTAACCATATCGTGTCTGCGCAGGTGCGAGTCCCTACCCCGGCATGTCGGGACAGATGGTAATGGCGGCGGTGGTGGAGGGGAAGAGACTGCTGTGCCCCCCTCAATGCAAGCAGCAATTGTAAGTGGACCCATTTTGTTCATCAGGGAAACACGGGGTTAACACACGGGTTAAAACGTGGGACATGTTCATCTTATCTCAGTGTAAAACGTATACGCTCCTCTCCACTTTCATACTCTGGGTTACGACCAAGATGCGCGATGTGACATATGAAATATAGGAAACCTAAAATCTAAAATAGACAACCAATGACATCGCTTATAATGCGAGTCGGCAATATTAAGATTCGCAGGCTTACCATCATCCTCGGTTACCCATGGTTTTATATTTGCTCCATTACCTTCCACTATATCACCCATGGGAAACTCTATCAGAGAAATCTGTACTAAAATTACCCGCCCTTGGCCGTCGTGACGAAGTCAGTAACCAAAGAAAATGCTCAATAGGATAAGACGGAAATGGTCAAGGGAGATAACCGGTGACGGATGGCTAACAAAATGACCTCGCGTGCTTTACAACGAAGTGATATGAATTGTCATTGATTCGCAGGTCCAAGCTGCATAGCGGTTTGATTGGCTCACGACGGCCAAGGGCGGGTAATTTGAGTACAGATTCTTCTGATAAGGTTTCCCATGGGTGATATAGTGGAGAGTAACGGAGCATATATAAAACCATGGGTAACCGAGTATGACTTACAATGTCCGGTTTTCAAAGATAAGAACAGTCATATATGTTCCTGTAACGTTTATTAAACTGTTCAAGTCAGCTCGTTAATATAAGAACGTCACCATATTTCGGAATATCGAAAGCCAAGTACAATTTGGAAGGCTAACTGTGGTTGGCTTAACGTTTTGTGCTAACCATCATATAAAAAATGTTGTGGCGCGATCATTGATCATTTGGGTGGGTTTAAACCCAGGGTATGAGAGTGGAGCGGAGCTTATACGTTTACCCTGCGACAGGATGTTATGTTTAGCAACCTTCACACATTTTCAAGTTTAAGAGTGTGAACTCGACACCAACAGCAGGTTCCGAGTTGACAAACTGTTGGCGAGAAATAGGAGCAGTCTCGATTTTCACCAACATTTCCATCAACCTTTCGGAATTGACAGACTAAAATTTGAAGTGACAAGACAGCTTTAGGTTCAAAGTAAAACTTTTAATCAATTTTATTCTTTTAATCCGTAGTTCCGTGTGGATTAGCAAAGTGCTGTTATACTCGTCCGTTGACGTCACTCGACCTTTCTATTTCAGTTACGACATTATGTGTCGCTGTTGGGAGGCGTCGCCTTCTCGGCGGCCATCTTTCTCTAACCTGTCACGTGACTTCGAGAGGATGCTGGAGGAGGAAGGTGACTACATACAGTTCGACCAAATCGGAGAGGGAATCTACCAGGTGCTTGAATCCACGCGCACCGAGGAACTTGTGTGATACAGTTAACCACGAAAGTTATAAGGCCGTTTTGCGTGGTACAGAACTCTATGACAAAAATTATTAGTTGATAATTCAGTAATGCTAAATTTACAGTACTGAACAGAAGTGAGGCTATATAACAGGTTTGAAAGCAAAGTATGTACAGATCAAGCGGACTGAAGAAGGAATCTATGTATGAGGGCTGGCGTTCAGAAGAGCCATTGTGAAACAGTACCCCACGAAAGTAGCAATTGCAAGGCCGGCCGTTAACATACTGTATTAAAGGAGGACATGCAGCTCGACAGTATTCAACGTCCCCACGGAATTAGGTATAACTCTTGCCAGTCTCTATTACTGACTGATTTAAGCCTTTTACTATTTCCCTCGCTTTTTTCGCGCGTGAATCTCTTCACCCGAAAAGCATAGTGGGCTCTGATTTCCTGGCACGAAAACCTTAAGGAAATACGGTAAAGATTAAATCAGTCAGTAATCAACTTCCTAACGCAAGGCATAACTCTTGCCAGTCTGCATTACTGGCTGATTTAACCCTTGCGGTATTTCCCTTGCTTCGTTGTGTCAAGAGATTGAATCGCTGCACTAGAAATACATAGCGGGCCTAGATTTCTAAACACATATTTCTTTAGGAAATACTGCAAGGCCTAAATCAGCCAGTAAAGGAGACTGGCAAGAGTTATGCCTTGCATTGGGAAGTTGTCAGTAATGGAACCTGGCATGAGTTATACCCTGCGTTGTGAAGTTGGATAGTATTGGACATGGAATGAAGCTGCTATAAAGCACGTGTTTGTATACACTCTTGTGATACAGTGCTCCACGGAAGTTATAAGGCCTTTTTGGATTTAGTTTCACCACTATTGTCTCTGCTAGTCAGAGCTGAGGTTTGGACAGAGAAATATGTTGAGGATAGATCAAACTAAATTATTTAAATTGTCAATGATGGAATAACACAAGTATTGAAGTATAGAACACGACACACGTAATAATAATGAACTTAGTGCATTTTAATACATTCTGACTGACGCTTTGAAGCACATTTCCCACAAAGGTTACCCACTTCAGATTTCTATCGTAACCTATGTTACATATCGATCGATCGCTAGAAATAGAGAATCCTGATTGGTGTAATGAGAAGTTAGTTGTGCAGTTAGCGACGCTGTTTCAAAATGAGCAATAATGAGTTGCGCCATCTGTGTGATTAGATGCTTAAGACAGAATTCGGTCCCAGATGTTAAACGATGTTATTGACACAAATAAAATACGTTATCAGTGTTGCAGACATTGACCGCTGGGATTATGTGAGAAAAGTCAAATATCGCCTGTACGTAACAGAGGTTATGTTTGAAAATAACTGAGTTAATATTATTGATGTGAGCACATGTACACATATCATGTTTGCCTAGCAACCATTGTTTCACCGCGACTTCCCATATGTCGTCGCTTGTGATTGTTCGCGACGTCACTGTAGCTTGACGTCGCAAGGGAAGTGGGCCTTTCCTGATTAATTACGCGAACCAAATGGAATAGAATTGGTAATAAAGAAAGTATTACACTCGAAAGTGTGCCATATGACTTTTACGAAACTCGTGAAAAATTTATGTATAACCCTCACTCGGGCCATACAAAAATTCACACTCGTTTCGTAAAAGTCATATGGCACAATTTCGAGTGTAATACTTTCTTTATTACCAATTCTAATCTCTATTTACGATAGAAACTCTGAAGGGGAGAGAAAATATGAAGCATGGAACAAATATGTCTAATATTATGTGATACGTAGTAAATCGTTTCAAATACATTAAAATATTTATTTGTAGAATTGAAAAATATTTTTCAAGCGTCCAACGCGCCTAGGTTGTCGTTCCTCAAAACACTTACAATCGATTGTAACCAATGTTAAAATAATGGGATACAATTGATTGTAACTCTACAAATCCTTTGTGGAATGGCACCCTGAAGAATAACCACAGTCTGTTTGAAATTATGTCATTTTATTTTTTGAAATTTAATTTTTGAACCGAGAATATACAGGTGACCTATCCGCCTTGATGTTTTACTGCCGACTCAGCTATTCGTGAGAATAAAGGCGTTACTAACATTATATTGTATTGGAGTATGTTATATTTTCTTACAATATTTTTATGTATATATGTACATTGTCTCAATGAATAAATATTTTTACAAGAAAGTCTAAGTTTGATGCTCATTTATGGATGTGTGTAAAATATTATTAATATGTATTTTCGTGAGTACAATTTTCAATGCTGATTTATACATGTGTTTACACATGTGTTTTATAATGCTTGTATAATGCTTGGTGTTGGTGAGGTGAGGTGAGTTGGGGTTTAACAACACTTTCAAGATTATTTCACTTATATCGCGGCTGTTAGTATTATGGCAGGGAGAAACCCGCAACGCCATGTGGCTATGCATTGCGGTGGAACCTGTGAGCATCGGCTGGAACTAGGGAACCATGGGTTCAGTGTAGCATTGCATCCAAAGCTAACTGCATGTAGAACAGTTCTCTACTGCAGACAAAGTTGCCGTGCCCCTGGAGGGATTCGAACCAAGGACCTCTTGATCCGAAGCTGAGCGCGCTAACCACTGCGCTATCCCGTCCCCTTGATGTTGGTCATCATGCCAAATATACAATGAGGCAAAAGAAACGATACCGTAAAAATACAAGATCCGAGACATACATACGACTGAAATAGAGTTACACCATGTCTTAGAAGCCAAATGAAATAAACTTGCCATTTCACAACATCTGTTCATATTTCTGAGAAAAGTCTTTTTAAGAAATAGTCGCTTTCTAGACGAGATGGGAGGGTTAAAGAGGGATTTTGTTTTGTTTTATGACAAGTAATAAGCGTCGGCAAAGTTGAGTCTAAGAATGTTCATTATGCTGATGACATCTTATATAAACATAGTTTCCATATTTCATAATATTTTACCCTTAATATCAAACATTATGTACAGAAAAAACGCCTTTGAAATAGCATTTTTGCAACCTATGTAAACATGTGTTTGAACAGATATAAACTATTAAGTATCATACTCTTTACGAGACATATTATCCTCATCACAGACATTCAAAATCGTTTTTTTTCCAGCAGAAATTTTTTGTAGCCGACTGTAAAAAAATTCGTATTGTTTCTTTTGTCCCTCCGTGTATCGGCCAACTGAAGTACCACTGCCAAATTAAACTCGAGGAAATTGCGTTTTAAAGTCTAATTTTCAAGAAATACCCCAATCAAAAATAAGTTTAAAGGGGCAGTAGCACGTTTTTTTGCAAAATTTATTTTTCAAAATTTCCCATTTATAATGATAGTTTATGTCATTTAAATTAACTTTAGAGGGTAAAACATCTTATTACACAAACCAAATATCTGTAGTGGTAAAAACTATGTTGCGTAAAAAACAAAAATTGCATTGCGGCCATTTTATTGTGAACACAATTTATTATTTTGTTTTACAAAAACGATTCCAATGGCTTTACTGAGCCATGTACATGTACACTCATTTTTAACTTGATTTTCCGAAGAGTGAAGGATGTTTTACTATTGGTGAAATTATTTTTCAAATACATTTCATCAACTTATTTGAGCGGAAAAAACGTGCTACTGCCCCTTTAAGTTAAAGGCGCTGTAACACGTCGTTCGCACTGAAATTAAGTGTTCTCGGAAAGTAACTAAATCATACTCGTGAGTCAATAAAAAGAGTTCTAAAACAAATAAACAGGGTTCGGTTAAGCCATGGGAGTCCATGCCCGCTCGAAGGTAGATGAAGTGATCTGACGGATGTAGCGATACCTAAACACTCAAAATTGAGTTGTTAAAGGGGCAGTAGCACGTTTTTTCGCTCAAATAAGTTGATGAAATGTATTTGAAAAATAATTTCACCAATAGTAAAAGATCCTTCTCTCTTCGGAAAATAAAGTTTACAATGAGTGTACATGTTTCGGTAAAGCCATGGTTATCGTTTTTGTAATACAAAATAATTAATTGTGTTCACAATAAAATGGCCGCCATGCAATTTTTGCTTTATACGCAACATAGTTTTACCTCTACAGATAATTGGTTTGTGTAATAAGATGTTTTACTCTCCAAAGTTAATTTAAATGACAAAAACTAAAATTATAAATGGGAAATTTTAAAAAATAAATTTTGCAAAAAACGTGCTACTGCCCCTTTAATATGATACAATGACGGAATGATCAATCGTCTTGCTGTCTGAACTCTCAAAATCACATGAGACCTACACATCTACCTCTCACATTGAGGAGTTCAACAAAAGTGTTGCTTTATACGTTGTACAAATTTCTGCCACTTCGGATAACCGTTTGCTAGGATCTGGCTTATCGGGTTGTGTAATGAGATGTGTTATCTATGTTATTATAAGAAATACTATGCAAAAACGTGCTACGGCGCCTTTAAGGATTCTCATACTCTATATATATATATATATATATATGCAAGTTCACAAGTCTTTTATCACTTGTTATCCTCATTCAGAGTAGCCAATCAGAAAAGAGTATAATGTGGTAGAATTAAGTTCATCTTGCACACTATTCAAAGGTGTATCTTTTTTATGTCATACCTGAAATTGGCAGGTGGTGATTATTTTGGTCAGTGAATTCTTTCGTAATAGACTGATTGTAGTCATTGTTAAATGGATTGATAAACGAATTGAAAATAAAACGACAACAACGAAATGCTTTCCGTTTATTTTCGTCTATTAGCACCATTTAAATCCTCATTGGGACTCTACCCTGCATTGTGTCAACTGTACAATATTAGTATAATTCTTGACGTAAAATTTGTTAATATATACACATTTATCCGCCCCGTCATTCCTGTAAACTTCGTACAACAGTGAAACAAATTCAATTGTTTCACTTTTTCACCACTTAGTGGAATTTTCGGTGTTCCCTGAGGTGCAAAAATATCTTTACTTACGTGCATTCACAAACATAAACTTCAAAGAAAAGGAACAAGTCATAGCCAAACAGAAAAAAGACAAAAATTCAAGTGAACTAATACATCTAAAGACAAGAAAATCTAATTCCTGAGATGACCAAGGTACGAGGTATTTGATAAGGGAGCACACCAATCTTTACATACACTTCCGGTATGACATTACCGTATTCCTGTTAGCATATAATTGTATACATTCCGATTTGGAGTTCACTATATGTGGAATACACTGTGCATAAGTTGAACATTCGCATTGAAGAGTGACCATTGTAACTGTTATTCTGGATTAGCCAAACAGCTTGAACCTCTGGAGGTACCCAACCGCCTTGATCAACTGGTCAGTCACTGGAACACAACACAAAACGACAATCAATAACAATATGACATTCCATAACTAAACATGACATTCGATAACACAACATGACATTCGATGACACAACATGATATTCGATGACACAAAACGACAATCAATAACACAACATGACATTCGATTACACAACATGACATTCGATAACACAAAACGACATTCGATAACACAACATGACATTCGATAACACAATATGAGATTCGATAAAACAACATGACATTCGATAACACAACACGACATTCAATAACACAACATGACATTCGATTACACAACATGACATTCGATAACACAAAACGACATTCGATAACACAACATGACATTCGATAACACAATATGAGATTCGATAAAACAACATGACATTCGATTACACCACATGACTCCGATGACAAAATATGATATTCAATGGCATTCGATAACACAACATGGCATTTGATAACACAGCATGACATTAGAAAATGAAATATGAAATTTGATAACACGACATTACATTCGATTACACAACGTGACATTCCATAACGCAGCATGACATTCGATAACACAACACGACATTCGATGATACAACATGACATTCGATGACACAAAACGACAATCGATAACAATATGACATTCGATTATACAACATGACACTCGATTACACAACATAACATTCGATAACTCTACATGACATTCGATAACACAACATGACATTCGATAACTATACATGACATTCGATAACACAACATGACATTCGATGGCACAACATGACTCCGATGACAAAGTATGATATCCAATGGCATTCGATATGACATATATAAATATGATATACGATAACACAGCATGACATTCGATAATTAAATATGAAATTTGATAACACGACATAATTACATTCGATTACACAACGTGACATTCCATAACGCAGCATGACATTCGATAACACAACACGACATTCGATGATACAACACGACACTCGATGAAACAACACGACATTCGATGACACAAAACGACATTCGATAACACAACATGACATTCGATTACCCCACATGACTCCGGTGACAAAATATGATATTCAATGTCATTCGATAACACAACATGACATTCGATAACACAACATCATATTCGATAACATAACATGACATTCGATAACTCAACATGACATTTTATGACACAACGTGACATTCCATAACACAAAACGACAATCAATAACAATATGACATTCCATAACACAACATGACATTCGATAACACAACACGACATTCGATGACACAACATTACATTCAATGACACAAAACGACAATCAATAACACAACATGACATTCGATTACACAACATGACATTCGATAACACAAAACGACATTCGATAACACAACATGACATTCGATAACACAACATGAGATTCGATAAAACAACATGACATTCGATAACACAACACGACATTCAATAACAATATGACATTCCATAACACAACATGACATTCCATAACACAACACGACATTCGATGACACATTACATTCAATGACACAAAACGACAATCAATAACACAACATGACATTCGATTACACAACATGACATTCGATAACACAAAACGACATTCGATAACACAAAACGACATTCGATAACACAACATGACATTCGATAACACAACATGAGATTCGATAAAACAACATGACATTCGATTACACAAAACGACATTCGATAACAACATGACATTCGATAACAACATGACATTCGATAACAACATGACAATCGTTTACACCACATGACTCCGATGTCAAAATATGATATTCAATGGCATTCGATAACACAGCATGTCATTCGATAACACACCATGGTATTCGATAACATAACATGACATTCGATAACTCAACATGACATTATAAGATAAATAGTTGCGTTTGTAAAATATCCCTGAAATTTTACAAACGCAACTATTTATCGATATTGTAACATGACCGTTAGTTATCAGGCGTTTTGAAACGAACTCTCTTTTTGCGTACCTATCTCTGAGTGGAAAGGACTTTGCGACTGTTCCATTTTTGTAAGAGGTATGGTCATGTCGAAACGAATGGAAATACTCGGCGTAATATGTACATTAGCAAAAATTTACACATAAAGTAAAAACAGTATCACTCAAATATGTTCACTTCACAATATTCACGTATCTTTTTAGATGGCGATAAACATTTATCTACGACATATGTAGACACGGTAAAAGACCTAGGAACAAAACTCGTAAATTTGCCCTAACCCATTGTGACAATGACGCTAGCATTGTGACGTCAAAACGGTTGATCACTATGACGTCATGCCATGGCAACGGCATTCGGTAAACGCAGCCACATGGAAGAAGGCGTCAAACTTGGACAAATATTACTAGTTGAAAACATTTTAGTTACTTGAAACTAATACATTTTGAGAGTTATTTGTTACCTATACTGCTATACACCAGTTAGAAAATGACAATGCCACCTGTCAAATTTGAGTAAGGGGCACATATTAAGAGATAGAAAAATTAAAATTTGAGTCGGGCCGAATATTGTGAACATGATGTATATGTTCGCGGTGATTCGCTCTAAGTCATTTGCGGGTATTATTGTCATTCAACATAGGCAAATCAACCAATCAGAATCAAGGATACACCGAAATCATGTTACAATTTATGACACAACATGACAATCGATTACACAACATGACATTCGAAACCTCAACCTTTCATTCAATAACACAACATGACATTCGATTACACACGTTACATTCGATAACACAAACGACATTCGATAACACAACATGACATTCGATAACATAACAAGACATTCGATTACACATGTCATTCGATAACACAAAACGACATTCGATAACAACATGACATTCGATAACAACATGACATTCGATAACACAACATGATGACACGGATACAGTGTGATGTATGCATGGTAAAATGATTCTTTTATTTACAATGTCACGTCACTTCAGCTTTTCCCAAAGGAGTACCGACAGTTTTAGTAAAACAAATCTTCATTGATGAACATAAAACTAAATAGTTACATTTCTAAATTAAAGAACAATGGTCAGTTTGTGGTTTTCAGAAAAGGTAAACATTAAAAACAAGTCATTAAAAAACTTTTGTTTTACCTCCAACCTGATTTTGTATTATGGAAAAATGTTGGTGTCAGAAAGAATATCCAGGCCCCATCTCCCTTCACCACTCCGACCCTCACCCCCAGTTATCTTAAAAGGATGGCCTAACATTACATTGCGACTTACCTAAAAGCGGACAGCAGAAGCTGACACTGGCAACCTTGCGGCAGACTGTTGGAGGTAGACACTTGTCATCACAGTCCATTGGGTAGAACTTGGGCAGTTCTAGTCCGAGGTGCTCCACCACAGTATTACAGTCCAGGTCCTGGGCCGCCTTGACCTGTGAGAGCGTGTTGAACAAACGAACCATAGGTGACACCGGAGGACCAGGTTGTCTAGCGGATGATCCGGCGGATGTTGACGTTGCCCCTCCGTTTACGCTTTGTTGGGACATTGGCCTTCCAAAAAGGTTCTGTCGGGATAATGGCATGGCTGCAGCTCCGTAGGTTTGTGCACGCGGTATCGGAGAGTTCAGCACGTTTTGTTGAAATGCGAAAGGTTGTACAACACGACTGGCTGAAGAGTACATATTTTTCCAGGTCTGGAACGGGCTTCCCGTTGGGATTGGAATCCCGTTGGTAAGCGGAAACTTGGGCGTAGGGATTCCATTCGCAGGCATATTATTTGGAGGCGCTAGTGCATTTACTTGACCATTGTTTTGAGGCAGTGCGGCTCCAACCGGAAGTTTGCTGGCACTCGAAGGCGCAGCAACATTAACCTGAGGCGCTGGTCCGTAAGACTGGGATTGGTCGTTTACCGGAGATGCCGCACCGTTAAATTGAGTGACGATCCCATTATTCTCTGGTGCAGGCACATTATTTGGAGAGGCTGGTGCATTGCCTGGACCATTATTTTGAGGTAGTGCGGCTCCAACCGGAAGTGCAGCACCATTATTCTGATACGTCGGTCCGTTAACGCTATTCTGAGGCTGTAGGCCATTGACCTGAGGCGCTTGGCCATTTAACGGAAGCGCTTGGCCATTTAACGGAGGCGTTTGGCCATTTAACGGAGGTGATGGTCCGTTGTTTAGAGGAAGAGCAGCGCCTTTAGGTAGCGGTATGACACTCGGTGATGCTGCCCCGTTATTCCATATTTCCGCCATTCCATTCTGGGACTGGGGAGCATTATTCTGAGGTGGTCCGTTGTTCTGAGGTGGAGGTCCGTAATTCTGAGGTGGAGGTCCGTAATTTTGAGGCGGTGGTCCGTTATTCGGAGGTGAAGGTCCGTAATTTTGAGGCGCCGGTCCGTTTTTCGGAGGTGGAGGCTGTGGTCCGTTATTCGGAGGTGGAGGTGGAGGCGGTGGTCCGTTATTCGGAGGTGGAGGTCCATAATTCTGAGGCGGTGGTCCGTTATTCTCAGGTGAAGGTCCGTAATTCTGAGGCGGTGGTCCGTAATTCTGAGGCGGTGGTCCGTAATTCTGAGGCGGCGGTTCGTAAATCTGAGACGGCGGTCCGTCCGGCTTAGCGGCTCCAACCGGAAGCGGTATGGCGGATAGTGGCGAGGTGTCGGAGGCCTGCAGAGGAGGATAGCCCGTGTTTGACGGCATCATAGCCACCGCACCTGAGGAAACAGTTAGTGCCTCTATAGTGAAAATTGTTAATTAACTATCAATGCTGTGGCACGTACAATTGTATATGGTATTTACTGCCTAGACCATATGATTCGACAACTGGGCCAATACAGGAAAAACAGGGTCAAAACGAGGCAAAATGGGCAAATATGAGCATGCGCAGTTGCACATTTGGTGAAAGCCCGAAGCTGTCGCTTCACAACTTTAACCCATGATATCTGTTCATCAATCTGGTTTATAATTAGTATTTCAATATAAATGAAATGTTTAGTGTTGCGCAAATAGAATGAAAAGAAGTTAATTAATAACACTGTCATTAATTCAGTATTTCCGTATTGGCCGAGTTACAGGTCCTCGGTCCGTTGCAACGGACCTCTCAAATTCTCATGAAAAATACAAATCTCCACACCCCTGTCGCTTTATACGTCGCACAATTTTCTTTCAGTACGAATAACCATTTCCTATGGTTTATTGGGTCTTGTAATGAGATGGTTTACCTTTAACGTAACATTATACTGTATAAACTTTTATAACAAATAAAAGAATTGAGAAAACGAACTTTGCAAAATACATGCTATAGCGCCTTTAGTTATCGCATTCGTATAGATAACAGAACAATCAACTTTGAATACATTATGTTACACTGACGGGCAAAAGAAAGTAAATGGCTCAGTTGTTATTATCATGTATAATGTATAATTTCCAAAGTGAAATATCTCGAGTTTTCGACGTCGTATTAAAAAAACGGACTAGTTTGTGAAATTAGTCCAAAACATTAAATCAGTCAAAGAATACCTCTACACGGTTAGAATTTTTTTTAATTAAAATTAAAATTTTGAAATTCCCCCAAATTAATTTCGTTAAAACATAACTGTTCATCGACATAAAACACTGTGTGATAATCAATAAATGTGCTTCATGTACAACATTTTGAACATGGTTGAGGTCATGTTGGTGTAAATTTTATTTCTTACCCCTGTCTACTTTAAATAATGATATTTTAGTTAAACAATAAAAACAGTCACCAACTAAGTCATTCAAACTACTGCAGAAAGGTGTTATTGTATCGTGCCATAATCAAATGAATCTCATATCTTTAAAATATTGAATTAAACAAGTGAGTGGTATACTTTCTTTTGCGCGTCAGTTTATATTACTTAATAAGTGTTGTCTCTAAATGATCGTTTTCTAGATTACCACTAATAAAACATATCCCAAAGAAGTCAAGTTATAATACTTTCAAAGTTCAAACTCAGCTCTTCTCATATTTCCAGATTATACAATTTGCTATTGAAAATGTATAATTGTAATGCCCATATGCATAGCATTATATCTCTTTTTATAAAAACTTAAATATAATTCAGAATTATGACCAACCTACGTAAGTGAACACTGCAATTGTTTTTATTTTTAAATCAATATGTTCTCATGTTAATAGGGTCATGGCGCATATTATGTCATGTCTTAATTAATTTAATGAGAAATATTTGATGTATGTTATGATTAAATATTGTATAAATGTTTTTTTTTCTTTATTTCAAAAAGTGCTATGTTTATCATAATAATGCCAACTTTGTCATCATCATCAATGTACTCGATTGTGCAACAACGATGGTAAGAACTATAAAAAGAGATACACTTATGTATATAAACTCACGGGCAAAAGAAAGTATAGGTACAACAAAGCAAGATATTTTAATCAACGAGTGATGAACAAGATTGAAACATAGTTACACCATGCCTCTAGAAGCAAACTAACTTTGTCTGTAAATTTTGAAACATTATCTGTTCATAATTCTGAAAAACACGGCTTTTTAAAAATATGGCTTTCTTGCTTGTTTGTTAACGTCCTACAGCAACAATGCGTCATTGATTTAAAGTCAAAGGAAGTACATTACGTCGACACTTACTTGTACTTACATAAATTACATATTTCATAAAATTTTACTTTAAATACCCCATATTTTTTCCCAAAATACCTTTTGAAATAGCTATTTCAGCACCCCATGTGTGCTTGAACAGATATAAAATATTATGTAGTATATACTCTCATGAATGAAATGGTGTATATCTCTTAACGAGATATATCCCCATCACAAACATTCAAAACCGAGTTTATCCGGCAGAACTATTTTGTGTTTGACTCTGTTGAAAAGAAGATATACTTTCTTTTGCCCGTGAGTTTACAAATGTTCACATGCAATACAGATACGATGTAAAGTTATTTCAGTTAAATATAAACTAGCGGCAAAAAGAAACGCTCGAACATTTTCAACAGAGTCAAAAACAGAATACAGCCACTGTACAAAGTCAATCTTGATTGTCTTGAATGATGAGTATATTTCCGTAAAGAAGTACTGAACATTTCACTCGACCAGGGCTCTGTTCCATAACAGCGAGCGCTTGTAATCGCTCATTGATTGCTCAATGTAGCGCTCAAGTAGAGCTCATTCTCTCCTGAACGACACGGTGCAAAACCTCAAAGTTCGGTCGCTTTGCTACGTATCGCTACATTGAGCAATCGCTTTCAAGAGAGGTTTAAAAATAATCGCTTATTGAGCGATTACTTTGAAACCTCTCTTGAACACGGCCCTGGTGTGCTACTTTTATTTGTACGCTTATTCAAACAACAATGGGGTGCTAAACTCGCTATTTGAAGAGGCACAATT
Organism: Gibbula magus; assembly: GCA_936450465.1. NCBI lineage: Eukaryota > Metazoa > Mollusca > Gastropoda > Trochida > Trochidae > Gibbula > Gibbula magus. The sequence continues at coordinate 30,570,481 of OW388298.1, read as the reverse complement.
AAACACAAATCTGTTTACATTTAAAATTACAATTTACAAAATATGGAAATTATGTTAATAAAAGGCGTGTTTTTATAAACATAATAAGATAATATTTCAAAAACGAAAAATTAAGGTTTGCAGGCTTCTGAACACAACTATGTTATATTAACCATTTGTTGATTAAACTAAATTGCCTTTTTGTAGGTAGCGTTTCTTTTTGCCGCTAGTTTATAACGCAGCAGCAGTGTGTTTTAATGTTACTTTCACACACGGGTTTGTATAATTACTTATAAATGTTTAGACTGAAACTAGCATATTTTTTTTAAAGAATACTTTTAATGTCAACAGATAAATAGGTAAACAATTATTTCATGTTAGATTTCCTTAATGTGCAATAAAAATATTATAACACTGACAGCCAACATTTTTTACTTATTTTTTACTTAACATATGAACATACAATGCATACAAATAAACGAGATAATACATTATTTAGAATTTAATTTTCAAATACCTTCAGCGAAAAAAAAATGCGACGTCAAAATGACATCTGATGAATATAATATTTCTCGTAAAAATGACATGAAACCAAAATATAATTTATATTATTAAAAAAGACGAAGGTACCTGTCAAGACCATAAGCACCAACCATGGAGAAGCAGGAACCATCGTGAACGGGGTTCAAACTCAGAACTCGAACCAGTGCGAAAAAGAGGTACAAAGACACTAAATGGCGTAAGAAACGCCATTTATACCCCCGCCCCTCCCGCCTCGGAGAGAGAAATTTGTTACATAACACGCGTGGACAATGATAAATGAACCGGAATGGTTCGCATGGCAGATATAACCGTTGTGCTATATGAAAGCGTCGTATATCAGATCACCAGTCCGCTGACAGTACCGTAGACCATATAAACATAACCTTGTAGACGTTTTTTTCGTAGTTACAACGCGTTCCTTTTATATTGGTTTTGATAGAATATACCGATGAGAAAAAGAAACGGTAGTGAATATTCAGCAGAGTGAGGTGAGGTGAGGTGAGGTGAGGTGAGTTGGGGTTTAACGCCGCTTTCAAGAGTATTTCACTCATATCGCGGCTGCTAGTATTATGGCAGGGAGAAAGCCCGCAACGTCATGTGGCTATGCTTTGCGGTGAAACCTGCGAGCAACGACTGGAACTAGAGAACCATGGGTGGTACTACGCTGAAATTCAGTGTAGCATTGCACCCAAACCTTACTGCGTGTAGAACAGTTCTCTACTGCAGACAAAGTTGCCGTGCCCCTGGCGGGATTCGAACCCCGGACCTCTTGATCCGAAGACGAACGCGCTAACCACTGCGCTATCTTTCATTCACGCGAGTATAATACATCTTTTAGAGGCATTTTAGAAGTTGTAGAGATGAAGAAAAACCAAGATATATTGATAGTCAAAAAGGGCTGTTGTATGACGTCCTACAGAAATGAAGTGTTAATACATTTAAATCCAAGAAGATACATTATTCTGACAACATCTTTTACTAACATAACTTCCATATTTCATAACATTTTAATGTAAATACCAAACATTATGTCCAGAAATCCCTTTGAAATAGCAATTTCAGCGCCCCATGTGTGTTTGACCAGATATGAAATATTGAGTATCATACTCGAAGAAAAAGAAGAATAAAACAAGATATATGGATAGTCAACTTCTTTTGCAAAGAATGCGACGAATCTTCTTGGACTTAAATGTATTAACACATCAGTTCTGTAGGACGTCATAAAACAGCCCTTTTTGACTCTCCTTTCTCGTCTAGTTAAAGAGATTCGAAAACGACGATTTCTTCAAACGTGTGGAGGCTCCTAATTTACATAATGTTAAAATTTAAAGTTAACATTTGTATTATTATCGATAATAATTGTTGTGATTAGAGTTGTGGCATGTTGGTCTCTCAAATCATTCTCAGTCTCCTTTCAGACCTTCAGATTAAAAAATAAACCTCATATGGGATGATTTTCGGAAGAAAAACCCAAAAAAGCTAATCCAAGAAAAAAGTGAACTACAAAACAACAGCCGAAATCCGACCTACGTACATAATGTACCCCAATCTTCAATACGAGGGTAAAAACAAAATTGATTAGTAAAACCTTAAAATTAAAAGATGACATATATTTTACTTGTTTTATAAAGTATATATCAAAAGCACGAAACGTAACTCCATTTTAATTCCAGTTCCATTATTCCTATGCTGTTTTACATTGTATTTCAGTGTTAGGCCTAGCTTTTTTTAGGCTCTTTCGCCGGCGTCTACAAAAGCAAATACGGCAACGTTCTACGCAGCATGGCTGTTATGCATATATGACAGAAAGGCAGGTCGGCGAGAAGTGCTGTGATGTATATAGCGTGACAAAAACATGAAGCAGGTGGAATTTATTTAAAAAAAGACAACGTTTTATGCCGTCGGCGCACGAATTAGCATGTGTGAATTATCTACGCGCACCTCAGTTTTTGAGGTAGCCGTCAAAGAAACCTGAGACATGCGCAAAAAACTTTAATCATTAATCATCGTCTGGCGTACATCTTACTCGTCACGATTTTTAGAAACAGTGTGAATTTTTATATTTTAAAATATAACATGTCACTTACCTGAGTATTACAAAATATAAACTGAAATGCTAAGAGAAATTAAATACAGATGTAAAATATGTGTAAATGCACGTGTATGTGTATGTTTACACAATTTAAAGGCACTGGAGTAATTTTTTTTATTTTAGAGAGAGAGAGAGAGAGAGAGAGAGAGAGAGAGAGAGAGAGAGAGAGAGAGAGAGAGAGAGAGAGAGAGAGAGAGAGAGAGAGAGAGAGAGAGAGAGAGAGAGAGAGAGAGAGAGAGAGAGAGAGAGAGAGAGAGAGAGATATTATATATTTTACCTTTATATTTTATATATATTTTTTATTTATTTATATATTTTATATATAATAAAAATCTACATTAGAAGCATTACAATACAAGCTAAAGCACAATAAAGTAGTTGACAGTCCATATAATTTGTTATCATTCATCATACGGGCTTCTGAATGGCCCTCAAAGATATTCAACTTATCTTGTGTGTTACATGAAAAGTCCAAATCAAATTACCAAAATTGAAATAGCAACATAAAGGGTTAAATAAATAATGAAAAAAGAAATTTAACGACACAACTCGAAATGTCAAGCAAAACATAAAGCTGTTTGCAAATTTAAAAGCCACTCATATAATATATGTATATTGTTGTTTTTTCATTTTAACTTTTTTAAAAGTTCGGAGGCGAGTCACTGTGTTTAACGTAGATTCAAATATGAAGACTCCCATTTGATTGGACCATTTGTTTTTTTTTGTTACCCATATACAGCTGCGTACCGAAAGTTTGGTCACCTACCACTGTATCTTAGTGCAAATATCATGTATATTAACGTTCATCGAACTTTATTAACATTACATCACATACAATGATATTGAATCATCATAATTTATACCCATAGGTAAAACAATCATTCTCAAACGTATTTCGTGATCGTCATGTCAGTGGTGTATGTTAATGAAATTTGGCCTAATGAAAAAGACGGAAGGGGTCAATATTGAAAATTCAAATTTGATTTATTTTCGAATTTTCATATTGACTAAATGAGAACAAGTTCATCACAAATACATTAAATGAGAGTAAGAGTAAATAGATCATGTGTGTTAGTCTTAGTTGACCACTTACTGAATATATAACAGAAGAAAATAAAAACTGTAGTTTTGAAAAGATTGACCCCTGGTCATTTCAAAGAGCTGCCAAAACTGTAACTGTTTACTGTCAGATATAAAATCAGATGATGTTATTGAACTCTCAACTGTCTTTTTATAATGCAAACATGCGAAATGAGCGGTCAAGCTCTCGCGTTGATAATGTTTTTTTTTAAATGCCAAATTACATAATATGTGCATTAAAATACACAAGAAGGTGAACAAAGCTGTAGTCCAATTATTGCTGGAGCAAGTAATTTGTGGGCAAATGTGCTAATATTAAAATTATACAGATTTCATCTTAATCGCTCTGTCAGTAGAAGTTTATACATATTGTATCCTCACGCCATCAGAGGTTACTTAAGTCCGTTTTTCTCACGGTACTTCTGTTTCTGAGAGTATCATCTTTCTGAGAGAATCTTGATTGGTTACAATAAAATCTAGTTTGCAAATCTGCGACGCTTTTACTACTCAATTCATGATTTAATTTGTCTGTATGCATCAGGCCCGTATACAAAATATGTACAAATGTACATAGATTTACAATATATACGCTTGTTCAATTTGAGTATAATGAATATATAAAGATTCAATATAAAGTGAAAATTATACGATATATTCCCGATATTTCTTACCCATAAAGTATCTGCATATCAAATATTTTGATAAAGACATGTGATCCATAATTCCAATTTTATTGAGCTTGGTGTTCTTAAGGGTTCAGAAAACCTTCAGAAAACAACAATATTTGTTTTATTTAAGTAATTATATATTGGCTTACTTGTCAAAGTCGAAAATCCACAGTGTGTAATCTTTTTTCAAAACATAATGTAACATTTTTTCTCAACCGAAATCAAACTATTGCAGATGACATCCGGCGAATGAATGGACATTTTCGCACTTATTGACCGGTCCGCCTCGTCAGTTGTCAAGACTCTGCACGTGACGCACGCTTTTTGCATGCCTCTATGTGGATGTTGAGCATCTGAAACGCCCGGCAAAGTTTACTTGTTCAATATCTCCGTCACACTCATTTATGTGTAAATGAGATGAAATAAATTTGACATTTGGTTTATAATTGGAGAAAACACTATCCGTCGGTCTTCTTCTCTAAGAAACATAATCCCTCCTAGGTTTTTCTTAGAGAAGAAGACCTCAGAGCCAAGTTTCTCCCTCGTGGGGGAATTCGGATCAAGAGGTCCGGGGTTCGAATCCCGCCAGGGGCACGGCAACGTTGTCTGCAGTAGAGAACTGTTCTACACGCAGTAAGGTTTGGGTGCAATGCTACACTAAATTTTAGTAGAGTATCACCCATGGTTCGCAAGTTCCAGTCGTTGCTCGCGGGTTTCACCCCAATGCATGGATTCAATAAAGGTCACAATACATTCATCGTTTTATTTTGAATTAAACTCTCTGCAAAAGAAAATGCTTGGAACGAGATTTGAACAAAACCCTTATGAACGCTTAAAACATTCTATCCCAATAAACGTTACTTAAGTCAGTTTCTTTCAGACAATCCCCTTTTAAATTTAGGACAAACATCCCGATTGTTTCCATTCAATGTCAGTGATGCAAAGGTGACATTTGTAAATGACAAGTCATGATTTTTTTTAAATTAGAAAATTGGATAAACTTGTTCTCGTTTAATGTGTTATTCTTTTCCGAGAGAGGTTACTCCCTTAAAATTTCCGATCTTAACCTCTGATAAAGATGGCCTGAATTTCCAGGCCCCAGTAAAATTGGCGGGGGAAAGGGAAACCGCATACTGTATCCCTGCTTTTTAACCAATGAAAACATTCAGCGGCCAGTCGATCGAGTGACTTCAAATATCTAGGCATTTGACTCTTAAAGGAACAGTAGCACGTTTTTTCGCTCAAATAAGTTGATGATATGGATTTGAAAAAATATGTTATCAATGGTAAAACATCCTTCTCTCTTCGGAAAATCAAGTTAAAAAATGCATGTACATGGTTCCGTAAAGCCTTGGGAGTCGTTTTTTGTCATTCAAAATAATAAAATGTGTTCACAATAAAATGACCGCCATGCAATTTTGGCTTTATACTCAACACCGATATTATCACTACGGATAATTGGTTTGTTCAATAAGATTGTTTACCCTCTTAAGTAAATATAAATGACACGAACTATCATTATAAATGGGAAATTTGAAAAAATAAAATTTGCAAAAAACGTACTACTGCTCCTTTAAGGGTCTTGCTAATTAGCATATGTCCTTCGAATATGTCTGATGTAAATAACACAAATGAACTATATTTGGTATTTGTCTCTGATTTGGTCTTCTTTATTTATCAGCATGGTAATGATCAACTGTTTTCACAAATCAAATAGCATATTTCGAGGAAAATATTTTAAAAGAGAAAACGCTTATCTTACGTTTATTGTATCATTATGACGCGTCATTGGCAAATGTCACTTTTACAACGGCGTCGCTGATTGAACAACCAGATCCAATTGCAACCAATCAGAGCACTACATTTTTGCCGCCGGATTCAGGCCATCTAGAACAGAGGTTAGGATCGGACATCTGAAGGGAGTAACCTCCGTGGAAAGAGAATGAATGTAACATAATTATAGATAAAGACTAAATCCGAGACAAAAACTGAAAATGTGCAAAAGAGCATCCTCGGTTATCCATGGTTTTATATATGCTCTGTTACTATCCACTATATCACCCATGGGAACCCTTATCAGAGAAATCTGTACCCGCCCTTGGCCAGCGTGACGAAGTAGTAACCAAAGAAAATGCTCAATAGGATAAGACGGAAATGGCCAAGGGAGATAACCGGTGACGGATTGCTAACAAAATGACCTCGCTTACTTTGAAACGAAGTGATATAAATTGTCATTGGCTCGCAGGTCCAAGCTGCGTAGCAGTTTGATTGGCTCACGCCGGCCAAGGTCGGGTAATTTGAGTACAGATTTCTCTGATACGGTTTTCCATGGGTGATATAGTGGAGAGAAACGGAGCATATATAAAACCATGGGTAACCGAGGATGGCAAAAGAGCTGACGCGGGAAGAAATGAATTGAGTAACCTCTGTAGGCCTCTGTGGGCTAGGCAATACATTCAATTCAAAATTGATAGTTAATTACATGAAAGCAACAGTGATTTATCTGTAGAAAGTGAATGTGTAACAAGCATAAAATCAATCGAAAAGTCGATCTGGCAATGCAGAAATAGGTACGTCGTCAGATCTTGGAAGCATAGTTCAATTTCTAATTTATACCGGGGTGTATTCAAAACGAGGCTCCGAAGTTCATGCGCATTGGAGGATATCCGTTCATCCGTGGAACAGGTCCTGGGAAGTAAACAAATACAACAGATAAGCTCAATTAGATGGTAGATATAGAAATAAATCCAAAATAACACTCTTGCCTACACATTATAGAAAATATCAGTAAATGTCATTTATCCTTTGTAGTTAATAAAATAAATGCACGTTAAACAACTGTTAACTGTTGAAGTCAACTATTGTGATTCAGGTGTTTGAAGGAAATTTAGAAGTGACATATATAAGAGCAGGACGATTTTCAAGGTAACAACTTCTTTCATGTGAAAATACATGACATTTCGGAGTAAATGCTCACACCTTCAGATTCCACCTGATGAAGGAGTGAGCATATACTTCGAAAGGTCGTGTATTTTCACATTAAAAAAAATCAAGAAAATCTTCCTGTTCTTAAATATTGTGGTATTCACCAAAACATATAAAAACTATTCAAGATTCCAAATACCTCTTCTCGGACAGCAAAGCCCGATTGGTCCGACCATCTTACAGGAAGTGCCCATGGGACACCTGCGCGCGCAGTTTAGGGGAATATTTTCCATACCCTCCAGCTCTAGTACATCCCCAAGGGTTTTACAGCCCATAGTTTGTGCCATTTCCACCCGACTAAGGAGTAACATCATCTCCATCATTTTGTTCGCCGGCGCCTCCAGGTTGGTTCTGACGCGCCCTTGTCTCATGGCCAGCTGGAACGGAGTCAGAAGTCTCCCAGAATGCATCAGCTGGTCTTCCTTCTCGCGGAGTCTCTGTATGCTTTCCGGCGAGGGCATAACGGGACCGGAAATTGAGGAGAGGGGTGTACTTCCGGTAGAGTTGGACTGATTCGGGTTTTCCGTGAGTGGGTTTGTTGATGTTCCGGTTCCTGTTGCTGTACCGGAAGTTGACTTGTAGGACTTGAGGAGAGAGAGAAGAAGAGACACGTTGGTTGTTGAAGCCTGTTTCGTTGGAGTTCGGACGGCGCTTTGGGATATTGTTTCAGTAGCGTTTATTGTAATTCCGGTACACCCTGTGAAAACAGAACGACATTGTATGCTTTGATGAATGTATGGAGAATGGCTAGTGAGTGAATAGAATGAGCCAGTGAATATATAAATGGATAAATAAGTGGGTGAATAGACGAATTGATTAATAAGTGGGTGAATAGACGAATGGATAAATAAGTGGGTGAATAGACGAATGGGTGAATAAGTGGGTGAATAGACGAATGGATAAATAAGTGGGTGAATAGACTAATGGATAAATACATGAATGAATAGAGGAAAGTATGAATAAATGAATGAATATCGACGAGTTTGTGTAATTAAGAGGCATTTAAATCAGTGAGTAATAAATAAAATACTAAACTCGTTTCCGTTTAATAACATATTTCTGAAACTCGTGAGATGGCATTTGTATTTAACTCGCTTTCGCTCTCTAAATACAAACCACTCACTCGTTTCATAAATATGTTATTAAAGGGAACGTCGTTTAGTATTCACTATTTATGCAACGATAAATGTATGCATGCACGTGTGCACCCGTTCAGTACGTTTCTGAAAGATAAACCAACGGATATTCATCAAGGAAACCGATGCATGATGTACTCACCTTTGAATATAACTTAAAAATGATAGCAAAACTCATAATTACCAAACATCAACAAATAAAATAACATCATAAATAAAAAGTCATTTAATAAAATCCGCTTGCATATGTTTGAAGAAGCAGAAAGTTGAAACTCGACAGCATTCCACAGTACTTTTGGTAGCTATTTTCGAAAGGTTCTTAATGCATACGATCACATTAACAATTAAAAAGGCTAAGAACGTTTCAAGAAGAAGGGAACAGTGTTCTTACCGTTGATGAAAAGAACAAAGATCATGAACACAGAGAGAACCATGGTTGTCAATATCAGCGAGGCAAATGATTAGAGCGGAGGGAATATCTGCTTATAAGTCTTACTCTGGCCGCAGAGTGACCTCTCAGTCGGGTCAGTCTCTTTTGAAGCCCAAGTTCGACTGAAAGATGACATGTTTATGTATTTGGATTTTCTTGTTGAATTGATGCTCTTTGGAACAAAAACATTGTATAAATCACCTTTTGTTGTTATTGATTTTATGGTCCTTGATGGCAGTTTAGTGAGTGGCGTATTTTATTTTTACAAGTTCAAGTTCTTTATTCATAGGTCACAGGCCAAAAACAACATCAAATGTTACAATATACATTAGTTGTGGGTGGGTGTTTGGTTTCACAATATTGTTCAGAGTTAAATCAATGTCTTACACAGTATTCGAAGCCTATGGTAAGTATACATAATGACAGAAGATTTAAGAAGTTACATTTTGTTTATAAACATTCATGATGTGATAAACGCATTTCGATAAATTAACAAATAAATCTGTATCCCGAAAGTGTTTTCTCCTACTTGTGTGTTTCAGTACAAATATCATGTAATAGGGAAAGTCATAACATATCTTATTTCATACCTCATTGTAAATTATCTGACGGGCAAAAGAAAGTATAATTCTAACTTATTTTCGATTAATTCAATATTTTAAAGAAATGAGATGCATTTGATTATGGCACGATATAATGACACCTTTCGGCAGTAGTTTGAATGACTTAATAAAATAAAATATCGTTATTTAAAGTAGACAGGGGTAAGAAATGAAATTTACACCATCATTAGCCCTACAATGTTCATTTGGGGGAAATTCAAAATTTCAATTTTAAATATTTCTTTATAAAACTGCGTAGAGGTATTCCTTAACTGATTTAATGTTTTGGACTAATTTCTCAAACTAGTCAGTTTTTTCTAATACGACTTCGAAAACTCGAGATATTTGAAAAATATGCATATGATAAATACAACTGAATGATATACTTTCTTTTGTCCGTCAGTGTAGTAATGATATACTTTCTTTTGTCCGTCAGTGTAGTAACAGTGTTAACAGTTCTATGAAGTGACCAGGGGTCGTTTCAAAACTACATTTTTAAAATCTTCTTCTGTAAAATATCCATAAACTGGTCAAACTTTCATCATGCATTTCCTCTTACGCATGTTCGATGTTTTTGCTATGAATTTGCTCTCATTTAATCGATATGGATTTAGTTTTCGAAAATTGATTAAATTTTGATTTTGAAAATTTGGCCCCTTGTGTCTATTCGTGTCAAAGTTTGAAAACGTGCACTACTGACGTGACAATCACATGAACTATTATTGTATTCATGTGCAAGTAAGTAGGCTGTTTCTTTGCATTGCATTTGACGTAATTATATTGACGTTACAATGAAAGCCACTTTACATGATATTTACACTTAGATACGCCACTAGGTGAACAATATTTTGGGATGCAGCTGTAGTCACTAATATTTCTGGCCAAAGCACACTAGATATTTTATTTATTGAAACGCAGGGATACGACAAGGTTGATGTTTTTCTCCGATCAATTACAGGTGAAATGCTGTACAACTGGGTGAACGTTGATTGATTGACAAAAAATGGTGGTTGTTGTTTCATAACAACGACATACTACAAAATGTATGGCATTAATTTGTTATCCTTTCAGTATGTTCTTCAAATAAATAAACGTTACATTTGGGCGTGCCTTACCCTTACTGTTTATTTTCGAGATATAAGAGATTACACAAATCTACAGGTTGTAGGAGAAGTGAAAATATAACATACTTTTCATTTTGATTGATAGAGCAATTCACGTTTTGAATAGTGCATAATTTATCTTTTTGAAATATTATTAACAAATTAAGAATATTATATTGGAATAGTGCTTGTTTCTTTATCTAGGAATATAATCTTAATGGTATATCTGTCATTTCTTTTTCAATTCGGTACATTATCTCCAGTGATAATAAACTATATCGTTTTATTTGTGCATTTCTATAAACAGTCTGAAGCCTTCTGGCACAACCTCCAAGTTAGGGCGCTCTCCCTCCTAATAGCTTTCACGGTTGTCAATCCAGTTAACAATTACAAATGAATATGACGTCACGGATGGCCAAGAACCAAAGGCTTAATCAACATACCAAGCAATCGGTTCGAGAGTGTTTCCATGCGTTAGGCGTAGGATTCTAAGTATTGTCTCTGTTTTTGGTTAAATATATCATGTTTAATGACCTCGGCAATTGAACGAAAAATGTATTGTTTTGATAACATAAATGAACACGTAATACAATCACAACAATACTCGTTTGACGGCCTCTTTTCTTGTGTCGCTGCACGGAGTTCCCAAAGTAGTCAGGGTCTTTCGAAGAATATTCTGCATGTAAGGAATTTGAATAATTGTTAAAAGGGGTCAACATGTCACTTGCAATGATGACTCTGCACATAATATATTGTATTAAAACAACAAGATTTATAAATATCCAAATAAATGTAAGTTGAATTTATATTTTCACAAAGTTAATTCTATTCTCATTCTGTTGTTTAAATCTCTTCAGGAAATCATAGCTGTTACATTCAAAAGTCATGTAATTAATTGTAAAAATATACAATAAATAGTCAATTATTCTAAACAAAGGTTCAAAAACTTCCACAAATCCACACTACACATATACAAATGTTTTTCACGTTATGAATAGGAGAAGTTGAAAGGAAGGGTTTGAGCTAATTCAACATTACAGCTTCTTCACGTGTTAAACTGGAAGTGAATTCAATGTTTCATTGTCATATCTCAATTTCAACTCATTTTTAAATTGAACAATAATTAAGGCGCTCACTCTGAACACCATATCGCAGTATCAAGACCAGCTCCAGTCCACACTCAACCCTGACACATACACCAAACTACGCAGCCTCCAGACGGCAGCCAACCAACGACTCGATACAAGCTTGAAGAAGAACCATATTGCCAAACTCAACAAGATCAAGCCTCCAATCCAGAGAACGTCTAAGCCTTCAACAGAAGAATACATTAAGAGAACCGTCATCAACCTCAGCAGCAAAAACCTTAGCAGTGAAGAACTTGCTGTCTTGTCGAAAGGTCTCAAGTTTGTACCAACTATGCGCCAAAACAATGATTACTTCATTGTCCAAGTTGAGAAAGGCTTACAACTGGCTCCCGGCGGCAAAGTCGACTATCTTCGTCATCAGATTGCCAACATATTAGAAAAAGCAAACTCTACCAATGCTAAAAAAGAAAAACCTCACAATGCAATAAAGAAAAATCTTAACAATGCTGAAAGGGTGATTCTGAGGCAACTCAGAGAAGATCCCGAAATCACACTTCCCCCTGCTGACAAAGGCCGTGCAACCGTCATTATGGACACACCCGACTTCGAGACGCTCACCAACAACATCCTGTCAGACTCAAGCACCTACAAGCAGCTAAAGAAAGATCCAACCGCCCGACTACAGAGAGAACACCGAGCCCTGCTGAAAAGACTTCAGGACAACAACCAGATAGGCCCAACTCTCCACAACAAACTCTTCGTCCAGCACCCCCAGCCGCCCTATGCCCGTGCAACCATCAAGGTCCACAAAGATCCCGTCAAAGCCCGCCTTCTCATCTGCTCCAGGAACACAGTGCATTACAACACTGCACAGCATCTGTCCCGACTCCTCGCTCCCCTTGGAAAGACAGCCAAATCCTTCATCGCCGACTCCAGTGAGTTTAGCAGAAATATTAGCACTATCAACAACCCTGGCATCATGATCAGCTACGACGTGGTAGATTTATTTACCAATGTTTCCCGTGAAGAAGCCCTCGCCATCATCAAATCCAGAGTAGAAGAGATCCACCCCAGCCTTGATACCCACCTCTCCCCCGACAGCATCATAGACCTAATCAACGCCTGCATCAGCTCAACCTACTTCACCTGGAAAGATCAACTTTACCAACAGACTCATGGGTTGCCCATGGGTTCCCCACTATCTCCTATCATCACAGAGATCTACATGACCCATCTTGAAGAAACCGCCCTCCAGACCTCTCCCATCCAACCTGCCTGCTGGTTCCGGAAGGTAGATGATACCTTTGTCATCCTTCACCCATCAGACGACCCAGACAGCCTCCTCCAACACCTAAACGCCCAACATCCCAGAATGCAGTTCACTATGGAATCAGAAAGAGACAACAAACTACCCTTTTTAGATGTCCTTATCCACAGAATTGACAACAAACTCAACACCAGCGTCTATCGAAAACCTACCCACACTGACCAGTATATCCACTTCTCCTCCAGCCATCCTGTCCAAGTCAAGAGAGGAATCATCGATACCCTGACAAGACGCGCTAAGAACATTTGCTCAACACCTCACTCCCTGGCTACTGAACTCAACCACCTCAGACACGTCTTCCACAACTACAACAATTACCCTGCCTCCTTTGTCGACCAGACCATCAAGAACACCCTCGACCCAGTCACCAAGCCCCCACGACAAGAAGCAGCCCCCTTCTCCATCAGTCTACCCTACATAGGACCCACCAGCCACAAGATTCAACGACTCCTCAAGCAACAAGCAAACATTGATGTCACCTTCCAAAAGGGCCAGACTATCCAGAACCTATTGCAGGCCACTGGCAGACCTACATCATCAAAGAAGTCAGATCCCTCCGGAGTTGTATACCAGATAGATTGTGAGTGTGGCGACACCTACGTCGGTGAAACATCCAGACCATTGACCCTCAGAATTAAGGAACACCAAGCATCCGTCAGAAAAAATGACTCCAAGTCAGCCATCTCTGACCACACCAAAACCAACCCAGACCACAACATCAACTGGAGCAACATCAAGGTCCTAGAAAAGAACCAGGCCAACTACAAAGTAAGGAAATATCTCGAAGCCATCCACATTAAGAAAATAGCACCAGCCCTGAACAGAGACGAAGGATACTACATCCCAAACGCCTACCATCACTTGCTACGTTAATCACTCATATTCATATTTACCTCATCTTTAATCACCATATTGCTGTGTACATCTCCTAATTACCCTTAATTATCAATAATCATGTTGTTAAATCATCTATATCCTTAAACAAGCTCTGTTCTTAATCTCCTTAACAAGCTGTGTACATCAACCTCATCTGCTGTATAAACACTGTAATTCATTCTCTCTGGCTTCTACTCAATATGTGTACATCAAGCCTATCTACTGTAATAACAACTCAAAATCTTCTCATCCTCCTCTATTGTATCAACACTACTTGTATATAAACCCTGGGAATTTGTTCAACTGTACCACCTGCTTGACAACGACATTAGTATCTATGTCGAAACGTCGCCTATACAGAATAAAGAAGTTGTGTATCCATAAAATTGTTCTTCATTCTTAATAATTAATTCTGTTGATATGTCAGAAGAATTTAAATTTGGGAATGAACTATGCATGCGTCAAATTGTTTGTGAAAACTGTCTCTTTCAATGTGATTAAAAGGTGTTTTTAAAAAAAAAAATTCAAATAATTTCACAGTAGTATGAGTATTCATTAAATATTGTGAATTATTTTTGAATCTGTTAGGTAATTTATTATATATTTTAAAGTACATTCAATATCAATTTCTAAAATGTAATAACATATTTCCATCACAAGGCCAGACAATATAAGTTGTATGCTTCTCACGAGGGTAATACGGTCTCATGTACCATCTTTGTACCAGTGTCGCCCGAGCCTTCAGTATTACCCGAGGGAGAAGTATACAACGTATTTATCTTTATTACCCATATGGTTGAAAATAACCGAGTTAATATTATTGATATGAGCACATGTTCACATATCACGTTTGCCTAGGAACGATTGTTCACCGCGGCTGCCCGTATTTCGTCGTCTGTGACGTCATAAAACGATTGTTCGTGACGTCACTGTAGCTTGCCGCCGTAAAGAAAGTGGGTCATTTCCTGGTTAATTTAACGCGAATCAAACGGAATACAATGGGTAATAAAGAAATTATTACACTCGAAAGTGTGCCATATGACTTTTACTAAACTCGTGCAAATTGATGTATAACCCTCGCTCTCGCTCGGGCAATACAAAAATTCACACTCGTTTCGTAAAAGTCATATGACACACTTCCTCGGGTAATAATCTCTATTTCTGTCATGTAGTATTATTATATTTATTGCGTTTTGTCTGTCGATGCCTGATCAGTTGATATCGCTTGAATGACCTTGACCCTAAACGTCAAGAAAATGGCGTCACCTGTCTCGACTGAAATGTTCAAAGTCGTATAACTATTACAACAAGCTTTTAAATGCCTTAAAACGAGCTATTCTTTGTTGCATTGAGTGTGCAAGCAATGCAAAATAAGATTTGCTTCCAAACGAAGCAAAACTATTGGGAAAATAAGTCTGTAATGAACAGACCCGTAAACAGCTGATTGAACTGTTCAAAACTCCCTACAACGCATGCGTCATTTTATAACGTCATCTCACCATAATGCGACACCTACTCTTAGCTAGGAGCTGTTACTATGGCAGCGGGGTACATGAAATTTGTACACCGTGAGACTGGCGGGGTAAGGTTAGCATAAAGTATTCAGGGTTTATTAAGAAAATTATAATTTTTCACTTATAGTTTTAGTTCAGGGGTAAAATCTGGCAAAATTTTAAATGGGGGAAATGTGCAAACATTTTTAATAATTTGAGAGGGATTCTGTGTTGGTCAAAACCATGCTAGGAGAATCCGTAAAGTAAATTTTTTAGCCGGATGGATTTACAAAAATACAACAACACTTTGTCAATGAATTTATTTCAACTTTTGTGTTATGGAAAACTGAAAAATGAATTGTTGTATTTATTTGTAGTAGATATAGATAAAACAACCTCTGTTGATCAAGTCATTAAACATATAATTTGTTTCTTTAATTTCTAGATATAAACTAATAAACAGTAATCAAACACATTCTGGAGTTTGATAACTAATTTTACTCAAAATCTAAAAAAAAGAAGAGAAAAACAATGGATGCACTTTAATCAATTTTTCTACACTTTTATTTATTTACTTACACATTTATTGTAAAATGGCTAACTAACTCTACAGAGTTTGTTAACTTTGGTATTAAAAATATAATACAGAAATCATGTTTTGTTGTACAGTTTTTTTGTTTAGATCAGCTGTGTACAGAACTGTTTTTGAGAAGAGACATATATGGGGTGAACTGAAGCGTTTTAGCATTGTAAAAAGTAAACTGGAACTAAACTATTTTATGTCATAATTCAATACAAAGGTCAAGTAGCAATTTGAAGAAAGATTTATTTATTATTTGTCTTGCATACAACTCGTTAAGGACATCGATGTAACAAGGAAGTGCTTGCTCCCCAGCCAGTTCATGCTGTCACTGCTGAGAAATGTCCGGTCAAAAGGGAGGTAACTCTAACTCGACCTTATCTGCAGAAGGTCTATTGACATACACTTGAATGACGTATAACTGATATGTTTTATTCATGATTACTTTTGAGACAAGTGATCGAATGTGTATACTATTCAGTGTTTTAAACTATGCCAAAACTCAATCCCTTATTTTAATTTGTCATGTTATGTTATGACAACGCACTCCTTTATACAGATACGGTGTAGTTGAAAAAGGCCGTAATCAGCTTTGGAACCTAAATTACTTATCACTGTTTTCAAGTGTTTTAATTTGTCTTGTAATGTTATGACAACGCACTCCTTTACACAGAAAAGGTTTGTTTGAGCACGAATCGAACTTATTACTGACAACTAATTTCAGGTGTTTCTATTTGTTTGTCATGTTATTACTATTCATCTAATCACATCAATAACTTTTATGTTCTTTAGTTTTACTTAGTTTAGACATATTTTCATAACACAGAGCCCGTTGATTAAAATACAAATCATTCCTCCTTAATCGAAATATATGTCCCCATTTGCCCATACTTAGCATTCTACCAACTACAGAAGTAATATTGAACATATTGGATAGGTATAGGCTTCATTATCTGTAACGACAAGTTGCCTCTGAATGATTTATTAATCACCAACTTTGTTTCCATGGCATGCTGTAACCACGTGCCTTTAGATATATGAGCATTTTCTTTTTGACTACTTTCTATAGAGAAACAGCATCAACAGAAAGAAAACTCTTTTGATATAATACAATGGTCTGATTCAATTCACTTCGACAGATGTGAACAATATTTTGTTTGTTTAAGAGACATTATGCAAGTTTGTTTGTTTGTTTTTTTTGTTTTTGTTTTTTGTTTTTTTTGTGTTTTTTTTTGTTCCCATAAATTTGTTACAATCAGCATATATCAATGAATGGTTCAACAGTCAGATGATTCAACAGAATGATTACATTAGGTGATGAATGTCAAGGTCATTGTCAAATATATATAATAACAACAACAACAACAACTAAAAAACTTAAAGGTTAAACAGTAAAAATATCTTGCAAATTTTTTAAGAAGTTAGAAATTTTTGGAATTATTTCCTTTATGAAACATGTATAAATATATCTTTTAGCAGAAAATAATATATGATTTAGCAGTGAGTTGCTTTTCAAAATTCCAAACCAAACTAAGGTTTTTGTTATTTCAAAAGTCTTTATGGTTTTGCTTATCCAGGTTTCAAGTTCTTTCCAGAATGTTTGGGTTACATCACATTCCCAGTATACATGACACAAAGTTTCATTATTCACATTACAGAAGTTACAAATGTCATTATCAACAAGTTTCATTTTTAATAGCTCTTTTTTTGTATAAATAATTCTGTGCAAAAATTTAAAATGAAAGTCTAAGAGTTTTACATCTTTTTAACTCCTTCTGCAAGTGTTAAAAATCATATGCCAATCGAAATCAGTGTCATGAAATACATTTTCCCATTTTTGGCAGATATGAGGTTTAACCTTGTCAGAAAATAGTTTATCATAGAAACATCTTGAACCTTTTTTCAAATTCCTAAAATCTTCAGGAAAAAGGTTAACATCTAAATCATTGGTATGTATGTATCTTTGTTGTTGTATAGTCATCTTCCAAGTTTCAGGTAGAATATATTTAACATATCTAAGATCCATATATGTACCTGTTACATCAAACTTAAGCTTTAATTCTTCAAAGGACATAAACCCATGTTCATTACAAAGACATTATGCAAGTTATATATATATTGAGGAAACCACTTTAATCGGTATTCAACTTCTTCACTCAGTCCGATGTGTATCGAGCATATTACTGTACAGTAGTGCATCTATCAGAGTACAAACTCATATCGCTCTGGATTTTCCTCTCCCTTACGGTCTGATGGTGACCTTTTTTTGCATGTTCTGAAATAAGTTAAGTTAGCGGATCACAAGTACTTCAACAAAAGCTTTTGGTGCGAGAAGTTAGGGGCAAGTAATCCTTTCTTCTGTTCTACAACATTAGGAAAGTGTTAACGAATGGTTCAAAATACTCTCAAAATAGCGATGGCTTAAAAACCTGTGATGTGATTGGCCCACTTATTTGTTGGTTTTGTCTTCACAAAACTAGCGCAGATCAAATGTCCTTTGCTTAAGCCTAAACCAGAGAGCTATAACAGTATAGGAATCCACATCGAAACAATTTCAACGTTCCAGTAGAGATCCTTATTCTGTTATCAAGCATTAACTATAATGATCTATACTCGACTGTCACCAATAAAGTGGGTCATCCATAATCATCCTTGTCTTCTCTGCTTCTTAATTTCAATGATCAGCAAGGTTATGACTAAACAAAGAGAACTTCAAACATTTCAGTAAAGATACACATCATTGGCTGACCATGAAAAGCAGGCTACAGATAATTGTCGTAATGTATACAGTGACTGATTTTGGAAGTCAACCGAAATGTTGAGCCGTACATATGATTGCAATTCACATAATAAGCAGGGTCTCCGAGTACACTAACGAGTTAATCAAACAGGGATTGGTGAGTTTAGAAAGAAAACACATCAATATATTTGCCACAAAGCTTCTTTAAGTATCTCATTGAAACCAACACACCGTGAACCATCAGAGCATCAGACAGTGGCTGTACAAGACAGCTGATTTGGGCGAAGAACATTTCAGCAGAGAAACATTTTTTATAAACATCAGTCACAGGAGAACAGAACTCGTGTTTGGTTGAGTGACGCTGCTACAGTCCACAGAGAGCTATTTGTCAAGTATATATAATTATTTATATCAGAGTAGGCAGAGATACACAAACACACTTCAAGTTACTACAGTTAATTTCTTTCGAGAAGAGGACAATCATGATCTGGATCCGTCTTTCCCTGCTGATGCTGCTGTGTGAAGAATACCTCTGCAGTGAAACCTGTACAACTCGGAAGTTCCATGCCAGACCTGACTTTCACGGCACCATGTTCTCCTCCTCCCTGCTGGACTCCACCAGTGACATCAGCAGACTCTCCTGCCTCTCCAGATGTTCCCAGGATGCATCCTGTCAGCTCATCACTTACAATCCTTCAAGTAGAAGCTGCAGACTCCACTCGGACTCCTTGACAACCGGATCTCAACAGTCAGGGTGGATGTACTATGGGATAGAATGTGGTCATTACGTCTTTCCTCATGGAGCAGGTGCTCTTCCTGGACAATTTACTCTGGAGAGTTGTATGCCTGGCTATGTGCTTGTATCTCCTCTGTCAGTAGCTAGTTGCTACAATGGGACACATTGGCATGTGATTGGACAAGGTTGTGTAAAGTTTGAAAAGCTCTTTAATGTAGACATTGACACGCCTCTCATGCCTGGATCAGCAATAGTGATTGATTTGGACAGTAGATCTAGCCATCTCCATTATATGTATCTTTATAAAACCAGTAATCAATATCAGGTATGGTATATTCGTAGTACGTCCACGAAGTTCTATTGGGCGGAAGGACGTTGGAATTACCGTTCGAGGTGTCTCTTTGGATTTGAGAACAAAGCCAGGATGAATGTCAAACTTGCATACACAGAGAATCAAGTCTCAATGTTCATAGATAACACGTTTAAATGTGAGTATAATTTGGAGGTCAACTTGTCAGAATATACCAGGTTTACCCTTTACCTCTTCAAACAAATATACAGTATCAGTATTGTAAATTAGCACTTGCAATAATGTGCTGCTGCTCTTACACAAATATAAATCTTGAACTTCACAACGCTTGTTTTCTTTTAGGGTTATGTTAAGCAGTGATATGATGTTTGGTGGTAACAAGGATTTGCATTCAATGGCATGTTCCGTCCTTATTGTAGGGAAAAAATGAACAAAAACATTTCATAATTATCTTTTTACCACAGATTCAATGTTTACATTAGACGATTTTAAAATTGCTCCTTTTTGATGCTCCGCTACTTTTAAAGGGGCAGTAGCACGTTTTTTCACTGAAATAAGTCGATGAAATGTATTTGAAAAATAATGTCACCAATAGTAAAACACCCTTCTCTCTTCAGAAAATCAAGTTAAAAAATGAGTGTACATGGTTCCGTAAAGCCATGTGAATCTTTTTTGTCATTCAAAATAATAAATTGTGTTCACAATAAAATGGCCGCCATGCAATTTTTGCTTTATACGCAACACAGTCATTACCACTACAGATAATTGGTTTCTGTAATAATAATAATAATAATGTATCATACTTTTATAGCGCAAGTCTCCCGTGGGACTCATTGCGCTTTGTCTACAACTGTTGGAGCAGTCTAGGGAAAGGCTTGCCTGAACAAGAATGTTTTGAGGGCGATTTTAAAGCTCGGAAGAGTTGGAGTGTTTCGGAGTTCCGTGGGGAGAGCATTCCACACTGAAGGGGCGCTGTATTTGAAGGAGCGCTCTCCAGCTGACTTGAGCTTGCATTTTGGCACTGCTAATAGTTTCTCAGCAGATGACCGAAGAGTGCGTGGAGGCTGGTAGGTAGACAGTTCTTGGGAGAGATATTGCGGTAGTGACCCATTAAAGTGGCGGTACACAAGCACTGCAATTTTATATTTGTACCTATATGGGACAGGAAGCCAATGTAGGTGTTTCAGCAAAGGAGTGATGTGGTCAAACTTTCTCTTCTTCATGATCAGACGTGCTGCGCTGTGTTGGATACGTTTAAGGCGAGCTATTTCATCGAGGTGGAGGCCGTAGAAAACAGAATTACAGTAATCCAGCCTTGAGGTGATAAAGCACCGTACAAGGCTGGCTGCAGCTGCTTCAGTAAGATGGGGTCTGATGGCAGCTATTCGACGCATCTCTAAAAAGCAAGCCTTAGAGACGTTGCTGATGTGGTTGTGGAGAGTCAGTGATTGATCCAGGGTCACTCCTAGGTATTTCACACAGGGCTGGAAGGGGATATCGCTCTGTCCTACAGTTGCTGAATTATCTGTGATGAGTTTTAGGCGAGTAGGTGTGCCTACAGTCATGAGTTCAGTTTTTTCTGTATTCAATTTCAGTTTGTTATTAGACATCCAGTCCAAGACAGCGTCGATGCATGATTGGATACCTTGCTTAACATCACTAAAGGCGTGTGGTAGATCACTTTTTGACATTTCTGTGTCATCTGCATACTTTTCAAAGTCGCAGTCGTGGGAGGAAATGACATCCGAGAGAGGCTGTACATACAAAGTAAACAGGACTGGCCCTAGGACCGACCCCTGTGGTACTCCATATGTAAGGGGACTACTGCTGGACTGAGTATTGTCAATCATCACGGACTGTTTGCGACCACTGACGTAGGATGTAAACCACGTCAAGACTGTTCCCCGTATTCCGTATGTTGTTTCCATTCTTTTCAGGAGAATTGAGTGATCAAGCGTGTCAAACGCGGCGCTTAGATCTAGTAGCGCCATCAAAGAGACTTTCCTTTCATCAGCTTTTAGTAGGAGATTATTGACCACACTAAGTACAGCAGTTTCAGTGCTGTGGTTTTGTCTATATGCCGATTGGTGCATTTCCATGAGACTTTCAGTGCGGAGGTGTGTCAGCAATTGTTTAAGAACAGCTTTTTCTAACACCTTTGAGATGAAAGGTAGATTGGAGACTGGCCGAAAGTTTCTCATATTATTGCAATCTAGCCCAGTTTTTTTCAGACGGGGTATGACAATCGCTTCCTTAAAAGATTGTGGGACACACCCAGTGGAGAGAGACATGTTTATCAAGGCCGTTATCATTGGAACTAGGTCTTCGATGTATTGTTTCGTGATGGCGGTCGGGGTCGGATCAAGGCTACAGCTCTTATTCGGTGAGTTGAGGACTATATCACGCACAATGCCTTCTGAAACAGGTTCGAAATCCGATAACACAGGACCACAATACTCTGCAAACGAGGGTGGGCTCGTTGAGCACAAGTCCAGATCATCACGTATTTGGCATATTTTCCCAGAGAAGTAGTCACAGAATTTCTGTGGAAGATCACAAGGCGCAATGTTGTTCGAGAGAGTTACATCCTTTCTTTTCCCCATCAATTCATTAGTAACAGAGAAAAGCTGCTTTGGTGAGATACTCCCTTTAATTTTGTTGCAGAGATACTCTTTCTTAGCATCTTGAAAAGCAGTTCTGGTAACACGTTTTTCTTGGACAAAGATATCCCTGTGAATCGTTAATTTACTCTTTCTCCATTTCCTTTCTGCACGTCTACGACGCCGACGTAATTCACGGATGTCGTCAGAAACCCACGGGGCTGATGGGCGATCACGAACAAGCCTAGTTACCAAAGGAGCATGATGATCGAGTATTTGAGAGAGGCCGTTGGTATAGGTCTCTACGTACGACTACCCAGTCTAGGATATGACCTTAATAAGATGTTTTACCCTCTAAAGTAAATTTGAATAACATAAACTATCATTATAAATGGGAATTTTGAAAAATTAAAATTTGCAAAAAACGTTCTACTGCCCCTTTAAAACCAATGAATGTTGATTACCCAATAGTTTGGATTGTTAAGGAGAGATCTAATAAATGCTGATTAATACTGATAATCTGCTTATTATGAGCACTAAGCTATGAAACGGAAAGATTAAATTATTAAATTATGAAAGGCCCGATGGGCTTATGGCATGGCATGGCGTCCGGCGTCCGTCCATCCGTCCGTAAACTTTTCGCTTTTTCGACTTCTTCTCAAGAACCACCAACTCTACAGAGCTGACATCTTATCAGCATACGCCTTGGACAATGGGGATTCTAAATTGTAGATTTCGTGACCCACTAACCCCAAATGGGGTCACAGGGGTCACATCCTTAAAATCCTATTTTCATCTTCTTCTCCAGTTCCAAAAGGTCTAGAGAGCTGAAAAGTTGTATGCAGACTCCTTGGCCAATGGGGATTCTAAATTGTAGATTTTGATTAACATATTTATTGTTCATAATCACATATTGTTTAAATTGCGTTTTGCAATGTCTGGCTTGCAATGCGTTAAACGTTTATTTGAAAAAATGACTATAGTTTAATATCATTATATCAACAATAATATATAATCAACAGTAGTAACAGTTTATAGAAACATAGTAATAGCAAATTCATATATGGGGTTCATATGATAGTTGCTTCCTAAGCTATTACTATCATTACTATTATTGTTACATATATTACTATTATTACATATGTAATGGACACTAAGTAAATTTTGGACATGACAAAAAGAAAGGATTTATTTTTGTATAATGAATGTATAATTGTATAAAGTGTAAATAGTGTGGTCTATTTCTCTCTCATTTAGCGACTTTACTCATTGTCTTGTATTATATGTTTGTAATAAGTTCTTCAAATTTGTATTTGCATCTAAAAGTTACACACATATATACAATGATGGAGTTGTCACCTGTCTGTAGAATATTAAGGTTATCCATGGTATCATCTTTATTATGGTTCTTCAATGTATTTTATTGAATGAAAGCTTTTTTTTGATTTGATGTTTTAATATTGCTCAGACAACGACCGTTACACAGATGTTACTCAGAAGTTATTGTGTGACATGTTGTTGGTAAACTGTAGATAATGACAATGAATTCTACAATTTACATTATATCCCACTTCCGGTCTCGTTGCTATGGTTTCTTTTGTAACAAGTGAGCGATTACTTTGAAACCTATCTTGAACACGGCCATGCAGTTTATAGCGTCAGCTGTACATTTCAGCAAGATGCACGTGCATCTGCGTTGACAATACCGTCATTGGGCCATATCAATTAGATTTCGAGCCCCAAACATGGGTAACCATGCAACGAAGCAAGGGCTGCGTTGTCACAGATGAGGCCGTATTTGGGTTGTGCGTTTTACACAAGCTTGTTTACAGCTTAGAAATATTATGAAATAGTATCCGCTTACACTCGACCGTAAGTGGGGTATAAGACAGATATACCCATACTTTTCCTCGTGAATCAAATGATACCCTACACTTCCCTCCGCCTCGTAAGGGCCCCACGGGGAAAAGTGTAGGGTATCATTCGATACACGAGGAAAAGTATGGGTATATCTCTCACATAGTCCCTTATCACTCGCATAGCTGCTTGTTCGACGTTATGTCTCAATGTATCGTTATTATGTTATGTATTCATTGCAACTCAAATATTATTCATGGAAACTCCAAATGCATTTTGATGTGTGCATAAAACATAATAAATCGTGTATTGTAATTACTTCATGAAAACCTTCACATGCTCGAAAATGTGGCCTTTCATATTGAGTGACTCTGTCCCATTGCTGTTGTTATAGTTTACCCTTGACCACTGTACTTCTTATTTGTTTAAAAACCATACACTGTAGTCCCTGACCACCTCAACACACATGAGAGGAGATTGTTCACGAAGAAAGAATAGTATTAATCCAGGATATGTGTATGTGTATATGTATATTGATGTGAAATAAACTGCTGAAAAGTTGAATTTGGTTTTCTTGTTTTCCCTTCTGTTTGCCATTAGCTGTCTCATATGCACAGGACAAAACGTGGTGGGATTCTTCCGGGTCCTTCCGGATTCTGCAGGATCCGACAATTTTTGGGAGAATCTGGAAGGATCCGGCAAGCGGATTCCACCACTTTTTGTCCTGTGATGGAACCAAACTCCGTCTGCCTACTTTTCAAATGTTTTTTTTATCATATATTCTAGATCATGATTTCCTTCACGTATTTGCAGAAGATTTTTTTAATTGAAGACAACTTTGAGTATAAACTCAAGATGTGTCTATGTTTTGTGTTGATGTTTGATTGTGATACACTGTCATATGGTGTTAATTGCTGAAAAGTTAAAAATACCTTCTATCTCATTAGCTTCTTCAAATTTAAAGAATGTTTGAAAGCACTTTTAAACGTACAGTTTGACTATATTTCTTCAGAATTGTCCTGGTGTAAATAATGACTAAATATTTAATACTAAATAAAGACATGTTATGCTCGGCGAGTACAGATTGCTATAGAAACATAACAAGAGGTAGACTCTAACAAACTATTGATGATGACATCTCATTAAAGTGACTCCCCGGGTGGAACACGTCTGTCTATTACATTGGATTAGTCTGGTGATTGATTGATTCTGGTAATTATAAATGGCTCAAACCTTTTCTACATTGTCGGTCATAAGAAACGCCTACGAGATATCTTATCAGATTTCGTAAACACTATAATGAACAGTTTAACAATATTATCGCATTATAAAGTTACACCATTTCGGCATAATATACTTAAATTTCAGAAGTTGTCATGTCACAAAAGAATGGCGATTGTTGAAATGAGACAATAGAATTGTTCAGTTTTCGATCAGTGCTTGATCACAAAAACATTTGAAACAGATTTTCTTACAACCACGAGCAACAATACAGGCGCGCATTCGCATTAAAGTGGTGATGACGCTACAGATGTACGTGGTAACGGTGCGCAGATGAATAAACCGGAAATAGCGGTATTCATTGGGTGTGCTTTTCATTAATGTTATTGACTCGAATCACAGTTTGTCCACGATTTCAATGGACTTTCATATTTATTATTGTTTCCGCATAACATGCATGGAGACCACCATTACTTATATTTCAGAAATAATTTCATCTCACATTTTAAGGAAAATTAAGTAGGCGATTCTTTTGGCCGACAGTGTATTGCAAAATATTCTTCACGGTACACTATTCATGGTTCTATGATGCAGTCGACAATCTTAGTTTTCTCATCAAACTATAATCACATTATTAATGAGAACATTCTCAACTAGAAGGTTTTTTACTCTTAAACATAGATGTCTCCCTCTTCCCCAAATTCAATTTCACCAATGCTTAAGAAAAGTAACTAACAGTACCAATGGATAGAATTGTTGTCAAACGTTTTACAAAATTTTAGTTACTGTTCAGAAAACGTTTGTTTGTTAGCATCCTATTACTAATCGATGAAATATTGCCGAATCATCACTACAAAATGATTTGCTCACCTAATTAACATCCAAATATAACTGTTAGTAAAGTGGTCTATATTGATCTAAAACGAAGAGAACTTCAAATGGTGAAAGAACCTACTAGTTACTTACATGTACACATCTCTAATTCTGAAGTTCGAAACACGCTAGGCTCGGCAAATGTGTATACTGATGGGAACTTTTCTACAGTGTGTAAATATTAGGTGCAATGCTACACATAATTTCAGCGCAGTATCACCCATGGTACGCTAGTTCCAGCCCATGCTTTTAATGCAATGCAAAATCACCATTGCCTTGCGGGCTTTCTACCTGCAACAACACTTGAAATACTCCTGAAAGCAGCGTAAAACCAACTCGCCTCACCTCATCTCACCACATAGGCAAGATTACAAAGCGTAATTGAAATGTTTTTGAAAATCGTTGAACTCATATGTACCTGTTGCAGAGTGCAATTATATTTTCTCTTTTTAACACGTATGTCACATTTTATTTATTCATATATCATGCAGTAGCACGTTTTTTCGCTCAAATAAGTTGATGAAATGTATTTGAAAAATAATTTCACCAATAGTAAAACATCCTTCTCTCTTCGGAAAATAAAGTTCAAAATGAGTGTACATGTTTCGGTAAAGCCATGGACATCGTTTTTGTAATACAAATAATAGATTGTGTTCACAATAAAATGACCGCCATGCAATTTTTGCTTTATACGCAACATAGTTTTTACCACTACAGATAATTGGTTTGTGTGATAAGATGTTGTACCCTCTAAAGTTAATTTTAATGACGTAAACTATCATTATAAATGGGAAATTTGAAAAAGTAAATTTTGCAAAAAACATGCTACTGCCCCTTTAATCCAAATTGCTGTTATGAACCAATGAGTTACCATTCTTTTTGAAGATATCGAATGAATGTATATGTTGTCTACCCTAGGTTAAACATAGATATTATATTAAATTGATACATATTTGGTTATGAAAAGATGGAGTTCAGCTAAATGTACTTGAAAATCATATGGTTTTCAGATATGGGTTTTCAGATATGGGATTTCACCTTAGTTGCATTACATTCACATACTAGTCAGGGGACTCCATTTTAAAAAGCACGCGGTTCATACTGAAATAAAGTGTTCCAAAAAAGGTAAATAAGTATTACCAAAATAAATAAATCAATAATGATGATGATAGTCGACTTAGTATATTGTCGATATGAAGGTAAAAGTAGTGATTTCTGTTCGATAACAATGCATCGCGATACGCGCGCCAATACGTCAAACGTAATTTCGGAATCTTAATTAAAACAGACAATATAACAAATTTAGGTTGATATACATACTGTGCATGTAAATGGGACGTGCAGTTTCGCTTTCTGCACATGGTTTGAATTTGAAACTAGTAATTATGATATATTTGACGATTGGGGATGGACATGCATGCTGAGTGAATTTGTTTGTATTGTAAACAGCACATATGGCGAGTTGAAGACTAGTAAAACCAAATATATTTTATGAAACACAATGGATGCACCTTTAACTGATGTAGAGACACCTAAACACGCATTGTACAATGACTCAACCACGCAACATGCTGTCTGAACTCTCAAAATAATAATAACACTTTATTGTCCTCATTACAATGTAAATTCGGAAATTCATTATGTACCATTGGTACCCGGCAGCCACAGTGCAGCGCCAGTTCAATCGTTGTTCTATCCTTATAATGCTGAGTGCCAAGCAAGGAAGCAACAACTCCCATCTTTTAACGTCTTTTGGTATGACGCGGCCGGGAATCGAACCCCGACCTTCCGGGTGAAGAGCGGACACTCTACCAACTGAGCTACATCCCCGGGTGAAGAGCGGACACTCTACCAACTGAGCTACATCGCAAGAGACCTACATAATGTGCCTGTTGCTTTTTTCGTCGCATCATTTTCAACTGTTTTCTATGGATAAAACTTATCAGGTTATGTAATGAGACGTAACAATTATGTGTATGAATAATAAATGGTGCTACAAAGCGTTTAAGAGGATTCTGATATGCGATCAGATTTTGTTTTGGTGTGAGAGATAAATCCAATCTTAGCACTCAAAATTCGCTATTGTGAGACTTAAACATTTTTTTTTTCAAATTTCAAAATGTTCCAGATCACAGATCAGTTTACACATTTTTGTAATATTTAAATGTCATTGTACAATGCTACTTATGAGTAAGGTCATGGACACAAAATTCATGACAGTCTTTTGTTCTCATAGGTTGTCAGACTGAAATTAATTGAGAGCGAACTTTTGTATTACCCCAATATATCTTCTGCAGTAGAGATGTTGTAACAATGAAACAATCGTTTTAGAATAATTTATAAGGAAACTAGGATGGATAAGGTGATACGTGCTCAGATGCATAAATGCAAAATATGACACGCTATGGTTTTTTTTGTTCTGGACTTAAAGGGGCAGTAGCACGTTTTTTTGCTGAAATAAGTTGATGAAATGTATTTGAAAAATAATGTCACTTATAGTAAACCACCCTTCTCTCTTCGGAAAATCAAGTTTAAAAATGAGTGTACATGGTTCCGAAAAGCTATGGGAATCGTTTTTGTCATTCGAAATAATAAAATGTGTTCACAATAAAATGGCCGCCATGCAATTTTTGCTTTATACGCAACACGGTTATTACCACTACGGATAATTGGTTTGTGTAATAAGATGTTTTACCCTCTAAAGTTAATATAAATGACATAAACTATCAACATAAATAGGAAATTTGAAAAAATAAAATTTGGAAAAAAACGTGCTACAGCCCCTTTTACGTGTATATAATGATGTCTGCTAACGAGTCAGGCCTCGCTGTTTACATGGAATTGTTTTATCACTAATTACTTCAAGTTGGGGGTCTGACACGCTAATGAGCATAGGTAGATCTACCTGACCTAATTATTCTTTTAAGGTACATTTTAATTACCATCTTTTGTTATGCCTAGAACTGAAATTAAAGACATAAAGAGAGCATTCCGTTACACACACAATAAAATTAGATTAGAGGTGACGGAATTGTCGCTTACTACATGGCAATGTACTCCAGTCCGACGATCACAATGAAAAGCCAACTTGTTCACTGTCAGAAGCAGGTTTTATACATCCTTTGCTCAATCAATCAATCTTTTATTTCAGTAGAAAGGCCTACGGCCCACGTACACAATTAACAAATCAAATATATAATCTTATATTGCTTATAGTCAAATAAAAGAACAATCAAGGCATCTTTCACATAATTTGAAATAACTAATGTTTATACATTCTCTGCTGAACAAGCCTTTTGACAGTTGTCATATAATTTCGTGATGAGCATGAATAAAAACAAAAAACATTGTCTCTTTACCTATACTTTGTTCTACACTGGCAACTTCTTGTGAATCATTTCTTATGTAAAGCTCTGTTTTATATCTAACAGGGAAACTAGAGATGTAAATGCAAGATACGGCGTGCATTAAAGGGGCTGTAGCACTTTTTTTGCAAATTTTATTTTTTCAAATTTCCCATTTATAGTCATGATAGTTTATGTCATTTATATTTACCTTAAGGGATAAAACATCTTATTACACAAACCAATTATCCCTAGTGGTAATAACGGTGTTGCGTATTAAGCAAAAATTGCATGGCGGCCATTTTATTGTGAACACATTTTATTATTTCGAACGACATAAACGTTTTTCATGGCGTTACCGAACCATGTACATTCATTTTTAACTTGATTTTCCGAAGAGAGAAGGGTGTCTTACTATTGGTTACATTATTCTTCAAATACATTTCATTGATTAATTTCAGCGAAAAAACGTCCTACTGCCCTTTAAAGTCTGGCACAAATAAACGGTCCAATTAGGTCGTTCGAAGGGGTATCAACTGCGGGATAACGTTCACGGGAAAACTTTTTGTGGTCGGTTTTCTAGAGTTTGAAGAGCTATTAAAGTTATCGTTGGGATGACATATGATGGAAATCGTATAATTGATAGGTACGTGCGTTCATTTGTGAATGTCACCAATTCTTAGGGTAACTTTTGACCTTATGTTGAATGGACCCTTAGATCGGCAACATGGCTGCCCTTGATCCTTTACTCTATTTGATATAGGGTGTAGATTTCTTTAACCACATTTTATCTACGTTTTAATTACGATATGTTCCTTTGAACTCGACAGAGGAAGGAATGATGTTATAAGGCTGCGCCACCTAGCGGGGAACTAGGGCAGGGTGAGGTAACTCGGTTTATACTTTCAGTGTTATATCTGGTCGTGTGATTTATTAAGAGGTAATTAATTGGCTACGGTGAGTTATCAACAATAATATGTAAATAATCCTATTTATGACTTAAGTATGTGCCAAACTACCATATGTGCTGATTTCAGTTCATACAATTTGATTCACCCCCAATCCCAAAATATAAGATAATTACTTGCTTTCAATTAAAATCAAGCAACATCCTTATACATGTGAAGAAACAGAACTATATACACACTTATATGGCCTTATACACATTAACTCGTATTTGTCTTATTGGCTCTTGTAGATAAGTCTCCAAAATTGTTTTTGACTAATTATCCGATTTTCGATCAGAATCACTACTTTCACCTTTAAATCGTCACTGTACTGAATCAGCTATGCTCATAGCGGCAAGTTCTGGCTACAGTCAGCACATTTTGTTAAAAAAGCACCATTTATAACGTTTGGCATACACTGTCGGTCAAAAGAAACGCCTACCAGATATATTATCAGATTTATAATGAACAGTTGAGCAATATTATAGAATAACGAAGTTTCTGCATAATATATCTAAATTTCAGAGGAAGATTGTTGAAATGAGACTACAGAAATTGTTCAGTTTTCGAACAGTGCTTGATCAGAAAAACAAATGAAACAGATTTTTATGCAACCACAAGTAACAATACAGGCACGCATTCGCAGTAAAGTGGTGATAACGCTACATATGTACGGTGCGCAAGTGAATTAACCGGAAATATCGGTCTTCATTGGGCGTGGTTTTCATGAATGTTA
The DNA here is from genome assembly GCA_936450465.1 of Gibbula magus. Lineage (NCBI taxonomy): Eukaryota > Metazoa > Mollusca > Gastropoda > Trochida > Trochidae > Gibbula > Gibbula magus. The sequence continues at coordinate 30,539,135 of OW388298.1, read as the reverse complement.
TTGACTCGACACAGTTTTCCCACAATTTCAATGGACTTGCATATTTATTATTGTCTAAGCATAACCTGAAGACCACCATTAATTATGTTTCAGAAATTATTTCATCTTTCAATTCAAGGAAAATCAGGTAGGTGTTTATTTTGGCCTGCAGTGTCTGTGACTCCCATCAACACAATGGATATCTCTTTAAAGATATATGTTTTGAGATGCGACTTGAACTCTTCATAGAAAGAACAGTCTTTTTGGTTCCTAGGAAGCTTGTTTAATGGTACACATGCAGCGATGTAGCCTTGGTTACAGAAAACAAAGACCAACGAAGTTGTATATGAATCAGTTTATTGGGCACGTTCCACAAAATCAGAAGTATGCCATTGTTTTGCAAATCGTCTCCTTCACCAGAAGTAGAGTCGAGCTCGTGATTCTATGTCCCACTCAGACACTGTAAAATAAAATTGATAATATTTTATATATTTAAAACAAAAAAGCTTTTTAATTGAATAAGTTGATATTTAGTTATATTATATATATATATATATTATATTATAGTTGTATTTATGATATGTATAATTTTCCATGTCAAATTTTCGTGTTTTCGACGTCGAATTAAAAAACTGAATAGTTAAAAAAAAGTCCAAAAAATTAAATCAGTCAAAGAATACGTGGACATGTTGTTTTTTTAAAAAAAAATAAAAAAAATTGGAATGTTAATATTGATGATTAATAATAATTAATTTTAATAAAACATCATCGACATATAACAAATACTCCATATGAAAATCAATTAATGTGCCTCGTCCTGCACATATTTACAACATTTTAAACATGGTAGGGGTCATGTTGGTGTTAATTTAATTTAAAAAAATAAAACAGTCAGCATTTAAGTCATTCAAAGTACTACTACTAAGGTGTTATTGTATCGTATCATAATCAAAATTAATGCATCTCACTTCTTTAAGATATTGAATTAATCGAAAACAAGTAAGGTATATACTTTCTTTTGACCGCTATAGTTTATTTTAAACAATTTTTTTTTTGTAATTTGATATACTGAAGAGCTGATAAAATACTGAAGCGTTAATAAATAGGTGGGTGCTACTGAATAGATTGAAACCATAATGCGGGTTTGAAATGCTAAAGAATAATTTGAAATACTAAGGACTAGGTTGAAATGCTAAATAATACGTTGAAATGTTAAGAAATAGGCTGGAGTGCTACTGAATAGGTTGAAATGTCACTAATAGTAAAAGACCTTTCTCTTATCGAAAAATCAAGTTGAAAATGAGTGTACATGGTTCGCTAAAGCCATGGGAATCGTTTTTATAATTCGAACTAATAAAATGTGTTCACAATAAAATGGCCGCCATGCAAGTTTTGCTTGCATAAGCAACACCGTTATTACCACTACGGATAATTGGTTTGTGTAATAAAATGTTTTACGCTCTAAATTATATATAAATGACACAACTATCATTATAAATATTTTTTGCAAAAACCTGCTACAACCCCTATAACATATTAAAATGATAATGAAGTAATTAGCAGGTTTAAAGTTTTACTGACACATATCATTGGTGAAATATATCATTTTCAGTTCGCCTTACAACGAACTTTAAATTGTGCAGAAAACTGCATAAAACAAGTTCGAGACAGACCCCCATAAACAAGATATATACAAGGATTACCTCCCCTTCGACATTGTTCCTCCCCTATCTTCTAAGTTGAGTAATATACCAATATTGTTAAAGAGAGTGTTCTATCGGGGTAGTTTTTGTGGAAACGAAATCCATGGGAATATTCCCATTTACACATGTACATGTTCATGTTGTGTTAACACATGATAATAACAAAATATCACTAATTTGATGACTTTGTATTTGACAATTTGATAAGGACAGGCGCACATCAATTTAACACAAAAAAAACTAATGAGATGTAAAGTTTATGACATTCACCAGCGCGTAGAGTGTGGAAAGCTTTTTAACGACATTGCTGATCAATATGATGATAAAGTATTGTTTCTTTCTTGATAATCTATCAATATATGTGTTTAATTATGTTTTAAATGTAAAATAAGTCACGTATTTTCTTATTCCAGGAAACATAAAATGGCGGATATTCACGCATGAACCATCACTTTAAGGAACCGTGCCTGTATGACTGAAAAAGCATTGGATCTGTACAGTGTGATAACTTCTACTGTTCATTAACATTACAGTTTGGGTTTGGGATTAACAAGAAGGTGTAAGCTCATCTTACCTGATTTAGGACAGCAGAACCCATGTCTCTGCACTGAGTTGCACCGTGTGCGGCGTGGACACTTGTCGTCATCACAGCTGAGTGGACGATGTACGGAGAAGTCCAGATTAAGCAAGTCCGCCATGGAGTCACAGTCGAGGTCATGGGCAGCAGCGCGGACTGAACTGACGGGAGTGACAGCCTGGACAGATTTTCTGAGAGACGGAGAGTCCACGGTGGGGACATCATCTCGAGTTGGGGCCGGATACAGACGTCTTCGGGGTGCGAATACTGTGTCTGGCAGGAGTTGTACTTCCGTTGCGAAAACTGTTGCAGGTCTGAATCCGACATAATGGCTGGTCATTGCATACTTCTTGTCAGTTTCATCTCGAGTAGGAGCTGAAGGTCTGTGAGGTGTTAACACTGTGGGAGGTCTGAGTCCGAGTCTGCTTCTTCTGGAGTTGCTCTGGATCTGGTTCCGCCGAGTGATCAGCTGGTTGTAGTAGTGTTGTAGATCCACCATGGAGTTGGAGAGAGGGGAGGAGCGGGAGGAGGAGAGGGGAGCACGTGCTGCTCCTAGTGGTAGAGGCGGGAGGTCAGGGGGTGGGGGTCCTTGTTGGTAGTGGTTATTCTGAGTTCTCTGGTGCTGATGTTGGTGAACGCGGTGATGTCCATTACAGACTGTTGAAGACACATTTTGAAAAAACATTACAATTGAGAGCAGTAGAATAACCGTTAACCACAGTGATAGATTAACATTGAACGGAAATAAATCAAGTGGGAGAGTTAGTGTGGGAACTTAGCGAATGACAGGCGAATTCCTCTATAAGTAACATTGAAAAATAGAAAGGAAAATTAAACATCTTCAAAATAATTATCAAAAGAATATCACATACAAACGAAGATATCTAATATAAATGGAATATTTTAACTATATCAAGTCTACAAGGCCTTTGTTTAACAACAATACTACCCGTCCCGAAAAATTGGTTGTAGAATTTTAACCGTGGCAGATATTATGCAGATATTACCGATTACCGATTACCGATTTTAAAAATCTCAAGAAATTGCTAATATTTCATTATATGCATGACAAACATATGCTATATCCATTTCTGTTATAAAAAAATAGGGGTCACCATACTCGTTTTTGAGATATGAGCTCCCATTGTAGGAGGGCGTGTCGCAAAAAATACATTTTGTCCTACCATACACACCATTATTATGAAAACAAACAAACAAACAAACATGTTTTATAGTGATAGCTTTTTCTCAATAGAAGGTTTATGGTTACACATATAGATGCAAGAAGAAAATGACACTTTTTTGTTATTTTCTGTTAAACATTCATATTTATGTCAATTAATCTTAAGATTTGTCAGAAAAACTAGTCAAAAACAATATAAACCCAAACAAAACCTTATGTATCAAGGCTAACTTCAAAATTATATTTGTTCTTAAATCTTAAAATTGTCAAATTTCTGTAGCAAGGGAGACGACTCTCAGGCATTTAGCATGCCCATTTCCCCTGGCCTTAAACATTTTTTTGAGCATATTAACAAGAGACAACTTTGTATCACTAAACAAAGACAATATGGCACAATACTAATAGAATGATTTAATTGTCATATTTCAAAACATCTGTTTCATTTTCGAATGTGCATGACTAACACTGTTGCTGAAAATGTTCACAAAGGCTATAAGGCTAAGAGACTACAATGCCCTGCTGAATGTGACAGCTGACGATGCGCAGAAACAATCGTAAGGAACCTCCTTAATTTCTGACAGCGCTATGGTTTGTTTAAGGCATCATGGTATAGAATAGATCAGATAAAATCGAAACCAAATACATGTTTGCTCTAGGCTATTTTCCCTTAAATGTAAACTCAATTAAGAATTAAAAAGTATTGAAATTTTACCTGAAAATCCGACCAGAGTGAACACAAGAAGTTGATTCATTTTGAATGTGTGCGCTGTGAAACGACCAGATCGAATGTTGGTGTCCTCGGTAGATATGAGCTACATTTATACTATAGTTAGGCAAAAACCAGACATATTGGCCATTTAGACCTGTCAATCTATTCGCTTTCAACTAATATAAAACACAACTGCCCTATTGACCGATATTTCTTTAGTGGTAATATCTCATTAGTTATTTCATGAGTAGTTTGAATTGACGTTTAAAGGCACTGTATCACCTTTTTTGCATATTTGTATATGTTCTAATTGATATATTTGATTTTTAAAAATGTGTTTTCAAATGGTTCTGTATCTTTTCTTAAAGGTGCATCCATTGTGTTTTATAAAATTTTATTTGGCTTTAAGTCGTTCTATTCGCTTTCAACTAATATAAAACGCAACTGCTCTATTGACCGATATTTTTTAAGTGATAATTTCTCATTAGTTATTCCAAGCGTAGTTTGAATTGACGTTTAAAGGCCATGTAGCAAGTTTTTTGCAAGTTACTTTTTCTCAAATTTGCCATTTATTATTAAAGTTTATACAATTTATCAATTGTTACGTTAAAGGGTAAAACATCTAATTTCACGACCAGATAAGCCGTACCCATAGTAAACGGTTACCCGTATTGCAAGAAATTATTGCGACAGTTTTGTCGAACTCTTCAGTGTGAGAGGTAGATTTATTGGTTTCAAGCGGTTTTGAGAGTTCAGACAGCCAGATGGTTGCTTATTCCATCATGGTGCCATATTTAAAACTGTAGTCTAAGTGTCTAGGTGTCGCTACATCAGTCAAATCACTCAAACTATCTTCGAGCGGCCATTTTAATGTGAACACATTAAAATGGCCGCTCAAATGGAAATGGACTCTCATGGTTAATCGAACCATTGTACATTCGTTTCAAACTCTTTTTATTGATTCAGGAATATTATTTAGCCATCGGATATTTTGACTTTTATCAACGAGTGTTGATATACTTGATATCAGAAGACACGAAGGCGAGATTCTATTTATCATACAAAATCATGCTTCATTAGTTTTTAATAAATAATGAATAATTCTGAACAAAACACTGCCGTTTGGCTTCGAGTGCTGTGATGCCATAGCATTGTGACGTCATCATGATTATGACGTCATGGCACAGTAGTACGTTTTTCTCCATGTTTTACATGTTCAAATTAAGTTATGTGATTTTTAAAAATTCTTTAGGAGGGTAAACAGCCCGTTACACGACCCGATTATCCGAAGTCATATAAAACGACAACTGCTACTCGCCATTTTAGTGTGGACACCTTTTAATAATTCGAGAATGGGAAATGGATCCGCTTTGCTTAGCTGAACATAACCATTCGTTTTGGAACTGTATTTATTGATTGAGAGGAATATTTTGTAATTGGTAACATTTATTATCTATTGTCTGAGATCTCTTTATTTCTCATAGAAACGTGATAAAATAATTATTTTGTCTCTTTATAAAAACATGAACTGGATAAATTACAGTCATAATGACATAATTTCCAATTTTGGAATCTACACATATTTCGGAATTTTGATTGGTCGAGAGCACGGTCATGTGATTAATTGGTTTATTTCGTATGAACCCTTAAAAATTCGTTCATACGTGTGTGAACCTTTTCGAAACTACTTTTTAGTTCTACAGCAGATACGGTTTCTTGTCACCCCAACATCATCTGACTCGAATGGGATATATTGCAGAACATTCACACTTTGCACGTGCACGCGCCGTAACCAAAGCGTGTCAACAAAATATTCATGTTCATGTGTAGCTACTTTTTAAAATATAAATAACAGACGCAGTGATAATTTAAAGTTGATGTGTAGATTCTTAACACGCGACGAATTGATAACATTTACTTTGTAGTTTAATATATGTCTATACTTGATCTTGAGCAAGTTCACTACTTTTGAAATTGTCATGCTTTTTTTTTAACTATTTATCTCTGTGTTGGAACTAATTCTGTGTAAGACTGTTAAACTGTGTTTAACATTCGTGTTGCCAATATCAGCTAATTGTGAATTCTAAAAAAAAAAAAAATTTCAAAGTTTTACTGTTTTAAGTAGCTTTTCAGTCCATGACCAACTATCTATCAGCGTTAAGCGAAAACCGTTCAACGTTGTTCATTTCATCTCGTGATGCACGGACATCCTGAATATGTCACGTTGTATAGTTCTAACTTCACGTGCTGCACGCAATCAAAACCGCGTGGTTGCAAGGAGGTGGCCAAAATGGAGCGCGTTTTCAAGTGATCAAACGAAATATCAACAAGATCACGATAGTGTTTAATTCATAGTATCAGCTTTGTCGGCTTGACGAATAATTTACATCGTAATATTGATTCGCACCACGGCGCAAGATGATTGTCGTTACCATATCATTGTGACATTCTGGTATACTTTTGCATGTCCTTATAAACAATAAATAGCATACTTATCACTCTCGTTGTCCGATAATCAATATGGAGTGTTAAATCTAAATCGTTGATTCATAATTTGTATACAGAGACAAAAATGAAAGGGGCTTTCTAATGGAAATACAGAGATTTCTCAAAATGGATAAGAAATGTTACCAATTGTAAAATAATTCTCCCATTAAATCAATACAGTTCTAAAACGGAATGTTTCCACTTCTCGAATTATTAAAAGGTGTTCACAATGAAATAGGCGCTTGCAGTTGTCGTTTCATATGTGACACCGTTTTCTATGACTCAGAATGATCGGTTCATGTAACGGGCCGTTTATCTCTTAAAGGTACATCCATTGTGTTGTTTAGGGTCAAATATGGCAAACGTTATAGATGGTCTTATTTCATCGAGAAGTACCAACTATTACCGAAAACTACCATTTTAATGATACTCGACTTAGTATATTGACGCTATGAAGGTAAAAGTATAGATTTCTGATCGAAAACCGGACAATGCACAGCGTGTGGCGCGCGCCAATGAGTCAAACGTAACTTTGGAATCTTATTTAAACCTGACAAAATAACAGATTTGGGTTGATAATGTTCAATAGGTCATATAACTACTGTGCATGTTAATAGGAAGTGCACTTTCGGTTTTTGCACATACATACTGATGTTACTCGATTTTAATTGGAAACTAGTAAGTATGATATGTTTGCCGAATGGGGATGAATATGCAAGCTGAGTGAATTTGCACATATGATGTGTTGGAACGAATTAAAGCCAAATAAAATTTTATAAAACACAATGGATGCACCTTTAAGAAAAGATACAGAACCATTTGAAAACACATTTTTAAAAATCAAATATATAAATTAGAACATATACAAATATGCAAAAAAGGTGATACAGTGCCTTTAAACGTCAATTCAAACTACTCATGGAATAACTAATGAGATATTACCACTAAAGAAATATCGGTCAAAAGGGCAATTGTGTTTTATATTAGTTGAAAGCGAATAGATTGACAGGTCTAAATGGCCAATATGTCTGGTTTTTGCCTAACTATAGTATAAATGTAGCTCATATCTACCGTGTACACCAACATTCGATCTGGTCGTTTCACAGCGCACACATCCAAAATGAATCAATTTCTTGTGTTCACTCTGGTCGGATTTTCAGGTAAAATTTCAATACTTTTTAATTCTTAATTGAGTTTATATTTAAAGGAAAATAGCTCAGCGCATACGTGTATTTGGTTTCGATTTTATCAGATCTTTTCCATAACGTGATTCCTGAAACGAACGATAGTGCTGTTAGAAATTCAGTTAGTTAATGTACTATTGTTATATTTGGGATAACACTATCTGCAGTAATTGAAATTCTACTACCTTTCTAGGGACGGGTGGTATCGTCGTTATATATAGGTCTTGTATACTTGATGTAGTTAAATATAGACTTTGATGCAGTTGAAATATTCCATTAGATTTATTCATTTTAACTTGGATTGAAGTGACATGTTCTGTCCCCTCATTTTTATAGCATATTCTTTTGATCAATTGATTTTGAAAATGTTTTAATTTTCCTTTCAATGTAACTTATCGCGGATTTTCGCCTGTCATTCGTTTGGTTGCTACTACAACTCTCCCACTTGATGTATTTCCGTTCAAATGTTAATCTACCACTATGGTTAACGGTTATTTTAACTGCTCTTAATTGCAATGCTTTTAGAACAAATTGTCTTTCACAGTCTGTTATGGACATCACAGCGTTCACCAACATCAGCACCAGAAAACCCAGAATAACCACTACCAACAAGGACCCCCACCCCCTGACCTCCCGCCTCTACCCCTAGGAGCAGCACGTGCTCCCCTCTCCTCCTCCCGCTCCTCCCCTCTCTCCAACTCCATGGTGGATCTACAACACTACTACAACCAGCTGATCACTCGACGGAACCAGATCCACAGCAACTCCAGAAGAAGCAGACTCGGACACAGACCTCCCACAGTGTTGACACCTCACAGACCTTCAGCTCCTTCTCGAGATGAAAGTGACAAGAAGTCAAGAACCAGCCACAGAGTCGGACTCAGACCTCCCACAGTGTTGACTCCTCACAGACCTTCAGCTCCTTCTCGAGATGAAAGTGACAAGAAGTCAAGAACCAGCCACAGAGTCGGACTCAGACCTCCCACAGTGTTGACTCCTCACAGACCTTCAGCTCCTTCTCGAGATGAAAGTGACAAGAAGTCAAGAACCAGCCACAGAGTCGGACTCAGACCTCCCACAGTGTTGACTCCTCACAGACTTTCAGCTCCTTCTCGAGATGAAAGTGACAAGAAGTCAAGAACCAGCCACAGATTCGGACTCAGACCTCCCACAGTGTTGACATCTCACAGACGTCGCCTGAGTCTCCCCTCAGCTCATTCTCGAGATGAAACTGACATGAAGTATGCAATGACCGGCAACAAAATCGGATTCAGACCTCCCACAGTGTTGACTCCTCACAGACCTTCAGCTCCTTCTCGAGATGAAAGTGACAAGAAATCAAGAACCAGCCACAGAGTCGGACTCAGACCTCCCACAGTGTTGACTCCTCACAGACCTTCAGTTCATTCACGAGATGAAAGTGACAAGAAATCAAGAACCAGCCACAGAGTCGGACTCAGACCTCCCACAGTGTTGACTCCTCACAGACCTTCAGTTCATTCACGAGATGAAACTGACAAGATGTCAAGAACCAGCCACAGAGTCGGACTTAGACCTCCCACAGTGTTGACTCTTCCCAGACCTTCAGCTCCTTCTCGAGATGAAAGTGACAAGAAGTCAAGAACCAGCCACAATGTCGGACTCAGACCTCCCACAGTGTTGACTCCTCACAGACGTCGCCTGAGACTCCCCTCAGCTCATTCTCGAGATGAAACTGACATGAAGTATGCAATGACCAGCCACAAAGTCGGATTCAGACCTGCAACAGTTTTTGCAACGGAAGTACAGCTCCTGCCAGACACAGTATTGGCACCCCGAAGACGTCTGTCTCCGGCCCCAACTCGAGATGATGTCCCCACCGTGGACTCTCCGTCTCTTAGAAAATCTGTCCAGTCTGTCACGCCCGTGAGTTCAGTCCGCGCTGCTGCCCATGACCTCGACTGTGACTCCATGGCGGACTTGCTCAATCTGGTCTTTTCCGTACATCGTCCAATCAGCTGTGATGACGACAAGTGTCCACGCGGCACACGGTGCAACTCGGTGCAGGGACATGGGTTCTGCTGTCCTAAATCAGGTAAGATGAGCTTACACCTTCTTGTTATTCAACAACAAAAGAGTAGAATTTACCACTGCCTTTGCATCGTAGAGTGATCGGGTTTAGCCACCATTTTGTTTTTTGTGCTTTTCGTGAAATGACAAGAACATGGTATTGTAACAATTGATATTTTGATAATAACACATATACATTGATATAATATCTTCAGAGTAAGACACAATTTATCATGAGATTGATCAGATTGTCATATTAGCTTTCGACACTCTTAGATTGATTGTTTAACAAATCTTCGCTAGTCTTTGTTAAAGAATAAAAATAGAGTCATCAAAATACCAGTCTAAGAATGTGTTACAACTAGATTATGTTATTATTATGTATCAATAATATATATGTGTGAACAGAAAATTCTCTCGAACTTGGTTTCCATAAACATACCCGACAGAATCCTTTTTTGCTTGTAATATATAATATTTTATCATTTTTATTTTTCAGTGTCTGAGTGGGACATAGAATCACGAGCTCGACTCTACTTCTGATGAGGGGAGACGATTTGCAAAACAATGGCATACTTCTGATTTTGTGGAATATACCAAATAAACTGATTCATATACAAATCCCTTTGACTGATCTTACTACACTGTCCATTGGCTTCTACACTGACGGGCAAAATAAAGTATATGGCTCTTTATCATATGTATAATATCTCAAGTTTTCGACATCGTATTAAAAAACGGACTAGTTTGTCAAATTAGTCCAAAACATTAAATCAGTCAAAGAATACCTCTACGCGGTTTGAAATTTTTAAATTATAATTTAAAATTTAAATTTTGAAATTCCCCCAAATTAATTTTGACAAACCACAACTGTTTATCGACATATAACACATACTCTGTGTGAAAATCAATAAATGTGCTTCGTTCTGCACACATTAACAACATTTTGAACATGGTAAGGGTCATGTTGATGTAAATTTCATTTCTTACCCCTGTCTACTTTAAATAATGATATTTTAGTTAAAATATTTAAAACAGTCACCAATTAAGTCATTCAAACTACTGCCGAGAGGTGTTATTCTATCGTGCCATAATCAAATGCATCTCATTTCTTTAAAATATTGAATTAATCGAAAACAAGTGAGTGTTATACTATCTTTTGCCAGTCAGTTTATGAAAACTTCAAGTCGCACCTCAAGACACACATCTTTAATGAGATATCTAATGTGTTGATTGGAGTTACATATGCCAAACGTTGCAAATGGTGCTATTTTAAAAAGACGTTCTGACTTTAGTATCAGTACAATGACGGTATGAAGGTGAAAGTAGTGATTTCTGATCGAAAATCGGAAAAATTAGTCAAAAGTAATTTTGAAAACTTGTCTGCAACAAACAAAAAGATTTGCAAGTGAGTACTAGGTCATATAACTACCGTGCATGTTAATGTGACGTGTAGTTTCGGTTTCTGCATTTTGTAAAGATGTTACTAGATTTTAATTGGGAACAAGTAATTACCATATTTGGGGATGAATATACACGTTGAGGGAAATTGTTTGACCTGAAAATGGTATTTTGGGTCATACTAAATATGAAACACACTGCATGGCATTTGAAGTTAAGTTTAAATTACAATTAACTCACAAACCCTCATTCACCAGTATTTGTTTCAGACTTTCAGGAGATTGAGGAGATTGAGATTGTCATTGTAGTGACAGAAATGAACGTGCTAAATACATGTACATGCATCTTATCTAATTATGTTTGTTTAGTTAAAAACTCATAAATCATCTGTTGAAGACATAACTTATTTTTAAAAAAATGATTCACAAGAGAGAAGGAGATGAGCCTTAAGTGAGACACACGCTGTAATCTTGCATTTATACGCTGTAATATTGCATTTACATCTCTGAATATAAAACACAGCTTTACATAAGAAATTATTCACGAGGATTTGCCAGTGTAGAAAAAAGTACAGGAAAAGAGACAACGTTTTTGTTATTTTCTAAATTAATATCAACAAAACGTTTGTTTTTATTTCATGCCCATCACGAAATTATCCGTCAACTGTCAAAACGCTTGTTCAGCAGGGGATGTATAAAAACTGCTTCTGACAGTGAACATGTTGGCTTATCACCGTGATCGTCCAACTGGAGTACATTGTTATGTAGTAAGCGATAATTCCGTCACTTCTATATAATTCATCTGACTTTATTTTTTGTGTAATACAATGCTCTCTTTATGTCTTTAATTTCATTTCTTAACACAACCCTTTTACGTAGAACCGACACCAAAGCGACTGTTTATTACAGTAATATTTGAGCCATGAGACCTATAATACATATATAGAGACAAATACATTATACATTAACTGTGACCATTTAAATTTAGAGAAATTCACCCCGATGGTATTTAAAAAAAAAATATCTTAAAAGGAGGGTACTATGGAATATTTTTGTGGAAACGAAATTCGAGAGAATATTCCTGTTTACACATATTTGTTATTAAAACATGATTGAAACACAGTTAAATTGATACTAATGAAGGTAATATTTTGATAACTTTATGTTTCACAAGGAGTGCATTTGTTGAAAGTATAAACATTTTGAGAACTGAAGCCATTTATCGGCGCTGCGAGTGGGGACATTTTCGCTACAGCCTAACAGCAAATTGTTAATTAGTTTTATGACACGTTCTGTTTTACTATGTGAATACTCTGTCAGTGTATGTCTTTTATTTTTAGAAACCAATGCCTTCTTTATGTCTTAAAGGATAGATGAAATGGTCATATGATTAATTAAAATGGGATGTCAATTTGACAATTGCTCGATTTTAAATTTCTGAAATCGGTCCATAAATTACTTATATACGGCTTTTTTATTATTATAAAAAACGCATAATTTATCCCCGGCGACCAGAATGAAAGTCTGCGGGGGTGTGGCCTCTAAAGGGATGATGTCTGTGACGTCACTGAAGTAATCGTATTATCGGCGATAGTAATAATTCAACGTAATTTCGCAACATTTAGATTGTTAATTTCACAAAGAAATCTTCACCAAACCAACTTAAATTTCCCATATATCGAATGTTTAGATATCCAACAAGTAATTCCGCAGATGACAATTACACAATTATAGCATAAACATGTCTTTTGGGCGATGTAATACATCTCATAAATTCATGTAGAATCAATGCGATTGTTTATTACAGTAACATTTGAGCCATGAGGCCTATAATACAGTTAACAAATACATTATACATTAAATGTGACCATTTATATTCATAACAATTTATAGAGGTCGTAATTAAAAAAATGACTTACGAAATTTGCTGTAAGATTATGTTCATTTCTGCTTTGCGACATGAATTGGTTTGGAGTGTTAGTTGTCCTTTGTAGATTGATTGTAGTCTATTTTCGTATTAAGTTTTGGCTTCATATTTCTAACAAACAAAAAACACGTGGTTCTCATCTTCAGGTAGGTTAAATAATTACAGATTGGGTTACAGATTACAGGTTACAGATGTCTTTGACATTTCAGACGTAAAGAGCACTTGTTCAAGAAGTAAAACAAACTGTACATAAATAAAACCCACCAAACTGAATTATGTTTCATGAACAAGTAACAGGAAACAAGATAAAAAGATAAAAGATAAAAACAAATTGTTGCATTGACACTCAAGTCATTACACTTAGCAAATACGAAGTCAGTATCGAAACCCACTCATATACATTATCCATGGTTTACAAGTAATGTTTACCATGCCATTTTAAAGAGGCAGTAGCACGTTTTTTGCATATTTTATTTTTTCAATTTTCCCATTTATAACGATAGTTTATGTCATTCATATTTACTTAAGAGGGTAAAACATCTTATTACACAAACCAATTATCCGTAGTGGCAATAACGGTGTTTAGTATAAAACAAAAATTGCATGGCGGCAATTTTATTGTGAACACATTTTATTATTTCGAATGACAAAAAATGATTCCCATGGCTTCAGGAACCATGTACATTCATTTTAAACTTGATTTGCAGAAGACAGAAGGGTGTTTTACTATTGGTAACATTATTTTTCAAATACATTTCATCAACGTATTTCAGCAAAAAAACGTGCTACTGCCCCTTTAAAATCCTTGTTTCATTTTATGGTCGAACGGAGTTTCGAACACTATTTTTGTGATAGGTGATTTGCTGCGTTTGAATACATTATGACGTAATATTCTAGGCCAAACTATGTCATTGAAATAAACATGCGTACATGTATATCAGTTATCTTCGCTCTGCGATTTCCACCATGTTTTTCTTCTTCACAATCTGTGTCTGTTTGGGAAATAATTTCTAATTTGGACCGATGTTTTGAACAATGAAACAGTAGCAACAAGATTCATAGCGATATTTGATTAAAATCTATTTTATCACTCAAACATCATATTTGAATATGAATGAATTTTTAATTTCACTGTTTTCAGAATTTCTACCGCATCGAAAACAACGGTATATGATGCGTCATACCCGACGAAAAATGTGTTCAACCGATTACCGCATCACGCATGCAGTTCACTTCCTCGGTGTGAAAGAAACACGTTAAAATCCGCGGATAACTGACGCGCTCGGCTTCGAATGATGAAAATCGGTATCGAATCTACGATAGACTCACAAAAAAATAAAACATACAGTAGGTTTTCCTCCTAATATAAAATGCCCCTGAAAGAGAAAAATACCAAAAAATATAGAATTGCATATTTGAAGAATTGAAGAATTCAATACGTTCAGGATTTTGCTTCGCCAGTCCCTAAATTGTCTAACTACGTTTTGCTTAGTTTCATCGTATAAATAACCAGCTAAGAAAATTACTTTGAAGCGAGCAATATTTGCAGGTCCCGGATGAGAAGAAAGATAAGTTTTCATAAATGTTAATCCACAATTCCTTACCTGATAGAAAACATACATGCTTAATACAGCGATAAGCAACTAAAATGCAGCGGTACGAGAGGAAATGTGGTTAGGCAATCAGGGGGTTGTTGGAGTCATGCGTATACAAATAAAGTAAGATGAACATAGAGCAGAAACCAAAATACAATATCATAAACTATAAAAAAAAAGGCATGTCCAGGTGGTGCCCTCAAGCACAGGTGAAGTTTAGCGCAAATATGTTGCTCAACAGAGATGAACGACCTAGCTGGGCCTTGTTCAAGAGAGGTTTCAAAGTAATCGCTCAATTAGCGATTACTTTTAAACCTCTCTTGAACGCGATTGCTCAATGTAGCGCTACGTAGCAAGGCGAGCAAACTTCGAGGAGTTTGCACTGTGTCGTTCAAGAGAGAAAGAGCGTTACTTGAGCACTACTTGAGCGCTACTTGAGCGCTACTTGAGGGCTACTTGAGTGCTACATTGAGCGATCAATGAGTAATTTAAGCGCTCGCTGTTATATAAAGGAGCCCAGTTTTCCCTACGTGGTTCGCACATAGGGAAAACTGGTCGTTCATCTCTGTTACGCAACATATTTGCGCTAAACTTCACCTGTGCCTCAATGTTTCACCAAAAATTCACATCTTCAGCCGATTGTAACAATTTAATTGGTTTTAATAAAACGAGAAAGGAAAGAGTCTATTTCCCTGTTGGAACCCAATTTTAAAAAATTAGATGGACAGTTTTATATCATGTTATTATCAAAAATATGTTGATCTGGATTTGTTTTTTTTATTTGTAATTATTATATAGTTTGATTGGAACCCTAGCTAATTGCTATGTTCTGATAAAACAAGTTATAGCTAGTAATCTGATCAGTCAAAAACTTTAGAAAATTAACAAACCTTCATTTTAAGGTTATACTAAACTGACTGAATATGAATTCAAATAAAGAAGGAACAAGCTACAGTTATATATTTCTGTTTGTATTGGTATTAAAGGGGCAGTAGCACTTTTTTTCGCCGAAATAGGTCGATGAAATGTATTTGAAAAATAATGTCACCAATAGTAAAACAGAAAATCAAATTAAAAATTAGTGTGCATGGTTAAGTAAAGCCATAGGAATCGTTTTTGTCATTCGAAAGAATAAAATGTGTTCACAATAAAATGGCCGCTATGCAATTTTTGCTTTATACACTACACAGTTACATCTGTATATCCATTTATTCACCATCTTCGTATCAAGCCAACATTGTTCAGATACAACTCCCCAAATATATCACCATAATAGTTTGATCGAAGGTGAAACATGTCAAAGTCCTACTTTCTTAATGTTGAGATATCATTCAAGCGTTAAAATATTCTTCATACAAAGTTTTTCGATTTTTAAATTAATTTACTTGACCTTTCACCTTGAGATAGCCTATACATATAAACAAAATAATTTAAACAAATGCTTCTCGAAGTTATATATCAATTAATTAAAACATCCAAACATCATTAATGTATAGTTTATCCATATATATGTATATATATATATTTCCACCAGAAGAATATTAGACATTTAAAACATATATTTTATGAGAAGAAAATATAGAAGTTAATATATCGATAATATGTTTTTTTACATTAGTCAATAATAAACAAGAGAATATCAGGAACTGAGCATTTTCAACACATTTTGTTTAAGATTAACAATAATAATGGCTTAATTTTAAGCTCTTTCTTTAAATATTATCTTACAAAGTAGCTTTCGGAAATGGTGTATAACACTATATCCACTTCATCTATCATAAGAAACATAAAACACTCTTGAAACAGGAGGTGATGTGATAAAAACACAGACAGTTTTATCAAAAACGTAAGTGTAACAATACACGAAACAGTGACATAAATCAATGTCAATATTTTTACTGTTCCCCTCGTGCAGCCAAGTCACCACTTGTGCCAAAAAAAGCAACTATTTTTGCCTCTCTGCTGCTATATAAGATGGCTCTCTCTGATGGAAAGATTGTGGCTCTTCCAACAATCAAGATGAACATGTCGACTAAGCTGATCCTTCTGGGAGTGCTTTTGCAAGGTAAGTCTTCAAATCTTAAAGAGATGGTTCTATATGAGTGTCCGCCATTTTGTTTTTGTATTCTTGCAAGGCGACTTTTCAAAGATTTATGATCTTTATTTAACTTACCTAGTATGATTTTGTTGTGAGATTGTCCAGTTTTTCAAGGTTCCTGCATATTAAGCTGATTTTATTGGTAGTGCTTTTGCAAGGTAAATCTTCAAAGCGGGTTCTACTATAAGGAGAAACCATGATACCGAGGATATTGTAAGGTTGTGGACCCTGATAGGAAGAAAAAAAAACCAGGATGCGAACCATCCGAGGGTTTTTCCTGACTATCAGGGTCTACAATCTTACCATATCCGAGGTAGAATGGTTTCTCCATATTATCAACCGTTTTTAAGTGTAAAACAGCCTTTTTACTTGTTATCGTGTTATATTGAGGATCCCTGGTGTTATATTGAGGATCCCTAGCTGATGTCAGCCTGTTAACAGCCGCGCTATATGAGTTTCTTTTGTACCGTGAAATCTCGTCTGCCCCGTTGGAGCAGTAGACTTAGGCGTTAACTCAGTTACTACAGGTGTGGTGGATACAGGTTCGTGACGCACTTTCTGCAAAACATTTACTGTTTATATTCTGTCGTAAATTTAAGATTTTTTTCAAAATTAGTCTAAGTTTGTTTCTTCAGATCTTTACTTTCAAGCCGTCATCTTAGCAAATATATTAGGGTTTACAATCATTATAATTCCTTCTAACAGTGTTTACAACTGTCTGTGTAAACCCTCCTGGAGGGACTTACAATTTTGTAAGTCCCTCGTACCGGGTGATGCGGTTTAGAAAGGTCGTTTCAAGTATCACGTGATATGGCTGGTAGGTTGATAAAGGAGTATCTTCCATTTTGTTTTTGTATTATTGCAAGGCGAGTCTTTAAAGTTGTACGATCTCATTTATATAGTTTACCTTGTAGGATTTAGTATTGATAGTTCAGTACTTACTGGTCCTCGTTTGGTGGAATCTCAGCATTTTAAACCATGTCTTAGATTGTTGAAGCTAGTTCCATACATAATTATTGCCTTATGACTAACTTAAAAGGAGGGTTCTATCGAGGTATTTTTTGTGGAAACGAAGTTCGCGAGGATATTCCTGTTTACACATTTATGTTATGAATACATGATTAAAACACAGTCAATTGAAAAATACTAAGGAAGGTAATATTTTGACGACTTTCTTTTAAAACTTGATGAACCCGAGTGCATGTGTTGAAAAATATAAACAATGAGAACTGTAGCCATTCATTGGCCTGCAAGTCGGAAAAACTTAGCTACAGCATAACAGCAGTTTCATGACATGTGAATACTCTATCATTGTATGTCTTTATCATTAAAAAGTTGTAAAATTAGGTACAATATAGCGTGTTTTCATTTTATGTAATGCAAAAAAACAAGATGACCCCCCTCCTTTAAGGCAAAAGGGGCCTTTGTCCTCTTTTTGTCGCTCCGTACAACATCTGGATTGTCATTTAGATCTCTACCTGACTCGAATTTTGCAGCACGGTTTCTGAACTGCGTTCAAATCTGCAGTTATAGTAGTATTCGAGTCTCATTTAAACTGCCAGTCAAAAGAAAGTACACACTTCTGTTTATTTATCATACGAGTATGTGTGGTTGTTTTAGTTTTAGTTTTTCAGATTTAGATTATGACAGAAAACTTGAGATATTTGCAATTGAAAATCATACATATGATATGTGTACTTTCTTTTGCCTGGCAGTTGAGTTGTTATTTACTAAGAAACACAAGTAGGTGAACGAACTCTCGGGATGCAGCTGTATATCACCCATCACCAAAATCTATAAACGTAAAATCTGAGGAATCGCTTTAGTGAGTATGTTACAATTTCCTTGAACGATAACCGAACTTTACTTTTGAAACTTGCAGGTATTGTAGCATACAGTCGGTCCATCCCGGAACCCCCGCCCCTGCCAGAGATGGTTAAAGTGCTCCGAGGTATGATCCTTAGCTTGGGTCTGTCAGCACCATCAGTGGATGAGATGATCTCCAACCCCGGCGCTGTCATCAGAAGCTATGGTATCCCCGTACCGCCACTCAGGTACATGATGTATATGTTGATGACAAATATCCAAAAATTATCAACAGAAATTCTTCAAATTAAAGGGACACTGCGTCGAGGATAAAAAGGAGTCTCACTTTTATCTACCTATGCTGATTAACGTGCCTGCTAACGAGTTACGTTTCGCTTCACTGTTAACATGCAGTAATTTCAATTACTAATTACTTAAATTGTCTGAAATTGGGGATCTGTGACCAGACACGTTAAACAGCAAAAGTAGATTAAGTCTGATCTCATATGTATCCTCGATGTGGCGTCCCTTTAAGATTATAAAATTAAATCAATTTCCATAATATACATTTAAATACTAATAATCAATGTCCCGTTTAATAACAAATGTTTATGAAACGAGCGAACTGTTTAACGAGCAAAAGCGAGTTAGATATACCCCTCACCAGTTCAATAAAATGCTATTAAACATGGCTGAATTAAGAACTTTATTAATTACTCGTTGGTTTAAGTCGTGCTAAATTACACCAGTTGTATCACAAAATGTGACAATCGCAATTTCGGCTTTACTTTGCTTTTCACCATTCTAATTTGAGTGGGAAGAGTTTGTATGAGAACATATTTTATGTTTGATATCAAAATGCCAAGATATATCACCATAATTGTTTTGCCATCCTTCTTCATTTTCATGTTTTGTAAAGATTTTGACAGATGGCTGAACGATCTTCTGAATTTGCTTAAAGGGGCAGTAGCACGATTTTTCGCTGAAATAAGTCGATGTAATGTATTTGAAAAATAATGTCACAAATAGTAAAACACCCTTCTAAAAAATGAGTGTACATGGTTCGATAAAGTCATGGGAATCGTTTTTGTATTTCGAAATAATAAAATGTGTTCACAATAAAGTGGCAGCCATGCAATTTTTGCTTTATACGCAACACCCTTATTCCCAATACGGATAATTGGTTTGTGTAATAAGATGTTTTACGGCTAAAGTTAATTTATAAAGACATAAATTGACATAAATATAAATTGGAAATTTGCAAAAAAGTAAAATTTGCAAAATACGAGCTACTGCCTCTTTAAGAACTGTGCTACGTTTTGTGTCATCAGGTACGTAGTTGATCTGGGACGGAGAATGCTGAAAAACAAAGGACTAGAACCGCCATCAACAGAGGAGATAATCAGTCAGGGAGGAAAGTTTCTGAGATCAGACACCTCATTGCCATCCTTCGAGACCTTGATGTCCAAAGGAGGTGAGGTCATCGGACAATTTGCTGACGTAAGCAGCAAAGCGGACGGAGTCAGCCATCATTATGACATGGATAGAAGACACCCAGTACACATGTAGAATACACCACGTTGATAAAAGACCCTTCCAAGCCCAACGACACAAGTGTAACACAGGACAACTCTATTGATTCCTATACAAGCAAAACATGTAATGTCTAACAGGCTCAAATTCAATTTAGATGTTTGACGTTTTAACTGAATGTTGTTATTAAAATTTCCCCGAAACATTCTTCTTTGAAAAAAAACATCAAATAAATGGATGGAATCATGAATCATGAATGTTCTTGTCATTTGTTCTCGAAGAACACCTTAATGTATTGATCTGCTTTAGAAACGTTAAACACAACACTAAACACTATAAATATTTGTTAACATTTGCAATGCATATGGACTCTTGTAACGTGTACATCATAGTGTCATCAATCACAGAAAGCGAACAGAATACACATAAAAACTATCAAACAGGGTACCTGGCATTTCGATAAGAAGTTTTTTAAAATAATGGATTTCAGCTTACCTCCGGGTTAGTAATGATTGTTAAGCTCTTATTGCAAGAAATGAAAGGTTGGATTTTGTGTTGATTCTTTACAGTTTGAAATGATATTTTTGAAAAATAAAATATGAGTAAGTCATTATTTTTACATTCTCATTTATATCAGATTTAACGTAATACTCGTACCTCGCTGCGTTTCTGATCTGACTACTTCGAAATAGAGGTCATGTCAGGTGACTTTCACTCCAGCCAATCAGTGACAAGGCTAGAAAGTCGGACCGTCTTGTGCTGACATACGAAACAACACACTCATTTCCATATATCTAAGAAGGCCTCTGATAGATTGAATTCATTTAAAAGTGAAAGGTCACAGAGAAGGTAATCTGACATGACCTCTGTGGGAAAGTATTCAGACCGACGAATGAGTGTTACGTTCGATCTTTCTTAAATGTGATTGTTATTTTTATGGAATCCAATTACAATTGTTCTGTAGATTTACATCGAGTTTGTCATTAGGTTTTCAAGTTTTACAGATAAGAGTAACCTTGCTACGATCATAAAATATATGTGATCAATAGAACAGTAGCTCCGTGAATTTTTGTGAAATAGTTGAACAAAACAAGTCACATTTATCAAACCCCACCACATTATACATAACAGGATTAAATGAGTGAGTGAGTTAGGGTTTAACGCCGCTTTCAAGAATATTTCACTTATATCACGGCTGCTAGTATTATTTCAGGGAGAAAGCTCGCAACGCCATGGTGGCTATGCATTGCGGTGAAACCTGCGAGCATTGGCTGAAACTAGCGAACCATGGGTGGTACTATGCTGAAATTCAGTGTAGCATTGCACCCAAACCTTACTGCGTGTAGAACAGTTCTCTACTGCAGACAAAGTTGCCTTGTCCCTGGCTGGATTCGAACCCTGGACCTCTTGATCCAAAGCCGAACGTGCTGACCACTGCGTTATCCCGCCCCAACAGGACTTAGTACTGTCACGAAAATATGGTGTTACCAATATCTTTATAATAGTTCTGAAAGAATAAAAAGAGTTTTAAAAAGAATGAGCATTGTTTTAAGCCATCATAGTCAATTTCCCATCGAGTGGCCTTTTGAATGTGTTCATATTAAAATGGCTGATCAAAGGCACTTCAAGTGATCTGACTGATGTAGAGATACCTAAACGCTCAGAGTAGAGTTTTAAATATGGCAAGTCGGGCCCCTTTTATCCAATTTGTTTACAGTTGAAAGGTCTCCCGATAGCAAGACAACCATACGGTTAAGCGAGTCACCATTTACATAGAAATGTAAAGAGGAGATTTGAAATACTACTGTGCGGATGGTCGGTTTTCTGGATATACCGGGCCCGGTTTAAAGAGGTCTCACTGAAGTCAACTTTCTTGCTGTCTGAACTTACATAATGAGACCTACAAATCTTCCTCTCACATTGAATACTTCCTCCAAATTACCGTATTATACGTGACACCATTTTCTTCCAATATGGATACAGTTTTCAATGACTACGGCCGTGTAATGGGATGTTTTACCATATAACGTAAGAATATATTGTATAGGCTTTAATAATAAATAGCAAATTTGAGAAACTTACAAATTTTCGTAAAACGCCTGTAAGTTGTGCAATGACAGTTTTCATTATTTATTCGTCCATCATCTCCATAAGGAGAGTCGATGATACCGAGGATGTGGTAAGGTTGTGGACCCTGATAGGAAGGAAGAACCAGAGGATGCGAAGTAGAATTGTTTATCTATATTATCAACCGTTTTTAAGTTAAAAAGACGATTTGTTCTCGCATTATCGAATATCCCTGGTAAATATAAGAGTTCAAGAATTCTAGGAAAGAGAAAAACAACACACATTTTAAGCATTTAATTGACGTGAACCACCGTTTTCAAATTACATGGCAAATCGCTCTCAGAGTTTACTTTATAAGGTTGGTTAACCTTAACATATCTGATAACATACTTACTTTAGTGTTTGCAATGGTAAAAGAGTTATCATTTGGCTCATTAGTGTTATCGTTTGTCAACAATTGACTCATGAAATTAAGTTTCAACCCAGTAACATATGTTCCTAGCATTTATAGTATATGAAATAGGTAATCATTAAAAATGTACTTCAAACATTCGTAACTTAATATTGTCAAATTTACAAGACATTTAATTCCTAAGGCGACAGCCGTAGGTATATCAAAACACCTTGATTATTCAAATAAAAAAGGGGACATTCTGTGATGTTATTTGCTGTTTTTACTACAAAGAGTTTTGATGTTATTCAGTATATATTGTTATTGTCATACACAGTTTAGGGAAAAAAACATTTGAAAATAGTTTGAACAGAATTTTTGGTAAATCTTGCCAACAAAAAATATTTTTTTGAAGTCCGGCTTTTTTCTTTCAAGTTCATCATCAGCATGATACTCTAGATGACCTAACCATTTAATAAATACGGTATCTTTGTTAACTCCTTCACGTTCCTAACTAATAGAAAACCAAAATTCGGAAAACAACTACAATGTACACAAACATTTTGTGGATTGTTACACTTTTATGTTACGGGAAACTTAAATTATTCATGATGTTTCCAGCACTATCTTATGAAATTGACATAACAACATAAAAGAAGCTTTTTTGTTAATACTTTCCGTGAATTGTGCTTTTTTTTTAGATTGACAAACGCTATTAACAAACGCATGTGGCATATCAAGTGCATGTAATTTCGAAAATATGAGCGTGTTTCTTCCCAAAGCCAAAGCCTCTTTCTCCTGAATCTAACAAATAGTGTGCAATTTCCAAAAAGATAAATAGGTGGTTAACATTAAATTTTAAGAATATCGTAAATCCTTGAATAATACTTATTGCCTGGCTATAAGTAATTTTGAACACCGAATTGACTCAGTGATTATTCAAGACAGCGGATTTTCAAAGCCAGCGATTATGGCAGTGTCTGCTGTGCCTTTAACACAATGGTTAATCAATTTTGTCTGAACTCGTAAAATCGAATGAGATCTACAAAAATAAACTGCCAGGCAAAAGAAATTACTCACCTCAGTTGGTTTCGATTAACTCAATGAAGACAAGGAAATTTGTTTCAACATGACCCCTTCCAACGCACCATCTTAGTATTGAGTATAATTTGTTCCGAAAAAAATCAACAACTTAGAAACGAGCCTGCCTATTTCTTATAAAAAAAAGTATCATCTTAGAATCGAGGTTACTTAGTCTAGATAAAATTCACCATCTTCGTATCAAGCCTACATTATTCAGATGCAACTCACCATATATATCACCATAATAGTTTGATCGAAGGTGAAACATGTCAAAGTCCTACTTTCTTAATGTTAATGTTCAAGCATTAAAATATCCTTCATACAAAGTTTTTCGATTTTTAAATTATTTTACTTGACCTTTCACCTTGAGATAGCCAATAAAGTAGCATTCGGAAATGGTGTATAACACTATATCCACTTCATCTATCATAGGAAACATCACGCACTCTTGAAACAGGAGGTGATGTGATAAAAACACAGACAGTTTTATCAAATTTAGCTAATTGCTATGTTCTGATAAAACAAGTTATAGCTAGTAATCTGATCAGTCAAAAACTTTAGAAAATTAACAAACCTTCATTTTAAGGTTATACTAAACTGACTGAATATGAATTCAAATAAAGAAGGAACAAGCTACAGTTATATATTTCTGTTTGTATTGGTATTAAAGGGGCAGTAGCACTTTTTTCGCCGAAATAGGTCGATGAAATGTATTTGAAAAATAATGTCACCAATAGTAAAACAGAAAATCAAATTAAAAATTAGTGTGCATGGTTAAGTAAAGCCATAGGAATCGTTTTTGTCATTCGAAAGAATAAAATGTGTTCACAATAAAATGGCCGCTATGCAATTTTTGCTTTATACACTACACAGTTACATCTGTATATCCATTTATTCACCATCTTCGTATCAAGCCAACATTGTTCAGATACAACTCCCCAAATATATCACCATAATAGTTTGATCGAAGGTGAAACATGTCAAAGTCCTACTTTCTTAATGTTGAGATATCATTCAAGCGTTAAAATATTCTTCATACAAAGTTTTTCGATTTTTAAATTAATTTACTTGACCTTTCACCTTGAGATAGCCTATACATATAAACAAAATAATTTAAACAAATGCTTCTCGAAGTTATATATCAATTATTTAAAACATCCAAACATCATTAATGTATAGTTTATCCATATATATGTATATATATATATTTCCACCAGAAGAATATTAGACATTTAAAACATATATTTTATGAGAAGAAAATATAGAAGTTAATATATCGATAATATGTTTTTTTACATTAGTCAATAATAAACAAGAGAATATCAGGAACTGAGCATTTTCAACACATTTTGTTTAAGATTAACAATAATAATGGCTTAATTTTAAGCTCTTTCTTTAAATATTATCTTACAAAGTAGCTTTCGGAAATGGTGTATAACACTATATCCACTTCATCTATCATAAGAAACATAAAACACTCTTGAAACAGGAGGTGATGTGATAAAAACACAGACAGTTTTATCAAAAACGTAAGTGTAACAATACACGAAACAGTGACATAAATCAATGTCAATATTGTTACTGTTCCCCTCGTGCAGCCAAGTCACCATTTGTGCAAAAAAAGCAACCAGTTTTGCCTCTCTGCTGCTATATAAGATGGCTCTCTCTGATGGAAAGATTGTGGCTCTTCCAACAATCAAGATGAACATGTCGACTAAGCTGATCCTCCTGGGAGTGCTTTTGCAAGGTAAGTCTTCAAATCTTAAAGAGAGGGTTCTATCTGAGTGTCCGCCATTTTGTTTTTGTATTCTTGCAAGGCGACTTTTCAAAGATTTATGATCTTTATTTAACTTACCTAGTAGGATTTTGTTGTGAGATGGTCCAGTTTTTCAAGGTTCCTGCATATTAATCTGATTTTATTGGTAGTGCTTTTGCAAGGTAAATCTTCAAAGCGGGTTCTACTATAAGGAGAAACCATGATACTGTGGATATGGTATGGTTGTGGACCCTGATAGGAAGAATAAACCCGAGGATGCTTACCATATCCGAGGTAGAATGGTTTCTCCATATTATCAACCGTTTTTAAGTGTAAAACAGCCTTTTTACTTGTTATCGCGTTATATTGAGGATCCGTGGCGTTATATTGAGGATCCCTGGCTGATGTCAGCCTGTTAACAGCCGCGCTATATGAGTTTCTTTTGTACCGTGAAATCTCGTCAGTAGACTAAGGCGTTCACTGAGTTACTTCAGGTAATACTGGAAACAGGTTCGAGACGCACTTTCTACAAAACATTTGCTGTTTATATTCTGTCGTAAATTTAATAAATTTTTCAAAATAAGTCTATAAATTTAATAAATTTTTCAAAATAAGTCTAAGTTACTTTCTTCAGATCTTTACTTTCAAGCCGTCATCTTAGCAAATATATTAGGGTTTACAATCATTATAATTCCTTCTAACAGTGTTTACAACTGTCTGTGTAAACCCTCCTGGAGGGACTTACAATGTTGTAAGTCCCTCGTACCGGGTGATACGGTTTAGAAAGGTCGTTTCACGTATCACGTTATATGGCTGAAAGGAGTATCTTCCATTTTGTTTTTGTATTATTGCAAGGCAAGTCTTTAAAGCTGCACGATCTCATTTATATAGTTTACCTTGTAGGATTTTAGTATTGGATAGTTCAGTACTTCCTAGTCTTGGTTAGGTGGAATCTCAGCAGTTGTTCTAGTCAAATACAGCAACAGTTTTTGACATTTTAAACCATGTCTTAGATTGTCGAAGCTAGTTCCATACATAATTTCTGCCTTATAACTAACTTAAAAGGAGGGTTCTACCGAGGTATGTTTTGTGGAAACGAGATTCGCGAGGATATTCCTGTTTATATTACACATATATGTTATGAATACATGATTAAAACACAGTCAATTGAAAAATACTAATGAAGGTAATATTTTGACGACTTTCTTTTAAAACTTGATAAACCCGAGTGCATTTCTTAAAAAATAAAAACAATGAGAACTGAAGCCATTCATTGGCCTGCAAGTCAGAAAAATCTCACTACAGCATAACAGCAGTTTCATGACATGTGAATACTCTATCATTGTATGTCTTTATCATTAAAAAGTTGTAAAATTAGGTACAATTTATCGTGTTTTCATTTTATGTAATGCAAAAAAAAACCAACTAGATGGCGACAGGCCCCCCCCCCCCCCCCCCCTTCTTTAAGGCAAAAAGGGCCTTTGTCCTCTTTTTGCTGCTCCATACAACATCTGGATTGTCATTTAGATCTCTACCTGACTCGAATTTTGCAGCACGGTTTATGAACTGCGTTCCAATCTGCAGTAACTGTAGTATTCGAGTCTCATTTAAACTGTCAGGCAAAAGAAAGTACACGCTTCTGTTTATTTATCATAAGAGTATGTATGATTGTTTTAGTTTTAATTTTTCAGATTTAGATTATGACAGAAAACTTGAGATATTTGCAATTGAAAATCATACATATGATAAAATAAACAAAAGTGTGTACTTTCTTTTGCCTGGCAGTTTAGTTGCTATTTAGTAAGAAACACAAGTATGTGAACGAACTCTCGGGATGCAGCTGTATATCGCCAATCCATCCAAAACCAAAATCTATAAACGTAAAATCTGAGGAATTGCTTTAGTGAGTATGTTACAATTTCCTTGAACGATAACCGAACTAATTGACTTTGAAACTTGCAGGTATTGTAGCATACAGTCGGTCCATCCCGGAACCCCCGCCCCTGCCAGAGATGGTTAAAGTGCTCCGAGGTATGATCCTTAGCTTGGGTCTGTCAGCACCATCAGTGGATGAGATGATAGCTAACCCCGGCGCTGTCATTAGAAGCTATGGTATCCCCGTACCGCCACTCAGGTACATGATGTATATGTTGATGACAAATACAGTCTGATTTAAATCGACCTTGTTCCGAGGAATAAAATTTGCAAAATAATATATCTACCGGGATACGAACAGGTTCTGTAGATTCCTCGCCACAAGGTCTGAGAACATCCCGTATAGGCGTGTGTTCCGAACCAGTTTAGCGCAGCCAAAGCCCAGTCAAATAGCTGACCAATCACTTCATAGTATTCAAACGGTCGCTGTTTTTAAAGCATTCGGAACAGACAAAAGGATAGCTGTTTGGAGTTATCTGCCCCTAGCTTATCGCACCGAAAGCATTTGTCTGGCATCTTTTGATTGGCTACCTGAATTGCGCTCGAACACGCGAGTCTACGCGCTGTTTCAGACGGTTTGGCGTAGAACCTAGCTACAACTGATATGAGTTCGTATCCCGGTAGATGCACTATTTTGCAATTTTTATTCCACGGAAAATCGTCGATTTTAATCAGACTGATGACAAATATCAAACAATTTCAAACAGAAATTCTTCAACTTAAAGGGACACTGCGTCGAGGATAAAAAGGGTCTCACTTTTATCTACATATGCTGATTAACGTGCCTGCTAACGCGTTACGCTTCGCTTCACTGTTAACATGCAGTAGTTTTTATTACTAATTACTTCAATTGTCTGAAATTGGGGATCTGTGACTCGTTACCAGCTGCAGACAAGTTAAACAGCAAAAGTAGATAAGTCTGATATCATATGTATCCTCGATGCGGTGTCCCTTTAAGATTATAAAAGTAAATCAACTTCCATAATATACATTTAAATACTAATAATCAATGTCCCGTTTAATAACAAATGTTTATGAAACGAGTGAACTGATTCATATTTAACGAGCAGAAGCGAGTTAGATATACCCCTCACCAGTTCAATAAAATGCTATTAAACATGGCTGAATTAAGAACTTTATTAATTACTCGTTGGTTTAAGTCGTGCTAAATTACACCAGTTGTATCACAAAATGTGACAATCTCAATTTCGGCTTTACTTTGCTTTTCACCATTCTAATTTGAGTGGGACGAGTTTGTATGAGAACATATTTTATGTTTGATATCAAAATGCCAAGATATATCACCGTAATTTTTTTGCCATCCTTCTTCATTTTCATGTTTTGTAAAGAATTTGAGAGATGGCCGAACGATCTTCTGAATTTGCTTAAAGGGGCACGATTTTTCGCTGAAATAAGTCGATGTATTGTATTTGAAAAATAATGTCACAAATAGTAAAACTCCCTTCTAAAAAATGAGTGTACATGGTTCCGTAAAGTCATGGGAATCGTTTTTGTATTTGGAAATAATAAAATGTGTTCACAATAAAATGACCGCCATGCAATTGTTGCTTTATACGCAACACAGTTATTCCCACTATGGACAATTGGTTTGTGTAATACGATTTTTTACCGTCTGAAGTAAATATAAATGACATAAACTATCAATATAAATGTGAAATTTGAAAAAAATAAAATTTGCAAAATACGAGCTACTGCCCCTTTAAGAATTGTGCTACGTTTTGTGTCATCAGGTACGTAGTTGATCTGGGACGGAGAATGCTGAAAAACAAAGGACTAGAACCGCCTTCAACAGAGGAGATAATCAGTCAGGGAGGAAAATTTCTGAGATCAGACACCTCATTGCCATCCTTCGAGACCTTGATGTCCAAGGGAGGTGAGGTCATCGGACAATTTGCTGACGTAAGCAGCAAAGCGGACGGAGTCAGCCATCATTATGACATGGATAGAAGACACCCAGTACACATGTAGAATACACCACGTTGATAAAAGATCCTTCCAAGCCCAACGACCAGACACAAGTGTAACACAGGAAAACTTTACTGATTCCTATACAAGCAAACATGTACTGTCTAACAGACTCAAATTCAAATTTCTTCTACACTTTGACATTTTCGGTCATTTCAAAAATATTGTTTTTTAGAAGTTTGACGTTTTAACTGAACGTTGTTATTAAAATTTCCCCTCAGCATTCTTCTTTGAAAAAAAGTCAAATAAATGGATGGAATCATGAATCATGAATGTTCTTGTCATTTGTTCTCGAAGAACACCTTAATGTATTGATCTGCTTTAGAAACGTTAAACACAACACTAAATACTAAACATACTTTTTAACATTTGCAAAGTGTATGGACTGCTTTAACGTGTACATCATAGTGTCAACAATCACAGAAAGCGAACAGAATTCACATAAAAACTATCAAACAGGGTACCTGGCAGTTCGATAAGAAAATAATAAAAATAATGGATTTCAGCTTACTTCAGGGTTAGTTATGATTGTTAAGCTCTTATTGCAAGAAATGAAAGGTTGGACTTTGTGTTCAGTCTTTACAGTTAGAAATGATATTTTTGAAAATTAAAATATGATTAGGTTATTATTTTTACATTCTCATTTACATCAGATCGAACGTAACACTCGTACCTCGCTGCGTTTCTGATCTGAGTACTTCGAAATAGAGGTCATGTCAGGTGACCTTTCACTTCAGCCAATCAGTGACGAGGCTAGAAATTCTGACCGTCTTGTGCTGACATACGAAACAACACACTCAATTCCCTATATCTAAGAAGGCCTCTGATAGATTGAATTCATTTAAAGGTGAAAGATCACAGTGAAGGTAATCTGACATGACCTCTGCGGGAAAGTATTCAGACTGACAAACGAGTGTTACGTTCGATCTTACTTAAATGTGATTGTTATTTTTACGGAATCCAATTACAATTGTTCTGTAGATTTACATCAAGTTTGTCATTAGGTTTTCAAGTTTGTTTTACAGATAAGAGTAACCTTGCTACGATATTAAATATATGTGATCAATAGAACAGTAGCACCATGAATTTTTGTGAAATAGTTGAACAAAACAAATCACATTTATCAAAACCCACCACATTATACACAACAGGATTAAAGGCGCTATGGCACGCCATTCTTACTGACATAAAGTGCTGTCACGAAAATATAGTGTAACAATGTCTTAATAATAGTTCTGAATCAATAAAAAGAGTTTTAAAAAGAATGAGCATGGTTTTAAGCCATAATAGTCCATTTCCCATCGAGTGGCCATTTTAATGTGTTCATATTAAAATATTAAAGGTAGTTGAAGTTTTAAATTTGGCAAGTCGGGCCCTGTTTATCCTCCCAATTTGTTTACAATAGAAAAGCATCCGGATAGCAAGACAACCATACGGTTAAGCGAATGACCCTTTACATAGAAACGTATAGAGGAGATTTGAAATACTACCGTGCGGATGTTCGGGTTTCCGGATATACGGGGTCTGGTTGAAAGAGGTCTCACTGTAGTCAACTTTTTTGTTGTCTGAACTTACATAATCGCATGACACCTACAAATCTACCTCTCACATTGAATACTTCCTCCAAATTGCCGTATTATACGTGACACAATTTTCTTCAAATATGGATAACAGTTTTCAATGTGTCGTGTAATGAGATGTTTTACCATATAACGTAAGAATATATTGTATAGGCTTTAATAATAAATAGCAAATTTGAGAAAACTTAATGCGCAAAAAACGTGCTACAGCTCCTTTAATATTAGACCAATTGTATCTTTAGTATAATAAACTAATTTGTATCATTGGGGCTTATAGGACACATTACATTGTAAGTCTTGTTCCATTTAAAAATGCATGGAATGTATTCGTTAACAGGATGATAAAACTATTTTGTAATACTGCTTATTTAAATTTATTTATTTTATGGATATGATATTTGTTGTTACTTGGAATTGTACAGCACATCGGACACACAAAACCAATATAATATTCGACTTCTACAGAATTTTAAATTACAACATTAATACATTCTGATTAAACATTGGGAATCAATTTTTAAAAAAATGTTATGAAAAACAAAAAATTAGATTTTAAATTAAACATTAACATAAACAAGAACAACATAGAAGTAAAATATATTCTCCTTTTTTCTTACTCTTCATACTCGTTTTAGTCAACATAAGATCCAAGGAAATATCAGTAGGCCCAGCGTCTCACCATAGCATTAGCTACAGACCAATGACAGTACAGACCAATATATCTGTCTTGGTGTGTATGTCAAGCATATTTTCGAAAAGCTGTAACTCAGAATCAAACATGGCTTCAACCTGTTGGTTGAAAAAAACTATATCAACGGGCAAAAGAAACGATACCATTAAAAGTCGATATATTCTAATCCAGGAGAGATACATGCGTCTGACAGAGATATATCACGTCTTCAGATACCAACCGAACTAAATTTGAAATTCAAAACATTATCTGTTCATATTTCTGAGAAACACGTTTTTCAGAAATCATCACTTTCGAATCTCATAAACTAGACGAGATAGGAGAGACAAAAAGATTTGTTTTTGGTTGTTTTTTTTTTTTGACGTCATACAGTTATTCCAAGAAGGTACATCTTCTACTTAACATTAC
Source organism: Gibbula magus (assembly GCA_936450465.1). Taxonomy (NCBI): domain Eukaryota; kingdom Metazoa; phylum Mollusca; class Gastropoda; order Trochida; family Trochidae; genus Gibbula; species Gibbula magus. The sequence continues at coordinate 30,507,008 of OW388298.1, read as the reverse complement.
ATCAGGAAAACCAATTTGAAACAGCAATTTCAGCACCCGATGTTTGTTTAAACATTTATTAAATGTTACGTATTATACTCTAATGAATGAAAAGCTTTATATCTCTTTACGAGATATACTATCATCAGAGACATTCAAAATCAAAATAGTTTGTGCTGGTGTAAGATTAAAAACGTACCCGCGTTGAAAACATACCCGGGGTCATTTTCCAATGCCTCGGGTCTTTTGTCAACGTTGAATGATTACACAGTCGGGTAATTATTCAACTTTGAAAAAATACACGAGGTGTTGAAAAGTGACCCCGGGTCATAATTCAACATTAAAAAAAATTCCGCCGGGCCTGCTTTCAACGCGGGTACGTTTTCAATCTTACACCGGCTTGACTGTTGAAAACTTGGTATCGTTTCTTTTGTTTCTTAGTGTATCCCACAGGAGTTCTCCAAATGGACAAATGACCTTTTCGTAAAACGCCAGTGAGTTGTCCAATGACATTTTTCATCATTTATTCGTCCAACATCTCCATACGGACAATAACTATAAGGAGAGTCCATGATACCGAGGATATGGTAAGGACCCCGTGGAAGGAAGGAAGAACCAGAGGATGCGAAGTAGAATTGTTTATCTATATTATTAACCGTTTTTAAGTTTAAAAGACTATTTGTTCTCGCATTATCGAAAATCCCTGGTAAATATAAGAGTTCTAGAATTCTAGGAAAGAGAAAAACAACACACATTTAATTGACGTGAAGCACCGTTTTCAAATTACATGGCAACGCGCTCTCAGAGTTTATTTTATAAGGTTGGTTAACCTTAACATATCTGATAACATACTTACTTTACTGTTTGAAATGGTGGAGGCCAAATCATATGTCTCATTAGTGTTATCGCCTGTCAACAATTGACTCATGAAATTACGTTACAACCCTGTAACATATGTTCATAGCATCTATAGTATATGAAATAGGTAATCATTAAAAATGTACTTCAAAACATTCGTAACTTAATATTGTCAAATTTACAAGACATTTAATTTCTAAGGCGACAGCTGTAGGTATATCACAACACCTAGATTATTCAAATGAAAACAAATTAACATTCAGTGATGTTATTTGCTGTTTTTACTACAAAGAGTTTTGATGTTATTCAGTATATACCCAGCAAACACAAAACGTTTTAAAAACGTTTCCTGAACGTTTCCAAGCAAAACTTTAGAACGTTTATAGAAACGTTCCTGTGTTTGCTGAGTTTTGTTATTGTCATACACAGTTTAGAAAAAAAGCGTGATATGCTAGATGACCTAGCCATTTAATAAATATGTTATCTTGGTTAACTCCTTCACGTTCCTAACTAATAGAAAACCAAAAATCCGAAAACAACTACACAAACATTTTGTAGGTTGTTACACATTTTATGTTACGGGAAACTTAAATTATTCATGATGTTTCAAGCACTATCTTATGAAATTGACATAACAACATAAAAGAAGCTTGTTTTGTTAATACTTTCCGTGAATTGTGTTTTTTTAGATTGACAAATGCTATTTACGAACGCATGTGGCATATCAAGTGCATGTAATTTCATAAAATATTAGCATGTTTCTTTCCAAAACAAAACCCATGTCTCCATATTCCTCTTTCTCCTGAATCATACAACTAGTGTGCAATTTCCAAAAAGATGAATAGGTGGTTATCATTAAATTTAGAAAATACCGTAAATCCGGCGATAAGTAATTTCGAACACCGAATTGACGCAGCTATCATTCAAGACGGCGATTTTTCAAAGCCGGCGATTGTTTACTGGTAATCTGGTTGTGTCTGCAGTGCCTTTAACACAATTGTTAATTAATTCTGTCTGAACTCGCAATATCGAATGAGATCTACAAATCTAAACTGTCAGGCAAAAGAAAATACTCACCTCCGTTAGTTTCGATTAACTCAATGAAGACAAGGAAATTTACACCGACATAACTTCTACCATGTTTAAAATGTGTGCAGAATCAGGCACACTCAATAGTATCCACATAGAATGTGTCTTACATGTCTATGAACTGTTGTGTATCATCAAAAATATTTTGTGCAAAAACTTGAAATTAAAAATTTCACTTTTTAAAAAATATATTTAAAAACATGCAGACGTATTTATTGACTGCTGACTAAGCACCTGTAATTTTCAGTTTTAGATTATGACATAAACAAAACTTGAGATTTTTGCAATTTAAAATCATACACATGATAGAATCTACAGAAGTGAGTACTTTCTTTTGCCTGGCAGTTTACCTCTCACATATAAGAGTTGGCCCTTACGGTGCACCTTATTTATACCAATAGGGGTAACCGTCTATGGACACGGGTTATCGGGTCGTGGTATTGAGATGTTTTATAACACTATAACACTATAACACTATAACACTATAACACTATAACACTATAACACTATAACACTATAACACTATATTGTATAAACTTCAATTATAAATAAAAAAATTGAGTAAAAAATATTATCTTGATCTTGTCATATGTTGATTCTTCAGTTACGTTCTCGGAAAACCTCAGCAAAAAAACCCATAATAATACCTCAAACTCCCTTCTCCATCCTTTCCCCTTTAAATGAAATTATCCGGAAGAAGTAAAGCTGGTTTTAACTTTGACTTCTGAATGCGGTATGATTGTTCATTGGATAGAAAATGCTTCAACACAAATACCATATATTCACTGGAAGACTATGTAAGGCTAAATATCCATAGTTGTTTAATAATGTTATAAAACAAAGCATAACTTTTTCATGTAATTAAATTAGCACATATATATCTGTCCTTACAGTAAAATAGAGCCGTTGGCTCTGTTGCTCATCAGGAATTGCGTGATTGAATATCTACGATTGAAGATCTAAACAAATAGAGCCATTGACTCTGTAGGTAAGCCTTTTGCATGCTTTATAGTCAAAGGTAGTTTATCATATATAAACCAAAGGTCACAACACTTGATGACTATAATAATTAGTTAGACAAACATGCCATGGTAGGTACTAATTGCTAATTCAGATAACATTAACTGTGTGACAGGAGATTTATTAAATTAAACGCAGTTTAAATGCTGTTAAAGGATGGCTCAAAGTAATTTAAACCAAAAACATGCACACTTTAGATTTCAAAACACAAATGAATAACATGTTTTAAATCAAGCAAACATTAGTTTGTATCTATAAAACCCGAATGTTTTAATAGCTTTAAAATCTTTATTATAAGGAAAATAACATCGAAACTTAGTCTTAGTTTCCATCATAAAATGTAAACTATGTATATTGTTATGCATAATAAAATCAAAACTTTACACTAAAACATTTAAGATGATGTTTGATGCTACTGTTTGTTGTATCTCAGATGTTAATACTTGACAAACGTTGTACATCACCAAATTCAGAATAGGGCATTGCGTCATGCATTTATTCTCTTAATAACATTCGAAACAAGAATCAAAACCTATCAACTTCAAAGCCACCCACATCAACAATTAGCCTCCATTCCAATCAACTGTAATTATTGTTTGTTTAATAATTTCAAGTGGCCTCCCTTAAACCTACAGGCCATCGTTTATCCACCACCCACGTACTTACTCCCCTCATGTTTGTATTGCAAATACTAACTGTATACCATCACCATGCTTTACCTCCTTCATGTTTGTAATAAAAGCCCCATTGAATATCATTCTCATGCGTGTTTATCTCCCTGATTGAGTTTCCTCACCATTGTTTTGTTTGCTATATAAATGTATCACATTTTGTTATTTCCTTACATTCCACCTGATGAAGGAGTGAGTATGTACTCCGAAACTTTGCGTATTTTCACATTAAAGAAGTTGTTATCCAGAACATCTTCCTGTTCTTACCACTTCTAAATGCCCTTCAAAGACCCAACTCAATCGTAGTTTTTGTAGTATTTATTTTGGTCACAACTGAAGTCGTTTAAATAATTGACATACAACTTACATTTCAACCTCAATGCTGTATTCAAGTCCACAAGAGTAGAATGTGAAGAAACAAATTTGTTTTACAAATGAGTCACGTCATATTGAATTGATCACTTGGATATGTCCGGAGAAAAGGATAAAGGACGGCCTTCTGATGGATTGTAAAGGTTAGCATTTGGAATTCAAAAGCTCCTTGTGGCGAAATCGTAGGAGCACTAACCATTGGGCAGATATTGGTCGATGTTTTAGTAGTGTGTGGATGAGGTGATCACGTGGTTGAAATCTCACGTGGCACTAACCGTGTGTATATAGCGAGGGAGGGGGGTTATTGTTATCTACGGGTGGCCATGGCAACCAAGAAGGATATACTCGTATTGGCGATAATTCTGGTCGGCCTAAATGGTGAGTACATGCATACTCGGGAAACTCGTCTTATAACATGATATGATCTTTTATCTCCTTCATATATACAGTCATATTGAATTTGTCAATATACTCAGTATGTGTTGGACTAAACTCAAATGCAAAAGAAACATCACAACATTTCAACAGACTGACAAACGAGTTACTACAGCCGGAGCAAGTCGATTTTGAATTCATTTGATAGGCACATTATTTCTGAATTTCTGTATTTACAATTCCATGTACCTGAGTATGATACTATTATTTTCATGTCTGTTCAAATACACTTGGGGTGCTGAAATGGCTTTTTCATAATGGTGTTTGGCCAGAATGTTTATCAAGAATTAATGAAATTTAGAAATACGATTAATAAAATACGTTATATAAATAACCTCCTTGTGTTAGATTTGTTGGCGCACCTTTACTGCATAAAGCGATGAAACAAGCTAAAAAGTCCCTTTTGACTCTCTCATATCATTTAGTTGAGGAGATACCAAAACGACAATTTCTTAAAACATGTGTCTTTCAGGTATATGAACAGAAAATGGTTTGAAAATTCAATAATGGTTTAATTGGCATCTGAAATCATGATCTAACTCTAATTCAGGTGGATTCACATATCCTTTAATTTGTATGGTGAGGTTTCTTTTGCACGTGGATTTATCTTATAGAGCTATATATTTCGTACTTAGGTTCCCCACAGTGAGTGAAATTTTTATGTTTGTGAAGATTTCGTATTTAATGTGTTTAATATAGATGTTGCATTTTACATGAGTTGTGAATTAAAGGGGCAGTAGCACGTTTTTTGCTAAATTTATTTTTTTAAATTTCCTATTTATAATGATAGTTCGTGCCATTTAAATTTACTTTAGAGGGTAAAACATCCTATAACACAAACCAATTATCCGTAGTAGTGATGATGGTGTTGCGTATAAAGTAAAAATTGCATGGCGGCCATTTTATTGTGAATTTCGAATGACAAAAACGATCCCAATGGCTTTACTGAGCCATGGACACTCATTTTTAACTTGATTTTCTGAAGATAGAAGGGTGTTTTACGATTGGTGAAATTATTTTTCAAATACATTTCATCGACTTATTTGAGCAAAAAAACGTGCTACTGCCTCTTTAATAGTAAGTAAGTAAATCATCAAGTGACACTCAAACATGTCAACACTGGATTTCAAACTTGCTGCATATTTAGTTCATTCATAGTAATTTGAAGGCTTCTTTTGATGTCTTTGAAATTGTTGGTTTTCTTCTGTTCTCTATTGTTAAATTTTGCCAAGAATGTAACGGTTTATCCCACGGGACTGATATCAGTGGATGATAATAATAATGATAAGTTAAACGTCTAATATCCAACGCAATGCTGTCCTGTGGCGGTACCTGAAGGAATTGTACATTGAGCGATCAATGAGCGATTATAAGTACAATGTGGATGAAGTGCCTTGCCCAGGGACACAACACATTTAAAATGAAAACGTTTATCGTACTTTTATTTTAGCATTATGACGGGTCAAAGCAAATGTTATTTTTACAACGGCGTGGCTGATTGCACAACTAGATTCAAATGCAACCAGTCAGGACGTCCCCTTTATGCCCACGAATTCAGTTCTAGTAGAACAAAGTTTAGGATCGGACATCTGGGCCATGTTCAAGAGAGGTTTCAAAGTAATCGCTCAATGAGCGATTACTTTGAAACCTCTCTTGAACGCGATTGCTCAATGTAGCGCTAAGTATAAGGAGAGGTGTTTATATAAGCCATCAGGCTTGTTTATCATTCCGATCCTTGTCATGGAATAAAATACGTTTAAAACATGAAGCGCTACCTCGCAATGCGAGCAAACTTCGAGGAATATCACCGTGTTGTTCAGGAGAGAATGCGCTACATTGAGAGCTAATTGAGCGCTACATTGAGCAATCAATGAGCGATTATAAGCGCTCGCTTTTATGGAAAGGAGCCCTGAATGGAGTAAACTCTGCAGGAATTGAGCATGAGGCAAGACAAGTGCCTCTGTTTGCTAATAAGCTCTCTTGCATTCATTTATAACCTTCAAACACCGCTTCTTACACCAACCTTCTCTTCCTTTTGCAAACTTTCTTAGTTGCCTATTTCACTCAGTCCTCATCCTTTGTTCACCGTGCTGGTTCATGGATCATGGCCTCTTTCAGAATTCATTATTTGGGATTCACATGTGGCCACTTTCAGAATTCATTTATAGTGATTTAAATTTGGCCACTTTCAGAATTCATTAATAGGGTTTCCAATGTTGCCTCTTTCAGAATTCATTAATAGGGCTTCCAATGTTGCCTCTTTCAGAATTCATTAATATGGCTTCCAATGTTGCCTCTTTCAGAATTCATTAATATGGATTCCGATAAGACAAAACGCGACTTTAAAATGTTTTATTCGCCCTATAAATTACTTATACACCGCCAAATTATAGCCGTAGGATGAATTGAAAAATGTTGTTGTGGACACTGAAGCGTATCTGCCGTGTGATTAGCCCATTGTATGTCAAGTTGTTGTTGTTGTTCAAGCAATTTTGTGAAATTTTAATAAACTGAGCGTAACTAGAAACCTGACACTAATATTTTTTATCGTAATTTTTTCGGGGAAGAAATAAGTCGAATCTTGTGTTATATAATTTATGATGGAGGTCTACCCGATGATGCTGCACGGACAGGGCGAGTGCCAACGCGTAAATTAACGTATTACCCGTCAAGGACATAAAACATGATATTCACGTGCACAGGGTCACGTGATCAACACAGGTAATGCGTATGCCCTCAAATCAAAGTCACACCGAGAGGATGGACAAATCAGGTTACGTCATCTCCGTAATCGATTCGAGACGGCTGCTTCCACGACCAGACACTTGTTCAGAGGTCGGGTGTCACCATCCACTATCTGCGAGCCAGGAGGCCCTACACAGGACCCATTTTGACGCCATTTAACCGTTACCAACGTCTGATATGGACCCGACAACACGCAAGATGGAATCAGAATCGCTGGAATAACGTTGTCTTTAGTGACGAGTCACACTTAGGTTTGCTGATGGCAGGGTACGAGTGTGGCGTAGAACACGAGAACGATATGCACAGTGTTGTGTTCGGGAGGTGGACAGATACCGTTCATGCAACAACATGGTCCAGGGCTGAGTTTTCAACATGATAATGCCACACCGCACACAGCGATTTTGACGCGCAATTTCTTGCGTAACGCCGTTATCGACGTAATGGAGTGGCCATCTCGTTCACCATACCTCAATCCCATAGAACACATCTGGGATGAATTGGGAAGACGATTGAGGCAGCAAATCATCCCACCCCAGACTCTGCAAGCTCTTGGACAGGAACTGGTCAACCAATGGCGGCGACTTCCAAATTTGACCTCACAAATTGAATACTGGGTGCATGGCTATAAGCGTGGTCTGTAAGGATAGGGAAATCATTTGAAAAGAAATACAGATTGACACGAGTAGATTTCTGGATCACTTTTTTGCGTAATAACTCTGTATGTCACGTGACCCCACAAAACGAACTTCACATCATCAGATCATGGCACATTCTGAAGTCAATAACGCGTGTGACTGCCTCGTACAGCCACCACAGCCACACAACGTCGTCTCATCGATCGCAGAACTCTCCTTAAGACCCGCACCGGAAGTCACCGCCATTGGTTGACCAGTTCCTGTCCAAGAGCTTGCAGAGTCTGGGGTGGTTTGATTTGCAGCCTCATTCGTCTTCCCATTTCATCCCAGATGTGTTTTATGGGATTGAGGTATGGTGAACGAGATGGCCACTCCATGACGTCGATACCGGCGTTACGCAAGAAATTGCGCGTCAAAATCGCTGTGTGCGGTGTGGCATTTTCATGTTGAAAACTCAGCCCTTGACCATGTTGTTGCATGAACGGTATCAGGACCGGTGTCAAAACAGTAAGGTTGCCCTGCACGACAACCAATCGGGAACGATCATTGGAACAGAAAGATCCCCAAACCATGACGCTGCCGGTGGCAAATCTGTCCACCTCCTGAACACAACACTGTGCATATCGTTCTCGTGTTCTACACCACACTCGTACCCTACCATCAGCAAACCTAAGTGTGTAACGTGACTCAGACAAGGTTAAGGTTAATGTTATTCCAGCGATTCTGATTCCATCTTGCGTGTTGTCGGGTCCATATGAGACGTTGGTGACTGTGAAATGGCATCAAAATGGGTCCAGTGAAGGGCCTCCTGGCTCGCAGACCAGCAGCCAGCAGTCGATTCCTGATAGTGGATGGTGACACCCGACCTTTGAACAAGTGTCTGGTTGTGGACGCAGCCGTCGGTTACGGAGATGACGTACCATGATTTGTCCATCCTCTCGGCGTGACGTCACACGCCTGGCCTCGGACGATCCGCAATCACCCCTGTCTGTTGCACACGGGTTCTAAGCTCAAGAAGTGTCTTTTGGCTACATCGAAATGTGCGCACAACTTCTGGAACAGATTGTCTGGCGTGCAGCCTACCCATAGCACGCTCATGTTCTGTATTCGTGAGGCGTAGCATTCAGTCAATAATATTTTTCCGTTAATTTCAATGTGTTTTCCTGTTATACAGTTCACGTGCGATATTGATTTGAGGGCATACGCGTTACCTGTGTTGATCACGTGACCCTGTGCACGTGAATATCATGTTTTATGTCCTTGACGTGTAATACGTTAATTTACGCGTTGGCACCGACACCGTGTGTGCAGCATCATCGGGTAGACCTCCATCATAAATTATATAACACAAGATTCGACTTATTTCAGGTTTCTAGTCAAATCTTCGACGAATCGATACCTTGTTTATCTGGCTATTTCCTGTTGTTTAATAAGACATGACTGATTAAGTGGAGCATTTACAGGGGTTTTGGTTTAAACATATTTTATTCACAAAAAATCGGATTGGGTACAAGTTGTCCAACTTAGAACACCCTCTCCTTGGTATGTACAATGTACAAACATACTATAAGGGGTTTTATAGGAGGGTCCGGTTCTTAGAAGGTGATGTTGTAGAAGTGTAATTATGTTTAAGTAAATTAAGTAATTATTTACATTTTTCTTATTTCTTGTTGATATATTATGAGGATTGTTTTTAAGAACAGGATTATTTTCTGGATAACAACTTCTTTAATGTGAATGTACACAACGTTTCGGAGTAAATATTCACTCCTTCATCAGGTGGAATGTCACATTCCACCTGATGAAGGAGTGAGTATGTACTCCGAAACGTTGTGTACTTTCACATTAAAGAAGTTGTTATCCAGATAATCTTCCTGTTCTTATGTATACAACTTCAAAATGCCCTTCAAAGGATTGTTTTTGTTCTTTCTACAACTATGATTTGTTCTGTTTATAGTGAAAGTTTATAAGAATCTGAATATTTCTTTTAATAAATAGGTCTAACCAATGGGGGTATCATCCTCGATGACGTGTATGTACATTGTGGGAAGGATACCTGTTTGAAAAGTTCTACCTGTAATGCGGCAGAGAGTAAGTGTGACTGTCCATCCGCTGAAATTGGAAATGCCCGTTTCGAGTGCGCTGATGCAGGTATGTATATCTTGCTTAGAGTTACCCATTCTCTTCCCACAGAGGTTACTCCCTTCAGATTGCCGATCCTACATTCTCTTCCCACAGAGGTTACTCCTTTCAGATTGTCGATCCTACCCTTCCCATAGAGGTTACTCCCTTCAGATTGTCGGTTCTACAATTCTCTTCCCACAGAGGTTATCTCCCTTCAGATTGCCGATCCTACCCTTCCCACAGAGATTCCTCCCTTCAGATTTCCGATCATACCCTTCCCATAGAGGTTCCTCCCTTCAGATTGCCGATTCTACCATTCTCTTCCCACAGAGGTTCTTCCCTAAAGATTGTCGATCCTACATTCTCTTCCCGGAGAGATGACGCCCTTCAGATTTCTGATCCATTCTCTTCCCACAGAGGTTACTCCCTTCAGATTGCCGATCCTACCATTCTCTTCCCACAGAGGTTACTCCCTTCAGATTGCCGATCCTACATTCTCTTCCTACAGAGGTTACTCCCTTCAGATTTCTGATCCTACCCTTCCCACAGAGGTTCCTCCCTTCAGATTGCCGATCCTACATTCTCTTCCCACAGAGGTTCCTCCCTTCAGATTGCCGATCCCACCCTTCCCACAGAGATTCCTCCCTTCAGATTGCCGATCCTACCCTTCCAACAGTGGTTCCTCCCTTCAGATTGCCGATTCTACCATTCTCTTCCCACAGAGGTTACTCCCTTCAGTTTTCCGATCCAATCCTTCCCGAAGAGGTTCCTCCCTTCAGATTGCCGATCCTACACTTCCCACAGAGGTTACTACCTTCAGATTTCCGATCCTACACTTCCAAAAGAGGTTACTACCTTCAGATTTCCGATCCTACTCTTCCAACAGAGGTTACTCCCTTCAGATTGCCGATCCTACTTTCTCTTCCCACAGAGTTTCCTCCCTTCAGATTGCCGATCCTACCATTCTCTTCCCACAGAGGTTCCTCCCTTCAGATTGCCGATCCTACATTCTCTTCCCGACAGAGGTTACTCGAGATCGGCAATCTGAAAGGAGTAACCTCTGTGGGAAGGGTAGGATCGGAAATCTGAAGGGAGGAACCTCTGTGGGAAGGGTAGGATCGGCAATCTGAATGGAGGAACCCCTGTGTGAAGGATAGGATCGGAAATCTGAAGGGAGTAACCTCTGTCGGAAGGGTAGGGTCGGAAATCTGAATGGAGGAACCCCTGTGTGAAGGATAGGATCGGAAATCTGAAGGGAGCAACCTCTGTGGGAAGATAATGGTAGAATCGGTAATCTGAAGGGAGTAACCTCTGTGGGAAGAGAATGGTAGAATCGTCAATCTGAAGGGAGGAATCTCTGTGGAAGAGAAGGGTAGAATCGACAATCTGAAGGGAATAACCTCTGTGGGAAGAGAAGGGTAGGATCGGCAATCTGAAGGGAGGAACCTCTTTTGGAAGAGAATGGTAGAATCGGCAATCTGAAGGGATGAACCTCCGTTGGAAGGGTAGGTTTGGAAATCTGAAGGGAGAAATCTCTGTGGGAAGGGTAGGATCGGCAATCTGAAGGGAGGAACCTCTGTGGGAAGAGAATGTAGGATCAGCAATCTGAAGGCAGGAACCTCTGTGGGAAAGGTAGGAATGGTAGAATCAGCAATCTGAACGCAGTAACCTCTGTGGGAAGAGAATGGTAGAATCGGCAATCTGAATGGAGGAACCTCTGTGGGAAGGGTAGGATCGGAATTCTGAAGGGAGTAACCTCTGTGGGAAGAGAAGGGTTAGATCGGAAATCTGAAGGGAGGAACCTCTGTGGGAAGAGAATAGATCGGAAATCAGAAGGGAATAACCTCTGTGGGAAGAGAATGGATCGGAAATCTGAAGGGAGTAACCTCTGTGGAAAGGGAATGGATCTGAAATCTGAAGGGAGTAACCTCTGTGGGAAGATAATGGTAGAATCGGTAATCTGAAGGGAGTAACCACTGTGGGAAGAGAATGGTAGAATCGTCTATCTGAAGGGAGGAATCTCTGTGGAAGAGAAGGGTAGAATCGACAATCTGAAGGGAATAACCTCTGTGGGAAGAGAAGGGTAGGATCGGAAATCTGAAGGGAGGAACCTCTGTGGGAAGAGAATGGTAGAATCGACAGTCTGAAGGGAGTAACCTCTGTGGGAAGAGAATGGTAGAATCGACAATCTGAAGGGAGTAACCTTTGTGGGAAGAGTAGGATCGGAAATCTGAAGTGAGGAACCTCTTTGTGAAGAGAATGTTCGATCGGCAATCTGAAGGGAGGAACCTCTGTGGGAAGAGAATGTAATATCGGCAATCTGAAGGGAGGAACCTTTGTGGGAAGAGTAGGATCGGAAATCTGAAGTGAGGAACCTCTTTGTGAAGAGAATGTTCGATCGGCAATCTGAAGGGAGGAACCGCTGTGGGAAGAGAATGGTGGGGTCGGCAATCTGAAGGGAGGAACCTCTGTGGGAAGGGTAGGATCGGAAATCTGAAGGGAGGAACCTCCGTGTTAAGGGTAGAATCGGCAATCTGTAGGGAGGAACCTCTGTGGGAATAGAATGTAGGATCGGCAATCTGAAGGGAGAAACCTCTGTGGGAAGAGAATGGTAAAATCGGCAATCTGAAGGGAGGAACCTCTGTGGGAAGGGTAGGATCGGAAATCTGAAGGGAGAAATCTCTGTCGGAAGGGTAGGATCGGCAATCTGAAGGGAGGAACCTCTGTGGGAAGAGAATGTAGGATCGGCAATCTGAAGGCAGGAACCTCTGTGGGAAGAGAATGCCCTTCAGATTTCAGATCCTATCCTTCACACAGGGGTTCCTCCATTCAGATTTCCGATCCTATCCTTAACACAGGGGTTCCTCCATTCAGATTTCCGACCCTACCCTTCCCACAGAGGTTACTCCCTTCATATTTCCGATCCTATCCTTCACACAGGGGTTCCTCCATTCAGATTGCCGATCCTACCCTTCCCACAGAGGTTCCTCCCTTCAGATTTCCGATCCTACCCTTCCCACAGAGGTTACTCCTTTCAGATTGCCGATCCTACACTTCTCTTCCCACAGAGGTTCCTCGCTTCAGTTTGCCGATCCTACATTCTCTTCCCACAGAGGTTCTTCCTTTCAGATTTCCGATCCTACCTTTCCCACAGAGGTTCCTGCCTTCAGATTGCCTATCCTACATTCTCTTCCCACAGAGGTTCCTCCCTTCAGATTGCCAATCCTACCCTTCCGACAGAGATTTCTCCCTTCAGATTTCCGATCCTACCCTTCCCACAGAGGTTCCTCACTTCAGATTGCCGATTTTACCATTCTCTTCCCACAGAGGTTCCTCCCTTCAGATTGCCGATCCTACATTCTATTCCCACAGAGGTTCCTCCCTACAGATTGCCGATCCTACCCTTCCCACGGAGGTTCCTCCCTTCAGATTTCCGATCCTACCCTTCCCACAGAGGTTCCTCCCTTCAGATTGCCGATCGAACATTCTCTTCACAAAGAGGTTCCTCACTTCAGATTTCCGATCCTATTCTTCCCACAAAGGTTCCTCCCTTCAGATTGCCGATACTACATTCTCTTCCCACAGAGGTTCCTTCCTTCAGATTGCTGATCCTACCCTTCCCACAGAGGTTACTCCCTTCGGATTTCCGATCCTACCCTTCCCACAGAGGTTACTCCCTTCAGATTGTCGATTCTACCATTCTCTTCCCACAGAGGCTACTCTCTTTAGACTGTCGATTCTACCATTCTCTTCCCACAGAGGTTCCTCCCTTCAGATTTACGATCCTACCCTTCTCTTCCCACAGAGGTTATTCCCTTCAGATTGTCGATTCTACCCTTCTCTTCCACAGAGATTCCTCCCTTCAGATTGACGATTCTACCATTCTCTTCCCACAAAGGTTCCTCCCTTCAGATTGCCGATACTACATTCTCTTCCCACAGAGGTTCCTTCCTTCAGATTGCTGATCCTACCCTTCCCACAGAGGTTACTCCCTTCGGATTTCCGATCCTACCCTTCCCACAGAGGTTCCTCCCTTCAGATTGCCGATTCTACCATTCTCTTCCCACAGAGGTTACTCCCTTCAGATTGTCGATTCTACCATTCTCTTCCCACAGAGGCTACTCTCTTTAGACTGTCGATTCTACCATTCTCTTCCCACAGAGGTTCCTCCCTTCAGATTTCCGATCCTACCCTTCTCTTCCCACAGAGGTTATTCCCTTCAGATTGTCGATTCTACCCTTCTCTTCCACAGAGATTCCTCCCTTCAGATTGACGATTCTACCATTCTCTTCCCACAGAGGTTACTCCCTTCAGATTTCAGATCCATTCTCTTTCCACAGAGGTTACTCCCTTCAGATTTCCGATCCATTCTCTTCCCACAGAGGTTATTCCCTTCTGATTTCCGATCTATTCTCTTCCCACAGAGGTTCCTCCCTTCAGATTTCCGATCTAACCCTTCTCTTCCCACAGAGGTAACTCCCTTCAGAATTCCGATCCTACCCTTCCCACAGAGGTTCCTCCTTTCAGATTGTCGATTCTAACCTTCTTTTCCTACAGAGGTAACTCAATTCAGATTGTCGATTCTACCATTCTCTTCCCACAGAGGTTACTGCCTTCAGATTGCTGATTCTACCATTCCTACCTTTCCCACAGAGGTTCCTGCCTTCAGATTGCTGATCCTACATTCTCTTCCAACAGAGGTTCCTCCCTTCAGATTGCCGATCCTACCTTTCCCACAGAGATTTCTCCCTTCAGATTTCCAAACCTACCCTTCCCACGGAGGTTCATCCCTTCAGATTGCCGAGTCTACCATTCTCTTCCAAAAGAGGTTCCTCCCTTCAGATTGCCGATCCTACCCTTCTCTTCCCACAGAGGTTATTCCGTTCAGATTTCCGATCCTACCCTTCCAACAGAGGTTCCTAGCTTCAGATTGCCCATTCTACCATTCTCTTCCCACAGAGGTTCCTCCCTTCAGATTGCCGATCCTACCCTTCCCACAGATATTTCTCCCATCAGATTTCCGATCCTACCCTTCCCACGGAGGTTCATCACTTCAGATTTCCGATCCTACCCTTCCCACAGAGGTTCCTCCCTTCAGATTGCCGATCCTACAGTTCCCACAGAGGTTCCTCCCTTCAGATTTCCGATCCTATTCCTCCCACAGAGGTTACTCCCTTCAGATTGCCGATCCTACATTCTCTTCCCACAGAGGTTACTCCCTTCAGATTGCCGATCCTTCCATTCTGTTTCCACAGAGGTTCCTCGCTTCAGTTTGCCGATCCTACATTCTCTTCCCACAGAGGTTCCTCCCTTCAGATTTCTGATACTACCTTTCCCACAGAGGTTCCTCCCTTCAGATTGCCGATCCTACAGTTCCCACAGAGGTTCCTCCCTTCAGATTTCCGATCCTACTCCTCCCACAGAGGTTACTCCCTTCAGATTGCCGATCCTACATTCTCTTCCCACAGAGGTTACTCCCTTCAGATTGCCGATCCTTCCATTCTGTTTCCAAAGAGGTTCCTCGCTTCAGTTTGCCGATCCTACATTCTCTTCCCACAGAGGTTCCTCTCTTCAGATTTCTGATACTACCTTTCCCACAGAGGTTCCTCCCTTCAGATTACCGAACCTACATTCTCTTCCCACAGAGGTTCCTCCCTTCAGATTGCCGATCCTACCTTTCCCACAGAGATTTCTCCCTTCAAATTTCCGATCCTACCCTTCCCACAGAGGTTCATCCCTTCAGATTGCTGATTCTACCATTCTCTTCCCACAGAGGCTCCTCCCTTCAGATTGCCGATCCTACATTCTCTTCCCACAGAGGTTCCTCCCTTCAGATTTCCGATCCTACCCTTCCCACAGAGGTTCCTCCCTTCAGATTCCCGATCCTACCATTCTCTTCCGAAAGCGGTTCCTCCCTTCAGATTGCCGATCCTACATTCTCTTCCCACAGAGGTTCCTTCCTTCAGATTTCTGATCTTACCCTTCCCACAGAGGTTACTCCCATCAGATTTCCGATCATACCCTTCCCACAGAGGTTCCTCCCTTCAGATTGCCGATTCTACCATTATCTTCCCACAGAGGTTACTCCCTTCAGATTGTCGATTCTACCATTCTCTTCCCACAGAGGTTACTCCCTTCAGATTTTCGATTCTACCATTCTCTTCCCACAGAGGTTCCTCCCTTTAGATTGTCGATTCTACCCTTCTCTTCAAAAGATATTCCTCCCTTCAGATTGTCGATTCTACCATTCTCTTCCCACAGAGGTTACTCGCTTCAGATTGTCGATTCTACCATTCTCTTACCACAGAGGTTCCTCCCTTTAGATTGTCGATTCTACCCTTCTCTTCAAAAGATATTCCTCCCTTCAGATTGCCGATTCTACCATTCTCTTCCCACAGAGGTTACTCCCTTCAGATTGTCGATTCTACCCTTCTCTTCCCACAGAGGTTATTCCCTTCAGATTGTCGATTCTACCCTTCTCTTCCCCAGAGGTGACTACGTTCAGATTGTCGATTCTACCATTCTCTTCCCACAGAGGTGACTACGTTCAGATTGCCGATTCTACTATTCTCTTCCCACAGAGGTTACTCCCTTCAGATTTCCGATTCTACCATTCTCTACCCACAGAGGTAACTCCCTTCAGATTGTCGATCCTACCCTTCCCACAGAGGTTACTCCCTTCAGATTGCCGATACTACCCTTCCCACAGAGGTTACTCCCTTCAGATTGCCGATTCTACCATTATCTTCCCACAGAGGTTACTCCCTTCAGATTTCCGATCCATTCCCTTCCCACAGAGGTTACTCCCTTCAGATTTCTGATCCATTCTCTTCCCACAAAGGTTATTCCCTTTGATTTCCGATCTATTCTCTTCCCACAGAGGTTCCTCCCTTCAGATTTCCGATCCTACCCTTCTCTTCCCACAGAGGTTACTCCCTTCAGATTTCCGATCCTACCCTTCCCACAGAGGTTCCTCCCTTCAGATTGTCGATTCTAACCTTCTCTTCTTACAGAGGTAACTCCCTTCAGATTGCCGATTCTACCATTCTCTTCCCACAGAGGTTACTCCTTCAGATTGCCGATCCTGCCCTTCTCTTCCCACAGAGGTTACTCCCTTCAGATTTCCGAACAATTCTCTTCCAACAGAGGTAACTCCCTTCAGATTGCCGATTCTACCATTCTCTTCCCACAGAGGTTCCTCCCTTCAGATTTCCGATCCTACATTCTCTTCCAACAGAGGTTACTCCCTTCAGATTTACGATCCTACCCATCCAACAGAGGTTACTCCCTTCAGATTGCCGATTCTACCATTCTCTTCCCAGAGAGGTTACTCCCTTCAGGTTATCGATCCTACATTCTCTTCCCACAGAGGTCACTCCCTTCACATTGCCGGTCCTACATTCTCTTCCCAAAGAGGTTACTCCCTTCAGATTATCGATCCTACATTCTCTTCCCACAGGTTACTCCCTTCAGATTTCCGATCCTACCATTTCCACAGAGGTTACTCCCTTCAGATTGCGGATTCTACCATTCTCTTCCCACAGAGGTTACTCCCTTCAGGTTATCGATCCTACATTCTCTTCCCACGGAGGTTACTCCCTTCAGATTGCCTGTCCTACATTCTCTTCCCACAGGTTACTCCCTTCAGATTGCCGATCCTACCATTCTCTTCCCACAGAGGTTACTCCCTTCAGATTTCCAATCCTACATTCTCTTCCCACAGAGGTTACCCACTTCAGATTTCCTATCCTACCCTTCTCACAGAGGTTACTCCCTTCAGATTGCCGATCCTACATTCTCTTCCCACAGAGGTTACTCCCTTCATATTATCGATCCTACATTCTCTTCCCAAAGGTTACTCCCTTCAGATAGCCGATCCTACCCTCTGTTGTTTTTCGTTTCAGAAGCAAACCCCACTAGCGGAAGAAAGCTGAACTTCATCCTCTATCACTGTTTCTAAACCAATGAAAACTCTTCTTTTAACAACCAAGTTGACCGAAGATCTTGGCATTTTACTCTTAAAGATAATCTAAACTCACAACAGTATAGAATAACGACATAAAAGTATTGGATTACAAATTTACCCCAAAATAGTAAAAAAAAACGTTTTTTAAAAAATACATCATTAACACGGCCGCCAAAAGTTTCATTAGCCAATCAGCTGGTAGCGGAAGTGTGACATGTTACTCAGGAGTCGTGCCCTTTAACTAGTATACTTATGTTATTGTTTACATTATAGATTCGTGTAGCCGTCACGTATTTTTCGCTGATTTCATTCTAAGTTTCGTGGTAAATTTAAACTTAGTTTAGAGACTGTTAAATATAACAATGTTTGAAGATTTTTCCTGTTTGTAAATTACCTAATCTTAATCTGATTGAAGATGAATACACGTTCTCTTTTTACTGTAAAGCCTACTTAGACTAAGTACATTTTTTGGTAAATATTTGAAATATCCCATATCACAATACAGTTTTCTAAATCTGATATTTTCAACTAGTGTAAATGTTATAAATAATTCATGCCTTTTTTATATCATGCTCGCTTGGGAAAAGAACAACTCTAAAATCAACGATTGAGTATCGAAAAATGCCCCAAAAGCTTCGAAAATACTCCCTATAGAAGCACAAATAACCATTCTATCGGAAACGTGCATTGTCAAAAGTTGTGACTATGTTTTAAACTAACTATCGACGAAATCGACAAATCACCTAAAGATTTCAACGAAGGCAACTCCTGAGTATGACGTCACAACGCTAACGAAGGTTATGCTACACTGAGGGGCCACGGAAAACTGTTTGAAGAATGAGATAATCTGCAGGCCAATTTTACTCACTTTGAACCGCGATATCGTGATAATTAGGTGACGCTTAAAAATAATCTTTTGTGTTTCGTTTACTTGAAAGTATTGTCTATATGAATAAACGATTCAACATCGAACAACACAGAGGAGTTGTATTATCTTTAAGGGTATTGCTCATTTGAATATGTCCTTCGAATATGTCTAATGTAAATAACACGAATGAACTATTGTTGGTAGTTGTCTCTGATTTGGTTTTCTTGATGTATAAGCATGTTTATGATCAATACTTTTCACAAAATTAAATAGCATATTTCGAGGAAAACAAGTTAAACGAGAAAACGTTGGTCCTACCTTTATGTTATCATTATGACGTGTCATTGGCAAATGTCACTTTTACAATGGCGTCGCTGATTGCACAACTAGATTCAATTGCAAGCAATCAGGACACTCTCTTTCTGCCCCCGATTTAAGCGTAAAACAACAGAGGGTAGGATCGGAAATCTGAAGGGAGTAACCTCTGTGGAAGGGAATGAGAGTTACCTTAATATATGCAATTATTACTGTCCCCGGAAAACGTTCATGTGTTATATTCTACAGCAAGACGACACTAGTATAATACAATTGTTTGTAATCAAAATGATTATATATGTGACGTCATAATGTTGATGCCGTCGTCACAGTGAAACAGTGACACACATGTATCGAAGGTTTATCTCAATGTCGAATATGTTATTGTATCGTTCCAAAATCAAATGCATCTCATTTCGTTAAAGTATTGAATTAATCGAAAACAAGTTAGTGTTATACTTTCTTTTGCTCGTTTGTTTACAACTTATCAACATACACTGTTGGTCAAAAGAAACACCTACCAGATATCATATGAGATTTCGTAAAAACTATAATCAACAGTTTAGTAATATTAAAGCATAAACATAGTCGCATGCGACGATAACATGATTCAGCCGACCATTACTTGTCTGCAGTCATTGGAAGTAATATCCTTAACATTGTGAAATCAAAAAGAAATGAGAAACGTTGTCAGTGAGGATGTGAGTGAGGCCTTAGAAGGCAATATGAAGTTAGTTTGGAGTCAAAAACGTAGGAGCAACGTTGATGTGACAGGTGTTGTATGCAGCAAAAGTTGTTTGTGAAATTTTCCCTTGCAATTTGGCAACAGCATTATTTATCACAATGTCTGACCTATCCAGATGAGAGGGAGTGCATGTTTAAAAGTTGAAAAAGTCTTGAAGATATAAGCTGCAAAGAGCGTTTTCCTCTTTGTATTTGTATTCCTGTCCTGTAGCTAATTAAGAGGAGACGTCAAATACTTGTTCAAATTGGCATGTCTAGAACAATGTGATTGGTGACTCGTAAACTACAAGTAACTGTCCTTCAATTATGGACATTTCTTGACAGATGAACTTCATGTGTCCAAATTGTGCCGTAACTATCAACTTTTATATGATAGTGATCTGTTGGGCAAGCATTGGGCAAGGGATTCCAATAAATAAACCTCTACAATATGTTTCTCATGATTGAGATGAAACGGTTAATATTTTCATACTAAGGTATAAATGGAAAATGTTGTGCTTTAATTTCTGCTTAAGTAGATGTAACAATCATTTATATTGCTTACATAATTAATGTGTAATGTTCTGTTGAATACTCAGGAAAATACTTAAAAATGCTTATTTTCGGACCCCAATACCACTTTTCCGATGTTCGAAGCTAAACTATTAACATTTTGATGAAAGAATTCAACACAAAAGTTGTTATGCTTGAAATTGTCTATTCGCAGGTGTGACTAAAATTTCATTAGCGTAATTGGTTAAGTAGTCATGATCCTTTGAACTTTGCTGAAAATGGCGATTTTTTAAAAATGACAATGTTCTGTGACTTTTCACACATAAAGTATGACAGATAAGCGATTGAAATTTATTGTGTTTCGTGAGAGACATGTCTACTTCACAGTGAGCCATAAAACATTATTGTATCTTCAGTGGTTTACGAAGGAAAATTCTCCAAAGTAGATACCCCTCGAAAGGTCTCAAAATCACAAAATTTAACTTTTTGGGGATTATATCTAAATTGTGCCTAATCTATCAACTTTTACATGATCACGATATGTTATAGAATTGTTAAACAAGTCATTATAAAGAGATTGAAATAAGTTACTTTAACATAAATCAATTTGTTACAGAGTTATGCCACTTTGAAAATGCAACCGAAAAACGCACTTTTCGAAAAGGTCCAAATACAAGGGCAGATAACTCGAATTCTAAGCCAAAATTCAAAATTCTGTCTCGATAACTTTTTTACACGTTTATCCAGCTTTCAAATGAGATATCACACATAGCTGTTGCCGGGATTTAGAAGAAGATTTTTGAAGGCGTGTACCCTCAAAACCGCGAAAGTACACACAAAATAAAGTTTTTCGAAATAGCAAAAATTCTATTGTTACGGCCGATAATCGCTATAGACCTAATCGATGGGGAATGTTGTTGCGCACATTTTGGTGAAAGTTTTGCGCAAATATTTTGATAAGTTTTCGAGCTATTAAGGTTTGAATTTTCAACTTCCAGGGGGATAACTCACGAAAGAAGTCGAAAATAAAAAATCGGGCTCCATTAGGATCTAAGTTAGGTCACAGGCTACAATTCCTGAAAGTTTCAGAGAAATCGGTCAGGCTTTTATTTCAGAACACGTGTCACAAAATCGGTGGAATAATATAAAAAAACACAAAAAAACACGCCAATTTCAATAAGGGCTGAATCCTTAATTAAGTTAGACCACGTCTGCATAATATATATAAATTTCAGAAGTTGTCATGTCACAAAATAATTGCTATTGTTGAATGAGACTACAGAATTGTTCAGTTTTAGATCAGTGCTTGATCAGATAAACATTTGATACAGATTTTCAAACAACCACGAGCAACAGTACAGGCAAGCATTCGCATTAAAGTGATGATGACCCAACATATGTACGTGGTTACGGTGCTCGAGTGCATCAACCAGAAATGGGCGTGTTTTTCATAAATATTATTGACTCGAATCACAGTTTTTCCATGGTTTCAATGGATTTCCATATTAATCAGTAAAACATGGGTATATTTGGGATAACGCTACCTTCAATAGAACAAATTCCTGTACGTTTTCGGGCCGAGTCGCATTCGGGATTCGAACCCACCCTTCAACAATAAATCATTCTTAAAATTATAATATTGTTTTAAAGGAACATCCATTGTGTTGTTGGGGGTCAAATGTTCCAAACGTTATAAATGGTGTTACTTTATCGAGAAGTACAGAGTGTTACTGAAAACTACCATTTTGATGATAGTCGACTAAGTATATTGATGATATGAAAGTAAAAGTAGTGATTTCTGATCGAAAACCGGACAATGCGTCGCGTTTGACGTGCGCCAATGAGTCAAACGTAATTTTGGAATCTTATTTACAACAGACAAAATGACAAATTTGGGTCAATAATGTTTAACAGGTCATATAACTACTATGGAGGGTAAGGATGTGGACCCTGATAGGAAGGAAAAACCAGAGGATGCACATCTTCTGCACGCATAGGGCGATATATGCATTTACAAAAAAATCCATTTTCACCCCTGTCACAACTCGACGGAAAAACGTGTGACTGTGTCAGCGCCCCTTGTATTTACGTCTACATCCCGTCCATTGACCAATCAAATCGTTCGTTATGAACCAAGTTTTTTCCTATTTAAATAACGAGTGTTCAAAGTCTGAAATGATTTCAAATTAATCCCTTAGTTATTTTGCGACAAAAGTCATAAAAAAACAATGCATAAATATAGGTCATCACAAACTAGTTGATTTATAACCAGAAATGACTTTGAAAAATTATTGCCCCCGCTTAATTGTTGGCAAAACATCGCGACGTAAGTGTCTCTTATATTTTGCGCATTTGGTTGGTCTACACCAAAACTTAATAATCATCCTACTTCCTGTCTCAATTCAACCGTTGAGTTGTCGCAAAGGTGAATATGAATTTCCTGTAAATGCATATCCCGCAGACGTGTGGAAGATTGAGGATGCAAAACATCCGAGTACTTTTCCTGACCACAAAGGTCTACAACCTTACCAAGCATATCCAAGGTAAAATGCTTTCTTTATATTATCAACCGTTTTTAAGTGTAAAACAGGCTTTCTTATCGCGTTATATTGAGGATCCCTGGTACAAAGAGTTGTTCATAAAATCCTTGTTTGGAACCTGAAATCCCTGTTAACAGCCACGATATATAAGTTACTTTTATACCCTGAAATCTCAGATCATCTACCCGATTTGCGCAATACACTAAAGAATTAACTTACATAATACAGGTGTTAGTGGATACGGGTTCGAGACGCACTTTGCTCAAAACATTTGCTGTCCATATTGTATCATATATTTGAGTTATTTTTCAAAATTAGTCTAAGAAAGTTTCTTAAGATCTTTACTTTCAAGCCGCCATCTAAGGAAAAATATCAGGCTTTACAGCCATTATAGTTCCTCCTAACAGGGTTTACAAGTGTCTGTGTAAACCCTCCTGAAGGAACTTTCAATGCTGTGAGTCCCTCGTACTGGATGATATGGTTTAAAAGTACACTGTCGGCCAAAAGAAGCGCCTACTTGATTTTCCTTAAAATGAAAAATTTAACAAAATTCTGAAATATAATCAATGGTGGTCTCAAAGTTATGTTGAGAACAAATTAATATGAACGTCAATTGAAATCCTAGAAAAACTGTGAATCGAGTCAATAACATTAATGAAAACCACGCCCTACGAAAACCGCAATTTCCGGTTGATTCATTTGCGCTGCGTAATCACGTACATCTGTAGGGTCATCACCACTTTAATGCGAATGCATGCCTGTATTGTTGCTCGTGGTTATATGAAAATCGGTTTCAAATGTTTTTCTGACCAAGCACTGATCGAAAACTGAACAATTCATCAATCTATATTACCTTGGCCATGTTCAAGAGAGGTTTCAAAGTAATTGCTCAATTAGCAATTACTTTTGAACCTCTCTTGAACGCGATTGCTCACTGTACCGCTAGGTAGCATCACGAGCAAACTTTGAGGTTTTGCACCGTGTCGTTCAGGAGAGAATGAGCGCCACTTGAGCGCTACATTGAGCGGTCAATGAGCGATTATAAGCGCTCCCTGTTATGGAACGGAGCCCAGAACTTCTGACATAGCTTTTGTATTAGTATTAACGACGTTCACGTTATGACATGCCGCAAAAGAAGAAAGTGTAGGCTGTGCTAACACTTTTTATTTATTTCTCAATGTTTTCCAGAAAAGCAGTGCCTCTGTAACATTCAAGGGAATCCTCACATCCACGACTTTGCCGGTGAGACGGTCACTCTGCCGAACGCTTGTGCTCACAGGATAGCGCATTTTTTGGATTTATCATATGCTATCAAAATCACTGGGGGAGCCTGGTACTCGAACGCTGTGGGTTCAAACCAAGCCTCTTTCGAAAGATGGATTCATATCAATTTGAAGTTTTTTGGCATGCCATACGGGATAAAATTTGAAGGAAATAACCCCCCAGTAGGTCATAGTGTGAGGTCGATTTTGTGAATATCTGTTCTTACTTGTAAATTTTGAAATAGTGTGTGTGTGTGTGTGTGCGTGTGTGTGTGTGTGTGTGTGTGTGTGTGTGTGTGTGTGTAAATTGCCATTCATTATGACGTTAGTTAAATTACATCAATTACAATGACAAAGACTTACCCAAGATCCATGTGTACATTGATCATTCCCAACCTATCTTGTGATCGTCATAATGGCATAATGAAATACAGTCAGGCCTCGATAAACCGAACGCTTCCGTTTTTCATCAAAAACGTTCGAATAGTGAAATGTTCAGACTGCTGAAAGGAACAAAACAAGATGGAGTTACTCCCCTTTGAATCTACAAACAGACGACAACGTATTTAGAATATCCACATAACAACTGGTTTGCCCTGGTTAGTGACGCAGAATCTTCAGAAATATTTAACCATTTATCTGTACTACGCCAAATGTCCGAAATTGTGCTTTTGCCGATAGAATGTCCAAATTCTTGTCCAAAATGTTTGCTAATGAAATCAAAACTATTTATAACTATCACACAAAATGAGATATTTCAATTTATTACAATCACAAAATCCCAACACACAAAGTGAGACATCTCAATTTATTACAATCACAAATTACTGACACGTTCAACTCCCTTGTCAATCCACTGTCATTGATGCTTACCGATTCAATCAGTGTGGTGCTCACTTGTCTAGGGGATTAGCCGAACGCTTTGATGAACCGACGGATTAATGAAATAGAAATGGCTGTAATTAACTAATCCGTTACAGCTAATTAGCGTTCGGATTCGGAAAGAGAAGCAACGGATTAATGATTCCACATTTAATGAGTTTATATAGAGATTAGTTTGGTTACAGCTTGCTACCGTTCGGACACTGCGAGATTCGGATTATCGGAGGCCGGACTATCGCGACTTGACTGTAGATGGATCCAAATTTGAAAATCCAATTTAAAAAAAAATAATAATACACTCTCTCAAAAAAGAAACGCAACCCCTATCTCAACATCTGACAACATCCCCTGAACAAAAATAATGTGCGTAAATTAGAATTTGTTGTCATGTACTCTCAATATATTCTCTTATGATTAGTGTACTAGCTCCCAAACGCAGCCTTTGTCACGCACGCTGGCATTTTATCCGATTTTGTTTGCGAATGTGCAAAAACGTCATGTGCATAATGCTAAAAGTCGGTTGCACGTGCAAATCAAGGACAACACAATTGATGATGAACTCGCCACAGTACCACAGGTGGAGTGGAGAGCAATACCCAAGGAAAGGATGGGCCGTCTTATCTGTTCTGTTCCGAGGAGGTGCAATGCTGTGATTTCAGCTCGTGGGGTTCATACGAGATACTGAAGAAAACACCCCCTAGTTTGAATCGACTGTTTGCTAGAGACCTATAAGATTGTGACCTTATACCATATAGAGACATAAGTTTCACCATGTCAAATTTCATTGTGTTAACTTTAATAATACATTTGCAATATAAACAAGTTAAAAATTGGTATAAACTCTTTATAAATTCAGTGGTTGCGTTTCTTTGTTTAGAGAGTGTATGAGGTTCCATGGGGATTGAATGAGCACAAATTACACCGAGGCTGCGTTCGTTTTGACTCACTCGATGGTAAACTTGCGCATGCTCATGCCGAACGACAACCGAGTATCACACTTGGTTGCCCGGCATGAAACAATATGGCCGACAGAATTATTATAGGCTCAGCATTTGATACAAAATTAGTTATACTTATGCTATTAATTATTTATTCATTCATTTGCCTAATTATTTTGTGTTGAAAAAGATTACCTAATCCAAAAATCACAGGCCCCGATCTACAATCGGCTACGATTTTACTGCTCAATCCGTCCATGAATGCACCAAAATCAAACATCAGCGAAACCATAAAATTGTATGGTCTTCGAATACACCTATCATGCATATAACCTACATTTTGCATTTACCCAAATCAAAACCTCAAATCGAATGTGTTCATATATATATTAGACCACCACTGGGTCAAATGACGTACTTCCGTTACTCTCACGACTTCCCTCCTCGATTTAGCAGGAGGGGCTTCGAGTGACTCAAGAGTGCACACGAGCGTGACAAAAGGGTCGTTCAGTTAGGATTTTGATCGCACGTGCACGAGAGAAAGAGGAAGTGAATGATCACGCAGTTGACTACAACAATAAAACTTTGAACCAAAAACATCCAAGTCATCATATTATGAATGAGAATTAACAAGGCGGTAGTGCTGTAACATTTCAATTCCAGAACGTCAATTAATAGTTGTCGTCATTAAATGGCTACACACGTTTTTAAAGTAAACTTTATGTCAAGGTATATCAGCTTGTTAGTCAAACTTTTAAACAGGCAAATGAAACTACTAGTAGGTTCGAACGTGCGGTAAGTTCAGAATATTATAACGGATATGTACACAATATTTGAAACATGGATTGCCATTCACATGTACTGCAATAATCTTTTATGGATGTTTTTACACGATAAATAGAATTATCCAAAATAGACAGTACAATTTGTTTGAGATATTTATCTCGAATCTTTCTTAACCGATTTCGCTCAAATTTGGAATATAATCTCACCATATCGTATATAAACAGTATACACTTGTACAAATCTAGATTTTGAATTGTTTAAACATTGTCAAAACAGCGATTCGATTCCATGTGGATAAAACACTCAAACGAAGTTTCTTTCTGACACTTTTTTCAAGATACGTAAGTGAACCGAATGGGCTATTTGGTCAATGACTCAGACACATATACCATTGGCAACATTAACAAGTAAATAGACAAAATTCCTTGAATTCATGTGTTTGGCAATCAAACTAACTACCCTATATATATAAAAAGGGGAAGCCAGATTTTTATACAAATAAATATTTCTGAGTTTCAATTCTTCTAAGGAAGCAACTTTTCAATTATAAACATAAATCAGTAATTTAATTGTTAATCGTTCGTTTTTAAAACTATATCATGATCTCAAAATGCTTTCTTGACTTTGTGTTCACAATTCTTTAAAAAAAAACAGTTAATGATGAACGTTTAAATATACGACCAATTTAAGGACAATGTTTATCTTATTATTATTTAAACTCACACGAACATGATACATCGTGCATTAAATAGAAAGTAGCCGTAGCGCGTGGTCACTCAGGGCAAAACAATGACCATACATGACTCAGTGAAATGTATTTGTAAAGACTGAGTGCCTCTTTATTTAAATATTCTTCTTTTGATATATATTAAGCTTATTTTTTTCATTTCGACAATACAGACACGGAAGAATGACATGCATATGAGTTTACCCACAGTAAAAAGTAGTTGTTAAAAACATTTAAACCATTAACAATTTATTCTCAATTTTGATTTCTCAAATTTTTAAAAGCCTTTAATGTGTTTTGTACAGTAAAACCTTTCAACTAATCACAAGTTATTCTAAAATTGGAGTGATTTCTTGACAATTGAATATTTTAATTGGTATGTTGAAATTGTATTGGTTTAACCAACGATCAATATACTATTAACGCAGGTGTTTTTTGGCTCTCGTTTAATTCTGAGAGACATATGACAAAGAGTCTGAGTAAAGATCCATTTATTGCCAAGAGATCCTCGTGAAACAGGATGGCAAATAATTTCTTGTCAACAAGGTTTCATGAAATACTTCTTCTGTGCGGACTATTGGCATACACTACCAATACACTCTTCATTGGGACGTATTGGACGTGCAAAAAACATGAACACCCAAGCTGGACTTTGGATGATGCTGCAAACATTACGAGGAGTCAAGTAAGCTGTCAAGTTGTGAACCCTGGAATTTGTTGGGGGAGGAGATGTAACAGCATTTCAGAGGTTAACACAACTTGTAGTCAACGTATTGCTCATTGTTCTGAAGACAGTCGAAGCCTAGCTCAATGCATAGCCCTTGATCAATCTGGCTGTATTGAAATCTTTGTCGGAGGTGAGATCTCTTGTCTGAAGCAATGTCAACCAAAGAACGACCAGTTAAAAAGACAGTCTTCAAAAAATACAAATCAATTTAAGACACCCATGGAAGCTGTCACCAAAATCAACACAAGCTCACATGGGGAACATGACCACGTGTTTGTCAAAGGACTGAATTTACTATTTCACTCTCAGAGGAATGGTACCCCGAAACTGAAGCAACACCCCCAGATGATCACAGACCCTTATCAACTGAATGACTCTCAAATGGAGGTTACTCAAAAAATGAAACAACATCCCAAATACAGCAAAGGCCAAGATCAACAAAGAGTTCCTCAAAGAGAACTTACTCCAAAACTGAATCAACACCCGAAGATCAGCACAGGGCGAAATCAAAAGAGGGTTTCTCAAAGGGAAGCAAGTCAAAAACTGAAACAACATCCCAAGATCAACACAGGCCCAGATCAACAGAGGGATTATCAGAGGGAGGGAACTACAAAACTGAACCAATACCCGAAGAACAACACAGGGCGAAATCAAAAGAGGGTTTCTCAAAGGGACACAATTCAAAAACTGAATCAACATCCCACGATCAACACAGGCCCAGATAAACAGAGGATTCCTCAAAAGCAACTTGCTTCAAAACTGAAGAGTGTTTCATTTCATTGCAACAATGACGTTATTTTCCGCGGTAAAACTGATCGCCACGTTCCTTTGAACATCTTCTTTATAAGAGCTAAGAGGAATGTTGAGCAGTATGTGTATTCTTTCAAAGGAAGACGTGTATTTCCTCTCTCATCAAATCCATGCCGAAATGCAATGCATTGTGTTATTGATAGTGGTAAGAAAAGAGCTTTTTACGCTAAAAAGACAAGTATTTGGTCGCGGAGATGTGTAGGGAAATCCAAACTAATTTACAGTGAATCTCATAGAATTTTAAATCTTGCCAGTGATAATGGTCGATTAGTTTATATTCTTGACAGAGGTGATAATCTTGATGTTACATCTGTCACTGTTGCTGGTAAATACCCTTGGAATATTTGTCGTATCGGAAATCATTTTACATTTCAAGGCATTGACACCCGATCAGCATTTCTGTATTTCATCAACACAAGAAACCACCGTTTATATCATTGCTTGCATGTAGATTACGGTCGAATCACGCCTCTAAGAGTTGTCAAAATTAAGCTTTTTGATACGGATCTCCTTGCCATTGGTAGTAGTAAATTGCTTATATATTCAAAAGGTTTCATAATAGTCTATAATTTGGATGCTCACCAGAAGAGGAAACGGTTTCTCCCCTTAAAACTTAAAATAACTGCCATCTGTGAACGAAATAATTATTGGTTTTTGTTAGGTGAAGACAGCGTTTTTCTTTACAGTGACGGTAGTTTGAAAAGTCAGTTCACTGTAGAGAATAAGAATCGTGACCGTTTCTGTGTGAAAGGTTAGGACTAAAACGTTGAGATTCCGATTTGGATTTGGTCAGGAAAATTGCATTAAGTTGGACTCTGTCTTGTTCGAACCCATTTCCTTATTCTGGCGTTTAAAGAGGCAGTAGCACGTTTTTTGCAATTTTTATTTTATTTTTAATTTTCCATTTGTAATGATAGTTTATGTCACTTATATTTACTTTAGAGGGTAAAAAATCTTATTACACAAATAATTTATCAGCAGTGGTAATAACGGTGTCGCGTATAAAGCAAAAATTGCATGGCGGCCATTTTATTGTGAACACATTTTATTATTTCCAATCAGGAAAACGAAACCCATGGCGTTATTGAACAATGAACACTCATATTTTTCACTTGATTTTTTGAAGAGAGAATGTTTTACTATTAGTGATAATAGTTTTAAAATACATTTCATCAACTTATTTCAGCAAAGAAAATGTGCTTGGAAATTGGAAATTGTTTCATTAAATTTTATTCTTGATATCGTTAGTTGTTTATTATTATCATCACATATTTTGAAGATACATCCATTGTGTTTCATAAAATTTTATTTGGTTGAAATACATGCCAACCATAGGCGCCAGACCCTAAATAGTTTCCACATAGAATATGTCTTACATGACTATGAACAGTTGTGTATCATCAACACTATTTTGTGCATAAATTTGAAATTAAGATTTTCACTTTTTAAAAAAAATATATATAAAAACATGTAGAAGTATTTATTGACTGCTGACTAAGCACCTGTAATTTTCAGTTTTAGATCATCAAAATGGTAGTTTTCGGTAACAGTCTTCTTGATAACGTTTTATAACGTTTGAAATATGTGACCCCCAACAACAAAATGGATGTACCTACACGCTATTTACGAACGCATGAGGCATATCAAGTGCATGTAATTTCGAAAATATTAGCATGTTTCTTCCCAAAGCCAAAGCCATGTCTCCATATTCCTCTTTCTCCTGAATCAATCATACAAATAGTGAGCAATTTCCAAAAAGATAAATAGGTGGTTATCATTAAATTTAGAAAATACCGTAATTCCAATAACGGTCAGCGTTAAGTAATTTCGAATTGACTCAGTGATTATTCAAGACGGCGAATTTTCAAAGCCTGCGATTATTTACTGGTTACTCGCTTGGTCTGCCGTGCCTTAAAAACAATGGTTAATCGATTCTGTCTGAACTCGCAATGTCGAATGAGATCTACAAATCTAAACTGCCAGGCAAAAGAAAGTACTCACCTCAGTTGGTTTCGATTATCTCAATGAAGACAAGGAAATTTACACCATAACTTCTACCATGTTTAAAATGTGTTCAGAATCAGACACATTCAATAGTTTCCACATAGAATATGTCTTACATGTCTATGAACAGTTGTGTATCATCAACACTATTTTGTGCATAAATTTGAAATTAAAATTTTCACTTTTTAAAAAAATATATATATAAAAACATGTAGAAGTAATTATTGACTGTTGACTAAGCACCTGTTATTTTCAGTTTTAGATCATCAAAATGGTAGTTTTCGGTAACAGTCTTCTTGATAACGTTTTATAACGTTTGAAATATGTGACCCCCAACAACAAAATGGATGTACCTTTAAGACAAAATGCACCATCTTAATATTGAGTATAATTTGTTCAGAAAAAAATCAACAATTTAGAAACGAGCCTGCCTATATCAGATAGACAAAAAGTATCATCTTATAATCGAGGATACTTAGTCCAGATAAAATTCACCATCTTCGTATCAAGCCTACATTGTTCAGATGCCACTCTCCATATATATCACCATAATAGTTTGATCGAAGGTGAAACATGTCAAAGTCCAACTTTCTTAATGTTAACGTTCAAGCGTTAAAATATCCTTCATACAAAGTTTTTCGATTTTTAAATTATTTTACTTGACCTTTCACCTTGAGATAGCCAATAAAGTAGCATTCGGAAATGGTGTATAACACTATATCCACTTCATCTATCATAAGAAACATCACGCACTCTTGAAACAGTGGGTGATGTGATAAAAACACAGACAGTTTTATCAAAAACGTAAGTGTACCAGTACACGAAACAGTGACATAAATCAATGTCAATATTTTTACTGTTCCACTCGTGCAGCCAAGTCACCACTTGTGCAAAAAAGCAATTATTTTTGCCTCTCTGCTGCTATATAAGATGGCTCCCTGATGGAAAGATTGTGGCTCATCCAACAATCAAGATGAACATGTCGACCAAGCTGATCCTCCTGGGAGTGCTCTTGCAAGGTAAGTCTGCAAATCTTAAAGAGAGGGTTCTATCTGAGTGTCCGCCATTTTGTTTTTGTATTCTTGCAAGGCGACTTTCCAAAGATTTATGATCTTAATTTAACTTATCTAGTAGGATTTTGGTGTGAGATGGTCCATTTTTTCCAGGTTCCTGCATATTAATCTGATTTTATTGGTAGTGATTTTGCAAGGTAAATCTTCAAAGCGGGTTCTCGGCGTACCGGAGTATCCGCCATTTTGTTTTTGTATTATTGCAAGGCGAGTCTTTAAAGCTTTTCGATCTTATTTAGTTTACCTAGTGGGATTTTAATGTTGGATAGTTCACTACTTCCTGGTTCTCGTTTGGTGGAATCTCAGCAGTTGTTCTTGTCAAATACAGTTTTGGACATTTTAAACCATGTCTTAGATTGTCGAAGCTAGTTTCATACATAATTATTGCCTTATGACTTACGTAAAAGGAGGGTTCTATCGAGGTATATTTTGTGGAAACGAAATTCGTGAGGATATTCCTGTTTACACATATATGTTATGAATACATGATTAAAACACAGTCAATTGAAAAATACTAAGGAAGGTAATATTTTGACGACTTCCATTTAAAACTTGATATAGCCATTCATTGGCCTGCAAGTCGGAAAAACTTAGCTACAGCATAACAGACGTTTCATTACATGTGAATACTCTATCATTGTATGTCTTTATCATTAAAAAGTTGTAAATTTAGGTACAATATAGCGTGTTTTCATTTTATGTAATGCTAAAAAAACAAGGATGGCGACAGACCCCCCCCCCTTTCCTTTAAGGCAAAGCGGGCCTTTGTCCTCTTTTTGTTGCTCCGTACAACAACTGGATTGTCATTTAGATCTCTACCTGACTCGAATTTTGCAGCACGGTTTCTGAACTGCGTTCAAATCTGCAGTTATTGTAGTATTCGAGTTTCATTTAAACTGCCAGGCAAAAGAAAGTACACACTTCTGTTTATTTATGATACGAGTATGTATGATTGTTTTAGTTTTAGTTTTTCAGATTTAGATTATGACAGAAAACTTGAGATATTTGCAATTGAATATCATACAAATGATAAAATCAACAGAAGTGTGTACTTTCTTTTGCCTGACAGTTTAGTTGTTATTTACTAAGAAAGACAAGTAGGTGAACGAACTCTCGGGATGCAGCTGTATATCACCCATCAATCCAAAACCAAAATCTATAAACGTAAAATCTGAGGAATTGCTTTAGTGAGTATGTTACAATTTCCTTAGCGGAACTTTACTTTTTAAACTTGCAGGTATTGTAGCATACAGTCGGTCCATCCCGGAACCCCCGCCCCTGCCAGAGATGGTTAAAGTGCTCCGAGGTATGATCCTTAGCTTGGGTCTGTCAGCACCATCAGTGGATGAGATGATCTCCAACCCCGGCGCTGTCATCAGAAGCTATGGTATCCCCGTACCGCCACTCAGGTACATGATGTATATGTTGATGACAAAAATCCAAAAATTATAAACAGAAATTCTTCAATTTAAAGGGACACTGCGTCGAGGATAAAAAGGAGTCTCACTTTTATCTACCTATGCTGATTAACGTGCCTACTAACGAGTTACGCTTCGCTTCACTGTTAACACACGGTAGTTTTAATTACTAATTACTTGAATTGTCTGAAAATGGGGATCTGTGACTCGTTAACAGACACGTTAAACAGCAAAAGTAGATAAGTCTGATCTCATATGTATCCTCGATGTGGTGTCCCTTTAAGATTATAAAATTAAATCAACTTCCATAATATACATTTAAATACTAATAATCAATGTCCCGTTTAATAACAAATGTTTATGAAACGAGTGAACTGTTTCATATTTAACGAGCAAAAGCGAGTTAGATATACCCCTCACCAGTTCAATAAAATGCTATTAAACATGGCTGAATTAAGAACTTTATTAATTACTCGTTGGTTTAAGTCGTGCTAAATTACACCAGTTGTATCACAAAATGTGACAATCGCAATTTCGGATTTATTTTGCTTTTCACCATTCTAATTTGAGTGGGACGAGTTTGTATGAGAACATATTTTATGTTTGATATCAAAATGCCAAGATATATCACCATAATTTTTTGGCCATCCTTCTCCATTTTCATGTTTTGTAAAGATTTTAACAGAATCTGATGGCTGAACGATCTTCTGAATTTGCTTAAAGGGGCAGTAGCACGATTTTTCGCTGAAATAAGTCGATGTAATGTATTTGAAAAATAATGTCACAAATTGTAAAACACCCTTCTAAAAAATGAGTGTACATGGTTCATGGGAATCGTTTTTGTATTTCGAAATTATAAAATGTGTTCACAATAAAATGGCCGCGATTCAAATTTTGCTTTATATGCAACGCCGTTATTACTACTAGGGATAATTGGTTTGTGTAATAAGATGTTTTACCGTCTAAAGTTAATATAAATGACATTAACTATCAATATAAATGGGAAATTTGCAAAATACGAGCTAATGCCCCTTTAAGGACTGTGCTATGTTTTGTGTCACCAGGTACGTAGTTGATCTTGGAAGGAGAATGCTGAAAAACAAAGGACTAGAACCGCCATCAACAGAGGAGATAATCAGTCAGGGAGGAAAGTTTCTGAGATCAGACACCTCATTACCATCCTTCGAGACCTTGATGTCCAAGGGAGGTGAGGTCATCGGACAATTTGCTGACGTAAGCAGCAAAGCGGACGGAGTCAGCCATCATTATGACATGGATAGAAGACACCCAGTACACATGTAGAATACACCACGTTGATAAAAGACCCTTCCAAGCCCAACGACCAGACACAAGTGTAACACAGGACAACTCTACTGATTCCTATACAAGCAAAACATGTAATGTCTAAGAGACTTAAATTCAAATTCAACTTTGACATTTTCGGTAATTTTAAAAATGTTTTTTTTTAGAAGTTTGACGTTTTAACTGAATGTTGTTATTAAACTTTCACAATCTTCCTTGGAAAATAAAACATCAAATAAATGGATGGAATCAGGAATCATGAATGTTGTTGTCATTGGTTCTCGAAAAACACCATAATGTATTGATCTGCGTTGATAAACGTTAAAGGGGCTGTAGCACATTTTTTGCAAATTTTATTTTTTCAAATTTCCCAATTATAATGATAGTTTATGTCATTTATATTTACTTTAGAGGGTTAAACATCTTATTACACAAATTAATTATCCGTAGTGGTAATAACGATATAAAGCAAAAATTGCATGGCGGCCATTTTAATGTGAGCACATTTTATTATTTCGATATAAAAAAAGGTTCCCATGGCTTTACCGAATCATGTGCACTCATTTATTAAATAGATTTTCCGAAGAGAGAAGGGTGTTTAACCATTGGTGACATTATTTTTCAAATACATTTCATCGACTTATTAGAGCGAAAATACGTGCTACTGCCCCTTTAAAGACTACACTAAAAACTAAACATATTTTTAAACATTTGCAAAATGTATGGACTACTGTAACGTGTACATCATAGTGTCAACAATCACAGAAAGCGAACAGAATACACATAAAAACTATCAAACAGGGTACCTGGCAGTTCGATAAGAAGTTTTTAAAATAATGGATTTCAGCTTACTTCAGGGTTAGTTATGATTGTTAAGCTCATATTGCAAGAAATGAAAGGTTGGATTTTGAGTTGATTCATTACAGTTAGAAATGATATTTTTGAAAAATAAAATATGAGTAAGTCATTATTTTTACATTCTCATTTATATCAGATTTAACGTAATACTCGTACCTCGCTGCGTTTCTGATCTGACTACTTCGAAATAGAGGTCATGTCAGGTGACTTTCACTCCAGCCAATCAGTGACGAGGCTAGAAAGTCGCACTGTCTTGTGTTGACATACGAAACAACACACTCAATTCCATATATCTAAGAAGGCCTCTGATAGATTGAATTCATTTAAAGGTGAAAGGTCACAGTGAAGGTAATCTGACATGACCTCTGCGGGAAAATATTCAGACCGACGAATGAGTGTTACGTTCGATCTTTCTTAAATGTGATTGTTATTTTTATGGAATCCAATTACAATTGTTCTGTAGATTTACATCGAGTTTGTCATTAGGTTTTCAAGTTTTACAGATAAGAGTAACCTTGCTACGATCATAAAATATATGTGATCAATAGAACAGTAGCTCCGTGAATTTTTGTGAAATAGTTGAACAAAACAAGTCACATTTATCAAACCCCACCACATTATACATAACAGGATTAAATGAGTGAGTGAGTTAGGGTTTAACGCCGCTTTCAAGAATATTTCACTTATATCACGGCTGCTAGTATTATTGCAGGGAGAAAGCTCGCAACGCCATGGTGGCTATGCATTGCGGTGAAACCTGCGAGCATTGGCTGAAACTAGCGAACCATGGGTGGTACTATGCTGAAATTCAGTGTAGCATTGCACCCAAACCTTACTGCGTGTAGAACAGTTCTCTACTGCAGACAAAGTTGCCTTGTCCCTGGCTGGATTCGAACCCTGGACCTCTTGATCCAAAGCCGAACGTGCTGACCACTGCGTTATCCCGCCCCAACAGGACTTAGTACTGTCACGAAAATATGGTGTTACCAATATCTTTATAATAGTTCTGAATGAATAAAAAGAGTTTTAAAAAGAATGAGCATTGTTTTAAGCCATCATAGTCAATTTCCCATCGAGTGGCCTTTTGAATGTGTTCATATTAAAATGGCTGATCAAAGGCACTTCAAGTGATCTGACTGATGTAGAGATACCTAAACGCTCAGAGTAGAGTTTTAAATATGGCAAGTCGGGCCCCTTTTATCCAATTTGTTTACAGTTGAAAGGTCTCCTGATAGCAAGACAACCATACGGTTAAGCGAGTCACCATTTACATAGAAATGTAAAGAGGAGATTTGAAATACTACCGTGCGGATGGTCGGGTTTCTGGATATACCGGGCCCGGTTTAAAGAGGTCTCACTGAAGTCAACTTTCTTGCTGTCTGAACTTACATAATGAGACCTACAAATCTTCCTCTCACATTGAATACTTCCTCCAAATTACCGTATTATACGTGACACCATTTTCTTCCAATATGGATACAGTTTTCAATGAATACGGCTTATCAGACCGTGTAATGGGATGTTTTACCATATAACGTAAGAATATATTGTATAGGCTTTAATAATAAATAGCAAATTTGAGAAACTTACAAATTTTCGTAAAACGCCTGTAAGTTGTGCAATGACAGTTTTCATTATTTATTCGTCCATCATCTCCATAAGGAGAGTCGATGATACCGAGGATGTGGTAAGGTTGTGGACCCTGATAGGAAGGAAGAACCAGAGGATGCGAAGTAGAATTGTTTATCTATATTATCAACCGTTTTTAAGTTAAAAAGACGATTTGTTCTCGCATTATCGAATATCCCTGGTAAATATAAGAGTTCAAGAATTCTAGGAAAGAGAAAAACAACACACATTTTAAGCATTTAATTGACGTGAACCACCGTTTTCAAATTACATGGCAAATCGCTCTCAGAGTTTACTTTATAAGGTTGGTTAACCTTAACATATCTGATAACATACTTACTTTAGTGTTTGCAATGGTAAAAGAGTAATCATATGGCTCATTAGTGTTATCGTTTGTCAACAATTGACTCATGAAATTAAGTTTCAACCCAGTAACATATGTTCCTAGCATTTATAGTATATGAAATAGGTAATCATTAAAAATGTACTTCAAACATTCGTAACTTAATATTGTCAAATTTACAAGACATTTAATTCCTAAGGCGACAGCCGTAGGTATATCAAAACACCTTGATTATTCAAATAAAAAAGGGGACATTCTGTGATGTTATTTGCTGTTTTTACTACAAAGAGTTTTGATGTTATTCAGTATATATTGTTATTGTCATACACAGTTTAGGGAAAAAAACATTTGAAAATAGTTTGAACAGAATTTTTGGTAAATCTTGCCAACAAAAAATATTTTTTTGAAGTCCGGCTTTTTTCTTTCAAGTTCATCATCAGCATGATACTCTAGATGACCTAACCATTTAATAAATACGGTATCTTTGTTAACTCCTTCACGTTCCTAACTAATAGAAAACCAAAATTCGGAAAACAACTACAATGTACACAAACATTTTGTGGATTGTTACACTTTTATGTTACGGGAAACTTAAATTATTCATGATGTTTCCAGCACTATCTTATGAAATTGACATAACAACATAAAAGAAGCTTTTTTGTTAATACTTTCCGTGAATTGTGCTTTTTTTTTAGATTGACAAACGCTATTAACAAACGCATGTGGCATATCAAGTGCATGTAATTTCGAAAATATGAGCGTGTTTCTTCCCAAAGCCAAAGCCTCTTTCTCCTGAATCTAACAAATAGTGTGCAATTTCCAAAAAGATAAATAGGTGGTTAACATTAAATTTAAAGAATATCGTAAATCCTTGAATAATACTTATTGCCTGGCTATAAGTAATTTTGAACACCGAATTGACTCAGTGATTATTCAAGACAGCGGATTTTCAAAGCCAGCGATTATGGCAGTGTCTGCTGTGCCTTTAACACAACGGTTAATCAATTTTGTCTGAACTCGTAAAATCGAATGAGATCTACAAAAATAAACTGCCAGGCAAAAGAAATTACTCACCTCAGTTGGTTTCGATTACCTCAATGAAGACAAGGAAATTTGTTTCAACATGACCCCTACCAACGCACCATCTTAGTATTGAGTATAATTTGTTCCGAAAAAAATCAACAACTTAGAAACGAGCCTGCCTATTTCTTATAAAAAAAAATATCATCTTAGAATCGAGGTTACTTAGTCTAGATAAAATTCACCATCTTCGTATCAAGCCTACATTATTCAGATGCAACTCACCATATATATCACCATAATAGTTTGATCGAAGGTGAAACATGTCAAAGTCCTACTTTCTTAATGTTAATGTTCAAGCATTAAAATATCCTTCATACAAAGTTTTTCGATTTTTAAATTATTTTACTTGACCTTTCACCTTGAGATAGCCAATAAAGTAGCATTCGGAAATGGTGTATAACACTATATCCACTTCATCTATCATAGGAAACATCACGCACTCTTGAAACAGGAGGTGATGTGATAAAAACACAGACAGTTTTATCAAAAACGTAAGTGTAACAATACACGAAACAGTGACATAAATCAATGTCAATATTTTTACTGTTCCCCTCGTGCAGCCAAGTCACCATTTGTGCAAAAAAAGCAACCAGTTTTGCCTCTCTGCTGCTATATAAGATGGCTCTCTCTGATGGAAAGATTGTGGCTCTTCCAACAATCAAGATGAACATGTCGACCAAGCTGATCCTCCTGGGAGTGCTTTTGCAAGGTAAGTCTTCAAATCTTAAAGAGAGGGTTCTATCTGAGTGTCCGCCATTTTGTTTTTGTATTCTTGCAAGGCGACTTTTCAAAGATTTATGATCTTTATTTAACTTACCTAGTAGGATTTTGTTGTGAGATGGTCCAGTTTTTCAAGGTTCCTGCATATTAATCTGATTTTATTGGTAGTGCTTTTGCAAGGTAAATCTTCAAAGCGGGTTCTACTATAAGGAGAAACCATGATACTGTGGATATGGTATGGTTGTGGACCCTGATAGGAAGAATAAACCCGAGGATGCTTACCATATCCGAGGTAGAATGGTTTCTCCATATTATCAACCGTTTTTAAGTGTAAAACAGCCTTTTTACTTGTTATCGCGTTATATTGAGGATCCGTGGCGTTATATTGAGGATCCCTGGCTGATGTCAGCCTGTTAACAGCCGCGCTATATGAGTTTCTTTTGTACCGTGAAATCTCGTCAGTAGACTAAGGCGTTCACTGAGTTACTTCAGGTAATAGTGGAAACAGGTTCGAGACGCACTTTCTACAAAACATTTGCTGTTTATATTCTGTCGTAAATTTAATAAATTTTTCAAAATAAGTCTAAGTTACTTTCTTCAGATCTTTACTTTCAAGCCGTCATCTTAGCAAATATATTAGGGTTTACAATCATTATAATTCCTTCTAACAGTGTTTACAACTGTCTGTGTAAACCCTCCTGGAGGGACTTACAATGTTGTAAGTCCCTCGTACCGGGTGATACGGTTTAGAAAGGTCGTTTCACGTATCACGTTATATGGCTGAAAGGAGTATCTTCCATTTTGTTTTTGTATTATTGCAAGGCAAGTCTTTAAAGCTGCACGATCTCATTTATATAGTTTACCTTGTAGGATTTTAGTATTGGATAGTTCAGTACTTCCTAGTCTTGGTTAGGTGGAATCTCAGCAGTTGTTCTAGTCAAATACAGCAACAGTTTTTGACATTTTAAACCATGTCTTAGATTGTCGAAGCTAGTTCCATACATAATTTCTGCCTTATAACTAACTTAAAAGGAGGGTTCTACCGAGGTATGTTTTGTGGAAACGAAATTCGCGAGGATATTCCTGTTTATATTACACATATATGTTATGAATACATGATTAAAACACAGTCAATTGAAAAATACTAATGAAGGTAATATTTTGACGACTTTCTTTTAAAACTTGATAAACCCGAGTGCATTTCTTAAAAAATAAAAACAATGAGAACTGAAGCCATTCATTGGCCTGCAAGTCGGAAAAATCTCACTACAGCATAACAGCAGTTTCATGACATGTGAATACTCTATCATTGTATGTCTTTATCATTAAAAAGTTGTAAAATTAGGTACAATTTATCGTGTTTTCATTTTATGTAATGCAAAAAAAACCAACTAGATGGCGACAGACCCCCCCCCCCCCCCTTCTTTAAGGCAAAAAGGGCCTTTGTCCTCTTTTTGCTGCTCCATACAACATCTGGATTGTCATTTAGATCTCTACCTGACTCGAATTTTGCAGCACGGTTTATGAACTGCGTTCCAATCTGCAGTAATTGTAGTATTCGAGTCTCATTTAAACTGTCAGGCAAAAGAAAGTACACGCTTCTGTTTATTTATCATAAGAGTATGTATGATTGTTTTAGTTTTAATTTTTCAGATTTAGATTATGACAGAAAACTTGAGATATTTGCAATTGAAAATCATACATATGATAAAATAAACAAAAGTGTGTACTTTCTTTTGCCTGGCAGTTTAGTTGCTATTTAGTAAGAAACACAAGTATGTGAACGAACTCTCGGGATGCAGCTGTATATCGCCCATCCATCCAAAACCAAAATCTATAAACGTAAAATCTGAGGAATTGCTTTAGTGAGTATGTTACAATTTCCTTGAACGATAACCGAACTAATTGACTTTGAAACTTGCAGGTATTGTAGCATACAGTCGGTCCATCCCGGAACCCCCGCCCCTGCCAGAGATGGTTAAAGTGCTCCGAGGTATGATCCTTAGCTTGGGTATGTCAGCACCATCAGTGGATGAGATGATAGCTAACCCCGGCGCTGTCATTAGAAGCTATGGTATCCCCGTACCGCCACTCAGGTACATGATGTATATGTTGATGACAAATACAGTCTGATTTAAATCAACCTTGTTCCGAGGAATAAAATTTGCAAAATAATATATCTACCGGGATACGAACAGGTTCTGTAGATTCCTCGCCACAAGGTCTGAGAACATCCCGTATAGGCGTGTGTTCCGAACCAGTTTAGCGCAGCCAAAGCCCAGTCAAATAGCTGACCAATCACTTCATAGTATTCAAACGGTCGCTGTTTTTAAAGCATTCGGAACAGACAAAAGGATAGCTGTTTGGAGTTATCTGCCCCTAGCTTATCGCACCGAAAGCATTTGTCTGGCATCTTTTGATTGGCTACCTGAATTGCGCTCGAACACGCGAGTCTACGCGCTGTTTACAGACGGTTTGGCGTAGAACCTAGCTACAACTGATATGAGTTCGTATCCCGGTAGATGCACTATTTTGCAATTTTTATTCCACGGAAAATCGTCGATTTTAATCAGACTGATGACAAATATCAAACAATTTCAAACAGAAATTCTTCAAATTAAAGGGACACTGCGTCGAGGATAAAAAGGGTCTCACTTTTATCTACATATGCTGATTAACGTGCCTGCTAACGCGTTACG
Source organism: Gibbula magus (assembly GCA_936450465.1). Classification (NCBI taxonomy): domain Eukaryota; kingdom Metazoa; phylum Mollusca; class Gastropoda; order Trochida; family Trochidae; genus Gibbula; species Gibbula magus. The sequence continues at coordinate 30,464,897 of OW388298.1, read as the reverse complement.
CTTCGCTTCACTGTTAACATGCAGTAGTTTTTATTACTAATTACTTCAATTGTCTGAAATTGGGGATCTGTGACTCGTTACCAGACAAGTTAAACAGCAAAAGTAGATAAGTCTGATATCATATGTATCCTCGATGCGGTGTCCCTTTAAGATTATAAAATTAAATCAACTTCCATAATATACATTTAAATACTAATAATCAATGTCCCGTTTAATAACAAATGTTTATGAAACGAGTGAACTGATTCATATTTAACGAGCAGAAGCGAGTTAGATATACCCCTCACCAGTTCAATAAAATGCTATTAAACATGGCTGAATTAAGAACTTTATTAATTACTCGTTGGTTTAAGTCGTGCTAAATTACACCAGTTGTATCACAAAATGTGACAATCTCAATTTCGGCTTTACTTTGCTTTTCACCATTCTAATTTGAGTGGGACGAGTTTGTATGAGAACATATTTTATGTTTGATATCAAAATGCCAAGATATATCACCGTAATTTTTTTGCCATCCTTCTTCATTTTCATGTTTTGTAAAGAATTTGAGAGATGGCCGAACGATCTTCTGAATTTGCTTAAAGGGGCACGATTTTTCGCTGAAATAAGTCGATGTATTGTATTTGAAAAATAATGTCACAAATAGTAAAACTCCCTTCTAAAAAATGAGTGTACATGGTTCCGTAAAGTCATGGGAATCGTTTTTGTATTTGGAAATAATAAAATGTGTTCACAATAAAATGACCGCCATGCAATTGTTGCTTTATACGCAACACAGTTATTCCCACTATGGACAATTGGTTTGTGTAATACGATTTTTTACCGTCTGAAGTAAATATAAATGACATAAACTATCAATATAAATGTGAAATTTGAAAAAAATAAAATTTGCAAAATACGAGCTACTGCCCCTTTAAGAATTGTGCTACGTTTTGTGTCATCAGGTACGTAGTTGATCTGGGACGGAGAATGCTGAAAAACAAAGGACTAGAACCGCCTTCAACAGAGGAGATAATCAGTCAGGGAGGAAAATTTCTGAGATCAGACACCTCATTGCCATCCTTCGAGACCTTGATGTCCAAGGGAGGTGAGGTCATCGGACAATTTGCTGACGTAAGCAGCAAAGCGGACGGAGTCAGCCATCATTATGACATGGATAGAAGACACCCAGTACACATGTAGAATACACCACGTTGATAAAAGATCCTTCCAAGCCCAACGACCAGACACAAGTGTAACACAGGAAAACTTTACTGATTCCTATACAAGCAAACATGTACTGTCTAACAGACTCAAATTCAAATTTCTTCTACACTTTGACATTTTCGGTCATTTCAAAAATATTGTTTTTTAGAAGTTTGACGTTTTAACTGAACGTTGTTATTAAAATTTCCCCTCAGCATTCTTCTTTGAAAAAAAGTCAAATAAATGGATGGAATCATGAATCATGAATGTTCTTGTCATTTGTTCTCGAAGAACACCTTAATGTATTGATCTGCTTTAGAAACGTTAAACACAACACTAAATACTAAACATACTTTTTAACATTTGCAAAGTGTATGGACTGCTTTAACGTGTACATCATAGTGTCAACAATCACAGAAAGCGAACAGAATTCACATAAAAACTATCAAACAGGGTACCTGGCAGTTCGATAAGAAAATAATAAAAATAATGGATTTCAGCTTACTTCAGGGTTAGTTATGATTGTTAAGCTCTTATTGCAAGAAATGAAAGGTTGGACTTTGTGTTCAGTCTTTACAGTTAGAAATGATATTTTTGAAAATTAAAATATGATTAGGTTATTATTTTTACATTCTCATTTACATCAGATCGAACGTAACACTCGTACCTCGCTGCGTTTCTGATCTGAGTACTTCGAAATAGAGGTCATGTTAGGTGACCTTTCACTTCAGCCAATCAGTGACGAGGCTAGAAATTCTGACCGTCTTGTGCTGACATACGAAACAACACACTCAATTCCATATATCTAAGAAGGCCTCTGATAGATTGAATTCATTTAAAAGTGAAAGATCACAGTGAAGGTAATCTGACATGACCTGTGCGGGAAAGTATTCAGACTGACAAACGAGTGTTACGTTCGATCTTACTTAAATGTGATTGTTATTTTTACGGAATCCAATTACAATTGTTCTGTAGATTTACATCAAGTTTGTCATTAGGTTTTCAAGTTTGTTTTACAGATAAGAGTAACCTTGCTACGATATTAAATATATGTGATCAATAGAACAGTAGCACCATGAATTTTTGTGAAATAGTTGAACAAAACAAATCACATTTATCAAAACCCACCACATTATACAAAACAGGATTAAAGGCGCTATGGCACGCCGTTCTTACTGACATAAAGTGCTGTCACGAAAATATAGTGTAACAATGTCTTAATAATAGTTCTGAATCAATAAAAAGAGTTTCAAAAAGAATGAGCATGTTTTTAAGCCATAATATCCCATTTCCCATCGAGTGGCCATTTTAATGTGTTCATATTGAAATATTAAAGGTAGTTGAAGTTTTAAATTTGGCAAGTCGGGCCCTGTTTATCCTCCCAATTTGTTTACAGTTGAAAAGCATCCGGATAGCAAGACAATCATACGGTTAAGCGAATCATCATTTACATAGAAAGGTATAAAGGAGATTTGAAATACTACCTTGCGGATATTCGGGTTACCGGATATACGGGGCCTGGTTGAAAGAGGTCTCACTGTAGTCAACTTTTTTGTTGTCTGAACTTACATAATCGCATGACACCTACAAATCTACCTCTCACATTGAAAACCTCCTCCAAATTGCCGTATTATACGTGACACAATTTTCTTCAAATATGGATAACAGTTTTCAATGAATACGGCTTATCAGACCGTGTAATGAGATGTTTTACCATATAACGTAAGAATATATTGTATAGGCTTTAATAATAAATAGCAAATTTGAGAAACAATGCGCAAAAACGTGCTACAACTCCTTTAATATTAGACCAATTGTATATTTAGTATAATAAACTAATTTGTATTATTTGGGTTTATAGAATGCATTGCATCTTCGGGTAAGGTGCAATTTCTTAATATTGCTGATATTGTAGTTCATGCAGATTTAATGCAACGTTGCATTAAATACTTCCGGTATTTTAAAGTTAACTTTAAAACCTGAATACGTACATATTTTCCAGATAACTAATATAATAAATTACCTGAGGGTAGATCGTAGATCGAGAGATCTGCATTATTTATATTTTAAAACAATTGGCGTGACATAGTGCCTTTAAATTTATTTGAATGGATATGATATTTGTTGTTACTTGGAATTGTACAGCACATCCGACACACAAAACCAATATAATACTCGACTTCTACAGAAATTTAAATTACAATATTAATAAATTCTGATTTAAATAAATTGTGTCATTGGGAATCAATTTTTGAAAAATGTAATGCAAAACAATAAATAAGATTTTAAACATAAACAAGAACAACTTAGAAGTAAAATTTATTCTACATTCTTCTTACTCTTCATACTCGCTTCAGTCGACATAAGATCTAAGGAAATATCAGTAGGCCCAGCGTCTCACCATAACATTACCTACAGACCAATGACAATAATTCAACGTTAAAAAAGTATCCCCTGGGTGTGTTTTCAATCTTACACCGGCTTGACTGTTGAAAACTTGGTATCGTTTCTTTTGCTTCTTAGTGTATCCCACAGGATGGACAAATTTTCGTAAAACGCCTGTAAGTTGTGCAATTACAGTTTTCAATATTTATTCGTCCATCATCTCCATAAGGAGAGTCGATGATACCGAGGATATGGTAAGGTTGTGGACCCTGATAGGAAGGAAGAACCAGAGGATGCGAAGTAGAATTGTTTATCTATATTACCAACCGTTTTTAAGTTAAAAAGACGATTTGTTCTCGCATTATCGAATATCCCTGGTAAATATAAGAGTTCAAGAATTCTAGGAAAGAGAAAAACAACACTCATTTTAAGCATTTAATTGACGTGAACCACCGTTTTCAAATTACATGGCAAATCGCTCTCAGAGTTTATTTTATAAGGTTGGTTAACCTTAACATATCTGATAACATACTTACTTTACTGTTTGAAATGGTAAAAGACAAATCATATGGCTCATTAGTGTTATCGTTTGTCAACAATTGACTCATGAAATTAAGTTACAACCCAGTAACATATGTTCCTAGCATTTAAAGGCATATGAAATAGGTAATCATTAAAAATGTACTTCAAACATTCGTAACTTAATATTGTCAAATTTACAAGACATTTAATTCCTAAGGCGACAGCCGTAGGTATATCAAAACACCTTGATTATTCAAATAAAAAAGGGAACATTCTGTGATGTTATTTGCTGTTTTTACTACAAAGAGTTTTGATGTTATTCAGTATATATTGTTATTGTCATACACAGTTTAGGGAAAAAAACATTTGAAAATAGTTTGGACAGAATTTTTGGTAAATCTTGCCAACAAAAAATATTTTTTTGAAGTCCGGCTTTTTTCTTTCAAGTTCATCATCAGCATGATACTCTAGATGACCTAACCATTTAATAAATACGGTATCTTTGTTAACTCCTTCACGTTCCTAACTAATAGAAAACCAAAATTCGGAAAACAACTACAATGTACACAAACATTTAATGGATTGTTACACTTTTATGTTACGGGAAACTTAAATTATTCATGATGTTTCCAGCACTATCTTATGAAATTGACATAACAACATAAAAGAAGCTTTTTTGTTAATACTTTCCGTGAATTGTGCTTTTTTTTTAGATTGACAAACGCTATTAACGAACGCATGTGGCATATCAAGTGCATGTAATTTCGAAAATATGAGCGTGTTTCTTCCCAAAGTCAAAGCCTCTTTCTCCTGAATCTAACAAATAGTGTGCAATTTCCAAAAAGATAAATAGGTGGTTAACATTAAATTTAAAGAATATCGTAAATCCTTGAATAATACTTATTGCCTGGCGATAAGTAATTTTGCACACCGAATTGACTCAGTGATTATTCAAGACAGCGGATTTTCAAAGCCAGCGATTATGGCAGTGTCTGCTGTGCCTTTAACACAACGGTTAATCAATTTTGTCTGAACTCGTAAAATCGAATGAGATCTACAAAAATAAACTGCCAGGCAAAAGAAATTACTCAAATCAGTTGGTTTCGATTAACTCAATGAAGACAAGGAAATTTGTTTCAACATGACCCCTACCAACGCACCATCTTAGTATTGAGTATAATTTGTTCCGAAAAAAATCAACAACTTAGAAACGAGCCTGCCTATTTCTTATAAAAAAAAGTATCATCTTAGAATCGAGGTTACTTAGTCTAGATAAAATTCACCATCTTCGTATCAAGCCTACATTATTCAGATGCAACTCACCATATATATCACCATAATAGTTTGATCGAAGGTGAAACATGTCAAAGTCCTACTTTCTTAATGTTAATGTTCAAGCATTAAAATATCCTTAATATATCCTTTTAAATTATTTTACTTGACCTTTCACCTTGAGATAGCCAATAAAGTAGCATTCGGAAATAGTGTATAACACTATATCCACTTCATCTATCATAGGAAACATCACGCACTCTTGAAACAGGAGGTGATGTGATAAAAACACAGACAGTTTTATCAAAAACGTAAGTGTAACAATACACAAAACAGTGACATGAATCAATGTCAATATTTTTACTGTTCCCCTCGTGCAGCCAAGTCACCACTTGTGCCAAAAAAAGCAACTATTTTTGCCTCTCTGCTGCTATATAAATTGGCTCTCTCTGATGGAAAGATTGTGGCTCATCCAACAATCAAGATGAACATGTCGACCAAGTTGATCCTTCTGGGAGTGCTTTTGCAAGGTAGGTCTTCAAATCATAAAGAGATGGTTCTATCTGAGTGTCCGCCATTTTGTTTTTGTATTCTTGCAAGGCAACTTTTCAAAGATTTATGATCTTTATTTAACTTAGCTAGTAGGATTTTGTTGTGAGATGGTCCAGTTTTTTAAGGTTCCTGCATATTGGTAGTGCTTTTGCAAGGTAAATCTTCAAAGCGGGTTCTACTATAAGGAGAAACCATGATACCGAGGATATTGTAAGGTTGTGGACCCTGATAGGAAGAAAAAACCCGAGGATGCGAACCATCCGAGGGTTTTTCCTGACTATCAGGGTCTACAATCTTACCATATCCGAGGTAGAATGGTTTCTCCATATTATCAACCGTTTTTAAGTGTAAAACAGCATTTTTACTTGTTATCGCGTTATATTGAGGATCCCTGGTATTATATTGAGGATCCCTAGCTGATGTCAGCCTGTTAACAGCCGCGCCATATGAGTTTCTTTTGTACCGTGAAATCTCATCTCCCCCGTTGGCGCAGTAGACTAAGGCGTTAACTCAGTTACTGCAGGTGATAGGGATACAGGTTCGTGGCACACTTTCTGCAAAACATTTACTGTTTATATTCTGTCGTAAATTTAAGAAATTTTTCAAAATTAGTCTAAGTTTGTTTCTTCAGATCTTTACTTTCAAGCCGTCATCTTAGCAAATATATAAAGGTTTACAATAATTATAATTCCTTCTAACAGAGTTTACAACTGTCTGTTTAAACGCCCCTGGAGGGACTTACAATTTTGTAAGTCCCTCGTACCGGGTGATACGGTTTAGAAAGGTCGTTTCAAGTATCACGTTATATGGCTGGTAGGTTGATAAAGGAGTATCTTCCATTTTGTTTTTGTATTATTGCAAGGCGAGTCTTTAAAATTGTACGATCTCATTTATATAGTTTACCTTGTAGGATTTAGTATTGAATAGTTCAGTACTTCCTGGTCCTCGTTTGGTGGAGTCTCAGCATTTTAAACCATGTCTTAGATTGTCGAAGCTAGTTCCATACATAATTATTGCCTTATGACTAACTTAAAAGGAGGGTTCTATATCGAGGTATGTTTTGTGGAAACGAAATTCGTGAGGATATTCCTGTTTACACATATATATATGTTATGAATACATGATTAAGACACAGTCAATTGACAAATACTAATGAAGGTAATATTTTCACGTCTTTCTTTTAAAACTTGATAAACCCGAGTGCATTTGTTGAAAAATAAAAACAATGAGAACTGACGCCATTCATTGGCCTGCAAGTCGGAAAAACTTCACTACAGCATAACAGCAGTTTCATGACATGTGAATACTCTATCATTGTATGTCTTTATCATTAAAAAGTCATTTAGATCTCTACTTGACTCGAATTTTGCAGCACGGTTTCTGAACTGCGTTCACATCTGCAGTTATTGTAGTATTTGAGTCTCATTTAAACTGCCAGGCAAAAGAAAGTACACACTTCTGTTTATTTATCATAAGAGTATTTATGATTGTTTCAGTTTTAATTTTTCAGATTTAGATTATGACAGAACACTTGAGATATTTTCAATTGAAAATCATACATATGATTAAATCAACAGAAGTGTGTACTTTCTTTTGCCTGGCAGTTTAGTTGTTATTGACTAAGAAACACAAGTAGGTGAACGAACTCTCGGGATGCAGCTGTATTTCGCCCATACATCCAAAACCAAAATCTATAAACGTAAAATCTGTGGAATTGCTTTAGTGAGTATGTTACAATTTCCTTGAACGACAACCGAAATTGACTTTTAAACTTGCAGGTATTGTAGCATACAGTCGGTCCATCCCGGAACCCCCGCCCCCTGTATATGTTGATGAAAAATATCAAACAATTTCAAACAGAAATTCTTCAAATTAAAGGGACACTGCGTCGAGGATAAGAGGGGTCTCACTTTTATCTACATATGCTGATAAACGTGCCTGCTAACGCGTTACGCTTCGCTTCACTGTTAACATGCAGTAGTTTTTATTGCAAATTACTTCAATTGTCTGAAATTGGGGATCTGTGACTCGTTACCAGACATGTTAAACAGCAAAAGTAGATAAGTCTGATCTCATATGTATCCTCGATGCGGTGTCCCTTTAAGATTATAAAATTAAATCAATTTCAATAATATACATTTAAATACTAATAATCAATGTCCCGTTTAATTACAAATGTTTATGAAACGAGTGAACTATTTCATATTTAACGAGCAAAAGCGAGTTAGATATACCCCTCACCAGTTCAATAACATGCTATTAAACATGGCTAAATTAAGAACTTCATTAATTACTCGTTGGTTTAAGTCGTGCTAACTTACACCAGTTGTATCACAAAATGTGACAATCGCAATTTCGGCTTTACTTTGCTTTTCACCATTCTAATTTGAGTGGGACGAGTTTGTATGAGAACATATTTTATGTTTGATATCAAAATGCCAAGATATATCACCATAATTATTTTGCCATCCTTCTTCATTTTCATGTTTTGTAAAGATTTTGACAGATGGCTGAACGATCTTCTGAATTTGCTTAAAGGGGCAGTAGCACGATTTTTCGCTGAAATAAGTCGATGTAATGTATTTGAAAAATAATGTCACAAACAGTAAAAAAAACCTTCTAAAAAATGAGTGGACATGGTTCCGTAAAGTCATGGGAATCGTTTTTGTATTTCGAAATAATAAAATGTGTTCACAATAAAATGGCCGCCATGCAATTTTTGCTTTATACGCAACACCGTTTTTACCACTAGGGATAATTGGTTTGTGTAATAAGATGTTTTACCGTCTAAAGTTAATATAAATGACATAAACTATCATACAAATATATATGGGAAATTTTAAAAAAGTATAATTTGAAAAATACGAGCTACTGCCCCTTTAAGAACTGTACTACGTTTTGTGTCATCAGGTACGTAGTTGATCTGGGACGGAGAATGCTGAAAAACAAAGGACTAGAACCGCCATCAACAGAGGAGATAATCAGTCAGGGAGGAAAATTTCTGAGATCAGACACCTCATTGCCATCCTTCGAGACCTTGATGTCCAAGGGAGGTGAGGTCATCGGACAATTTGCTGACGTAAGCAGCAAAGCGGACGGAGTCAGCCATCATTATGACATGGATAGAAGACACCCAGTACACATGTAGAATACACCACGTTGATAAAAGATCCTTCCAAGCCCAACGACCAGACACAAGTGTAACACAGGACAACTCTACTGATTCCTATACAAGCAAAACATGTAATGTCTAACAGACTCAAATTCAAAGTTCTCCTACACTTTGACATTTTCGATAATTTAAAAATATTTTTTTAGAAGTTTGACGTTTTAACTGAACGTTGTTATTAAAATTTCCCCGAAACATTCTTCTTTGAAAAATACATCAAATAAATGGATGGAATCATGAATCATGAATGTTCTTGTCATTTGTTCTCGAAGAACACGTTAATGTATTGATCTGTTTTAGAAACGTTAAACACAACACTAAACACTAAACATATTTTTTAACATTTGCAAAGTGTATGGACTTGGTTACGCTTGGTTATTACATTTTCATGTTGGGCGGCCGCTGTGACGGACCCGTCGCCACAGTAACATTGTGACGTCATAAGATAATTCGTCGCGTCAGACCATTGTTTTATGACGTCATAGTCATTCTTTCTCCGGATAACCGACCAATCAACGTTGAGAATCACTTGAAAACACATGTGCAAATATCACAAAAATAATCACCTGTGTCTTCTGACCCGTATGGGTAATATACTTGTGTATCTACTACCGTACTTCAGTTAGTGGGTATTACAGATGCTGAGTTTCAGGTATGTTAAGAGTTTTAGACTTCTGCTCCAGAAGCAGTCAAAATCAACAACAACTAACATCCCTCTCATGTTTCTAAACAGAAAATTTTTTTTAAAGAAGAAATCTGAAAATATCAAAAGGCACCACTTCAGTTAGTGGGTAATACACATGCAAAGTTTCAGGAAGATATGATGAACAGTTTTGGAGCTGTGCTCCGGAAACGAACCTGTCTCTGAACAAAGTCCAAATTCAACAAGTTTCTATGGAAATGAAACGAGGCACCACTGCAGTAAATGTGTAATACATATGTGAAATTTCAGAAAGATATGATAAATGGTTTTCGAGTTCTGCTCCGGAAACGAAATGATTACGGACGGACAGACGGACGGACGGACAGACGGACGGACGGGGCGTTGACTGTATCCCACGGTATTACATACCGGTGGGATAAAAACTGTCAAACACTGTACCTGGCAGTTCGATAAGAAGTTTTTTTAAAATAATGGATTTCAGCTTACTTCAGGGTTGGTAATGATTGTTAAACTCTTATTGCAATAAATGAAAGGTTAGACTTTGTGTTGATTCTTTACAGGTAGAAATGATATTTTTGAAAAATAAAATATGATAATAATGGGCATTTATAAAGCGCTATATTCATACACAAGGTGCATGCTCAAAGCGCATTGAAAATAAGAAAATTTAAGGTGATGAGATGAAATACTATGGAATAAAGCCTAAAAGTAATACTGGTAGCATACTGATGAGGTCATTATTTTTACATTCTCATTTAAATCAGATCGAACGTAACACTTGTACCTCGCTGCGTTTCTGATCTGAGTACTTCGAAATAGAGGTCATGTCAGCTGACTTTCACTCCAGCCAATCAGTGACGAGGCTAGAAAGTCGGACCGTCTTGTGTTGACATACGAAACAACACACTCAATTCCATATATCTAAGAAGGCCTCTGATAGATTGAATTCATTTAAAAGTGAAAGATCACAGTGAAGGTAATCTGACATGACCTCTGCGGAAAGTATTCAAACCGACGAACGATTGTTACCTTCGATCTTACTTACATGTAAATGTGATTGCTATTTTTACGGCCAAATTCAATTACAATTGTTCTGTAGATTTACATCGAGTTTGTCATTAGGTTTTCAAGTTTGTTTTACAAATAAGAGTAACCTTGTTACGATCATAAAATATATGTGATCAATAGAACAGTAGCTCCGTGAATTTTTGTGAAATAGTTGAACAAAACAAGTCACATTTATCAAACCCAACCACATTATACGTAACAGGATTAAAAACGCTATTGCACGCCGTTCTTACTGACATAAAGTGCTGTCACGAAAATATAGTGTAACAATGTCTTAATAATTGTTCTGAATCAATAAAAAGAGTTTTAAAAAGAATGAGCATGGTTGTAAGCCATAAAAGTCAATTTCCCATCGAGTAGCCATTTTAATGTGTTCATATTAAAATGGCCGATCAAAGGTAGTTCAAGTGATCTGACTGATGCAGGAATACCTAAACACTCAGAGTAGAGTTTTAAATATGGCAAGTCGGGCCCCGTTTATCCTCACAATTTGGTTACAGCTGTAAAGCTTCCTGATAGCAAGACAATCATACGGTTAGGCCCCCCAAAAAATGTTTCTGGTCTTTACAGGCTGGCAAAAATGATGCTATGGCGCGATTTTTTTTTACAACATTTTTTTTTTAATGAAGACATAAATTCCATTTTATACATACTTCTCACCAGTTAAAGAACAACTTTAGACAATTATTTATATAAATAAAGCACAAACCCTCTTAAATATGTGTTACTATTCTAAATGGTCAATAATATCGTCCCTACACTCCATTTTCAATATCCAAAGTTTTCTGAGGCAAATAATTTGAGTTATCTGCCTCTTTCTTTTTTGTAAAACCTAGAAAAAAAGACCTGAGGCGTGGGTTTGAAACTGATGAGGGCGGAAACCAGAAACAAATTCTTATCAACATAGAAATGTATAGAGGAGATTTGAAATACTATTGTGCGGATGTTCGGGTTTTCGGATATACAGGGTCCGGTTTAAAGAGGTCTCACTGTAGTCAACTTTTTTGTTGTCTGAACTTACATAATCGCATGACACCTACAAATCTACCTCTCACATTGAAAACCTCCTCCAAATTGCCGTATTATACGTGACACCATTTTCTTCCAATATGGATAACAGTTTTCAATGAATACGGCTTATCAAACCGTGTAATGAGATGTTTTACCATATAACGTAAGAATATATTGTATAGGCTTTAATAATAAATAGCAAATTTGAGAAACAATGCGCAAAAAACGTGCTACATCTCCTTTAATATTAGACCAATTGTATCTGTAGTATAATGAACTAATTTGTATTATTGGGGCTTATAGGACACATTGCATTGCAAGTCTTGTTCCATTTAAAATGCATGGAATGCATTCGTTAACAGATAAAAGTATGATAAATGATAAATGATAAAAGTATTTTGTAATACTGCTTATTTGAATTTATTTGAATGGATATTATATTTGTTGTTACTTCGAATTGTACAGCACATCGGACAAACAAAACCAATATAACATTCGACTTCTACAGAAATTTAAATTACAATATTAATATTAATCTGATTTAAATAAATTGTGTCATTGGGAATCAATTTTTAAATAAATGTAATGCAAAACAATATATTAGATTTTAAACATAAACATAAACAAGAACAACTTAGAAGTAAATATATTCTCCATTCTTCTTACTCTTCATACTCGCTTCCGTCGACATAAGATCCAAGGAAATATCAGTAGGCCCAGCGTCTCCGATAATTACCTACAGATCAATGTACGGACCAATATATCTGTCTCGGTGTGTAGGTTAAGCATATTTTCGAAAAGCTGTAACTCAGAATCAAACATGGCTTCAACCTTTTGGTTGAAAAAACCTATATCAACGGGCAAAAGAAACGATACCATTAAAAATACAATTTATTCAAATCCAGGAGCGATACATACGACTGATATAGAGGTACATCACGTCTTCAGATACTTAACTAAATTTGAAATTACAAAACATTATCTGTTCATATTTCTGAGAAACACGTTTTTCAGAAATCATCACTTTCGAATCTCATAAACTAGACGTGATAGGAGAGTCAAAAAGGTTTTTTTTGGTTGTTTTTTTTATGACGTCATACAGTTATTCCAAGAAGGTACATCTTCTACTTAACATTACATCAAGAAAACCAATTTGAAACAGCAATTTCAGCACCCGATGTTTGTTTAAACATTTATTAAATGTTACGTATTATACTCTCATGAATGAAAAGCTTTATATCTCTTTACGAGATATATTCTCCTCAGAGACATTCAGAATCAAAATAGTTTGTGCCGGTGTAAGATTAAAAACGTACCCGCGTTGAAAACATACCCGGGGTCATTTTCCAATGCCTCGGGTCTTTTGTCAACGTTGAATGATTACACAGTCGGGTAATTATTCAACTTTGAAAAAATACACGAGGTGTTGAAAAGTGACCCCGGGTCATAATTCAACGTTAAAAAAGTATTCGCCGGGTGTGTTTTCAACGCGAGTACGTTTTCAATCTTACACCGGCTTGACTGTTGAAAACTTGGTATCGTTTCTTTTGTTTCTTAGTGTATCCCACAGGAGTTCTCCAAATGGACAAATGACCTTTTCATAAAACGCCTGTGTGTTGTCCAATGACAATTTTAATTATTTATTCGTCCAACATCTCCATACGGACAATAACTATAAGGAGAGTCCATGATACCGAGGATATGGTAAGGTTGTTGACCCTGATAGGAAGGAAGAACCAGAGGATGCGAAGTAGAATTGTTTATCTATATTATCAACCGTTTTTAAGTTTAAAACACGATTTGTTCTCGCGCTATCGAATATCCCTGGTAAATATAATAGTTTTAGAATTCTAGGAAAGAGAAAAACAACACACATTAAACATTTAATTGACGTTAACCACTGTTTTCAAATTACATGGCAAATCGTTCTCAGAGTTTATTTTATAAGGTTGGTTAACCTTAACATATCTGATAACATACTTACTTTACTGTTTGAAATGGTTAAAGACAAATCATATGGCTCATTAGTGTTATCGTTTGTCAACAATTGACTCATGAAACTACGTTACAACCCTGTAACATATGTTCCTAGCATATATAGTAAATGAAATAGGTAATCATTAAAAATGTACTTCAAACATTCGTAACTCAATATTGTCAAATTTATAAGACATTTAATTCCTAAGGCGACAGCTGTAGGTACATCACAACACCTAGATTATTCAAATAAAAAAAAGGAACATTCAGTGATGTTATTTGCTGTTTTTACTACAAAGAGTTTTGATGTTATTCAGTATATATACCCAGCAAACACAAAACGTTTTAAAAACGTTTCCTGAACGTTTCCAAGCAAAACTTTAGAACGTTTATAGAAACGTTCCTGTGTTTGCTGAGTTTTGTTATTGTCATACACAGTTTAGAAGAAAAAAAACATTTGAAAATTTTTTGGACAGAATTTTTTGTAAATCTTGCAAACATAAACATTTGTTTGAAGTCCAGCCTTTTTCTTTCAAGTTCATCATCAGCGTGATATGCTAGATGACCAAGCCATTTAATAAATATGTTATCTTGGTTAACTCCTTCACGTTCCTAACTAATAGGAAACCAAAAATCCGAAAACAACTACACAAACATTTTGTAGGTTGTTACACTTTTTATGTTACGGGAAACTTAAATTATTCATGATGTTTCAAGCACTATCTTATGAAATTGACATAACAACATAAAAGAAGCTTGTTTTGTTAATACTTTCCGTGAATTGTGTTTTTTTAGATTGACAAATGCTATTTACGAACGCATGTGGCATATCAAGTGCATGTAATTTCATAAAATATTAGCATGTTTCTTTCCAAAACAAAACCCATGTCTCCATATTCCTCTTTCTCCTGAATCATACAACTAGTGTGCAATTTCCAAAAAGATGAATAGGTGGTTATCATTAAATTTAGAAAATACCGTAAATCCGGCGATAAGTAATTTCGAACACCGAATTGACGCAGCTATCATTCAAGACGGCGATTTTTCAAAGCCGGCGATTGTTTACTGGTAATCTGGTTGTGTCTGCAGTGCCTTTAACACAATTGTTAATTAATTCTGTCTGAACTCGCAATATCGAATGAGATCTACAAATCTAAACTGTCAGGCAAAAGAAAGTACTCACCTCCGTTAGTTTCGATTAACTCAATGAAGACAAGGAAATTTACACCGACATAACTTCTACCATGTTTAAAATGTGTGCAGAATCAGGCACACTCAATAGTATCCACATAGAATGTGTCTTACATGTCTATGAACTGTTGTGTATCATCAAACATATTTTGTGCAAAAACTTGAAATTAAAAATTTCACTTTTTAAAAAATATATTTAAAAACATGCAGACGTATTTATTGACTGCTGACTAAGCACCTGTAATTTTCAGTTTTAGATTATGACATAAACAAAACTTGAGATATTTTCAATTTAAAATCATACATAAGGTAAAATCTACAGAAGTGAGTACTTTCTTTTGCCTGGCAGTTTACCTCTCACATATAAGAGTTGTTGCTTACGGTGCACCTTATTTATACCAATACGGGTAACCGTCTTCTATGGGCGCAGGTTATCGGGTCGTGGTATTGAGATGTTTTACCCTCTAAGGTAACACTATCTTGTATAAACTTCAATTATAAATAACAAAATTGAGAAAAAAATATTATCTTGATCTTGTCATATGTTGATTCTTCAGTTACGTTCTCGGAAAACCTCAGCAAAAAAAACCCATAATAATACCTCAAACTCCCTTCTCCATCCTTTCCCCTTTAAATGAAATTATCCGGAAGCAGTAAAGCTGGTTTTAACTTTGACTTCTGAATGCGGTATGATTGTTCATTGGATAGAAAATGCTTCAACACAAATACCATATATTCACTGGAAGACTATGTAAGGCTAAATATCCATAGCTGTTTAATAATGTTATAAAACAAAGCATAACTTTTTCATGTAATTAAATTAGCACATATATATCTGTCCTTACAGTAAAATAGAGCCGTTGGCTCTGTTGCTCATCAGGAATTGCGTGATTGAATATCTAAGATTGAAGATCTAAACAAATAGAGCCATTGACTCTGTAGGTAAGCCTTTTGCATTCTTTATAGTCTAAGGTAGTTTTTCATATAAACCAAAGGTCACAAAACTTGATAACTATTAGTTAGACAAACAGGCCCTGACAGGTACTAATTGCTAATTCAGATATCAGCAACTGCTTGATAGGAGGTTATTAAATTAAATGCAGTTAAAATCCTGTTAAAGGATGGCTCACACTTAGTAATTTAAAGGCACAAACATGCATACTTTTGATTTTATAACTCAGATGAAAAACATGTTTTTAATGAAGCAAACATTAGTTTGTATGTGTACAACCCGAATCTTTTAATAGCTTGAAAATCTTCATTATAAGGAAAATAACATCGAAACTTACAAGTCTTAGTCTCTATCATAAAAAAGAAGATATCATATTTGAGATGATTTTGATCAAATGAACAAGCTTAAGTGTACATGTTATAAAGACGTAATTTCTGTACAAATGGTTTTGGAGAGAAAGTCGTTTAAAGATTTATGGTGAACACATTGAAATGGACCCGCATGGCTCAACCGAATCATACATTCGTTTTAGAACTCATTTTATTGATTTAGGAGTATTATTTAGCCATTGGTAAAACTTATTTTTATTTTCACATTTTAACGAGAGCACTATATTTCAGTAAGAAAACCATGCTACAGCGCCTTTATTGGATCGGTCTATTCTGTAACCTATCTAAATTATGAACCTTTCAGTGATAAAAAAGTGATTTGACTCACAATTCGTGAAATGGTTGTTTTGGTAAAGTGAAAGTGACTTGCCACGCTACAGTCACATGTGACATTTCAAACGCCAGATATATTTATATTTGCATACAATCATGGCATACAAATGTCTTTGCACAGTGCACACGTTAAACCGAAGTACACATAGATGTAATTTCTTTTCAAGGTGTATTTGAAAGCATAGTTACACCAAATTTCTAATAGATATAGATAAGTTTAAATAGTTTTTGAGTGTTGATAAAAAGTGTGTTTTAAAAAGTTTTCAATGTGCACTCAAACTCGCATCATTTTTATTTTCTATAATGCGGAGTGGAATCGTTAAAAATAATCAACGAAGATCAAGGCGACATCATAACGACCCCGCGGTACATCGCTACATCGTGTGAAACAAATCAGGGAAAAGAAAAATGTAAACTATGTATATTGTTATGCATAATAAAATCTAACTTTATACTAAAACATTTAAGATGGTTGTTACTGTTTGTTATATTTCAGATGTTAATACTGGACAAACGATGTACATCACCAAATTCAGAATAGGGCATAGCGTCATGCAATTGAACAACACAATTTCAACACCTGTCAACTTCAAAGCCACCTACATCAACAATTGGCCTCTATTCCAATCAACTGTAATTATTGTTTGTTTTATAATTTCAATAAAGCCAAATGGCCTCCCTTAAACCTACAGGCCATTGCTTATCCACCATCCAAGTACTTACTCCCCTCATGTTTGTATTGCACATTCTCACTTTATACCATTATCATGCTTTACCTCCCTCATGTTTGTATTAAAAGCCCCATTGTATACCATTCTCATGCATGTTAATCTCCCTGATTGAGTTTCCTCACTAATTGTTTTGTTTGCTATATAAATTTATCACATTTTGTTATTTCCTTACATTCCACCCGATGAAGAAGTGAGTATATACTCCGAAACGTCGCGTATTTTCACATTAAAGAAGTTGTTATCCAGAAAATCTTTCTGTTCTTACCACTTCTAAATGCCCTTCAAAGACCCAACTCAATCGTAGTTTTTGTAGTATTTATTTTGGTCATGACTGAAGTCGTTTAAATAATTGAAATACAACTTACATTTCAACTTCAATGTTGTATTCAAGTCCACAAGAGAAGTATGTGTAGAAACAAATTCGTTTTACAGATGAGTCACGTCATATTGAATTGATCACGTGGATACGTCCGGAGAAAAGGGATTGGATAAAGGACGGCCTTCTGATGGGTTGTAAAGTTTAGCAATTGGAATTAAAACGCTCCTGGTAGCGAAATCGTAGGAGCACTAACCATTGGGCAGACATTGGTCGATTTTTGAGTAGTGTGTGGATCAGGTGATCACGTGGATTCGAATCTTACGTGGCACTAACCGTGTATATATAGCGAGGGAGAGGGGTTCTTGTTATCTACGGGTGGCCATGGCAACCACGACGGATATACTCGTATTGGCGATAATTCTGGTGGGCCTGAATGGTGAGTACTGTACATGTATACTCCGGAAACTCGTCTTGTAACATGATATGATCTTTTATCTCCTCATATATACAGTCATATTCAATTGGTCAATATATTTCAGTATGTACGCACGTACAAGTTGGAATAAAGTCAATATTTTCAACAGAGTGACAAACGAGTTACTGCTGCCGAGCAAGTCGATTTTGAATGCATGTGATAGGTACATTGTTTCTGAATGTCTGTATTTACAATTCCATATATCTCAGTATGATACTATTATTTTCATGTCTGTTCAAATACACTTTGGGTGCTGAAGTTGCTTTTTCATAATGGTGTTTGGCCAGAAAGTTTATCAAGAATTAATGAAATTTAGAAATACGATTAATAAAATATGTTATATAAATAACCTCCTTGGGTTAAATTTGTTGGCGCACCTTTACTGCATAAAGCGATGAAACAAACTAAAAAGTCCCTTTTGACTCTCTCATCTCATTTAGTTGAGGAGATACCAAAACGACGATTTCTTAAAACATGTGTCTTTCAGGTATATGAACAGAAAATGGTTTGAAAATGCAAATCTGGTTTAATTGTCATCTGAAATCATGATCGAACTCTAATTCAGTCGTACATGGATGTATCAAAGGTGGATTCACATATCCTTTAATTTGTATAGTGAGGTTTCTTTTGCACGGGGATTTATCTTATAGAGCTATATATTTCGTACTTAGGTTCCCCACAGTGAGTGAAATTTTTTGTGTTTGTGAAGATTTCGTATATAATGTTTTTAATGTAGATGTTGCATGTGACATGAGTTGTGTATTAATAGATCAACTGTAAGTAAATCATCAAGTGACACTCAAAAGTTATCAAACATGCCAACACTGGAATTCAAAGTTGCTGCATATTTACTTCATTCATAGTAATTTGAAGGCTTCTTTTGATGTCTTTCAAATTGTTGGTTTTCTTCTGTTCTCTATTGTTAAATTTTGCCAAGAATGTAACGGTATATCAAACGGGACTGATATCAGTGGATGATAATAATAATGATAAGTTTAACGCCTAATATCCAACGCAATGCTGTCCTGTGGTGGTACATTATTATTATTATTATGAATGAATTGTACTTTCGGTACCGCTACCAAGCGCTCCGCCCAACATTATACAGCACGGTGCCAAAAGTGTTGCAAGAATCGCCGTTTTCCCATAAGGTCCCTTGTTATTTCAGTGTAGCATAAATAATGTTCATGATCGTGACAGTGAAAGAAAATTTATAAAATTCAACATCATTAATACAAGTATTTGCAATGGATTTGCGTAAAATATTGTGTAACTATGTGTTCGGGAGCGGCATTGATATAAGCCTATTGAGCTTGTTTGCCAATCCCTTTTCTTTCTGAAATAAAATATGTTTAAACCAAATGTTCGTTCTGTATGGAAGAGAAAGAAAATGTGGAACATGTGTTTTACTATTGTAAGCGTATCAAAAAGTTTTGGTCTTGCTTAGAAAGCGATTAAAAAGACAAAATACCGGATTTTGCCTAAATTCTTAGAGTCTTTTTTGGTTCCCAAAATTCAGATCACCTTACCAATCATACCATTCTCCTAGCCAAAATTTTAAAAAATATACATAATATGAGCATAAAAAGGAAAGTCCCAACATTAAAAAAGTTTATCAAATATAATGAAAATAGAGAAATATATTGCAACAAAGAACAACAAAGGCTTTATATTTGAGCAAAAATTGAGACCAATGGTGAACGATAATCTTCAGTAGTTGAAATTGCAACTATCCCAGTCTTCATGTTCAAATATGTATTAATAATGAATGTTGCAAGACTTGAATGTATGTAAAGAACTTTGAACTGAATAAAAAAATATCCCCAAAAAAACTAAACTTTCAAACTGGCGTTCAACATACAATCTTCTTTAAAACGACTCAAATCTTCGACGAATCGATAGCTTGTTTATCTGGCCATTTCCTGTTGTTGAATAAGACATGACTGATTAAGTGGAGCATTTACAGGGGTTTTAGTTTAAACATATTTTATTCACAGAGAATCGGATTGGGTTGTCCAACTTAGAACACCATCTCATTGGTATATACATAGTACACAAATATAATGAGGGGTTTTGTAGGAGGGTCCGGTTCTTAGAAGGTGATTTTGTAGAAGTGTAATTATGTTTAAGTAAATTAAGTAATTATTTATATTTTTCTTATTTCTTGTTGATATATTATGAGGATTGTTTTTGTGCTTTCTACAACAGTGATTTGTTCTGTTTATAGTGAAAGTTTATAAGAAACTGAATATTTATTTTATCAAATAGGTCTAACCAATGGGGGTACCGTCCCCGATGACGTGTATGTGCATTGTGGGAAGGATACCTGTTTGAAAAGTTCTACCTGTAATGCGGCAGAGAGTAAGTGCGACTGTCCATCCGGTGAAATTGGAAATGCCCGTTTCGAGTGCGCTGATGCAGGTATGTATATCTTGATTAGAGTTACCCATTCTCTTCCAACAGAAATTACTCCATTCAGATTGCCGATCCTACATTCTCTTCCCACAGAGGTTACTCCCTTCAGATTGCCGATCCTACATTCTCTTCCCACAGAGGTTACTCCCTTCAGATTGCCGATCCATTCTCTTCCCACAGAGGTTACTCCCTTCAGATTGCCGAGCCTACATTCTCTTCCCACAGAGGTTACTCCCTTCAGATTGCCGATCCTACATTCTCTTCCCACAGAGGTTACTCCCTTCAGATTGCCGATCAATTCTCTTCCCACAGAGGTTACTCCCTTAAGATTGCCGAGCCTACATTCTCTTCCCACAGAGGTTACTCCCTTCAGATTGCCGACCCTACCCTTCCCACAGAGGTTACTCCCTTCAGATTGCCGATCCTACATTCTCTTCCCACAGAGGTTACTCCCGTCAGATTGCCGATCCTGCATTTTCTTCCAACAGAGGTTAGTCCCTTCAGATTGCCGATCCTACATTCTCTTCCCACAGAGGTTACTCCCTTCAGATTGCCGATCCTACATTCTCTTCCCACAGAGGTTACTACCTTCAGATTGCCGATCCTACCCTTCCCACGGAGGTTACTCCCTTCAGATTGCCGATCCTACATTCTCTTCCAACAGAGGTTACTCCCTTCAGATTGCCGATCCTACATTCTCTTCCCACAGAGGTTACTACCTTCAGATTGCCGATCCTACATTCTCTTCCCAAAGAGGTTACTCCCTTCAGATTGCCGATCTTACATTCTCTTCACAAAGAGGTTACTCCCTTCAGATTGCCGATCCTACATTCTCTTCCCACAGAGGTTACTCCCTTCAGATTGCCGATCCTACATTCTCTTCCCAAAGAGGTTACGCCCTTCAGATTGCCGATCCTACCCTTCCCACAGAGGTTACTCCCTTCAGATTGCCGATCAATTCTCTTCCCACAGAGGTTACTCCCTTCAGATTGCCGAGCCTACATTCTCTTCCCACAGAGGTTACTCCCTTCAGATTGCC
Organism: Gibbula magus; assembly: GCA_936450465.1. Lineage (NCBI taxonomy): Eukaryota > Metazoa > Mollusca > Gastropoda > Trochida > Trochidae > Gibbula > Gibbula magus. Next base: position 30,443,248 of record OW388298.1, on the reverse strand, counting down.
GATCCTACATTCTCTTCCCACAGAGGTTACTCCCTTCAGATTGCCGATCCTACATTTCCTTCCCACAGAGGTTATTCCCTTCGGATTGCCGATCCTACATTCTTTTCCCACAGAGGTTACTCCCTTCAGATTGCCGATCCTACATTCTCTTCCCACAGAGGTTACTCCCTTCAGATTGCCGATCCTACATTCTTTTCCCACAGGGAACAGGTCAATTAGGCCGCATGACAAAAGGCCCGCAAAACAGAAAAGTCAAAAGGGCCGCAAGAAAGTCAAAAGGGCCGCAAACCCCTAGTCAAAAGGGTCTCACCAAAAAAGTAAAAAAGGCCACATCAAAAAGACAAAAGGGCCTCAGACCCCTAGTCAAGTGGGCCGCATATAAAAAGTAATAATAATATCTTTTTATTTTTTAGAATCAATACATGTTATAAGGTATAAGATTTGTGTTGATATTTGACATGTGCTTGTCATTTATTTCATCATCGTTCCTACTAGCTTCAACGAGTGGGATGTCCCTTTAGCTCAACTTGTAGAGAGGTCCCGGGTTCGAATCCCCCTGGATGTTGAAATTTGTATTTTCACTCCTGCTACATATGTATAATTTAGCGACAGTGGTGTGAAACTCTTCAGTGTGAGAGGTACATGTAGGTTAATTTTGTAGGTCTCATGCGAATTTGAGAGTTCAGACAGCAATATTCTATCATGGTACTATGTTTAAAACACTACTTTCCATTTCATCATTGTAACATACACTACTCTGAGTGTTTAGGTATTGCTACAGTGGTAAGACCACTTGAACTACCTTATTGTGAACACCTTAAAATGGCAGCTCGAAGGGAAATGGACTTGCATGGCTTAACCAAACAATGCAAATTCGTTCTAGAACTATTTTTATTGATTCAGAAGTATTATGTAGCCATTGGTAACACTTATTTACCTTTTCATGAGATCACTTTATTTCAGTAAGAAAAATGTGCTACAGTGCCTTTAATACCATTTCTTTTATAATATATTTCAGAAATTATACATCAAGCTGCCAATCATCAAACATTTCCATAAAGAAAATAACTGAATTATTTCAAGGCTTTCAAATATTAAATTACTGTATTAATTTCATGTGATTCTATACAAAGAGATTAACAAAAGGCTGGAAATGAACTTGAGTATGTGTACTCCGCATGCAGTGCCCTTGGGACAAATCAGGACTTAAATGGATTAACTGTTAATTAGTGCTACTAACTGGTTACTTTCTTTAAAGCAGTAAATACATGCTAATTTCTTTGTTTTTGTGAGATTTATTTCGATGAAAACAAATGTATGTGAAAGAAACATTTATTTTGAGTTTTTAGGTAAATGATTTCTACTCAAGTCTCAATCTGTAATACCTTTCATAAAATAATTATTTTGATGATTTCAATGCTACTAAGAGTATTTATTAGACATTTAAAATAATGAGCTGTTTTTTTAAACATTTGTGAGCATGTGTGCATGTAGCTTTGTTTTACAGTGTGTGAATGATCTGTACTAAAAAGATTTGTTTTCTATATACTTCTGGCTGATGGAGTTACCAGTTATTTTGTCTCATGCACAAACATTGAGTTTAGATTATTAAACCTACATTAGATTGTAAATCATGCATGGATTCAGGTACAGAACCAGTGATATATGAATGTATGTAAGTTTAATCTGGGGAAATCAACTCAACCATTTTATAACTATCTATTTCTATGCCTGTTGTGATCTTTTGGAATAACATAATAAAACATTTTTAAATACCTAAAACACTCAGTAGCGAATGAATACAATTAACTTTTTTAAGATTAAAATATAATTTTCTATATTGCAAAGTACAGTGTTTTAAAATCTTTCCTCACTTAACAATGATGGACTTATCTTTATTCTTCTTTCAACTTTCTCCAATTGATATCTTGTCAATTGAATTATAAGACAATAAAACCTCAAATATATCTAATACAGTATAATTTGTACAAATGCAAAGCCAATATTATGACACACTTTAAAACAAAAGATATTATTATTATTAATTTTTATATGCGGCCCACTTGACTAGGGGTCTGAGGCCCTTTTGACTTTTTGATGCAGCCTTTTTTAATTTTTGGTGGGGTCCTTTTGACTAGGGGTTTGCGGCCCTTTTTACTTTCTTGCGGCCCTTTTGACTTTTCTGTTTTGTGGCCCTTTTTGTCATGCAGCCTTTTTTACTAGGACCCTTCCCACAGAAGTTAGTCCCTTCAGATTGCCGATCCTACATTCTCTTCCCACAGAGGTTACTCCCTTCAGATTGCTGATCCTACAATTCTCTTCTCACAGAGGTTACTCCCTTCAGATTGCCGATCCTACCCTATGTTGTTTTGGCCTAAGAGTAATTGAAGGGTCCAAATGACTGGGTGTCTAAAATAGCCATAAAATGCAACCAAACTCTTCAAAAGTGCTCAGATTACGTTTTTCTGATAGCTGAACTAATTATCTATAGCATGATATATAACATGATATCTTTGAATTTGGTTGCAGGTTATAACTTTACATGGAAATCGGGTCATTTCGCAATTTGGTTGCAGTCCCCTATAGGCAACTGCAACCAAACTTTTTAAACATCAAAATACATGTTTTCATCAAACAGAACAGCCTTGACTTGACACAATTTGGTTGCAGAAGGAAAATATCATGATCTGACGAATGTTGGAACTTACCTTGCCTTTTATTTCAATATTTACAGTTAGCGGAAACTTCTTAGCGATCGTTATCGAGTCCGGTTTTCGATCATGTCATATTATCATGTTGCTGTCATTTCTAATGCTATAGATAGAAACTACCCAATAACCTTGTTAATTTAACATTTCCTACCATAAGGCATGTCTTGGTAGGTACTTTTGAAACATTTTGTCCAAATTTAAGCATTAATTTACGTTTTTGTTTACAACCAGCTGACAACGTGGCCGCGAGGTGAATTCGAATTGTTGTCAAATCTTATCACAATTCTGATTGGTTGTCATAGATATCTTTGATTGCTAAATTAGTTTTATAGGAAATAAACAGCATTAGGTTATTTTAATGAATAGTTTCTATCTAGAAACGTGAATAAAAGCAACCAGAATTAATAAACATGCATTTTGTTGTTGTTGTTGTTGTTAGAAATGGTTGATACGGAATGAGCCAATGGGAGGATGCGTTACATACATTAGTTTCATTACGTCATACACTTAGCGAGAGAGAACTTGCCGAAATGATTCAGAAAATGTCATCGTATTTTTGTCAAATTTAGTAAATTTGAAAACCTCTGCAACCAAACTAATCTTATGTGCTTGTCAACACACTATTTTTTTCTCTGCAACCAAATATTTATTTGCCAAGGTAGGAATAACGATGAATAATTGCTGTAAATAAATTTGGTTGCAGATCCCTATAGGGGACTGCAACCAAATTCACTAAATACGATGTTTCAAGTACATTTCTGTCCTGCAACCAAATTTTCTGATGTCAGATATGATATGTTATGTTATAGAAAATTATCTCTGCTATTTTGATCACTTTGTATGATCAGTTTCTCTTACTTGAGTAGCATTTAAACATCATTATGGAGCCCCCGTCATTTGGACCCTTCAATTACTCTTAGGCCGTTGTTTTTCGCTTGAAATCGATAGCAGAAGCAAATTCCCCTAGCGGAGGAAAGCTGAACTTCATCCGCTATCACTGCTTCAAAACCAATGAAAACTCATCTTTCAGCAACCAAATTGACCGAAGATCTTGGCATTTTACTCTTAAGGGTCTTGCTCATATGTCTAATGTAAATAACACAAATGAACTATTTTTGGTACCTGTCTCTGATTTGGTCTTCTTGATGTAAAAGCATGTTTTTGATCAATACTTTTCACAAAATTAAATAGCATATTTCGAGGAAAACACATTAAACGAGAAAACGTTGGTCCTACGTTTATGTTATCATTATGACGTGTCATGAGCAAGTGCCACTTTTACAACGGCGTCGCTGATTGCACAACTAGATTCAATTGCAACCAATCAGGACACTCTCTTTCTGCCCCCGATTTTAGCGTAAAACAACAGAGGGTAGGATCGGAAATCTGAAGGGAGTAACCTCTGTGGGAAGAGAATGAGAGTTACCATAACATATGAAATTAATACTTTCCCCGGAAAACGTTCATGTGTTATATTCTACAGCAAGACGGCACTAGTATAATACAATTGTTTGTAATCAAAATGATTATATGTGTGACGTCATAGTGTTGATGCCGTCGTCACAGTGAAATAGTGACACACAGACATCGAAAGTTTATCTCAATGTCGACTATTAAAACATTCAGATTAATGGCGGCAAGTAATATATAAACTGATGTGCAAATGAAAGTATAACACTTAGAGAATAACCAACGAGGTACGAGTGATTACGGGAAATATCCATGAGTCTAAATAATGTTCAGCCACGAGCTTTAGTGAGTGGCTCTGAACATTATTTAGACGAGTGGATATTTCCCGTAAACATTCGTACCGAGTTGGTTATTCTATATATTACCCATTATGCGATTAAATTGACCAAATTACACTTGGTTATTACATTTTCTTGTTGGGAGGCCGCTGTGAAGGACCCGTCGCCACAGTAACATTGTGACGTCATAAGATAATCCGTCGTGTCAGACCATTTTTTTATGACGTCATAGTCATTATATCTCCGGGTAACCGACCAATCAATGCTGAGAATCACTTGAAAGCACATGTGCAAATATCACAAAAATAATAACCTGTGTCTTCTCACCCGTATATATATCTGTATCATATTTTCAATGTCAAGTTTCTCATGTTTCCGAAGTCGTATTCAAAAAGTGAAAAGTGTTAGAAATTAGTCCAAAAACTAAATCAGTCAAAGCATACCTTTACGTGGGGTTGTTTAAAAATAATATATAATTATATTATAATTCCCCAAAATTAATTTTGATAAAACAGATATGTTCATCGACATATAACACTTACTCTAAGTGAAAATAAAAAACATTGTACCTCGTTCTGCATACATTGACAACTTTTTTAAACATGGTAGGGGTCATGTTGGTGTAAATTTCTTTTCTTATCCCGGTCTACTTGATATAATGATATTTTAGTTAAAAAATAAAACAGTCACCAATTAAGTGATTCAAACTAGCACCGAAAGGTGTTATTGTATCGTGTCATAATCAAATGCATCTCATTTCTTTAAAGTATTGAATTAATCGAAAACAAGTTAGTGTTATACTTTTTTTTGCTCGTTAGTTTACAACTTATCAACATACACTGTCGGTCAAAAGAAACACCTACCAGATATCATATGAGTTTTCGTAAAAACTATAATGAACAGTTTAGTAATATTATAACATTATGACCATTTCTGCATAATATATTTAAATTTCAGAAGTTGTCATGTCACAAAAGAATGGCTATTGTTGAATGAGACTACAGAATTGTTCAGTTTTCGATCAGTGCTTGATCAGAAACACATTTGATACAGATTTTCATACAACCACGCGCAACAATACAGGCAAGCATTCGCATTAAAGTGGTGATGACCCAACATATGTACATGGTTACGGTGCGTGAGTGAATCAACCAGAAATGGGCGTGGTTTTCATAAACCATATATTTCTCACTATCTAAATGACAAGTATTTCTAATATTAATCATTGTTTCAGCATAACGTGGAGACCACCAATAATTATATTTCAGAAAGTGTCTCATCTTTCATTTTATAAGGAAAATCAAGTAGGCGCTTCTTTTGGCCGACAGTGTAATAACAAATATACTTTCTGGTGTGTAGTTACAAAGTTAATAACATAATCCAAATGTATTTGACTTATTTTGCACAAAAACCCCTGCAGGAAACAAATGGAGGTCTGTCGCAGTGCACTGTTTGGTTAAATCGGGTGATTATTTCCAGAGTTGTGAAATAACTTTGAGCGCCTGGATTTCTCATTTCAGCCTGACGCTATCTGAGCTCCAAATCCCACATGGGCTCCGTTCCATAACAGCGAGTGCTTATAATTGCTCATTGATCGCTCAATATAGCGCTCAAGTACCGCTAAAGTACCGCTCAAGTACCGCTCATTCTCTCTTGAACGACACAGTGTAAAAATGATTGCTCGCCTTGCTACGTAGCGCTACATTGAGCAATTGCGTTCAAGAGAGGTTTAAAATTAATCGCTCATTGACAGATTACTTTGAAAGCTCTCTTGAACATGGCCCCGTTTTAAATCAATATTTTGTGAAACTTTAGACTCTAATGTTGTCATGCTGTTCAAAATTAGTCTAAAAAGTTTCTTTAGATCTTTACTTTCAAGCTGCCATCTAAGGAAAAATATCAGGCTTTACAATCATTATAATTCCTCCTAACAGGGTTTACAATTGTCTGTGTAAACCCTCCTGAAGGGACTTACAATGCTGTAAGTCCCTCGTACCGGGTGATATGGTTTAAAAAAGTATCACGTTATATGCTAGTAGGTTGATAATACAGGACCGTTTATGGTGAAAGGATGAACACAGTTGATGACAAGTTGACCTCTGTGATGCTAAAGTGAAACATACATTTTCTTAAAATCATCAATCTGTATTACCTGAACTCCTGAACATAGCTATTGTATTAGTATTAACGGCGTTCACGTTATGAAATGCCGCAAAAGAAGAAAGTGTAGGCTGTTCTAACACTCTTTTATTTATTTCTCAATAATGATAGCAATTGCTTTGCGTGGATCTCTTTCGCTGAAAACTGTCACAGGGATTCAGTTCATACCTGCATAAATTTAATTTCGTGACGTCACATCACATTTAGCTACGCCCCCATGACGTCAGGTTCATTGTTCGTTGCGTTGTGGATATTCATTGGCTGATGAACACGTTGTAGATGGGGCTAATAGTTGGTGTCTTCATACTGTAAATAGTACTGCTCTAATTGTTGCAAATTTGTACATTTGTAGCAATGAAACCTTTTCAAAACACCAGGTACGAATATTTTTATTTATAAGTATTGACTTCAAAATTTATCAAGTTCATGGAGGTATAAACTTGAAAAAAGTTTAAAGTCAATTCTTAAATGTTTTCCAGAAAAGCAGTGCCTCTGCATCATTCAAGGGGATCCTCACTTCCACGACTTTTCCGGTGAGACGTTTACTCTGCCGATCGCTTGTGCTCACAGGATAGTGCGTTTTAATAATCCACCACATGTTATCAAAGTCAATGGGGGAGCCTGGTACTCGGACGCTGAGGGTTCAAACCAAGCCTCTATGGAAAGACGGATTCATATCAATTTGGAGTTTTTCAGCTTTCCATTCGGGATAATATTTGAAGGAAATAACCCTCCAGTAAGTAATAGTGTGAGGTCGATTGTTACCCCCCACAACCTTACCAAATCCGAGGTAGAATGGTTTCTCACCCGAAGTTTCACGATGTTATACAATTTGTTGCTGTTATACTTCGATAGAGGCACAAAACATGTAAAACAATCCTTAAGTAGAAAAAAATTATGCCGGTATAGATACAGATGTAAATCTACATGTAGATGTAGTTGATGATTTCGATCTAGATGTATGTATAGATGTATGGCACGATGTTGATGTAAATATAGGCGTTGATGTAGATGTAGATATAGGCGTTGATGTAGAATTAGATAGAAAAGTTGATGTAGCGGTAGACAAATTGATGTAGATAACAGACTTGATGTGGATGTACATGTAGATGTTGATGTAGATGTAGACGTAGATGTAACTGAAGATACACATGCAAATAACATTTAAATGTAGATACAAATTAATGTAAATGTAATGAATTTGTAGATGTTGATCGCGATGATGATTTAGATGTAGGTGTAGCTGTAGATGGTAATTTAGATGAATGTATAGATGAATGCGAATCTGTATATGTAAATACAAAATTAGATGCAGATGTAGATATGGATACAAATGCAGACACAGGCGCAGTTGTAGATCTAGATGTACGTGTAGTTGTGTGTGTAAATGTAAATGTAGACGTAACGGGAGACGTAAGTAAATGTATAGATTGAGATGGTAATGAACAAATAGATGTAAATGTAGATCTGGGTGGCGATTTCAATCAATCTTTATTTCGGTATTTAGAAGACCACAGGCCAGTAGTACAATCATGAGTAGATCACAATACAGATTATGTTCTGTTACAATATTCTTTCGATTTCGATATAGATAGTCGTTGGTTAAGATATAAATGGAGATTCAAATGAATATGTAGATGTAGATCTGGAATGTGATTTAGATGTGGATGTAGGTGTACAGCTATGTGAAGATGTAGATGTAGATATAACAGTTGATGTATATATAACAGTTGATGTACATTTAGATAGAAGTTACATACGTAAAGGAACATGTAGATGAAGTTGAAGATCTAGGTGATGATTTATATGTAGATGTAGGTAAAGATGTTTGCGAAGATGAATATGTAGATATATGACTTGATGTAGATACAAGAGTTGATTTATATATGAGAATTGATGTATAGGTAGATGCAAAAGCAGGAGCATGTAACCATACATATGTAGATACATATGAACGTGTAAAGTTATAAATATATACGTAAATGAAGATATAAATATAGACGTAAATGAATGATGTAAATGAATATATAGATTTTGATCGCGATTATGATTTAGATGTAGTTGTAGGTTGTACGAGGGTTTAGACAATGGATGAAGTTGTAGATGTAGATCTAAATCTGGATGCAGATTTAACTCTTCATTTAGATATAGTTTTAGATGTAGATTTATACGAAGATGTAGATGCAGGAATAAGTGTAGCTGTAGATGAAATGGAGATGAAGATGGTGTTAGAGATATAGATGTATCCTGAAATGTAAATATTTGCTTAGATCAAGATGTATGCGTAGCTGTAGTTGCAGATACAATTGTATATGCCATTTTATATGTTATTGTAGGTGTAAATGTAGATGGGATCTTGACGTACAAATGTAATTGTTGATACTAATTTTAGTTGTATTTTTAGATGTATATGTACGATAAGACAAAGGTCTTATGTGTACAACAAAACCCGATACAGAGGTTATGCTTGGGATTTTAAAACCTTAGGTAAGAAAGTTTAGCGGGAAGTAAGACCGAAAGCAAAGCTCATACAGGGTTATTTTTGAAAGAGAAACCCTAACTTGTAATAACATGAGTGAAGCTACATCTCATGTTGAGAATAATTAAATTGTAAGTGCTGATACAGATATCAAAAGTTGATGCATATGTATAAATAATTGATGTAGATGTAGATGTAGATGTAGACACAGATGTAGATGTATATACAGATATAAATGAACAAGATGTGGGTGATGATTGCGAAGTAGGTACAGGTATAGATGTTGGCAAAGATGTAAATATATTATTTGATGTAGAAATAAGAGGTACAGATAAGTAGATGTAGAAGTACTTGTAACTGTATGTATAAATAGAGATTAAGAAGCAACGGTTGACGTTGGTTAAGATATAGATTTAGTTGTAAATGAACAGATGTAGATGTGGTGTTTTGAACGAAGATGTAGATGTGCAGTAGTAGTAGTAGTAGTGGTACATGTATATACATACAAAGATGTAAGTTGTGATATAAGAGTCGATGTAGATGTAAGGGTTGATGTAGATGTGACAGTTGATATGAAAGTTAATGTAAATGTAAGAATTGATGTATATGTTGATGTAAGAGATGATGTTGATGTTAGCAGTGATGTAGATGTAGATGTAAGAGTCGATGTAGATGTAGATGTTGATGTAAGAGTTGAATGAGATGCGGATATAAAAAAGTTGATTGAGATATGGATACATAACAGTTGATGTAGATATAGACGTAGAAGTTGATGTAGATGTATGTGTATGAGATGATGTACACGTAGAGGTAAGAGTCGATATAGATGTAGAGGTAAGAATTGATGTAGATGTAGATGTAAGCGGTGATGTAGATGTAGGTGTAGATGTAAGAGTTGATACAGATATAGAGAGAATTGATGTAGATATAAGAGTTGATTGAGATATAGATATAAGAGTTGATGTAGATGTAGATGTAAGAGTTGATGTAGGTGTAGATGTAAGTGTTGATGTGAGGTAGATATAAGAGCTGATAAAGATATAGAAAGAGTAATTGTAGATATAAGAGTTGACCTCGAAATAGATTTAAGATCTAATGTAGATGTATATATGAGTTGACATGAGTTGTCGTAGATATAGACGTTGAAGTAGATATAGTAACAAATGAATAATAGATAGGTGTTGCTTTAGATGCAGCTGTAGGAAAAGATGCAGATGATTATACAGATGCAAATGCAGTGGTAGATCTATGTGTAAATCTATTTGTAGACGTGCCGGTAGAGATAGCTTAATATGTAAGGTGTAGATGTAGATCTGGATGGCGATGTCGATGTAGATGTAGGTAAACATGTATGCTAAAATGTGTATATAGATGTAGATAAAGATATAGATGAAGATCGAGGTGATGATTTAGACTTAGATTTAGATGAAGGTATAGACGTTTACAGAGATGTAGATGTAGATACAAAAGTTGACATAGATATAAGATATGATGCAGAAGTATATGAAGATACATATACTCAGGCGCAGATGCAGATGTACGTAAAGTTATAGATTTAGACGTAATTGAACATGTAGATGTAGATCGAGACGATGATGTAGATAAAGATATAGGTGTAGATGTAGATCGATGTGTAGCAGTAACGGTAGACGAAGTTTTAGACGCATACATGTATCTAAATCTAAATACAGATTTAGATATTCAATTAAATTTATATATAGGTGTAAGTGTAGATGTATATGATGATGTAGATGTAAAGGTAAACGCAGAGGTACGCATAGATCGCGTGTTGGTGGAGAGGTAGATGTACCTGTAAACGTAATTGTATGCGTAGATATAGATTCAGATACAAGTGTATATGCCATTTGGAGATTTCATTGTATGTGTAAGTGTAGATTTAATCTTGATGTCATGGTTGAGTTGATTCTAGTTGTACATAAAATTTATTTAAAAATAAAATGTTGATGCACATTTGATGAAAAATGAAAGTCTCATTTCAAGAGAAAATTATGTCACCCAATTATATTATATAAGTTATACTATACTATCACTATATTATTTACTAATTATTGTACATGGCAGATTGATAGTGTAATAGTCCTGATTGTCGTATATGTATACTGTCATAAAAAAAATAAAACTACAATAAATATTCAAATAGTTACCTTGTTGATTACAATTTGGAGCAAGTATTACAATTTGGAGCAAGCCTTTGCTCCAAATTGTATTAAATGGTCCACATTGTAATAACAGATCCAAATAGCAATTACAAGTGTAAATACCTGAAAACTAGTTGTAATGTTTTGATGATGATAGTCACAATGGTACATATAATATCAATAGACATTTATTTACGCCTACAGCCTTTGGTTTTTGAATTAAGAAATAAAGACCTACTAGTACTGCGACTGAAATGAGTTCTTCTTTAACACTTGAATGACATAAAAATTCATTCGGTAATCAACCTGGTAATGTCATTAATTTTCAAATAATGAAAAGAAAGTCAAATAGATCTTATTCCGAATTTTGTCTGTTTGAATATTTTTGGTCACATGCTATTGGATTTATGAGCATTATTACAATTTGGAGCAGTTATTACAATTTGGAGCAAGCCTTTGCTCCAAATTGTAATAACTGCTCCAAATTGTAATAACAGCTCCAAATTGCACTAGTGTGTAAATACCCAAAATTTGTTATAATATTATGATGATGATAGTCACAATGGTACATCTAATATCAATTGAGTTTTTTTTATACCTACAACATTTCGTTTTGCACAAAGAAATAAAGACCTACAGCGACTAAAATGAGTTCTTATTTTACATGTGAATAATATAAAAACATCATTCGGTCATCAACTTGGCAATGTCATTAATTTCTAAATAATAACATGAAAGTCAAAAAGATCTTATCCCGTGTTGTGTCCGTTACAGTTACATCTGCATCAAAACTATAGTATACATTAACAATTACGTCTTCATTCAGGTCATGTCAACGTCTACATGAACATGTACATCGTGACAGTGATAATCAGGACATGTTTTCATGTCCTTCAACGTTAACATGGCTACGTCTACTTCTACATTAACATATACATCTTCATCTACAACTTCATCTATACGTATATGACAACATAAATATGTAAATCGTAATCAACATCAACATTTACATGCACATAGATACAACTTTCAACCTTACTGTTTACACAAATGTTTTTGAAAATCAATCTTAAAATCAATACAAGCAGACAGTGTCGACTATAACACCGGCAAGTGGAAACCTGTTACAGAAATATGTATTGAACTATGCTATAATAAATTCCAAATCACTAATTAGTTATTAATTCATGCTACAGAAGAAAATGTACTTCCCGCAATAGAACACTGTCTATCTAAAAATAACCAAGTTCTGTTCCGGAAGCTATATTGTAGAACGCATTTCGTATTTTGCTCGGGAATCAAGATGTAGATGTTTTTCCATGGCTAAAAATAAAATTCCAAAGAAGGTAACAACCCCAAAAGATACATCTTGATATGATGATTGCTCCACACATCAAGTTTACTGAGCTAGGCCTTACAACTTTTTAGTTCTGGTTTGGAAACAAAATGTTAAGTATCTTTCCTTTGTAATGACTGAACAAATAAAATCCCAAAGAAGTTGAAAACCCTTTAAGTTTTTTAGTTTTGTTCCGGAAACGAAAATTCCATCGAAACAGCTAAAAAATATTATTCCAAAGAAGTCAAAAACTTCAAAAGGCACATCTACACATGATGACTATTCCACATAACTAGTTTCATTGAGCTGTGCCTTACGGTTTTTGAGATATGGTCCGAAACGAAACCCGGATGGATGGACGGACGGGCGGACGGAGGTCATTTCCATATCCCTTGCCAAATTCGTTGAGGCGGGGATAATAACAATCTTCATAAACATTGTAATTACCATTATCAAAACGAATACCGAATCAATGATCAGCATAAAACAAACATGTCAAATAATCAGAACTAAAAATATTTAAGCATACATCGACTTAATCTGTGTTATTACAACTTGGAGCAGTTATTACAATTTGGAGCACTTTTTATTACAATTTGGAGCAGCTTGACAGTACGTTTTTCGAAAATTGGGTTATTACAATGTGGAGCAGGTATGACAATTTGGAGCAGTTTTTATTACAATGTGGAGCAGGTATGACAATTTGGAGTAGTTTTTATTACAATTTAGATCAGATATTACAATTTGGAGCAATTATTACAATTTAGATCAGGTATTACAATTTGGAGCAATTATTACAATTTAGATCAGGTATTACAATTTGGAGCACTACAAGGTCGGGGTAGTGTGGTAAGGTGGGGCAAATTCTTCTCGTTGGCGATTGCTGTTGTGTTGATACTTCTTCTACTACTATATATACATATGTATGTATAGGTATCAATTTATGTCTACGTTGTGTATGAAATGAAGGGTTAAGTTTGAAACCTTCCTTTCGAGTCAATCATGAGTGTATTGGGAATATTTCACTGATAAATTTTGATATTCATGTCGTATTAATCAACAAAATATCCATTTAAAATACAACTATTTTATAAATAGACTGTTCCGCGGGAGTGTAAGGCAAATAATGACCTGCTTGCCTCGCGTTATGACGTCTTCGCGAGTTTATATGTCATAACCGTTCGGCACTGGGTCATTATTTACTACGTAAATGTGGAAACGTCAATTTTGTAAATGGTGTGTATTGAAAGAGTTCATCTTTTTGTACACAGGTGGTTGTGTATAAACACGTTAATCCCGACGCGTTAGGACTAAAAGTAAGTAAAACAAAAGATGCGGGCGGATTTTACAACGTGGAGAAGGTGTCGCCTTGGAAGACAATTGAGCTGAAAGTGAAATATAATCCAGACACGTCGACCTTTTCTCTTTTGACGCCAATTCGGTAGGTTGTTCATCACACCATTTAATAATTTTTCCCACTAGAGTCAACAATTTCATGTCCTCCTACTAGTGTTGAGAAGAGCAAACACTATTCATTTTGTTCATTCAGCTAGAGAATATTTCATTGCTTTTACAAAATATAATTAATTTTCTTTCTCATCGGGTGAAAGAATCCTTACTCAGTAAGGAGGAAAAGTTGACGAATTTTGAATTTTTATCTTCACAGTCACATACATGTAAATGGTGGTTTGTGTGGCACTTGTGGCAAGGGATCAACTTCCAATCCTTCAAGGGATTCAATTTTGCAGAGGACTCTAAACAATTTGGATTCGCCCAGTCCCATTAATGGGACCAGCATGAACATATATGGGTGAGTACACAAACTGATATCCCTACAGTGTCGTTCAGTCCCATTGATGATACAACATGAACATATATGGGTGAGTACACTAACTGATATCTGTACAGTGTCGTTCAGTCCCATTGATGATACAACATGAACATATATGGGTGAGTACACTAACTGATATCCCTACAGTGTCGTTCAGTCCCATTGATGATACAACATGAACATATATGGGTGAGTACACTAACTGATATCCCTACAGTGTCGTTCAGTCCCATTGATGATACAACATGAACATATATGGGTGAGTACACTAACTGATATCCCTACAGTGTCGTTCAGTCCCATTGATGATACCAACATGAACATATATGGGTTAGTACACTAACTGATATCCCTACAGTGTCGTTCAGTCCCATTGATGATACAACATGAACATATATGGGTGAGTACACTAACTGATATCCCTACAGTGTCGTTCAGTCCCATTGATGATACAACATGAACATATATGGGTGAGTACACTAACTGATATCCCTACAGTGTCGTTCAGTCCCATTGATGATACAACATGAACATATCTGGGTGAGTACACTAACTGATATCCCTACAGTGTCGTTCAGTCCCATTGATGATACAACATGAACATATATGGGTGAGTACACTAACTGATATCCCTACAGTGTCGTTCAGTCCCATTGATGATACAACATGAACATATATGGGTGAGTACACTAACTGATATCCCTACAGTGTCGTTCAGTCCCATTGATGATACCAACATGAACATATATGGGTTAGTACACTAACTGATATC
Source organism: Gibbula magus (assembly GCA_936450465.1). Lineage (NCBI taxonomy): Eukaryota > Metazoa > Mollusca > Gastropoda > Trochida > Trochidae > Gibbula > Gibbula magus. Next base: position 30,428,052 of record OW388298.1, on the reverse strand, counting down.
CCTACAGTGTCGTTCAGTCCCATTGATGATACAACATGAACATATATGGGTGAGTACACTAACTGATATCCCTACAGTGTCGTTCAGTCCCATTGATGATACAGCATGAACATATATATGGGTGAGTACACTAACTGATATCCCTACAGTGTCGTTCAGTCCCATAGATGATACAACATGAACATATATGGGTGAGTACACTAACTGATATCCGTACAGTGTCGGTCAGTCCCATTGATGATACAACATGAACATATCTGAGTATGTACACTAACTGATATCCCTACAGTGTCGTTCAGTCCCATTGATGATACAACATGGACATATATGGGTTAGTACACTAACTGATATCCCTACAGTGTCGTTCAGTCCCATAGATGATACAACATGAACATATATGGGTGAGTACACTAACTGATATCCGTACAGTGTCGGTCAGTCCCATTGATGATACAACATGAACATATATGGGTGAGTACACTAACTGATATCCCTACAGTGTCGTTCAGTCCCATTGATGATACAACATGAACATATATGGGTGAGTACACTAACTGATATCCCTACAGTGTCGTTCAGTCCCATTGATGATACAACATGAACATATATGGGTAGGTACACTAACTGATATCTGTACAGTGTCGTTCAGTCCCATTGATGATACAACATGAACATATATGGGTGAGTACACTAACTGATATCCCTACAGTGTCGTTCAGTCCCATTGATGATACAACATGGACATATATGGGTTAGTACACTAACTGATATCCCTACAGTGTCGTTCAGTCCCATTGATGATACAACATGAACATATATGGGTAGGTACACTAACTGATATCTGTACAGTGTCGTTCAGTCCCATTGATGATACAACATGAACATATATGGGTGAGTACACTAACTGATATCCCTACAGTGTCGTTCAGTCCCATTGATGATACAACATGGACATATATGGGTGAGTACACTAACTGATATCCCTACAGTGTCGTTCAGTCCCATTGATGATACAACATGAACATATATGGGTAGGTACACTAACTGATATCCCTACAGTGTCGTTCAGTCCCATTGATGATACAACATGAACATATATGGGTGAGTACACTAACTGATATCCCTACAGTGTCGTTCAGTCCCATTGATGATACAACATGAACATATCTGGGTAAGTACACTAACTGATATCCTTACAGTGTCGTTCAGTCCCATAGATGATACAACATGAACATATATGGGTGAGTACACTAACTGATATCCCTACAGTGTCGTTCAGTCCCATTGATGATACAACATGAACATATATGGGTGAGTACACTAACTGATATCCCTACAGTGTCGTTCAGTCCCATTGATGATACAACATGAACATATCTGGGTGAGTACACTAACTGATATCCCTACAGTGTCGTTCAGTCCCATAGATGATACAACATGAACATATATGGGTGAGTACACTAACTGATATCCCTACAGTGTCGTTCAGTCCCATTGATGATACAACATGAACATATATGGGTGAGTACACTAACTGATATCCGTACAGTGTCGGTCAGTCCCATTGATGATACAACATGAACATATATGGGTAGGTACACTAACTGATATCACTACAGTGTCGTTCAGTCCCATTGATGATACAACATGAACATATATGGGTAGGTACACTAACTGATATCCGTACAGTGTCGTTCAGTCCCATTGATGATACCAACATGTACATATATGGGTGAGTACACTAACTGATATCCCTACAGTGTCGTTCAGTCCCATAGATGATACAACATGAACATATATGGGTGAGTACACTAACTGATATCCCTACAGTGTCGTTCAGTCCCATTGATGATACAACATGAACATATATGGGTGAGTACACTAACTGATATCCGTACAGTGTCGGTCAGTCCCATTGATGATACAACATGAACATATATGGGTAGGTACACTAACTGATATCACTACAGTGTCGTTCAGTCCCATTGATGATACAACATGAACATATATGGGTAGGTACACTAACTGATATCCGTACAGTGTCGTTCAGTCCCATTGATGATACCAACATGAACATATATGGGTTAGTACACTAACTGATATCCCTACAGTGTCGTTCAGTCCCATTGATGATACAACATGAACATATATGGGTGAGTACACAAACTGATATCCCTACAGTGTCGTTCAGTCCCATTGATGATACAACATGAACATATATGGGTAGGTACACTAACTGATATCCGTACAGTGTCGTTCAGTCCCATTGATGATACCAACATGTACATATATGGGTGAGTACACTAACTGATATCCCTACAGTGTCGGTCAGTCCCATTGATGATACAACATGAACATATATGGGTGAGTACACTAACTGATATCCGTACAGTGTCGGTCAGTCCCATTGATGATACAACATGAACATATATGGGTGAGTACACTAACTGATATCCCTACAGTGTCGTTCAGTCCCATTGATGATACCAACATGAACATATATGGGTGAGTACACTAACTGATATCCGTACAGTGTCGTTCAGTCCCATTGATGATACCAACATGAACATATATGGGTGAGTACACTAACTGATATCCCTACAGTGTCGTTCAGTCCCATTGATGATACAACATGAACATATATGGGTGAGTACACTAACTGATATCCGTACAGTGTCGGTCAGTCCCATTGATGATACAACATGAACATATATGGGTGAGTACACTAACTGATATCCCTACAGTGTCGTTCAGTCCCATTGATGATACCAACATGAACATATATGGGTGAGTACACTAACTGATATCCGTACAGTGTCGTTCAGTCCCATTGATGATACCAACATGAACATATATGGGTGAGTACACTAACTGATATCCGTACAGTGTCGGTCAGTCCCATTGATGATACAACATGAACATATATGGGTGAGTACACTAACTGATATCCCTACAGTGTCGTTCAGTCCCATTGATGATACCAACATGAACATATATGGGTGAGTACACTAACTGATATCCGTACAGTGTCGTTCAGTCCCATTGATGATACCAACATGAACATATATGGGTGAGTACACTAACTGATATCCCTACAGTGTCGGTCAGTCCCATTGATGATGCCACTATGAACATATATGGGTGAGTATACTAACTGATATCCCTACAGTGTCGTTCAGTCCCATTGATGATACAACATGAACATATATGGGTGAGTACACTAACTGATATCCGTACAGTGTCGTTCAGTCCCATTGATGATACAGCATGAACATATATATGGGTGAGTACACACCAGCTGCCACTCATTATGTATAGCTGCTTCTAAACCAACTAAATCCTGTACTGGTGGATACATGGCTTACACTCGGCGTCCAATCATATCCCAAATGTGTTCCAGTGGATTGATATCCGGGCTCATGGCGGACCATGGAAGTTTAGATACTGCATTGTGCTTTAGAAAATCAATCACAGGTCGAGAACGGTGAGGCCGAGCGTTATCATTCATAAATACAGGACAAGTGGCCAATGGATGATTGTCAAAATGTGGCACAAGAACAGGCTGTAGAATTTCCCGGATGTAACAATCGCCAATTTTTACCTCTCACAGTCACCAAATCGAGATTACAACCGTGAGAGATGCTTCCCCAGCAGAACCACCAACGGATGCTTTGATGTTCTTTGGTGCATATGCTGTGGTTTGACGATTTCTGGACAAGACGGCTTATCACAGTGTGGTGAATGTCCAACTGTCGTCCAATAGCTCTACAAGACATTCCGGTAGAACTCATTCCAATAATTTGCCATCTTTTTGCTTCAGTGAGTCACCTTCGAGCCATGTTCAGAGGTAATGACACAGTCATTTGAAAATTTCCAAGATTTATACTGATTTCAAGAACGATTTAAAACTGCAATTTAAGATTCGTGGGTGGTGTGCTTCACATGCATTGTGGGGTGTGTTTGTGCGATTGACCTCACAGAAAACCCGAACACTGTTGAGAGGAAATGCAGTTACTATGTATATTTGTATCACTGAAAATATTAGGTGGTGTTTAATTAAGTTCTTTGTATATATTTTACCTTAGTACCTCTCTGATAGATATAAAGTGTCATCTAAGGCTGAATGAGTTGGCATTGTGACAATAGATAGTGAACAAATGTAACAATGTTATATGTGGGACCACACTATCTTCAATAGTACAATTGTTTTGGCGCTTTACTTATTTGGAGGATAAGGAACCCGGGGTTCTTGTGCTCTCAGAGTACTCTTGTTAATTTTTGTAAAGCGTTATTGCCCTTTAAAATACATGTGTCTTTATTAAACAGCTAGAGGTAAACGGATAAAACTCGTACAAATGAACACTACTTCAAATTCCGGAACCAGTCCCTTGTAGGATTCGAACCCACACCGTCGAGCTCAAATCGCTAGCTGAAGTTGAATTGCTTTTGTTTCTTTTATTTCTCAGGGTCTGCGACACTCTGACAAACACAGTCCATAGTTGCCCTCCAGCAAGAAGTGCAGATGCCCGACGGTATTGCGGACCAATGCTGATTGAACCTGAAGTGCAAAAGTGTCTCAACCACAAACTGAAAGGCAACTTAAACTTGCTGTCCCAGTTTGAACGGTGCTACAGCAACGTCTGCGGTACTACCATATGCAACTCGGCAGATTTATTCGACAGCTGTGGACCGAAGAATCACAAACTGCCAAGCTTCTGTTAAAGAAGCAGTAGCACGTTTTTTCGCTCAAATAAGTTGATGAAATTTATTTGAAAAATAATTTCACCAATAGTAAAACATCCTTCTCTCTTCAGAAAATAAATTTTAAAATGAGTGTACATGTTTCGGTAAAGTCATGGGACTCGTTTCTGTAATACAAAATAATAAATTGTGTTCACAATAAAATGGCCGCCATGCAATTTTTGCTTTATACGCAACATAGTTTTTACCACTACAGATAAATGGTTTATGTAATAAGATGTTTTGCCCTCTAGAGTTTATTTAAATGACATAAACTATCATTATAAATGGGAAATTTGAAAAAATTAATTTTGCAAAAAAACGTGCTACTGCCCCTTTAACTCACGCATGTACGCTGGCCAAAAACTGAAATAAAATAGTATTGCAGAGCATTGCTGTCTCTTTCTTTTGCAATGGATATGATATGGCAGCGAAAAGTCACAGAGGTGAGGTGAGGAGAGTTAGGGTTTAACGCCGCTTTCAAGAGTATTTCACTTATATCGTGGCTGCTGGTATTAAGGCAGGGAGAAAGCCCGCAACGCCATGTGACTATGCTTTGCGGTGAAACCTACGAGCATCGGCTGGAACTAGCGAACCATGGTGGTACTGCACTGAAATTCAGTGTAGCATTGCACCCAAACCTTACTGCGTGTAGAACAGTTCTCTACTGCAGATTTTGTGCAATTTAAACAATCCATGAATTAGCTCTCCTATTTAAGTCCAGCATGGGCAACCACAGGCACAAGACCCTAAATATACATGTGTATACCTCCCTACCTATATAACATATAAATAGATTGATGTCTGCCATCTTGAATCCTGCCATAGGATCCGAAATGGTTAAACTAATTGCAGGCTCAATATCGCTTTGTAATATTCGCAGACTGATCCAAGTTTCCGTTTCCGGTCCTTTGGCAGGATCCAAGATGGCGGATATTGTCTCACAGTCGTGAAGCACGAACTTTTCGTGGGTTGCTATGGCGACTTGTGAAATTAACAAGCCTGGGTGCATCGGAAACGTTTTTTGCTGTGTAGTACGTTTTATGCAATAAAGGGAATTATGTTTGTATGACGTCAGATTCTTTTGACGTGCGTTTATCGACCGTGTTTGTCTTCGAAACCAAAGTTCATTGAATTGTGATGTGAAAATGATATGTCATCAAATTGGTTTCATAAGTAGATTTTCAAAAAATCTGTTTGTATTTGAAAGACTAACATACTCGATGACTCTTTAACATAATGAAGCGTTCATTACACCTTACTTGTAAAAAAAATATTCTGAATAACAAATTCATATCCATATGTCATTGTGCCGTTACAACTAAATAATTCATTATGATAGTATTTTAAATCATAATCTTAAAGCTGACTGTAACTGAAGTTTATTTTATCTGTTTATCTGAGAGCTTTAAAAACTCTTAATATAGTAAAGTATATATATATAGTATAGCATTTTCATACAATTTCATAAAACGTATGAACTATGACTGATGTTAAATCACACAATTAAAGAGCCATCACGGATGTTAGTGTTTCAAATTTTGGGAAAATATACTTTTAACGTCATTCGCCAGAGAAATCTTTTATCTACAACATGGCATATGTTAAATAATTTTCATATCAAGACAATGTATTTCAATTTGGTTTCACAGATAAGTACCACTTCGACTAGCGCGCGCTACGGGTATCTGACGTATATAAACAGAGTCCCCTTTTTTGCGTAATACGTACTACACAAACAGCAAGCGCTTCCGAAGCGTGAAGGCTCGTCTCTAGCGCAAGTCGCCATAACAACCCATGTGCTGCACGTGTTGCACGTGTCTCTCTTGCAAAGTACCCTTGTCAAACATGTACATTACTGAATGTGACGATTGCTTTACAAACTATGTTTCTAAATGTCCTGAGAATATACAAATTATTTCCTGTTTAATGTTTTTTTTATTGAGATAAGACCAGCAAATTATGACAAATTTTTACTCTCATTAATTATAAAATTCAAGAAAAATAGCTAGTTAGGTAAAACAAGTATTCCAAATACATAATTAAATGAAATGGTAGATAAATAACCGTCAACAAATTATATATTTCGATTTCTTTCATTGCTCATATTTTTTTTTATTCTTTCGTGTCTTTGTTTACTGTGTGTGAGCTAGACCATAATGCTTTGCGCTTGAAAATAATAGACTGGATCTATATTTAGACTGGAAAACACCTTTACTAATTAATGCAATTTCTCGGCTTATTTAAAGTTGGAAAAATTAGGGAAAAATTAAGTGTATTTATTTCACGGAGATAGATTTTTGGAAAATTTTTGATATTTTCATCAACATCCGTGATGGCTCTTTAAGATTGTGCAACACACCTAACCTCGCAAAGCAACTCGATACGACAAATACCCCATAGCTCCGTTCCATATTAGTGAGCGCTTATAAGCGCTCATTGAGCGATCAATGTAGCGCTCATTCTCTTCTGAACGACACGGTGCGATTCCTCGAGGTTTGCTCGCTTTGCTACATAGCGCTACATTGAGCAATCGCGTTCAAGAGAGGTTTAAAAGTAATCGCCCTGTTTTACCCCATCTGGCAACGCGATTGTATTCATCTCGAATGATACATCTGCACACCAATGGGTGATGCACGTGCACTTGAATACGAGGTTTGTAACGCTTCAACATGACAATTATTTCATGAAGCTCGTGCATCTCAAAATGAAATGAACAACGCACGGGCAGTACCACTTTGCATGACACAAAAAGTAACATCAAGTTGGCAGATGACAGGTTGATATCACTGTGACGGATTTTTAATGATACACAGAACCTTAGATAAAAACAAAATATATTATATATTAGTTCAAAACGATGCCATAATTTACGTAGGAGAAACAACTGAAATGGCTGATTCTGAGCTTAGAATTAACTCTACCTCGCTTTCGGGCCAGTCACCATCACTGGCTAATTTAAGCTTTGCGGCATTTCATTTACTTTCCTGTGCTAAAACATAGTTGCGCACTGCACCTGAGCTCCAGAGAGGACACTGATGCAGGAAAGTAAAGGATATACGGCAAGGATTCAATTAGCTAGTGATGGTGATTTTAACTATTCTAAGCCCGGAGTCAACTGTTTCTCGTCGTTTCTCCACTACATACCCACTGTCTAGATATCTGTTCGTGCATTTTAATAATTCCGATTCTCAAACTACGTAAAGATACAAATTAGATTCACATAAACAGGTGTAACATTTTCTGCATAAATCGATTTAATTTTTTTTTTAAAGAAGTAGGCATTTTTTGGAAATTTGTAAAATAAATTTGAATTGATGGAGAATGAATTATATCTACTTCAGATTCCCAGTGACTCAATACTTATCTTCCTATCCTCCCTGGTTGACTAAACTGTTGCAACAGTCGAGATCATGTGCATAATACATAATACAAATTATTGTTTTTACTGAAAACGGCTCACCTGGAAGTAACTGATCCTTTGTCAAGGGTAGCTTCAAACTGCCCAGGCACAGGTCCTTGGGTCATTACTTTTCACAATATTAAGACCAAAACAAAAATAGAAGAATAGAATAGAAGATTCTGAAGAATTGAAAATCGGGGGGGTTATCTCAAACTTTGTTTATGTTTATGTTTGTTTTTCTTAATAGTGTGAAAAGCACTGACCCAAGGGCCTATGTGCCCCGTCTATGACAAAAGATGACAGCATGAAATAGAAAATTGGTCAAAGTTTGATAAAATCCCAGCGAATGCTCTGCGAATGCTCTTCGAATGCTCTGCGAATGTTCTGCGAATGTTCTTCGAATGTTCTTCGAATGCTCTTCGAATGCCCTTCGAATGCTCTGCGAATGTCACCTCGATAGTAATGTTTGATCAACAGTGACTGAGTTTGCTTAACCAATTCAACCACAGGAACTCGGTATCGTAATGAAAACGTAGAAAAAACCTACATCCTACATCAACTAGAGTAAAGGAGCAAGTGTAACCATATTTCCGATCCAAGGGTCCATTCAACATTAGGTTAAAAGGTACGCTAAGAATTGGTGACATTCACACACGTACCAATCAACTATACATTTCTTCGCAATGCCCAGGTAATTTCCAACATGTGTCACCCCTAAGTTAAGTGTAATAGCTTGAAAATCGACCTCAAAAACCTCTTACGTGAACGTTACTCCGCAGTCGATACCCATCCGAACGATTTGACCTAATGTTGAATGAACCCTAAGATCAGCATTATGGCTGCCCTTGCTCCTTCAGTCTATTTGATGTAGGGTGTAGTCTATTTTACCTACTTCCTATCTACGATTTAATAACGATATTGAGTTCCTGTGAATTCAACTACGTTTACGAGTATTCTGTGGCGCTAAGACGATGAAGGTTGCTAGACAAGTCATTAGACCATGCCTCTTAAGGTGTGTGGACTTGAAATGAAGTCAGATGATTTGGATTCAAATCCGCTTTCAAGACTATTCCAATTATATCTCGACTGCTGGTATTTTTGACTAGAGTTAAATATTTAAATTTGTTAATGTGTCTTATATGTCAAATGGCCGTATGCTATGTGATATTGTTTTAAATTGGCATTATGTACACTGTTTATATGTGACACAACAATCCAATAGTATCTTCTTCTTCTTCTTCTTCTTCTTCTCCCCCTCCTCCTTCTTCTTCTTCTTCTCCTCCTCCTTCTACTTCTTCTTCTTCTTCTTCTTCTTCTTCTTCTTCTCCTCCTTCTCCTTCTTCTTCTTCTTCTTCTTCTTCTTCTTCTTCTTCTTCTCCTCCTTCTACTTCTTCTTCTCCCCACCCTTATTCTTTTTCTTCTCCCCATTCTTCTTCTTCTTCTTCTTCTTCTTCTTCTTCTTCCTCTTCTTCTCCTCCTCCTTCTTCTTCTCCCCCTCCTTCTTCATCTTCTCATTCTCTTCCTTCTTCTTCTCCTTCTTCTACTTCTTCATCTCCTTCTTCATCATCTCCTTCTTCTTCTTCTCCTTCCTCTTCTTCTCCTCCTTCTTCTTCTTCTTCTTCTTCTTCTCATTCTCTTCCTTCTTCTTCTCCTTCTTCTACTTCTTCTCCTCCTTCTCCTTCTTCTTCTCCTCCTCCTTCTCCTTCTCCTTCTTCTTCTTCTCCTCGTTCTTCTTCTTCTCCTTCTTCTTCTTCCATTCCTTCTTCTTCTTCTCCCCTCCTTCTTCATCTTCTCATTCTCTTCCTTCTTCTTCTCCTCCTTCTACTTCTTCATCTGTTTCTTCTTCTTCATCTCCTTCTTCTTCTTCTTCTACTTCCTCTTCTTCTCCTCCTTCTTCTTCTTCTCCCCCTCCTTCTTCATCTTCTCATTCTCTTCCTTCTTCTTCTCCTTCTTCTACTTCTTCATCTCTTTCTTCTTCTTCATCTCCTTCTTCTTCTTCTTCTTCTTCTACTTCCTCTTCTTCTCCTCCTACTTCTTCTTCTCCCCCTCCTTCTTCTTCTTCTTCTTCTTCTTCTTCTCCTCCTTCTTCCCCTTCTTCTCCTTCTTCTTCCATTCCTTCTTCTCCTTCTCCTCCTCCTCCTCCTTCTTCTTCTCCTCCTCGTTCTTCTTCTTCTTCTCCTTCTTCCATTCCTTCTTCTCCTTCTCCTCCTCCTCCTTCTTCCTCTTCTTCTTCTTCTTCTTCTTCTCCTCCTCCTCCTTCTTCTTCTTCTTCTTCTTCTCCTCCTCCTCCTTCTTCTTCTTCTTCTTCTTCTCCTCCTCCTCTTTCTTCTTCTTCTTCTCCCTTCTTTCTTCTTATTATTCTCCTACTTCTATCTTCTTCTCTTTTTCTTCTCCTTCTCCTTCTTCTATTTCTCCTCCTTCTTCCTCCTCTTCTTCTTACTCTTCTTTTTCTTCTTGCTACCCCCTGTTGGACTTCAGACTTAAGCCAGACTCTATTGACTCTAGCCGGAGAAACCATCAATGTTGTGTGAAAGATGAATTGTGATTTTGTTGTTGTCCCAGCTTCTGAAAACACTTTAATTTTAGATGTTTGTTTACCTCTGTAGTGTCGTTGCCATATAACCGTACCGATTTGTAACGTAATGTGATGCAATTTTCTTGCGAAATGAATTTTTTTTTATCCAGAATGTTTTCATTTTTCTTCAGGGTTAATTTTAAGACCTTACGTTTGGACAGCAGTATATAAACTGTTGTACAAACGAAAATTTACACCATATTGTTTCACTCATACAGTAAAAATAACAAAACAAATTGATATGATAGAACCTGGATATTATTTAATGTTCAATATTGACTAATTCGGCAAACAATCATACTTGGTTTATTTCAAACATGCAGAGTTAGAGTCACTGAAAGGACCAAGGTGTATAAAATCATGTTTACACCAACATGACCCCTATCATGTTTATAATGTTGTAAATGTGTGTAGAATGAGGCACATTTATTGATTTTCACTTAGCAGATGTCTTATATGTCGATGAACAGTTGTGTTTTCTCCAAATTAACTTTGGGAGAATTTATGAATTTAAAATTAAAAACACATAGAATTATTCCTTGGCTGATGACTAAACGCCTGCATTTTTCAGTTTTAGGGTACGACTTCGGAAACATAAGATAGGTGTAATTGAAAATCAAACATATGATAAAACCAAACTGAGGTGTATAGTTTCTTTTGTACCTCAGTTTATATAATTGTGTAACTGTTCAGAAAGGATAGCGTTTTTCTGCTGTGTCAGTTTGTTGCTATTTTTGTGGTATGCCTTTTTATCACCAAAAACTGTGTTCAACGGGAGATATCGCTTGTGTGAGATCAAGCGATATCTCCTTGGAGATATTTTTTTCGCAGTAGATTTTGCACCATGCCCTGTCACCGTCAACTACATGACATAACAATGCTTTAAATTTACATCATCGAGAAATGACATTACAATACCATGACGTCATAAACATGATGACATCACAATGAAAGGACCAAGGGGTATAAAATCATGTTAACACCAACATGACCCCCTACACCGAGATGTACACTATTTTCATTTAAACGTAATAAGAAGGATTTTGGATGATAAATAGAATCTCATCCTCGTGTCTTCTGATATAAAATAAATCAACACTCGTTGATGAAAGTAAAAATATTCTCGGCAAGCCTCCGATATGTGTAACTTTTATCAACTTGATATATTTGATATCAGAAGACACTTGGGTGAGATTCTCTATCTATCCCCTAATGCGTACTCAAGACGCTACCCTGGTTATAAACTGCCATATACATATATGAAAGTCATCTCCTTTTATCACCGGGCTTATTTTAATTTTTCGTTTGACCTATACACTGACTACCTCTGATAACTGACTAAAATTCGAAAAATGTCACAAACCCCTTGCCATTTGACCTAAACTGGACTTAATGTGGTAGTTAACCCTCTGAGTGTCTGGGGACATTTTAACACACATACATCTAGTAGGAGCTAGGTATTCAATTTGTTATAAACCAGGACCCATATTTTCGAAGCTCTCTTAACGTTAAGATAGTCGTAAGTGACATATATTAACATTTATTTTTTTTTATTCCTGGAAGAGTACATTCAACATTTGACATAAACCAAACATTAACATTGACTTACAACCATCTTATCACTAAGAGAGCTTCGAAAATATGGACCCAGGCCCCTATTTGAGCCCCGGTCCTAAAGTAGGCGAGTGCGTGTTGTGCACGTGCAAAACATGGGTAAAATAGTGTAATTTGTAAGTATTTGGTAAGTCACATGGCATTTTGTTGTCGAGAAGTACTAACTATTGCTGAACTTTGCCATTGTTATGCTTCAGCGAGGGCCCGAAGTAGACCGCCAATGACAAGTTAAAACACAACACATGGACTTTTTCTTTTCATTTATTAACACTTTTTATCAAGAGAAATAGTATGTAATAGAATAAAATAATTTTAAAATGCCTGTTTGCCATTTTATTGTGAACACAATTTAATCATTTCGCATTACAAAAACGATTCCCATGGCATTATCGAACCGTGTACAGTCATTTTTAACTTGATTTTCCGAAGAGAGAATTGTCCTTTACTATTGGTGACATTATTTTTCAAATACATTTCATCGACTTTTTTGAGCGAAAAAACGTGCTACTGCCCCTTTAAAAGTGTTATAAACTGAAGTAGTGACATGCATTATTATTGAAAGGTCTATCCAGCCCGATTCCAACGAAATCTTGTTCCCTTGGTTTGAACAGTCTGACCTGTGGCTGAAATAGAGATGGTATAGACGTCATTATAGGGACATGGCAGTCATCCTCGATACCTCCAGGGTATATGTTTAAGGGGTGACTTTTCCCCACAATATATTTAGTGTGACTTTTATAATAGCGATAGTCTATTGTGACGTAGTCCTACTATTGCAATGGGTATTGCGATAATTTATCAATAAACAAACAATTATTTATACTTTCTTCTTCAAAAGTGACATAATTTAGTGCACAATCAACAAGAATGATAACTCTTACATCTTCCCGTTGTTATTTAGCTGATCTGTTTGGAGTGTTCCAGCATTTTTCGAATTCAAAAGTCGCATGACATTGTGTGTGCAAATTTCCTTTAGTTTCAAGTACACAATTGGATTGAATAAACTATTGAAAAAATTGAGTTAACCAAGCTATCGATGCTTTTGATCGTTTTTCAAAGTTACTGTCGATAAAGTGCTATTGACACAGTAACTATTGCGACAAATCGATCTATTGTTACACTCTAATAGGTGCGGGGTAACAGATGAATTATCGCGCAAAACAGGTTGCGCAGCAGAGATGAAGAACCTATTTTTTTAGGAAAACTGGTCACTTCATCCCGGTTGCGCAATCCATTTTGTGCGATAATTCACCTGTGGTGGGGTAAAGCTGTACGGAAATGATTTAAACTAGAATCATTATGACTGATCTCTCAACTTCTCGGCGTAAACAACTGATTGGATAAACAGGCAAGGTACATGTATTTCATAAAATCATCCGGCTAAGCCGAAGATGAATCCAGGGCTCCGTTCCATAACAGCGGGGCCTATAATCGCTCATTGAGGTTCAACCTTATCAGGGGAATCTGTACTCAAATTATCCGCCCTTGAGCCAATCAAACTGCAACGCAGCTTGGACCTGCGAGCCAATGGCAATTTATATCACTTCGTTTCAAAGCAAGCGAGGTCATTGTGTTAGCCATCCGTCACCAGTTATCTCCCTTGACCATTTCCGTCTTATCCCATTGAGCATTTTCTTTGGTTTCTGACTTTGTCACGCCGGCCAAGGGCGGGTAATATGAGTACAGATTCCCATGATAAGGTTTCCCATGGGTGATATAGTGGAGAGCAACGGAGCATATATAAAACCATGGGTAACCGAGGATGGAGACGGTGCGATTCCTCGAGGTTTGCTCGCTTTGCTACGTAGCCCTACATTGAGCAATCCCGTTCGTTCAAGAGAGGTTTAAAAGTACCTCTCTTGAACATGGCCTAGGGTACGAGTGGATATGTATCATACCCTGACGATTATCGAAGAATGATAGTTCACTTAAATAGCTGCTTACACCGTCCTAACACAGCAACAGGAATGGTTTGCTGTGGTGTAATATACACGTTTTGAAGTCGGTAGATGTTCAAGTTCAATGAATACGTTTTTCTCTAGAGTATTTTGTGACTGGTTGATTGAACGCATTTTGTGAGCTGGATATATTTAACATGTGCTGCACCTGCTTTAACATATGCTGCAACCTGCTCAGCAAGGCCTATTCAAGACCCTGCGCTATAACAAATCACAAATCATCTCAATGGCTGTCATAATACATGATCGGACAATCGGAGGAGTGTATTAGCCAGGCGGGTACAGATACTCTTGCGTGATAAGATGAAACTACTGAGAAACAACATCAATGAATTATTTTGGATAATATGCTTTATAAATAGATTATCACATATATATATATTTGTATTATATAAGTTATAACATTCAGTGAAGGATGACATAGTAATTTATCAGACCCCCGTTAGTGTTCATCCAATGAGCCGTAGGAGAATAAACACTTACAAGGGTTTGATAAATTACGATGTCACCCGAACAAACTGAGTGTAATAACGTATTTATCTTACCACATGTCTCAAAATATCATTAAAAAACGAAGAAACGACAAACTATGACCTTTTACTTGTGTCACGTGACATGGAATGATAGACGTGGATGCATGTTTATTCTTGATGCGAGATGTAAAACATTTATCACCCTCGGGAAGATTTATCAACCCGTATGACGGTGTTTATTGATATTATGCAATTATAGATTTCAGTTGAGGTGAATCAAATGGTTTATCGACCTCGGAACAGTTACGTTCACCGAGGCGATAGCCGAGGTGAACATACCTTTCCGAGGTCGATAAACCATTTGATTCACCGATAACTGAAGTCAATAACTATTTTATTATATGATTCATGAAAGTGTCAATTTTTAATAATGGTCACGTGGACCAATCAGGGATCGACATTCTAACATGAGGTAGGATAATGTATATTGTCAAAACGTCTACGTCTCACCTGTAGAGGGACAGCACACAGGAACCCCCTGGACCACTCTGCATGTGTCTCCTTCTGGGCAGAGTCTCTCCCTGCATGCCATTGGCTGAGGGTTTCTGGTGATTTCACTCACAACTTCCGGTATAATTCTGCACTTCAAATCGCGAGCAGCTGACACCGTCATCGTGTTTGGCTTTGCCTGGTAATTGAGAATAACATTGCATTCAAACATAAACAAGAAAAACATCAATTTCGTTGATCCAGAAAGAGTTTTCAAGATACTACAAAAGACTGAGGCAACAGCTTAAACCAATTGTCACCATAGATATGTCAAATTTTGGTCCAGATACTTGAAGATATGTCCATAGTATTAAGTATTCTTCCTCTGTTACATGCTTGCTGTCTATGTGCTGTCTTTACCATTTCATGATGTCATGGATACTTTAACACCCCAAAAATGGTAAAAGTAAAATTACCTGGTCCGACACTGGCATTGGATCATTTATCGGAGAAGGCAAGTGCAGATTCGCCCCTGAGGAATCTGTCATCGTTGCTGTGTGGCTGGAACGGGTGTCTGACTGATAGGTAGGTATTGATGTACTAGTTTGAAAATCTGTACTTCTAGAAGGAAATCGAAGAGATGGTCCAGCTCTCGCTTGTGGTCCCTCTACCTCTTTAGGAGCATACAGTCGTTTTCGTAGACGTTTTGCGATAATGCTGCCTGCCAATTTACCTATTTTTGGAAGCAAACTCTCCAGCAATCTCGAGCCGAAACCATGGTAAGAATCGGCCTTTGACCCTCGAGGTTGCGGAAGACTTGGGGTGAGATCGCTTAGGTCAGACGTGGATCTGCCTGGAGCTGAGATCGTTGCCAGAGTTGTGGTTGCGGGCAAGGTAAGGACATTGCCTGTAAACAATGGGATATATGTTGTTAATGAGTTTAAAACGTTTTATTAGACCTCATAACACTGCAGGAGTTGACTGGCACCGGCCTAGCAACACCTCTCTCTTCTGAGCTAAACTTCACAACACTGCAAGAGTCGACTTGGACCGGCCTCGTAACACGTCTCTTTCCTGAGCTAAACTTCATAACACTGCAAGAGTCGACAGAGACGACTTTTCGGTCAACTGAATCGAACTAAATTTCACGAGTCATTTTAAACTCACCTAATTATACCGTCTCCTAACAACACATTTGAACAATTTGAGACAAATCTCATAATACTTCAAGACTCATCTGAACCTCCTGAACATCTCGGCCATCTGATTGAGACCACATAACACAAATGGCAACAGAGACTTGCCTCACAAAACTTCCAGAATTACTTGAGCCAAGCCTCACAAAACTTCCAGAATCAACCGTGCCAAGCCCCACAAAACTTCCAGAATCACCCGTGCCAAGCCCCACGAAACTTCAAGAATCACCCGTGCCAAGCCCCACAAAACTTCCAGAATCCCCTAAGCCAAGCCCCAAAAAGCTTCCAGAATCACCCGAGCTAAGCCCCACAAAACTTCCAGAATCACCCGAGCCAAACCCCACAAAACTTCCAGAATTACCCGAGCCAAGCCCAACGAAACTTCAAGAATAACCCGAGCAAAGCCCCACAAAGCTTCCAGAATCACCCGAGCCAAGCCCCACAAAACTTCCAGAATCGCCTGAGCCAAGGCTCACAAAGCTCCCAGAATCATATTAGCCAAGCCCCACAAAACTTCCAGAATCACCCGAGCCAAGCCCCACGAAACTTCCAGAATAACCCGAGCCAAGCCCCACAAAACTTCAAGAATCACCCGAGCCAAGCCCCACAAAACTTCCAGAATCATATTAGCCAAACGCCACAAAACTTCCAGAATCACCTGAGCCAAGCCCCACAAAACTTCCAGAATCATATTAGCCAAGCCCCACAAAACTTCCACAATCACCCGAGCCAAGCCCCACGAAACCTCCAGAATAACCCGAGCCAAGCCCCACAAAACTTCCAGAATCACCCGAGCCAAGCCCCACAAAACTTCCAGAATTATATTAGCCAAACGCCACAAAACTTCCAGAATCACCTGAGCCAAGCCCCACAAAACTTCCAGAATCATATTAGCCAAGCCCCACAAAACTTCCACAATCACCCGAGCCAAGCCCCACAAAACTTCTTGAATCATTTAAGCCCTATTTCGTAATACTGCTTTACTCCTTCGGATTAGGAAGGTCTCTGGTTGAAAAGGTCTTACTGCACCAGTTTTGAAAGACATACCTCTAGAAGGAACCCCAATAGCCGGAGGATTTGGAAGAGATCGTTCAGTTTGCACTTGTGAGTCTCCTTCCCCTGTAGGTCGTAGACGATTGGTGATCATTCTGCCACCTAGTTTACCTACTATTGGAAATAAACTCCCAAACAATCTAGATCCGAAACCTTGGGAGGAACCGGACTGTGTCCCTTGTGGTGGTTGAGGAATCTCCACATCTCCTAGATTGGATGTGGATCCGCCTTTGTTTGAGTCTGGTTCTCTGGCTGGGTTTGCGGCTGCGAACGAGGTTAGAAGCGCGCCTGCAAGATATAGCAGACACTGATCAGGTTTGTTTTATCGTGTGTCTTGGGTAATGTTGATATCTCACAGGTGGCGCAGCTTAAAGGTAAGGAGATGAAGTTAACCTGGCATTTGAAAACTCTTTTAAGTATTGAAGAATTGACAAATGTATGGATTTACAACTTCTTTATTGCAATGGTATGCGGCGTTTCGGTGTAGATACTAACACCGTTATCAAGCAACTGATGTGGATTTACAACTTCTTTATTGCAATGAAAGCGATGTTTCTAAATGTCTCTAAAAGATTTTTTTATCATATTTCCTATTTATAATGATAGTTTGTGTCATTTTAATTTACTTTAGAGGGTAACTTATTTTATTACACAAACCAATTATTCGTAGTAGTAATAACGGTTTTGCGTATAAAGCAAAAAGTGCAGGGAGGTCATTTTATTGTGAACACATTTTATTATTCGAATGACAAAAGGATTCCCATGGCTTAACGCAACCATGTACACTCATTTTTTTAACTTGATTTCCCGAAGAGAGAAGGATGTTTTACTATTGGTGACATTATTTTTCAAACTTATTTCGGTGAAAATAACGTCCTACTGCCCCTTTAACAGTTATTAATATGCAATAAACTAGACCATAGTACGTAATAAGAATTGTCATTGTGTACATATCCTTGTTCAAGCTACTGGTCAAGAGCTCATTTTCCATTCTCAGTCCTCAAAAGGCCACAAACCTATAGTACATTTCCAGTTCATATGAGTGGTCAGTATTTCAATAGCAATTTCTTTGCTTAAAGTCATACCAAATTATATGTACATTCCAAGACTAATGTCTGTTAACAGTGATATTAATCTTCTTTCACTTGAATATTATTTTAGGTACTTAGTTCGTTCGTCTTTTAACAGGGCAGATGAGAATGAAATGTAACTTTTCGAGTGTTCTCAGCTTTAGCGAAGGTACATAGCTCTGACAGATGTAATGTAGTGGAAACGATATGGAGAACGGAATACTGATATGTTCACTTAGCTATCACAGCTTCAACTCACAACACTTGACCCCAACCCAATACTTCTATTACAGTCAACAGATCAGAGCATAACAACTTTTATTAATGAACTATCAATGTTATGGCACGTATACGGCATTTACGGCCTAGACCATATGATTCGACAACTGGGCCAATACGGGGAAATTGGGCCAATACGGAAAAAACTGGGCCAATACGAGACAAACTGGGCCAATATGAGTCTGGGCATGCGCAGTTGCACATTTGGTTAGAGCCCGAAGCTATCGCTTCACAACTTTAATGACCCATGCTATTTGTTCACCAATCTTGTTTATAATTATTATTTCAATATAAATGAGTTGTCTAGTGTTGTGCAAATAGAATGAAAAGAAGTTAATACAACTTCCAATACAACACACCTCGGACCTGTAACTGGGCCAATACAAAAATACTTAATTAATGACATTATATTAGAGTAATTGTGGAATCATATTATTATGAGATAGCATTACTGTTGTAGCGTATTTGTCGGAGGCTAGTTTGTTTCAAAGGTCCTACCAGTTTGGAAAGGCACGCCTCCAGAGGAAAATCCGTCGCCCAGTGGATTTCGAAGAGATCTTCGAGATCGATCTGGAGGTTCTTCTTCACCTTTGGGAGAATAAAGTCGTTTTTGTAGACGCTTCGCAATCAGTCGGCCAGCCAGTTTACCTACTTTAGGTAATAAACTCTCCAACAATCTAGATCCGAAACCATGGGAGGAACCTGACTGTGATCCTTGTGGTTGCAGAGGAGTTGTCCCATCTCCCAGATCAGATATGGGTCCGCCTCGGATTGAGTCTGAAACTGTGGCTGAGCCTGTGTTTGCGAACGAAGTTAGGAACCCGCCTGTAAGAAAGCGGGAGTGTGTTTGAGGCTCAAATGACTTAATCGTCCCAGTTGACAGAGTAATATATATTTGGCAATTTTCCAGTATGTTTATCAACGTATTCAATATTGTTAAAGACAAATGTTTGCCAAGACTTACCTTTTTATTTTATTTGAATCAAAATTGTAACTTATCTTCAACTCATACTCTGATTACACAAATCGATGATAAACCAATATTTGAGTAAATGTAAAGATGTGTCATGGGCCGTGTTCAAGACAGGTTTCAAAGTAATCGCTCAATTAGCGATTACTTTTAAACCTCTCTTGAACGCGATTGCTCAATGTAGCGCTACGTAGCAAGGCGAGCAAACTTCGAGGAATTTGCACTGTGTCGTTCAAGAGAGAAGAAGCGCTCATTGAGCACTACATTGAGCGATCAATGAGCGCTACGAAGCGCTTCATTTTGGTGAACGGCCGGCTAGTCCCGGGCCCTGGACTTTTCAAGCCAATAATACACATCTGACTGGAATGGTTCGACCTTGGCTCACTGAACAATATATTTATATATCCTTATATATATATATCCTTATATTTATCCTTATATATATAAGGATATATACTTACATGTATCTTTGTAACATGATCTCAGGAATGAACAATTTATACACATAAAAAAAAGGAGTTTTCCTCCATTCTTGAACGCAAGTATCTTAGTGTTATTGCTAGTAATACTTTAATTTCTGCTTGTAATCCTCCTACAGTGCGTGAGAAGATAATTAATATATATATTATATATTATATATTATATATTTTCTACATATAACCTTACTTAACGTGAGAAACAACTAATTTTTATTTATATATATATTTGTATGTACACATGTATATATATATATATTAACACAATCATCATCATCATCATCATGACTTCATCTGAGGACCTACCTTGCAAGAGTACCCCCAACAAGAGGAAGTTAACGGACACCTTCATCTCGGCGCTGTATCACCTTAGCGTTGAGTTGCATGAGCCTTATATACTTACATAATTCAATATACTTACAAAACATACAGTCATATACTGTCTACAATGCATGTTACTGTTTTTTTCAGGCTATTCTCCAAGATCGTCAAATGGGACAATGTGGACACATGTCGTCATTTTTAAGTAGTTGAACACAATTTATGGGAATAGTCATTTCATTTTTCTTATATTTGATACAAAACGTTTCATTTTTCCTGAAATGCTGAACAGGCTGGAGATAAAACATACACACATGCATACGTGGTCACCAACTTTACACATATACCGTATTTCCTCTAATAGGGGCCCGTGGCCTTATTAACAGGTAAGGGCCATCAGTAATGTTTTATCTGGATTGTGCAATAAACATGTATTAATAACTTGGATTTGTAAATAGGAATGTCCTCTCGAATTTGGTTTCGAAAAAAATACACGAGAAATAGGCGAGTGAATTTTGATATTTGGTTTATTCTAAAACGGCGTGTAGCAATGATGTCTTAGCGATTCTTAGTTCAAGAAGGTACATCATGTCAAATGATTATAGCCCATTACCCCTACAGCCCATATCCCCTACACTCCATTTCCCCTACAATTAGTTAAAACAACACAAGCAGTTACCTGTCTGACATAATGAACTCACCCTTACGAGTGATTAAGTATGGAGTAGGAATGAAAGTGATTAAGCTGGAGTGGATTGCGGGAATTAAGATTTAGGAAGGAAGGAAGGGTTGGAGAAGGAAACGTTTTTTCAAACACAAAAAAATAGTTTCACTAAAACAGTTTGAACATCATAACCATTGATACAGAGGATATGTTTAATGATTTTTTTCCAAATAAAATCACAATAATCAAATATTTACGGCGTTTTAGTGTCACGATGAAAAAAAATGTTGTGATACTATCTCCTACGTAGGACATAGTACTTAGGACGTGGCCTACGTATCAATATCAATAATAAACTTCAAATATATCTAACCTATTTTGACAAGTATATTTACCATATGGGTAAATTAACCATCTGAAGTGACGAATTTTACAATCTACCTCAGTTGTTAAGTGTTCTTATTGTCATTTATAGCATGTCGTCATTAGAACGACAGTAGAACTACTGCTGATATGAGGTGTATACATCTAATTACATATAACTTATTTGAGTGGTATTTTGTAGGTTTGAAGTTAAATAAGAACAATTAATTTTGAATAAATGAGGTTGTTTATCCATAAATGAGTGTTCTTATTTGACTTTCATTTAATTACATATAATTCCAATCAAATTTTAATGAAGTGAAATGAAGTAACACTTCGTAAATGTGAACAGGAATGGCGATGTGCTTACTCCCTTATCAGGTCTTAAATATATGCTTATTCGATTTCAAAGCATTTGATATCTTGAAAATTCATATTGCTATGTTGAGAATAATAATTACAACTTGAATATACAATAACAAATCCTAATGTTTACGTAACTTTGTTTTAACTAAGATTAAATTGGATGCAAGTTTAAAACACACTTTTCAAATACTTTTGATAAACAACTTCGTTTTACTTATGTATTGATACTACAGATGTACATTTCCATATATATGAATGTGAAACATGAAATTTCCTTGATAAGTTCATTAAATCGTTTTGCTCACACTATCAATTGTGTCTGTCTTTAATCTGGACCGTTCCATTGCATAGTAAGAGGTAACAAGCTAGGGATTAGGAGAGCGGTCGACCGTTAACTTGTTTAGATAACCTGTAGGGGATATGCTGTGTAGGGGTTATGGGAGACTACCCCTTGAAGTTTTAATATGTTGGAAATGAGAAGGCGTTTCTTAAATTGTACTAGTGTATCACAACGGCCTGATATGTGAGAGATATACCCATACTTTTCCGAGTGTATCGAATGATATCCTACACTTTTCCCCGTGGGGCCCTTACGAGGCGCAAGCCGAGTAAGGCTCCACGGGGAAAAGTGTAGGGTATCATTTGATACACTCGAAAAAGTATGGGTATATCTGTCTTATACCCCACTTACGGTCGAGTGTAAACGGATACTTTTTCATAATATTTCTGAACAAATACAGCTGTAAACAAGCTTCTGCATGAAACTCACAACCCAAATGGGGCCTTATATGTGACAACTCCCGGGTACGCTCAGCCCGTGCTGCGTTGTATGGTTACCCATGTGTGGTCCAATGACGGCATTGTCAACGCAGACGCACGTGCATCTCGCTGAAATGTACAGCTTACGCCATAAACTGCATGGCTAATGTCAACATGGCCAAAGTTTAGAGAAAACAGAAGCTACTTTCAGTATGTTTAGACATTTTGAACCCAAAATTAAATAACATTCTTATATAAAAAGAAATACAGAAATTTATGATATTATATCACGCATTACAAGAACCTTATGCATTTGGTCATGAAAAATGTACAAAGTTTCAACTGGCCTCATGGTCTAATGGTTAGGTCGTTCGGCCAGAAAGCAACAGGACACATGTTCGATCCCAGGTGTCTTATATGTTCATGTATAATCTGACATTTTATAAAGAATCATCACTTAGATTTGAAAATTTAGAAAATTGATCTAATTGATTTCTCAGTTGTTAAAATGTGTAGGTATATTAGAAAAGTGTACGTATATCAGAAAAAAGTGTAGGTATATCAGAAAAAGTGTAGGTGTATCGGCTAATACACTTACACGTGTAACAAAAAAAACCATAGCAACGAGACCGGAATTGGGGTATAAGAGATTGTAACTAAAGCAAACGAACTGTTCTTCGGGCGACCCTGTACGAACCAAGATCAAAACTGTCGGAACCTTTGGCAAATTGGTACTCACCTAAAACTGCTAAATTAAGTATTTATTCATATAATGAACGAAGATAGTGTTTGGAATTTTGAACAATAACCGCATTCTCGATTTGCCCACTTTTTGATGGCTGTTAAAGAGAGTACCATATTGAAAATACAACAAGTGAAAGTATTTAGATAAGAAAACTGTCCGAACCTCGTCCAGTCTGCCCTACATGAACACAGATATTTTTACCAAATTAACGTTTGTGAAAGATCGATTCAAACTCTGAACTTGTTTCCCGCCTGATGAAGGAATGAACATATAGTTCAAACTGTCGTGTATTTGCACAATAAAGAAGTTGTTCTGACATTGTTACATTTGGTATAACACTACCTTCAATAGTACAAATTCGTGTACTTTCTCGGGCTGATTCCCATGCGGGATTCGAACCCACAGAATCAGAATAAGGCAACAATCGCCAACACTGACCATACCAACACAGAAGTAAAGAAAGAAAATATATCTTTTCTTCTGAAGCTATATATTGGACTTTTACTACATTAAAGGGGCAGTAACACGTTTTCTAATGGAAGTAAAGAGGTCATACAAGTTGGAAAAGAAATAATACCATTTGCAAAACAATCCTCCTCAATCAATAAATAGGGTTAAAAAACGAATAGTTACGGTTCGGTTCACAGGGGCTTGTATTGCTGAAAACACACAGTTCCTAGGTTCAATACTACAATACGATATACCTATACTTATAAGTAAAGAAAGGGATGCAACACCAATTTTACCCCCTGTCCAATCAAATCCAAATTTCAAAATGTTAACACACTTTGTACACCTAAAACACATTGTAGAATTAAAGCACGTTGATTACTCGTTCGATTAAAACAAACATCAACACACTCGGTCCATTATTTCTACAGTTATGACACTTCAAACACGATGTTTAGCTCGTCAAACTCGAGTAGGCCAAAATGGTGTCGCAGCAATACATCGACAAAAATCGAGGAAAAAGTCGATATTTCATTCCTAGCAAAAGCAATCAATCTAGAAAAGAGTTTTCTACTATCACTTTAAATCCCTGATACATTTGTCATACTTGAATAGTTCGGGTATCTTACCGTAACAACTTTATTGCAACTTTATAGTAATAACAGGCAAATGTAGTATTTCCTCCAAGGTTCCGGATCAGTTCTTACCAAAACCGGTTCCACTCAAAACGGGGAGAACCGACCCATACAAACCGGCCCTGGGACGAACCGGTTTCGGTACGAACTGATCCTGATCCTCCTCCAAGATGGCGCAGGTCGCTCGAAAAATTGGAACTGTTTGTTTTCAGCAATACAAGCCCCTGTGGTTCGGTTAAGCAACGCGGATACATTTCCCTTCCTCGAATTATTAAAAGGTGTTCACATTAAAATTGCTGCTAGCAGTTTTCGTTTTATTTTACTCTCAGATAAAGATATACTATATAAACTTTAATCATAAATGGCATAATGGCAAATGACAAAATATCAAAGAAATGCAAAAAACGTAGTACAGTTCCTTTAAAGAGGACTGGTGGCTCCTTTTGTGTTATGCCTGTATCGTTATTTTTCTTTGATAGAAAAATAAATCTAATGAAATTTTTTTTACAATTGTAAAATCGTTAGTGTGCTGTGGTCAAACGTATGTAAACATTATTCAAATGTTAATATGAAGCAGTTCAATTTATCTACAAGAGACAAGCATACAAATGCGTTGGTAATGTAAAAGGAACATATAACTACTGCGCATGTACATTTGATGTGTAGTTCCGGTTTCTGCACTTGAATGAGGATTTTTATTAGAAGCATTAGAAGTAATTATCATCTATGGCGATTGGGTGAGGTGAGGTGAGTTGGGGTTTAACGCCGCTTTCAAGAGTATTTCACTTACATCGCGGCTGCTAGTATTATGGCATGGAGAAAGTCCGCAACACCATGTTGCTTTGCATTGCGGTGAAACCTGCGAGCATCGGCTGGAACTAGCGAACCATGTGTGGTATTACGCTGAAATTCAGTGTAGCATTGCACCCAAACCTTACTGCGTGTAGTACAGTTCTCTACTGCAGACAAAGTTGCCGTGCCCCTGGCGGGATTTATGGCGATTGGGGATTAACATGGAAGTTGAAGGAAATTGTTCGAACGTAAATGGGGACGTATGGTATAATGGCTCGTACAGCCAACCAAAATATTATGAAAAACACTGGATGTCACTTTAATACGATGTCAATGACAACACGACGCAAATTTTCTTTTCTTCTCGTGTTTATATATGCCTTGATTGTCATAGTAGTTTCAGTTATGATTATCCTACCGACTAGAGCTGCCGAATATAACTTCGAATTAAGAATTCTGAGAGTTACATATAATGGAAATATCTGACATTAAGTCATTCATGTTTAAAGGGGCAGTTGCACGTTTTTTTTCGCTCAACTAAATCGATGAAACGTATTTGAAAAATAGTGTCACCAATAGTAAAACACCTTTCACCTTTTCGGAAAATCAAGTTTAATAATGTGTGTACATGGTTTGCTAAAGCCATGGGAAACGTTTTTGTTATTCTAAATAATAAAAGGTGTTCACATTAAAATGGCCGCCATGCAATTTTGTCTTATACGAAACACCGTTATTACCACTACGGATAATTGGTTTGTGTAATAAGATGTTTTACGTTTTAAAGTTAATATAAATGGCTAAAAATGGAAAATTTAAAAAAATATAAATTTCCAGAAAACGTGCTACAGCCCCTTTAATGTAATATTCGTGGATTGTTTCTGGTTAAACAAAGGTACGTGTCAAACTGAAGTTGCCGGTTGGTGTGATAGACAAATTCCTTGAAGCCAGCCCTTGATGACGTCATTGGTTATGCGAAACGCTATTTCACTGGACAGCTAAATATGAATTGACCAATGAGGTTACTCTGTCCATGAAGCCAATCAGAGCATCCCTTTCTTACAAGTGTAACCTCAAACTGGAGCCGGGCCCTCCTACATTGGTACATTTGATAGGATCATCTGGGTTGTGACTGAAAAAGACAGGAACAAATGAAATTACGGTCTGGCGAAGGGATATTCTCAATCTAAAAGAAAACGTAATGTCTAAACCAAGGTTTGTGTTTACTCTAATAGTCCATGTATAAAAACCTTTAATGCAGTTTAGTCTTCATTTATGAAGTCAAGACTCAATTCAACAAACACATAGCACGAACGTGAAAAAAGGGGATGCATATTTAAGCAAATTCTCTCCTAATTAAATAATTAAATGTGGGTTCAGAGAATTGAAGTAGTCAAATACCCTGTTAGAGAAGGTATATAGTTTCACCAGTGTATATCAGTCATCAAATAAACGTCGCCACCTTGAAGTATTTAGTAATAAAAACAACTCAATCAGAGAGTTGATTCAATATATAAACCGGTTTACAGCCTCTACTGGGCTGGCTGCGAAGTTCTAAGCTCCGCACATCGTTGTTTGGCAGCAGTGGTGGGAGAGGAAGAGAGAGAGGGGGCAGAGGCAGAGAGAGAGAGAGAGAGAGAGAGAGAGAGAGAGAGAGAGAGAGAGAGACAGACAGACAGACAGACAGACAGACAGAGACAGAGATAGAGGGAGAGAGAGAGGGGGGGCAGAGAGGGGGGCAGAGAGACAGAGATAGAGGGAGAGAGGGGGCAGAGATACAGATAGAGGGAGAGAGACAGAGAGAGAGAGAGAGAGAGAGAGAGAGAGAGACAGAGACAGAGACAGAGAGACAGAGAGAGACAGAGACAGAGACAGAGAGAGACAGAGAGAGGGGGGCAGAGAGGGGGCAGAGAGACAGAGATAGAGGGAGAGAGAGGGGGCAGAGAGACAGAGATAGAGGGAGAGAGAGGGGGCAGAGAGACAGAGATAGAGGGAGAGAGAGGGGCAGAGAGACAGAGATAGAGGGAGAGAGAGGGGGCAGAGAGACAGAGATAGAGGGAGAGAGAGAGGGGGCAGAGAGACAGAGATAGAGGGAGAGAGAGAGGGGCCAGAGAGACAGAGATAAAAGGAGAGAGAGGGGACAGAGAGACAGAGATAGAGGGAGAGAGAGGGGGCAGAGAGACAGAGATAGAGGGAGAGAGAGAGGGGGCAGAGAGACAGAGATAGAGGGAGGGAGACACAGAGAGATAGGGGGATGAAGAGATAACCTCATACGGTGTGGGTGAAAAAAAGATTGAGATTCGGAGGGAAGGGAGGTTGTTGAGAGAAAAGTACACGGATAAGGTGGACATGAGTGGAAATAATAAGCCCCCCAAAAAGGCAGATTGGATAGATAAATTAGGGTAAGATAACGTAAATTGAGATGGTATGGTAAAACACACTGTTGTCGATAATCTTGTTTCTAATCAAGCAATCTATGAACATTCGATGCATAAAGGATGAAGGAAGCCATAGGGAGTATGCTCATTTATATATTCAATGCCTATTTAACAGTTTTTGAATTCATTTGTTTTTCCGGGAGAACTTCCCTACGAAAGGAATTAGGGCCTTACAATTCCCATTGAGAAGGCCTTATACAGGATAATACCCCTCTGGGAGGGCCTTGAACAGAATAATAACCAAGTAGAATTATTTGCACCCAATAAAAACCAAGTCCCAATTAATAAGATAATCATGCATTCCGCAAAATTGCCAAGTTTAAAATGTTCAAAGCAGACAATGCGGGATTCGAACCCGCAACCCTTCGCTTTGTAGCCCAAGGCTCTACCACAAGACGACGAAGGAATAGTGATTTGCAAAGGCCTCTCTTTGCTAGAACGCCCTCGCATTCAGGTGTTATCCATCTAGTGAGTACATATATGTTAAACATAAAGCCCTTCGGTGTCTTTTCAAACAAAACTGACCAACTCACCTGTAGGGGGGCAGCACATACCGACACCCTGGACCGTCCTGCACTTCTTTCCTCTGGGACAGAGGTCGTCGTCGCAGCCAAATGGATGGTAATTCAGATTCAGGAGCTCCGACATAGTTACACAGTCCAGGT
This sequence comes from Gibbula magus, assembly GCA_936450465.1. Classification (NCBI taxonomy): domain Eukaryota; kingdom Metazoa; phylum Mollusca; class Gastropoda; order Trochida; family Trochidae; genus Gibbula; species Gibbula magus. Next base: position 30,399,561 of record OW388298.1, on the reverse strand, counting down.
CTCTGGCAGAATCCACAGTCTGAGCTTTCTGGACTCTTTGGGCAACTGTGGGCTGAACATAGGGCGTTATCCCCATTTTCTTTTGATGATCTGGCAGGTTGTCAAATATCAGTGCAAGCAAGAGGGATCGAATTAGTGGCTGTGGCAGACCGAAGTTTCTTGGCGGCGGCGGACCGAGGTTAGAGTTTGGGAGCATGGGCATACCTCGTTCTTGAGCACTTATCTGACTGTATGGATTCCCCAGAGGCAAACTTTTGACGACAAGAGGAGGGGGAAATTTGGGCGTGAACGGCTTCGCTGCTCCTGGCGGTAGGGGAATACGTATTGGTAGAAATTCCCCTTGCCCCTGAAGAGCTTGACGTACAGGCCAGACAGCAGGGGAAACGGATTGCGGTTCAAGAAGCCCGAGTGGCTGAGGAAATGGTGCCACGAGTCTTTGAACATAACCAGGTCTGATTGGTGGCGAGCCTTGTATTGGAACTGTGGCTTGTGGGACGAATACAGGGAACATTCTTGGTGTTCCAACTGCGGATTGTACCGGGATGACGGAACTACTATTTTGAGATGAGCTCCTTGCTTGGACTGCGGATTGACCTCGGGGACCTCTAGTTTTCCCTGGAGGCGAACCTGATACTCGAGCTGGTGAAGGTCCCCGGATGGTCGCACGTCTCCTTGGAGACGAAAGTTGTGCCAGGATTTTCGGTTGACTCGGGACGAGAATCGAACCTGATGCTCGAGCTGGTAATGGACCTCGGGTGGCCGCAGTTGCCCCTGGAGACGAACCTTGTACTGGAACTGTTGGTTGGTTCGGGACGGCTACCGTTTTCCCTGGAAGCGATCCTGATACTCGAGCTCTTAATGGTCTTTGAACGACTCCAGTTCCACTTGGAGACGAACCTTGTACTAGAACTGGTGGTTGGCCCAGGAGGGATACCGTCTTTCCTGGAAGCGAACCTAATACGGCTGTTAATGGTCCTCGGGCGGTTCCAGTTCCCACCGGAAGCAACCTTTGTAGTGTCTGTCCCGGGATACCTCCTCTGTACCATCTTGAGTAAGGGTTCATCTGATCATACCCTGCCGCTCCTGTAAAAGAAGAAAATATACCCGATGTAAGAATCTCGACAGACTGCTTCATATTATATGCAGCTCGTCATGTTCTGTACATGTCATTAAAAATCTCTATTGTACAAGTGCGTTCTTCTTGAGAGGAAACCCAAGCAAGGTATTATCTCATTATATGCAATGTTTTACAACTTTAAAGGGGCAGTAGCACGTTTTTTAGCTCATATAAGTCGATGAAATTTATTTGAAAAATAATTTTACCAATCGTAAAATATCGTTTTCTTTTCGTAAAATCAAGTTATAAATGAGTGTACATGGCTAAGAAAAGTCATTTGAATCATTTTGTCATTCGAAATAATAAAATGTGTTCACAATAAAATGGCCGCCATGCAATTTTTGCTTTATACTCAACACCGTTATTACTACTACTGATAAATGCTTTATGTAATAAGATGTTATACCCTCTAAAATAAATTTAAATGGCACAAACTATCATAATAAATAAGAAATTTGAAAAAATAAATTTTGCAAAAAACGTGCTACTGCCCCTTTAAGCTATTCGTCGGATTGTATCAGACTAGATCTTTAGTTGTCGATGCACTCGTATTTTAAAGGAGCATTCCTACACTGTCGGACAAAAGAAACGCCAACTTAGTATTTCTTAAAAGGAAAGATCAAATAATTTCTGCAATTTAATTAATGGTGGTCTCCACGTTATGCTGAAACAAAAATTAATATGAACGTTTATTGAAATCTTTGAAAAACTGTGTTTCGAGTCAATCACGTTCATGAAAACTGCTATTTCCGGTCGATTCACTTGCACACCGTAACCACGTACACCTGTAGTGTCATTACCACTTTAATGCGAATGCGTGCCTGTACTGTTGCTCGTGGTTGTATGAAAATCTGTTTCAAATGTTTTTCTGATCAAGACCTGATCGAAAACTAAACATTTTCTGTTGTCTCATTTAAACGATCGCCATTCTTTTATTACATGACAACTTCGAAATTTAAATATACAATGCAGAATGGCGCAACTTCACAATGTTATAATATTGCTAAACTGTTCATTATAGTTTTTAGGAAATCTGATAAGATATGTGGTAGGCGTTTCTTTTGGCCGACAGTGTATTTAAGTGTACACAAGAATTTAGTATTTGGAGTCCACACTAACGTTCACCATTGCATTTGTGAGACAGACAACACATGCAGCTCACGGGCACGTTATGGGTAACGGGCGAAGAGCACCATCCTCGGTTACCCATGGTTTTATATATGCTCCGTTACTCTCCACTATATCACCCATTGGAAACCTTATCAGGAGAAACTGTACTCACATTACCCGCCCTTGACCGATGCGAGCCAATCAAACTGCTACGCAGGTTGGACCTGCGAGCCAATGACAATTCATATCACTTCGTTTCAAAGCAAGCGAGGTCATTGTGTTAGCCATCCATCACCGGTTATCTCCCTTGACCATTTCCGTCATATCCCATGGAGCATTTTATTTGGTTACTGACTTCGTCACGCTGGCCAAGGGTGGGTAATTTGAGAACAGATTCCCCTGATAAGGTTTCCCATGGATGATATAGTGGAGAGAAACGGAGCATATATAAAACCCTGGGTAACCGAGGATCGAAGAACACGTGCAGAACGTGTATCTGGTCCCTTGTCTGATCTGGTCTCTTCGCAAAGAAGTTGAAATCTAAGATGTGTTACCCTCTAAAGTAAATATGAATGAATTCAACTATCACTATAAATGGGATTTTTTTTTTAAAAATTAAAAAAAACGTGCTACAACCCATTTAAAAGGCCACAGGCCTACAGTACATAATCATGTGTAAATACAAATAATATCTTAAACAGTTGTACATATTTCTAACTTCTAATTAGAAAGACATGATATAAATACATTGATAGGTTATAGAGGCAGGATAAACATGATACAACTTTATAAATAAACTGAGTTACAAAAGAAACTTCACACCCTGTTGTTTCACTCATAGAGTAACAATAACAAAACAAATTGATATGAAAGAACCGGGATATTATTTAATGTTCAATGTTGACTGATTCGGCAAACAATCATACTTGGTTTTTTTCAAACATGCAGAGTTAGAGTCACTGATAGGACCAAGGGGTATAAAATTATTTTTACACTAACATGACCCCTACCATGTTTATAATGTTGTAAATGTATGCAGAATGAGGCAAATTTATTGATTTTCACTTAGCAGATGTCTTATATTTCGATGAACAGTTGTGTTTTATCCAAATTAATTTTGGAAGAATTTATTAACTTAAAATTTCATTTTTCCGAAAAAAAAACAAAACCACATATATGTATTCCCTGGCTGATGACTAAACGCCTGCACTTTTCAGTTTTAGAATACGACTTCGAAAACATAAGATATTTGTAATTGAAAATCAAACATATGCTAAAACCAACTGAGGTGTAAACTTTCTTTTGTACCTCAGTTTATATTGGATTTTAAAAAAGAGAAGACATAATTTGAATTTAATTGAAGATAAACATCATTTCTTTTGTGTATGCCCGTCCAGCTTACTACACTTTTAGAAATAAGTACATAACAAATATTTCTTTACAAATCACAGTATTTATAAAATTGCATCAAACATTCTAAAAAAGGATTTATCAGACATGTCGCCTAAAGTATCATAACCTAAATCACTATATCTTGATGCAGTTCTAGGATGCTGGGAACACGTTTGTAAGATAAACTCCTAAATACTTTGTTTTAATTGTTTCAATCAATTCAATGCCATATTTCGTTTGCAGCAAGTTTTCCCCCATTATATATATATATGTATGTATATATATATATATATATATATATATATATATATATATATATATATATATATATATATATATATATATATATATATATATATATATGTATATATATGTATATATATATATATATATATATATAGATATATATATATAGCCTTACATGTATCTATGTAACATGATCTCAGGAATGAACAATTTATACACATAAAAAAAGGAGTTTTCCTCCATTCTTGAACGCAATTATCTTAGTTTTATTGCTAGTAATACTTTAATTTCTGCTTGTAATCCTCATACAGTGCCCGAGAAGATAATTATATCTTCAGCAAATAATAGGAGAAATAGCTGTATTATATCTGGATTTAGCTGGATGTGGATCTGTATTGTGGATCTGGATCTGTACTGTGGATCTGGATGTGGATCTTTATTTCTAGTTTATTTATAAACAATGAAAATAAAAATGGGCCCAAGATGCACTCTTGTCTAACTCCTATTTGGCTCTCAAATGTTACAGATATTTCATTGATGCTTCTCACACACATCTTTACGTTATTATAAATACTTCGTAGAAATTGACTCATTGTAATGTTTACGGGATGATTTTCAAGAATATTCCATAATTTTTCTCTGTGAGCAGAGTCGAATTTTCTTTTCTATTTGTAGATTTTGCAAAATAATCACAATTATATTTGGAAACTGATGTATAATATACAATAAAGACAGATTTGGATTCGTAGTTTGTAATATGCCATATTGCTAGTAATGGGATGCGTAATTTGGACTTTTGAACATGTATACGACCGTTGCTGGAGTGTGAACTCAAGTAATGGTTATTTTTGTGTCATTTTGTGATGAATATTGAACATAACGAGTGAGATTATTTTAACATAAATCCGCAATGGTATTTTGACTGTCCCAACTTTTTAAAAATAAAAAGCACGTGAAATTTAAAAAATCAATACTAGTTTGCATTTTCAGAAAACAAAGGTTAGGGAATTCAGAAAAAATTTTAGAAATTAAATTTAAAAAGTTAATAAACGTAATAGAAGACATACCTTGCAAGATTGCCCCCAGCAAGATCAGGAAAGTTGTCATCTCCATCTTGCAAGTGGATGAAGAGAAGTGTGGACATGCAATGGTCTTATATGCTTGCAAAATATGCAGTAAATTATTACCCGACCATGACCCGTACTGCATACACTGTACTGATGTATTTTGCAGACTGTTCATCATATTCAAATAAAAACAAAAGAATGCAAATATGTCGTTCTGTTGTCTAATTTGGTTTGCGATTAATGATCGTTGTCATTATATGTCTTTATATGTGATATATATTTGTCGTTTATTTCTATTTAATTTTTAATATTTGATAATCTATATTTCATGTGCTTTTGGCCACGAGGCCTTTTCACAGAATAAACTTGTCACTTGTCACATTTATTTTCTTTATTAAAGTCTCTCTATGAGGTTACAACAAATAACAATTGTTCAACAGTTAGACGTAAATATGTTCTACGATACCTATGACTTAACCCCAGCGAACCGAACCCGTGAACCATCCTCCCCTTACCGGAATCCGCCGCTGTATTAAAGGGACGTGTGTTAAAGGTGCATCCATTGTGTTTCATAAAAAACATATTTGGCTTTAATACGCTCCAACTCAACATATGAGCTGTTTACAATACAAACAATACTCTTGAAAGCGGCGTTAAACCCCAACTCACCTCACAATACAAACAAATTCACTCAGCTTGCATCTTCTTCCCCAATCGCCTAATATATCATAATTACTAGTAAGTTTCTAATTAAAATCGAGTAACATCATTTTGCATGTGCAGAAACAGAAACTGCACGTTCCATTTACATGCACAGTAGTTATATGACATATTCAACATTATCATATATCTATCAATGATATGGGCTGTTTTGCATATGTGATAGAGGTCAGAACACCACACCCATATCGCTGGCCGGTCCGCAAATCCATATCAGCCATATCAGCCATATCAGCCCGGTCCGCAAATCCATATCAATATCAGCCCGGGTGTAGTTAGGTCAGAGTGATCTCCCTTTGCTTACATGCGTGAACACAGTAAAGTCACAAGCGAAGCAGTGTCAGAGTAACTATATAGTTCATTTGAATCCTTTCAGAGTACCCTCCAAACAAGGATGTTGTTGACGCTTTTAATTTATTAAATAAAATATACTTTTAATTTGAATAGGAGGCTCAAATATTTTTAAAAGAAAATTTACCCCCAAAGTATAAATTTTCGCATAACAACAAGTTATTATCATTTCTGTAAATATTTTGTCATGTTTTAGAAAAAAAAGTATGATATATGATAAAAAGGTTACAACATGTAATTTTTCATACCATACCCCATATCAGCCCTCGACCCATATCAGCCCTCTGGCCTGCGGCCCTCGGGCTGATATGGGGGTCTCGGGCTGATATGGGGTATGGTATGAAAAATGACATGTTATAACCTCTAATTATAAACCCAAATTTGTTATTTTGTCTGTTTTAGATCAGATTCCAAAATTACGTTTGACTCATTGGCGCGCGCCACACGCGGTGCATTGTCCGGTTTTCGATCAGAAATCACTACTTTTACCCTCATATCGTCAATATACTAAGTCGACTATCATCAAAATGGCAGTTTTCGGTAACAGTCGGTACTTCTCGATAAAGTAACACCATTATAACGTTTGGAATATGCGACCCCCAACAACACAATGGATGTACCTTTAATGTAGTAACATACTAGTAGGTCAAAAGTTACCAAAGGTGTTAGTTTATCGAGAAGTAATGACTGTTGTCGAAAATAACCATTTTAGTGCCAATCTGTTCAGTAAAGTTACATTATTAAGATGTCATTATTATGATCGAAAACCGGACAATGTTCCGCGACTGACGCGCGTCAATTGTTCAAAGGTAATTTTGAAAACTTAAATGTTGCAGACAAGGGGACATATATTGATTGGTACTGTTCAATAGAACATATAACTGGTATACATGTAAATGGGGCACATGAATTCGGCTTCAAATCGTGTATTAAAGAGCAATCAAGGATGTTAGTGTTTCAAATACAAAATTATTTGTGGAAAATATACACTTCGAGTGGCGCGCGCCAAGGTAAATGACGTCATATTAACAGATTCCCCTTTATTGCATAAATCGTACTTCACATCAACTAGCCTTTACGAAGCGTGAAGGCTCGTCTCTTGCGCAAGTCGCCAAAGCAACCCACGTGCTGCACGTGCTTCTGTTGGAAGTTAGGTTACCCTTGTCACACATTACTGAATGTGACGATTGTTTTATAAACAATGATTCTAAATGTCCTGAGAACATACAATTTATTGCCTGTTTAATGTGCGTTTTTTTTAGCTAAGACCAGCAAATTATGACAAATATATTCTCATCGATTATAAAATTCAAGCAAAATACCTAGTTGGGTAAAACATTTATTCCAATATCTGTAGAAAATACAAAATTAAATGAAATGATTAATAAATAACCGCCAAAAATTATTGATGGCTCTTTAGGCCGCTGCTCGAGTTTTTTTGAAAACAAGTTATTGTCAAATATTTGGCGTTAAGGGATACATTTGCAAGTCGAATGAGATGATTTGGACGTAAATCATGACATTTGAACAGTTTGTATGTATCAAATCTAAATTAAATTTCATGAAAAACACGTAGTGTCCCTTTAACAAAGCTTTTAGTTGTATAGTTTCAACCATAATGTTTCACACGATTATTTGTACTTTATGCGTTTCAAGAGGGGGTTCTATCGGTATATTTATTTGTAGAAACGGAATTCGATGCGACATTCCTGTTTCAACAAATGTGTTAATGACATGTGATTATAACAAAATACGTTTAAATATTGTGACTTTGTTTTGGAAAGTTGACCAAGAATAGAAAAATATGAGAAGTAAAGCCATTCATCGGTGAATAGTTATTGTTTCGGCATAACAAGACAATGTTCATCAATATAGTTACGATAACTTATTTGTAAAATTTATGGATATTCTATCTATATATTATATTATGTATTTATATATTTAATCACAATTCATTAGTATTATTAATTAGTTGTAAAATTGGTATTAATATACGGTTTTTTCATTTCACATAAAGCACAAAATCAAAATGGCGTATACTCCTTCATAACTTTCTCGTTAACACGTTGAGTTTTCACTCCAGAGCAACTTTGTGGACATTCTATCAATATATATATATCTTTCATGCATTTATAAATCTTAATATTTTTTTTAAAAATCAATATAGCTTTTTATCTCATTTCTCAACAAAATGGCCGACACGCCGATAGAACCGTCTCTTTAACGCTGTGAGCTGTTTCACAAAGCTGCAAATCGTGAAACATGCCCTGTCTATGTCACTGGGATTGTTGTAGCTTCAACTTTTTGCTTGTGTCAACATAGGAAACAGGATATAACAGCTATATCGTGTTGACCTTTGACTGATGTTTCCTGTTGTTTTCCCATTTGATAAAAGAAATGTACATAATTTTGGATAAATGAATTGCTTGTCTTTGTGCAGCTTTCCTTTCTTTTTTAAATAAAAATATAAACGAAAATATATTGAAACTTACTTTCTATACCGAGATTTTATTTTATCTTCTTACAATGAATAAAGGTTGTTTTTTTAAAAAGAGGATACTGGATAAATGTATATTTCATAGCTGGTTTTAGCACAAAAATGCATATTTTGTAAATCTCGAGTGAGAGCGATTTTGGAGTATTTGTCGTAAACATGTTGTTTTTATCATGTCAACAAGCTGAAATATAAACACCCTTTGGGTTTGACATCATGAACAATAAAGTGAAATTTATATTCATAGATAAATAGATACAAAATAGTTTTTTTCCGATGTTGTGGATAGTATTTGAGTGGATATGACACACTGTTCGCTAAGGAACGAGTATTTAAACATTTGAATTCTCGAGCGAGAACGAGGAATATACTTAGCGACGAGTGTCGTAAATATAATGTGGGCATGATATATCAGCATGAAAATAATGTTCTATGCAATACCAAAGTTCTAAACCGTAGGGAAAAAACACAAATATATATCATATACAGGTAAGGTTAATTCACATTCACATCCAAAAGGTCATTACGTTATCAAGTGATATTTTCCACTGATGTATCGTATGGAAATTATTTCCCTGATATGTAGGTAATATTTTACCAACACAGATACTTATCAGTACGAGACCAGAATGTTCATCGCTTATGGCAGATGTCTATCTTACAACCTGATTTATTTTACAGTATTGCTACATTGGTGCGAATCAGTACTCTTCGTATCCAATCCAAAGAATGTTTATGTGGAATATTTACATATGATATTGTAAAAAAATGTGTTTTTGTACTGTGAGAAGACAAGAGCTCAGAGAGATATTCTCATTGAAGCAATAATATATATTTTAGATGTAGATACGTTTTCCAGCCTCTGGAACAGCGATGAAGAATGAACCTTATGCTTTTTATTTGGGGGACTGCCCACTGAATATTGTTCATCTCTTGAACCTAATGTATTGCTTAAATGTATGCTTCAAATATATACAACAGTTACTGTTAACCACAGGAAACAGTTCTTTACCAACTGTATATAATCATCTGTATTAACCTGTATATCATGTAAACTGCCATATCACACTGTATCTTCATGTATTGGAGGAAATAAAGAATATCTATCTATCTATCTATCTATCTATCTATCTATCTATCTATTACCGTATGGACCACGGAGAGTACGGACGACCCTCAGTTCTATGCCGACCACTGATATATCGTGAATAATCACTCATATATAACACTTGTTAGAGCCAAGGCTTTACTTCTCATGCTTTATATCAGAATGAATATGCACTTTTCTTTCACAGGCCCTCGGGTCATTGCTTTTCACACTATTAAAAAAAAAAAAAAAAAAAAAAAAAGTTTGAGATGACCCCCCGATTTTTACGCCCTCTGAATGTATTAGTTTAGATACATTCAGAGGGCGTAAAAATCGGGGGGTCATCTCAAACTTTGTTGTTGTTTTTTTTAATAGTGTGAAAAGCAATGACCCGAGGGCCTGTGTTTTCTTTGTCAAATTTCCCAAAGTTTATATATGATTCATACACGTGTCCTTATTTGACATCCAACTTCTAAATGCCACTCAAAGTAGTTATCAATAATATATGATTACCCAAAAAGAGAAAAGTCCCTCTATTATACTGTTATATTTCTCACAACCGAAAAGTCTATTATTTTTGTGCATGATCTCATGTTTCAACACATTGCAGTGTCGGCGTGTGTTAGTTACATCACGAGTTGCGTGTATAACATGTGCAAAACATCCTGAGGCGTGTTCAGGACCGCGAGTACTCGCTTAGTGTGTACGCGCGTACCCACGAACGGCTCCTGAACGGAAACCTGAGGTCGCGAGTACTTCCCAAGATAATTTCAGAATATCATCACCATTTTGGAAAAACATAGGTGCCTTGCACATATCAATTGACCAAATTTCAATTGAGGGGGTAAAAAAAAGAAAGAAAAATGAGGTAATCAAATTTTGTGACACCCGACTCCATTTTGGATCGTAAATTCTCGCTTAGCGAGACTGCTCACGCGTGTATTCGCGAGTACGCACAAACTTGTTGTCGTTCAGAAGCGGGTACTCACGAATACTCGCGAGTACTCGCGGTCCTGAACACGCCTCTGTTTAATGTGCAGTGTGAACCATTGCATAGACCTTGTGCACTAAGTCACGTGATCAGATATATATATATTCAATTTATATTCATCTGATTTACCCACCATGCTCCTTATATATAAACAACCGGGCAAAGGAAAGTACTCACCTCAGTTGGTTTCGATTTAATCGACATTCAAAAGAAATCAGATACATTCGACTATGGCAAGATACAAAAATACTTATAGTAGTAGTTTGAATGAATTAATTGGTGACTGTGGTTAAATTTTAGTTAAAATATCTGTTTAATGAAGACAGGGGTAAGAAATGAAATTTACACCAACAGATCACTACCATGCTTAAAATGTTGTAAATGTGTGCAGAACCTGGTACATTTATTTTCACATAGAATATGTCTTATATGTCTATGGACACTTGTGTATTATCAAAAATATTTTTTGAAGAAATTTATAATTCATTTCTCTTTTTTTAATTAAAAAACATGTAGAAGACTGCCGACTAAACACCAGGGCCGTGTTCAAGATAGGTTTCAAAGTAATCGCTCAATTAGCGATTACTTTTAAACCTCTCTTGAACTCGATTGCTCAATGTAGCGCTACGTAGAAAAGCGAGCGAACTTTGAGGTTTTGCACCGGGTCGTTCAGGAGAGAATGAGCACTACTTGAGCGCTACATTGAGCAATCAATGAGCGATTATAAGCGCTCGCTGTTATGGAACGGAACCCTGTACTTTTCAGTTTTAGATTATGAGATCGAAAACATGAGATATTTGCAAATGAAAACCAAATATGTGATAAAATCAACTGAGGTGAGTACTTTTTGACAGGTACAAGCCTCGTGCTCTTTCATACACGGCTTTCATTTACAAATACACGATAATACCGTAATCTACAAAGTTCTGCATGAACGACTTTCATTTTAGAGGAAAAGAGATTCGAAGAATAAGTATAATTACTGTCTATTTCCATTCTAAATATATTTCAAATTTTCTGAATGTGCATATATTTCAATTGCAAGAATGTCGTCATTTGTTTATCCGCTGATGACGTAAGCCAATGTTTCAGTTATGAGTACACTTAAACGAAAATCTTTGAAATTAATTTCCCAATCTAAAGTTCTCAATCTCTTTTTTTCCTGTCAGAGTAGTGCATTTCAGACGCCCTGTCAGATGACCATAGTTATAAGTGTCGAAAATCAAACTAGCGCCAAAACCACGTGACCTACGAATTCGTCATGATTTCTTTTTCTGCTTTCTCATTAATAAGAGCTTGCTTTTTCCAATAACTACTGGATCATCCTTTATATTCATAACAAAATTTGCATTCACAAATTTTATATTACAAACAAATCAAGGATTACTGAAGTTTCCCAACAACCAATGCAACAGAAGACACATGACCTCCATTTCCGTCAAAGTTCATGTTGATTGCGTTGGTTGATTTCAGTTCTCCTTCCGGTACCCAGTATTCCCACATCTCCCAGAGGGTACTTCCTTCCGTTTTGTGCGAGTCGAACAGCATATAGGTTGAAGGCAGCTTGTGCCCATTGACAGTGACACTGGTCGGCTTGCCGTTGCTTCCCTTGGCCCGGCTAACCCCTATCCTCAGATTGGCTGAGTGGTACCCGGAACTCGGCACGTGTATGGTGGTCTGCGCATGTCCGTTAGATATCGGGATCACCATGTGGCTTCCGTAGTAGGTGTGCTCGTTGGTTGTGTGGAGACTGTTGAAGTTGAAGTTTGTGTTGAACTTGTACATACAACTCCCTTCGCCGGGGAGTCCAACCTTACCGTTGTTCTTGGTCGTGTCGAAGTGGACATTCGATCGCATCACCGCTTTCCCGTTCTGATAGAAGACGCACGTTGACTGACCGGAAGTTGGTTTGATCCATCCATTGTGGAAGTCGAGGTGAACGTTCTGCCACTGAGTTCCATAGTTATGGAGCAGCACGACCAGCTCCTTGGTAGTTGGATTTGCCAAGACCTGGGGGGACACCAGCCTCTCCCATCCACTGTACTGACTGGTGGTCTTAAGGAACTTATGGCCGTCTGTTAGGTGCTGCCAGAACTTGTAGACCATCGTTAACTGTGTTTCCGTGCCGCCTTTTGTGAAGAGTGAAAAATTAAGGCTAGTTTGCCCTGGATATTGTTGGTTGGACAGAAGAAACAGGATAGCTCTGTCGAGGAACTCCCGCTTGCCTAGGTAAGTAAACCTGTGAGCGATGCCTTGGTAGATGGTAGCAAAGTCGACTATATCAGAGTGTGCATCATGGCTTATACCTGTTACCTGGCTCCGTCCATATTCACTGATGATTATCGGGACCTTCTTTCCTTTCTTAATATGTGAATAGTTCTCTACCAGGTCCATGTAGGCAACAAGCCGTGCCTCGTTGATTCCCGAAAAGCTGTGGCTATTGCCATGGACGTTCAGAAAGTTGTAAGCATGAAAAGAAAAGAAATCGAGATGATCGAGGGAAAAGTCCAAAAAGTCCTTTGCGTTGTTCCAGAGCCGGAAGTTGCTGTCGTCTGCTTTGACAACTTGTCCTGTGTATGTCGGCCCTCCCACCTTGACGCCGAATCTAGTTTTCAGTTTCTGTGCTACAGCTTTGTGGTAGGCAATGAGCGTTGATGTGTCAAACACTCGCCAGGTGGCTTCCGGTTCGTTGATGACCTCAAAGAAAGGGGGCAGATGCCCTCCGGCATAGTTTTTTAGCCCTCCGACCATGAGGGCTACCATTTCAGAGGCAGCGTCGACGTTGTTTGGGAATATTCCCTGATGTTGGGACTTGTCCATCCAGCTGGGCCAGTTTAAACCTGGAGGAAGATACAATATATTAAAGGGACAGTGAGAATGTTGTTGGAGGCACATTACGTCAAAAGTACTGAAAATAGATATAATGCTAGTATAGTGACAATATATAGGTGTAAGTCGCTATTTATGATCGAAAATTGGACAATTGGCGCGTCAATTGGTCATACGCTTTTGGTTTCCAAATGTAAATATAACTGAGCCTTGAAATCTCCCATTTATTTGTTTCCATATGTAAATGAACTGAGCTGTCAATACTTACTTAATTTTGGTTCCAAATGTAAATATAACTGAGTTGTGAAATCTAACCTACTTTTGGTTTCAAAATGTAAATATAAGTGAGCTATCAATTCTAGACTACTTTTGGTTTCCAAAAAATAAAACTGAGTTGTGAAATCTAATCTACTGTTGGTTTCCAAATGTATATATAACTGAGTTGTGAAATCTAACCTAGTTTTGGTTTTTAAATGTATATACAACTGAGTTGTGAAACCTAACCTACTGTTGGTTTCCAAATGTATATATAACTGCGTTGTGAAATCTAACCTAATTGTGTTTCAAAATGTAAATATAATTGAGCTATCAATTCTAAACTACTTCTTGTTTCAAAATGTAAATATAAGTGAGCTATCAATTCTAGACTACTTTTGGTTTCCAAATGTAAATAAAACTGAGTTGTGAAATCTAATCTACTGTTGGTTTCCAAATGTATATATAACTGAGTTGTGAAATCTAACCTAGTTTTGGTTTTTAAATGTATATATAACTGAGTTGTGAAATCTAACCTACTGTTGGTTTCCAAATGTATATATAACTGCGTTGTGAAATCTAACCTAATTGTGTTTCAAAATGTAAATATAATTGAGCTATCAATTCTAAACTACTTCTGGTTTCCAAGTGTAAATATAACTGAGCTATAGATTCTAAACTACTTTTGGTTTCCAAATGTAAATATAACTGAGATGTCAATTATTCTTACCTTCTTTTGGTTTACAAATGTATATATAACTGAGCTTTCAATTTCAGACTACTTTTGGTTTCCAAATGTTTAATGTAAATATAACTGAGCTGTCAATTGTAACCTACTTTTGGTTTCCAAATGTAAATATAACTGAGTTATAAAATCTAACCTACTTTTGGTTCCAAGTCTAAATATAACTAAGCTGTCATTTCTAACCTAAATTTGGTTCCAATGTAAATATAACTGAGCTTTCAATTTTAAGCTACTTTTGGTTTCCAAACGTAAATATAACTGAGCTATGAAATCTAACCTACTTTTGGTTTCCAAATGTAAATAAAACTGAGCTGTGAAATCTAACCTACTTTTGTTTTCCAAATGTAAATATAACTGAGCTGTCAATCCTACACTACTTTTGGTTTCAAATTGTAAATAAAACTGAGCTGTGAAATCTAACCTACTTTGTTTTCCAAATGTATATATAACTGAGATGTCAATTCTAGCCTTCTTTTGATTCCAAATGTTCCAAAAGTGAACTTTGAAAGTAACCTACTCTTGGTTGAAATTTGAAGGTTGAAATCTCACATTTATTTGATTCAAATGAAAATGTAACTGAATATATCCAAAATATTTCCAAATATTTTTTTGGGGGCAATCAGACATACTCTTTGTTTCCCAGACCATGTTGATGTCGTGTCCATACTCGCGGATGTTCTCCATGTAAAAGTTGTAGATTTCATGTGACCGAGTTTTATCCCACATGTAGGTAGGATCTGGGTAACCGTGGTGATTCGAGTTCTCGGGCCACTGAAACAGGGATAAGTTTCAGGTATTAGCGAGCATGCTTACTTATTATTGTGTTAATGTATTAATGAATACTTGTTGTTGTGTATGGTGGCAAGTGGCAAGTTGGTCCTCAGAGACGGCTATCAGTGAAGTTCAGCAACAATGGGCGCGGCTTGCCGCATGAGTGGGTAACCAGCTTCATTGCTGGATAAACTGAGTGTTTGAAGAGTGATTTCCTGCCCCACCTTGAGACATGAGTTGAGAGGGTAAGTGATCTTATCCAAAATGTGTCTCTGTTCACCCAGCAGTACAATGGGTACCAGGTAACTTTGTGTGTTGGGGTTAACTTACAGACATGTATGTCTGATTGGGTTAGACCAGGGTAACACTGATGGTAGTGTGAGTGTATGGAGTGAGTTATTGTTTAACGTAATTTGGAAAATGTTGTAGATCCACCTGAGATTGGAGTCCGCATATGCTCCGGAACAGTGTGCATGTTCACAATAAAAAAAAAACTATTTATTAAGAAAAAATTCCTGTTCTGAAAAAAATATCGCTGTGTGCAGTGTCAAAGAATGAAAGATTAATCTTAGTAAACGTGTTTTTTTTTGTGAACGGAAATCAATGAAAAACAAAAAGGATTCAATTAAAAACAAAAAAAAGCTTGAGTTCAAACAAAATTTCATATCAGAGTTTACAATTAGCAGTCATGATTCGTTGGTTTTCCACAATACAGTGCGTAACCATGGTGATGTGAAGCATTGACCAATCAGTGAGCATCGAACTAGTCCATAACGTGAATAATGATCCATGTCGCACAGCGTTTTGATTTCGTCATTTATATTTACTTTAGGGCGTAAAACATCTTACAACACAAACCAATTATCCGTAGTGGTAATAACAGTGTTGCGTATAAAGCAAAAATTGCATGACGGCCGTTTTAATGTGAACACCTTTTATTATTTCGAATATCAAAAACGATTCCAAGGGCTTTCCTCACCATGTACACTAATTTTTTAACTTAATTTTACGAAGAGAGAAGGGTGTTTTACTATTGGTGGCATAATTTTTCAAATACATTTCATTGACTTATTTGAGCGAAAAAAACGTGCTACTGAGCATTGCGTAACCGTTGAAATGACTGGAGTTTGATGTTTGATTGGACAATAATAGGGAAGTTACCAGTGTTGCCAATTTTCACCGCCAGGGGAGCATGAGTGAAATATCGCCTATATGCAACAGAGGTGACGATAGAAAATCTGAAGGGAGTAACCTCTGTGGGATGGGAATACAGATAACCGACGATGTTTATACTAAGGGAATACAAAAAATAAAACTTACATTTTCAAAATAATGACTATTCAAATCCCGGTTCAACCACCTGCCGGTTTCTGTTCCAATTGACTTACAGGGGGCCACCAAGTTAGAGTGGGTCAGTCCATTGTGTTTGTTCCATCTATCTGATTCGTAATTGACTCTCCCATTCTGCGCAAGGAACTCGTTATAGACAGTGACAGTGGTGTCAGACAAGGTGCCCGTTATAAACAGCAGCAGACAACAGAATTTCAGCATCTTCGAGCTAGAGATAGTTCCAGACAGGCCTCTGTTGATTGTGCTGTAGATGAAGGTTACCCTGAAATAAAATAGACTAACATTCAAAAGATAGTATACATTGAGTGATTTCGATTTACTCAATAGTTTAAAATAAATGTGATGCATTTGATTATGACACGATTACAATAATATATATCTCAAACAGTTTGAATGAATTAAGTATTTAATATTTTGTCAAATATATTTGTTAAATGTAGAAAGGGGTATTAATGAAATGAAATTTGCACAAACATGATTCCTACCATGTTAAAATTTAAATATTTGGATAATGAGGCACACTTACACACGAATGTATCTTAAATGTCGATGAACAGTTTTTTCCAATTTAATTTTTGAAGAATTTATAAATTTGAAATATATTTTTTTAAATTAAAAACCACTAAGAAGTATTCTTTGACTGATGAATAAACGCCTGGTTCTAAAGCACGACGTGAAAGCTTAAAGAGTTGTGATTTAAAGGGGCAGTAGCACGTTTTTTGCAAATTTTGCAAATTTCCCATTTTTTAACGATAGTTTATGCCATTTATATTTACTTTAGAGGGTAAAACATGTTATTACAGAAACCAAGTATCCGTAGGGGTAATAACGGTGTTGCGTATAAAATTGCATGGCAACCATTTTATTGTGAACACATTGTATCATTTCGAATAAAAAAAAACTATTCTCATGGCTTTACTGAACCATGTACACTTATTGTTTTAAGAGAGAAGGGTGTTTTACTATTGGTGACATTATTTTTCAAATACATTTCATCAAATTATTTCAGCGGAAAAAAAACGTGCTACTGCTCCTTTAAAGTCAAGTATTGATGGTTTTCAAAAAATAGAAGCGGTTGATT
The DNA here is from genome assembly GCA_936450465.1 of Gibbula magus. Classification (NCBI taxonomy): domain Eukaryota; kingdom Metazoa; phylum Mollusca; class Gastropoda; order Trochida; family Trochidae; genus Gibbula; species Gibbula magus. The sequence continues at coordinate 30,381,955 of OW388298.1, read as the reverse complement.
ATTTGTCCAGCAAACATCAAACTGAGCTGTGTAAACTGCCAGGCAAAAGAAAGTACTCACTTCTGTTGATTTTATCCTATGTCATTTTCACACGGCAAAGTGAAAACTTATCGATATAAAATCTATGATTTGAAAATCTTTTCGTTACGCCCGTGACGTTGGTAAGATGATCCTATGTATGATTTTCAATTGCAAATATCTTTAGTTTTCGATATCATAATACAGAAAAGTACAGGTATTTATTAAGGAGAATTTTATTTGAATATTTATTCAAAGAATACTTCTACGTGTTTGTTTTTTTTAAATTTTAAAATGAAATTTTAAATTTTAAATTTCTTCACAATATTTATTATATTTCTGATGATATTCAACTGTTCATCGACATATAAGACATATTCTATGTCCATGTAAATTAATAAATGTGCCAGATTCTGCACACATTTATAACATTTTAAACATGGTAGGGATCATGTTGGTGTAAAGTTCATGTCTTACCACTGTCTTCATTAAACAAAGATATTTTAACTAAAAAGTAACCAAAATAACCAATTAATTCATTCAAATTAATGCAGATAATATTATTGTATCGTGCCATAGTCAAATGCATCTGATTTCATTTAGATATTCAATTAATCGAAATCAACTGAGGTGAGTACTTTCTTTTGCCCGGTAGTTTACTTCTTTTGTTATTCAGTTCAGAAAGGAGATGTCGCTACGAAGCACGGTACACGCGTACTGTTTTTTGTTTGTTTGTGTTCGAGGCGTTATTATCTTATGAATGTTTATTCCGTACTCAAACAGCGACAAAATACCCTATCTAGCTTCTTATCTTATACATATTTATTTCATGCTCAAATGGTGACACACCCACGTGTCTTTCTGTACTGCAGATACTTCCCCAGATATATTTATTTTGTAATGTGCGAGGAGTTCTTATCTTGTAAATATTTATTTCGAGTTCAAATGATGGCACACTCACATGTCTTTCTGGACTGCAGATACTTCCTTCTTGCAGTATTGCCTTATCTTGGTGGTCTTGTTAACTATCAGGACACGATTTCATGACAAGCTTTGGTTTATCTCGACCTTATCACATTTATAAATTTAGTACTTTTAATTTCAATGTTATGTCTAAACGTTATACTGGAAAATCTAAAACTAGAAATGTGAAATTTAATTAACATTTACAGAACCAAATTTAAGTTATGTTAACGCTAGATGTTTAAAAACGTAGATTTAGGTTTGATTTTAATTAAAACCCGCAACTTTTTCCTAAATGTAAAAGCGTGCTTTTCATTTTCAGACTCCATTAGGTATATATGTCCTCAAACCACACTTCAAATTGGTTATCCTATAGTTATACCCCCATTTCATTGAGCTACGAGTCGTTGCCGACTGAACATAGTAAGTCGTCAGTGAGTTGTCAGTGACTCGTAATGAGGCGTGTCTGAGTCTATTGGCATGCAGCGTATCTGAGTCTCCAAGAGTCTTTAAAGGGAAAGTTCTATCACCGATCTATCGGCAGCATCCGCCATCTTTGTTTCTTGGCATTCCGTGAAATGAAAACACGCTATATTTAACCTAGTTTTTTGTAATAATAAAACATATACACTGATAGAATATTCACATAGTTACAAAATAACGTATCGTAAAATTAATAAACAATATGTTGTAAGGTCGAAGCAAAGTTTTCCCGACTTGCAGTGCTGATGAATGGCTTCAATTCTTATTGTTTTTATTTTTCAACAAATATGCGCTTGTCTTCATCAAGTTGTGAAATGTAAAGTCATCAAAGAATTATCTTCATTAATATCTTTCAATTTAATTAGTTTTAATCACATATTAATAGCATATATGTGTAAACGAGAATATCCTCTCGAATTTCGTTTCCACAAAAAATACCCCGATAGAACCCTCCTTTTAAGAGAAGGGACGTCAAGTTGTTCAAAAACTCACTCCCGACATTTTCAGTCGGGCGATGCTCCTACTAATCGATCGGAAATTCAAGAAATTCCACCAAGTCGTATTCAGTCGTGATCAAGTCGTAAATGGTTCGTATCTGATTCTTATTGAGTCGTATTTAGTCTTCTTGTCAGTCGTATTTACTCGTATCCAGTCATATTGAGTCGCGGTGGTCGTGTGTGAGTCGGGAATAGGTCTTCCCCTAAAATACTTGCCGACTCACTCCCGACTAATGGCAACTCACGTACGACTAACCAAGACTCAAAGACGACCATTGACGACCCGTTTCAGACTAAACACGACAATAAGGCCAAATAATTCGAATGTGACTCGTAAGTGGGTTGTATCTTGGTGGTGATGAATCGCCATGGTCGCGAACGAGTCGTACACTAGTCGTTATTAGGCATGAGTGGGTCGGGAATGAGTTTTTGTTGGTGGCGGATTAGTGTCTGGAAAGAGTTGGCAGTTAGTCGTGAACGGGTCAGGAGTTCCTCCTCACTATGTCGTAAGTAAGTCGTAAGAAACTCCTAGAAATATCAAATTCGACAATTCACCCCTAATGTTCCCCGACTCATGCCGACAAAGGGAGCTCAAACATATATCCCCTTCCACTTCATTGCGGAGGATTATAATACGTTAACACCGTTTAAAAGCCAGTGCACAGACACTTTACATAATCTATTTCTTATTTCTCTTACGCTCGCTATTATGGAACGGAACCCAGGCGTCGTTTTCACATCCGGCGTTTATTCGAGACCTAGCGTCTATTGGAGGAAATACGGTAGGCCTATTTCAAGTTTGTTCAAACGGGATGTATGATTTGAATGCACTTAATATGTTCATTCGCCTCATTGTAATGATTTGGCAAGCGATACGTTGGGTAAACATTTCCTCTTTTGATTCGCAATGTTCGTTGCACACTCATAACATTTATTCTAACATGACACTATATTTAGAATGAAAATACTGCTTTCTGATTGGTTCCTCGTATCAATTTTGGAGTAATTATTTTACCGATAATCACCTCTAAATATTTGCGACCGATTCACTAGCGTGAAATCATGAAAATCACGGGGCTCAGTCGCTCGGTTTGAAATTAAATTTAGGGGTAAAAAATGCACAACATACAACCCCAAAATATAAAACAGAATGGATTTATCTCCTAATTTAAAAATATAACGATTAATTAAAGAGCCATAAAGTATGTTAGTGTTTCAAATACAAAATATTTTTTGAAAACATATTTATGATATCGATAGCAAGAAAAATATTGTATCTACAGCATGACATATAATAAATAAGTTTCATATCAAGACAATCCCATGATATTTGGTTGCAAAGACAAACACAACTTCGATAAAAGCTCGTCAATAGAAGCTGACGTTATATAAACAGAATTCCCTTTATAGCAGAAAACTAACTGCACAGCAACATGCGTTTCCGTGACACCTTGTCTTGTCAATTTCATACGTCGCCATAGCAACCCATGCTTTTCTCATGCAAGTTACCACACAGTTGTCACATCGATTGCTACATCTGATGTTTCTAAATGTCCTGTGAATATAAAAGTTATTGACATTTTACCTGTTAAATGGTATTATTATTGTGATAATACTATCAAGATATGACAAATATATTATGAATTTATTCTCATTGATTATGACATTCAAGCAACATAGCTCGTTGGGTTAGACATTTATTTCAATATTTGTAGGAAATTCATAATTGAATGAAATGGTAAATAAACGCCATTCATTTTATTCAAGTATTTATAAACTTTGTTTTTCTTTCGTGTATTTGTTTAGATTGTTGAGTTCGACCACAATGCTTTGCACTAGAAAATAATTAACTCAATCTACATTTAGACTGGAAAATACCTTTACTACTTGGTGCGATTTCTCCGCTCCGAGTCCAAAAAATCGGCGAAAACTTGTATGTGTATGTTTCAATGGAATAAATTATTGGCAATTTTCCGATATGTGTATCAGCATACTCGATGGTTCTTTAACATGCTGGTAAATAGAGAAGACCAAATCAAAGACAAAAAGAAATGTAAACATACTTGTCTAATTTATGTTAGACATATTAGGAATGAGAACTTCGTTCCGTCATAGACTAAGACGATTTTAATGAATCTATCGTTGGTTTGACATTTAATTCAATTCTCTAATTACTAACTAACTAACTAACTAACTTACTAACTAACTCACTGATTGCATAATCGATATGTTTGAGACGTGTTATTCGGACAATTCGTCACAGCCTTGAAATGTGCTATATGTTTTTCTATAGGAACGACTCGTACACGACATAAATAATAAAATTGAAAAATAAATAATAAATATTAAAAGCATGTTGCCCCACATTTTTTTAAAACAGAGCTATGGGCTCTGTAGCTCATCAGGATTTCATTGATTAACTATCTGAAGTTGAATATTTAAGTTATTTAAGTTATTGTTTACAAGCAAAAGATAGGTTCTTAGATTATGACCACTGTGACCCCATTTGGGGTCACGGGGTCACACAATCTACAATTTAGAATCCCCATTGGCCAAGGTGTCTGCACACACCTTTTCAGCACACACCTTTTTTTTGGAACTGGAGAAGAAGATGAAAATAAGGATGTGACCCCTGTGACCCCATTTGGGGTCACGGGGTCACGAAATCTACAATTTAGAATCCCCATTGGTCAAGGAGTTTGCACATAAAATTTCAGCTCTGTGGAGTTATTGGTTCTGGAGAAGAAGTCGAAAAAGCGAAAAGTTTACGGACGGATGGACATATGGACGGATGGACGGACGGACGCCGGACGCCATGCCATGCCATAAGCCCATCGGGCCTTTCAGGCCTGATGAGCTAAAAATTGTATGTGAAATTAGTAACGGTAGTCAAACCCAAAGTGATTGCAGTTCGATATGGTTGTGACTTTTTGCCACAATAAGGTGGTGAATTGGGGTTGAATGCTGCTTCAAATGTATTTTACTAATATCATGGCTGCTAGTTTTATTGCAGTGAGAGAGAACGCAACACCTTGTGGCTATGCATTTCGGTGAAACCTGCGAGCAACAGCTGGAACTAGCGAGGCCTGGCTGGTACTGCGCTGAAATTCATTGAAGTATTCCAAACCTTACTGCATGTAGAAAGTTAAGGACAAAAGGATTCTATTTAGTTTTATGTATACACTTTAACTATTTTGAAATTGGACAAACTATACATATGATTCTACGTTCCTCACTTGTATATTCAATATTGTTAATTTAAAGGAGCTGTAGCACATTTTTTTCACAGTATTTTTTTTCTCAAATTTGCCATTTATTACTAATGTTGACATTTATTGCTACGTTAGAGGGTAAAACATCTCATTACATGACCTGATAAGCCGTATCCATAGAAAACGGTTTTCCGTATTGGAAGAAAATGGTGCGACCAATAAAGCTACACTTTTGTGGAACTCTTCAATGTGAGAGGTTGTTTTGTAGGTCTCGAGCGATTTTGAGAGTTCAGACAGCACGATGGTTGACCATTTAATCATTGTACACTATTTAAAACTCTGATTGTTTAGGAATCGCTACATGAATCAGATCACTTAAACTACCTTCGAGTGGCCATTTTAATGTGAACACCGCTCGGTGGGAAATAGAATGGCTACGGCAATCCCTTAACCATGTATATGCGTTTAAGAACTTTTTTTTATTCATTGAGGAGTATTATTTAGCCATTGTTAACACTTAATAAGCTTTTGTGGTAGCACTTTATTTCCGTAACAACGGCGTGCTACAGCACCTTTAACATACGGTAATCACTGTTGGCGTCACAAGATAAGAAATAAGCTCCTTTGTCAATAGAAGAGTAGAGATTTAATAGTTTGTAAGCGCTCAGAAAACCTCTCAAGTCCAACGAACATTTCGAGACACTTGATTCAATCTGGGCTAAGAGAAACTCACCTCAAGATCGGCTGCCGTCGGCACTTCTCCAAATGATTTATCCAGGTGTTTATCAGCAGTGCATGTCTCACCTTTAGCACATGATATTCATTTTTTAAATGCACTCACTTACGGAAATACATTTCCTGTTTAATAAAACATGAGAAGAAATTTCAACAGTTTTTTTTCTGATGGAATTGATTTCCTTTGAACTAAACACGGATGTACAGCTGCAACGATTCGGTTCGGTGAACCGATAACCGTGTCCTTAGTCCAAATTTCGAAATGTCGGTTCGATGGAGATATTTCTTTCAAAGGACATACTTATCCCAGATGATACCACAGCACTGGCCCAGTGATTGCCGTGAACGTTGAACATTGAATTTTCAACAGGACATGACAAAACCCCAATGAACATTTTATCATTGCCCTTGTTGCTGTTGCTCTGCATTGATTATTACGTAACAGATAGCTCATATTACAAGTCATCAACTTCACATGTAGTCAAGATGTGCCTATGTTCTTAAGAAATAGATTTCATAATGTGTTTGTTCACTGACTTATAAACGGTGTGAATGGTGCAAGTTAAACTGGTATAAATGCCGGAGCTTGTCGACGGCATATATACTACAGTTTAACTTGAAGTGCATAGTAACTCACTGTATAACTGTGTTCATAGTATAACAACAGAATTGGATGAACATTTTATCACAGCCGTTAGGGCTAGCCAACCAGTGTGTTGAAATGCATGTCCTCTAAACGAACTCCTGCAAGCAAGCTCTGGACTGCACTGACCATTACATAACAGAGCTCTTGGCCTGCACTGACCATTATATAACATATAGCTCATATTACCCAGATAATTGAGTTAAATTGCCAAAAAAATAAAATAAGTTCTATCATGCTTAGTTTCTATGATACAAATAATATTAAAGTTGCGTTAGAAAGCTCTCGAAAACACCTTTAATCCAAATATAAACATTGCTAACGTGTTTCTATGCTGATTTGAAACTGGCCTGGGCCAAGTAGAAGAAAACTTTATAATAGATCTATAATCACAGTAAAAAATGAAACTTTCAGGTTGTAGTCTCCATCATACAAAGACGATATTCACCAAAAATAGTTCATCACCGCAAATGGCTGCGATACTGCCGAAGCGGCGTTAAGCAATAACTCACTCACTCATTAATAGTTCATGAAGTGAATTTTTACATTTCCATAACACCCTGCCACGCCCATTTTTGAGAAGTGATTTTTACCAAATGAACAAACTATAGTATATATGTTATTAAGATGTTATTCTGAAAATTTTTGCTTTCTGTATCAAATAGTTTTGGAGAAAAAGTCGTTTAAAGATTTGAGGGTGGACCCTCTGCCACACCAATATTTGATGGAGGGTCAAGTCCAAATGAACAAACTTATATCTACATGTTATTCTGAAAAGTTCAACTTCCTATGTCAACTGCTTTTGGAGAAGAAGTCGTTTAAAGTTTTCAAGAATAATGCCTGCCACGCCCATATTTGAGGGCACGTTTTTTTTGGAAGAAGCCATAAAAAGTTCTACGGACGATGTCTGTGCCCGACGGTAGACACCGGACAATGTTATAAGCCCATCTGACCTTTGGATCCTGACAGTGTCTCACCTACTTTACATGTTAAATAGGTAGGTAGGTATAAGTATATGTATATTTAGGGTCTGACTTTACTTCAATGATCTCATGTGAAGGGAAATACATATCAAGTTTCAAAAACATGTCATTGACTTATAACAAATTTAATCCTCAGTCTGAAATAGGAAAGTGTTGATATTTATCCAATTCAAGACATGCATATCACTGATGTATATCCAGAACATGTGTAAAGTTTCAGAAAGATTGACACAAAACTGTGGGAGGATTTGATTTGATTTGATATGAAACCCCCTTCGGTTTCAGGTGAGTTGGGGTTTAACGCCGCTTTCAAGAGTATTTCACTTATATCGCGGCTGTTAGTATTATGGCAGGGAGAAAGCCCACAGTGCCATGTGGCTAAGCATTGCGGTGAAACCTGCGAGCATCGGCTTGAACTAGCAAACCATGGGTGGTACTACGCTGAAATTCAGTGTAGCATTGCACCCAAACCTTAGAACAGTTCTCTACTGCAGACAAAGTTGCCATGCCCCTGGCGGGATTCGAACCCCGGACCTCTTAATCCGAACCTGAACGCACTAACCACTGCACTATCCCGCCCCTCCTTCGGTTTCAGCCGGTGGTTAAAAAAAGTAAGACACAAACTTTGCAATACATTTTATTCAGCTTTATATAAAAAAAAGCATATTTCATGATAAAATATTAAAAACATGATAAAGTGTTAAAAAGAACTAAAAACATAATCACACTGGAGTTTAAATTAAGTTGAATGAAACATTCATTCATTCTCCATTTCACATTGATACATTCACATTTATGAGGATTTAAGAATTTTACTTTTTTCAGAGGAAATAAAACACAGTGAGATGAAAAGAAACAAATCACAAAGTCATACTGGTACTTTTTTCGATATATTAGCTACATATAAACAGCATTAAGTAAATATAATTGCTTATTTTGTTTCTTGATTAGAGTAAAGGTAAGCGACAAAATTACTTTCATGATAAACATAAAATATTTCAATGTTCAGAGAAAGAAATGAATAGAGTGAGTAAAGAATACAACACTCCAAGAAACTCAAATAAAACGCCCTTGAATAAGAGAAAATATTGACAAAATTCACTGGGATTTCATATACCTGATACATATAATCACTCAAACAGCAATACAAATCTCTCTGTGTGTTGATATATAGAGGATATCTGTCTTTTCTTGACTAATACCATGTTTATCTCACCGAGTGAGGTAGAAAGGTTATATTTTCACAAGTATATAGCTTTTCTACCTCACGAGATGAGATAAACGTGGTATTTGTCAAGAATTGTTGGATATTCTATTTATTATATGATGTTATCCTTGTGATAATGTGTGAAAAGCATGGTTTTCACGCCGAGCGGCCGCTAGGAACAGCCAGTCACCACAGTAACAGTGACGTCATACGCCAATTCGCTGCATCAGACCATTGTTTTATGACGTCAAATTATATATCAGTCACTGGTTGCAGTGAAAATACAAGTTATTTTCACTGTAGCTTGATAGAAAGTTTATTTCATTGCTAATCATATAATAAAGTTTCAAATCCAATATTATAATACAGATGTATGCAAAATAAGAGAGATGAGAAATAAGTTCAAATTCAAATGTTTTATTTTTCTAATTACCTTGTCATATATCCAAGTTGTGTGTGCTGACCAAAATACATGTAAGGTGGGATTTCTTAGGTAAGAGGTGAGGTGAGAAGAGAATTTAACTTTTCATGGCGGCTTATATTATTTCAGGGCTCGCAACACTACTGTAACTATGCAGCTAGATGCATCAGTTTGTGACTGCCTACTTATCAAGCTTATTAGATACACAGTACTTAAACTCACAGGGAAAGGATAAAATCACATGATAGCTGCTGTAATTCTCAAAATTATCAAACACATCAAATTGTTCACACAGTCAAACAGTCCACATCATGAACTTATCTGTACAGTGTTTTCATAAAAAAAGTCATCATTAAGCATTGAAATCTGATCGATAAAACAATAATGGCATTATCATGCTGATATGAAACTAATTTTACATCTACACACCAGAAATGTAAGAGCTTTGTTTTGGACATAAATATACCTAACACTACAGTGTTTGGTTATCAGCAATATCTAGTAAATATGCCATGTATTTTAAAGTCAACTTGTTTAAAGTCAACAGATTTTTAGATGTCACTTCAACTCACATGGTTATACAGAACTAACATTAGAAAAAGGAAAGATGTCACTCTCTTCGCTTCACTCTGAAATAGATTAAAGAATAAATTCTTGCTATCTGTAATGCTGAATGATTTCTGTCATTTGTGCTTTCATTCTTCATTTAAAGCCTAGGGCCAAGCTGCAAAATGAAAAGCAAAGTTGCAAACTTGACACATCACCTGAAGTATAGAATCCTTGTTCATAACACAAATAAACAAGGGCGGAGCATACAACCTTGCCAGACCACACTGTTGCTATTGTTCAATATAGAAAAAGTTTTTGCAGTCTTCTGATAAACTGTGTTTGATAACATAGGCATTTGGAACCAAGCAGAATTTAAATTCATGGAATCATGCCACATTTGGAATCCTTTATCCACGATTCAGGTGTATTAGCTCTTAATTGCAGTTAAAGAGAGTGGAACACAGATGGAATATTTAGAATTCTGTAACAATGCTTTTTGAACTCAGAATATTTGTGACACATTTTGAATGGATGTAGGAGTCAATGCATTCAGGCCAATTTGAGGTGCACAGTTCTCGCTGGATTCAAAGTGATTTGCTTTTACAGTTCTTGTTTACAGAGGCAGTTAAAATGCATTTCAAATCCCTTTGACATAAGTCCTAATTGAAGAACCTCAAAAGTTCTTAACATGTTCAAAATATTTGGGCATGTCACAAGAATGGACAAGAGTAGATGGTATGCCCTGATTTCAGTTTTCGACTACAAAAACGTTCATTCACACTTCTTCCTCTAGTGTGAAGGGACCATCTAGGGCGCAAAAAGGCAGTTTGTAGTGGGTTAAAAGCAAAGCTCTGTAAAGTCTTGTATACTTGAATGAATGTCCTCAACAGTCTTGAAGAAGCACCCAACAGTCTATGCTTTCTGTCTTGACACATGTTGAAATCGGAGATTAGATGCCGCACTTTTATGAATCATTAGATTAGACAATGCCGACAAGTTTTGATACCAAATCTTTATGAATCATTCCACAAGATTAGACAATGCCAACAAACTTTGATACCACATCTTGAAGAATCATCCAAAAAGATTAAATATGTCATCAACAGTCTTCAAGAAGCACCCAACATTCTATTCTTTCTGTCTTGATATAAGTTGAAATAGGAGACTTGATACCACATCTTTAAGAATAGCCTTAAAAGATTAAGAACTCTGCATAGTCTTGCATACTTTAAATGAATGCCATCAACAGTCTTCAAGAAGCACCCAATAGTCTATTCTTTCCGTCTCAAGACAAGATGACACAGTGAGTTTTGATAAGAAATCTTTAAGAATCATCCCACAAACAATACTGTTTCTGTCGGGATACATATTCAAAGATGAGACAGCGTCGACAAGTCTTGATGCCACAACGATAGCTGACCACTTTCCCCGTGGAATCCTTCCCTCGGCAATATTTGAGTCCGCAAGGGTACCAGCCAATACACACCTGGTAGTGACAGAGACAGGGTTTCGACCAATCATTAGTGTCATGACATCGTGCATACTTAGAAGGGTTCGACTTCTTCATACCCGACATTAGCGTGGAGTAGTCCTTGTTAAGGGCTGAAAGAAGAAGATTGAAAACGTTACAAACAGAACTTCAAAATGTAAATATTTTTTTACTGATCACAAGTAAGTATCAACATTGTTTTCACTTCCCTAGCTTTTTACCTTTAAAATATCTCAAGTAGCAGTGAAGTTATATTTATTCACACAATGGGCATTTTTTAAAACAGCTGAAATGCATGGAGTTACGGTTCCAGGGTGGTAATCTATGAATAAAACTACTGTTAGGGCCAACCCAAAACAGCTGAAATCAGCTGAAAATTGTTATCCATGTTCACATAAACCTCTGATATTTTAGTTGCATTTGATTAATATGAGGGTCAAGTCATGTGTGCGCTTTGACGTTTCTAATCAACTGCAACAAACTCGATTGCAGTACTGACTAACAGCGCCAAACTTCTCCTCAGCTATCAACACAAACAATTTGATCATCTGTTTAATTTTTGTATAAATAACAGAAATATAACATGCATCAGTTTATAAAAGAAGTCATCGAAAGGTTTCACTAATATTAATGCCTGCCATGCCAATATTTGAAGGGGGGTTAGGTCAAAATGAACAAACTCTCCTAGGTGCAAGGTATCCCACAAAAAATTTCATCTTTGATGGTGTAGCGTTTCTTCTGGAGAAGTAAAAAAAGTGAACAGTTTACAGACGATGCCCAATGAACGACGGACGGACGGACACTGACCCATGCCATAGGCCCATCTGGCCTTTAAAGTAGAGCCAGTGTTGTTCCTGGATGATCAGCTGAGGGGATCATTTCGACTATTTCTGAACAAGTGGAACCCTTTGCAATGGTAAAAGTATCCTACTTCTCCAAATTTGTTTGGAGGGTGATTCCCTGTCCCACACTGAGACATAAGTTCAGACATATGGTGTCACCCTGGGTAGGTGACCTAATTCAAAGTGTGCCTCTGTTCACCCAGCAGTACAAATGGGTACCTGGTAATGTTGTGTTGGAGGTGGTCTTCTAGCAACATGGTAATAATGTTGGTAGCGCCTTGAGCATGCATTAGAAGATGGAAACGTACGGGATATAAATACCCATTTTATTATATATGCTAACTAAGCGATGTGAGACTGAGTTTTCTCAGTTTGAGAAAATTTGTTCTCATCACTGCAGTTTGATATCACTTTCTCAACACAGTGAAATATATCACAGAGGGGATGACGTCATGTGTACAGTGGAATGACGTCACGTTTACAATCAACACGACGTCATCGCCGTTGCTAAGTGACAGAGCAACAATGGTATGACGTCGCCAGAACTCGCTCAATTGAAGAAGTTTTGGACGTAAAACACCATATTTCCGACCACAGAAGCATATAAAACAAATATTTTGTGTTTGCAGTGCGATATCACGTATCAACAATATCACACTGAAAACACAAAATATCCTATATATTTCATGAGCTAGGATACAGGAACTCACATCTAGAGATGGTTGTGAGATCAGACTCCTTGAAGAACGTCGTCTCCTTGGCTTCTTGGCACATGTTGTAGATGTGAGGACTGATCATATCACTCTTTGCCAGGTTCACCTGGAGATCGTACACCAGCAGGTCTGGACCCTTCTCTTCCTCGGGGGTCCGGATAGCGGTCGGGTTTTTCTACAAGGGATAGAGATACTCTATTTTATACTGATAATCAAGTGAGGTACTGCGGCCTTGGGCCTAAATTTTTTAAGCTCTCTTAGCACTAAGATAATAATACGTCATTGTTATTTATGATATTTGCAAATATTGTAGCTCGAAAAGAACTTTGAAAGTCTTGGCCCAAGTATTGGTCTAGATTTTCAAACCCTCTTAGGACTTAAATTATCATGAGACAATATTACATCTTAAAGGTGCATCCATTGTGTTTCATAAAATTTTATTAGGCTTTAATACGTTCCGACTCACCATATGTGCTGTTTACAGCGCAAATAAATTCACTCAGCTTGCATATTCATCCCCTATCGCCAAATAGATCATAATTACTAGTGTCCAATTAAAATCGAATAACATCATTATGCATGTGCAGAATCCGAAACTGCACGCCCCATTTACATGCATAGTAGTTATATGACCTACTTAACATGATCAACCCAAATTTATCATTTTGTCTGTTATAAATAAGATTCCAAAATTACGTTTGCTCATTGGCGCGCGCCACACGCTGTGCATTGTCCGGTTTTCGATCAGAAATCATTATTTTTACCTTCATATCGTCAATATAATAAGTCGATTATCATCAAAATGGTAGTTTTCGGTAACAGTTGGTACTTCTCGATAAAATAACATCATTTATAACGTTTTGAATATTTGACCCCCAACAACACAATGGATGTACCTTTAACACTGAGGGAGCTTTGAAAATCTAGGCACTGTTCATGTTGACTGAGACTATAACTCAAGTATTGGGTCTAGATTTTCAAAACTCTATTTGGACTAAGACATAAAACATCAATGTTAATTTATGATATTTACGAGTATTGTATCGCTATGGGAACTAAGAAAATATGCAGTTCCTGCTGTCGTTGACTAAGACCAGATCTCAAGTATTTGGTCAAGATTTTCAAAACTCCCTTACGACTAAGTTTTCAAAAGATAATGTTAAAAGGAGGGTTCTATCAGGCAATTTTTTGTGAAACGAAATTCGAGAAGATATTCCTGTTTACACATATATGTTATTAATATACATGAGTCAATTTGAAAGATAGTAATTAAGGTAATAATTTGATGACTTTATATTTCTTGATAAACACAAGCGTACATTTGTTGAAAAATAAGAACAATGAGAACTGAAGCCATCCATCGGCACTGCGAGTGGGGAAAACATCGCTAGAGCACAACAGCAAAGTGTTTATTAGTGTTATGACATGTTATGTGTTACTATGTGAATTCTCTATCAGTGTATGTCTTTATTTATTAAAAAGTTGCAAAAAAAGGTACAATATAGCGTGTTTTCATTTCATGTAATGCAAAATGATCCACGACAGAACTCTCCCTTTAATTTTATGGTACTTCAGATTATCTTAGTGCTAATAGACCTTAGAAATTGTTTAGTTGTGACAGCCTTTATTAATTAATTAGTACTGAAGGTGTACCTGTCTAAGTTTGGACATGGCATCGGAGGAGATAAAGTCATTCTTGCTGAACCTGCTGACCCAACAGAGCTGCTGGTAGCCATTCTGTCCACGTTCCTCCTCTGCAGCTACATAAGCTCGGAACACCTGCGCCTCCTGAAACATTTAAGTCAGGGAGAACTGTACAAACCCTTAGATAAGATAAGATAAGATAAAAGCAATAAACCTCAAAAAGGTCATTTACAAATTAAAATGTGTTTTCCAGTTACCATTTCCATTTTTGAAATACCCGCTACACATTGCATTGTGATTGTGGAATACAAAATGGCGCTTTCCATAAGCTCAAAGTGGAGGGTAGTCTTGTTTGAGAGTTTCAATCAGCAAAACAAAAACAGCTATGATGAATACATGAACTTGTTGACAAATGATTAAACTATGCATATAAGGTGGGTTTGTAATTTGTCATGAACATTTTCAGTGATTTTGAAGCCAATTTTGTTCCGACGTTCACAGCGTTGGAATTTTGCGCAGAGAAAGTAGCTTTCATCGGTTAAACGTGGGGTAAGGCCAATAATCAACATCCGATAATAAATGAGGCCTACCATGTTGAATTGGGCCCGTTGAATTACCACTAATCCACTGAAAATGGAGATTTGAAGGCCACTTAGGGACTAGGAAGCTTTGAACAATAGTGTAGTCTATAATGATGATATTGTTATACTTAATAAATCCTTACAGATTTAAAATCTATGAACTGAGTGATGATAGTTCCATCGGTGTTTATGTACTCCAGTGTGACTGTGTCAGCTGTCGTGTTTGCCTCAATCGATTCTACTAAGACATCTCCCCCTTTATTCTTAACATTAACAACAAGTTGACACAAAACTAGGTCAGTCACTGAATACAGGGCAAATGCTAAAAGGATGACAATTTTTCGAAATTCCATCGTCGTTCTCATTTGATATCAACACAAAAACTTGTCAAGCTGTCAAAGTTTTCAAGTTTCCTGTCGCCATCTTGGAAATAATCTCTAAACCTCAAAATGGTAAAATAATGGCAAAACTACTTCACACTTCATCTGACAGTCAGCTATCGATCCTGTTTTGTACTAACTAAGCATAATTGTTGAAGTATATGCCATAAATGTGATCACAGATGCAGTAGTAAAGACATATATTAATATTGTCCGAATTTCAACTAGATAAAGGCTATTTTCAATTTAATAAAAAGTTAAAACCGTAGAAGAAACGAAATAGCCATATCAAGAATATAATAATTAATAGCAGAAAAAAAAAAATTTACAGAAAATTATTACATTAAAAATAATGCTGCTATGTTTAGCTTACGTGTTTGAAAAAATATTTTCTGCATACCAAGTAAAGTGCTTAAAAATATTCCCATTTCGTTTCAGGCGTACAATAAGTTGGGTTTTTTAAGCAGCCAACCGTGGGGGCACTTGATTTGCACTATCCCGGGCATAGCCCGCTATAGCCCGGTCACGTTACCGGGCTATCCGGGTGATCCGAGCAGACGAACCAAATCAAATTGATTCGGGTTATTGTTATGGTAACCATCAGAGCCAACTTAGTTGCCCTGCAACTAATAATCGAACTTTTATAAAGTGTTTGCGACAATGACAACGATATCTCGACAACAAAGAACAATATTATTAAATCTGCTAGAAAAGTTTGCTACATTAGTCTTTCCCTTCATTACTCTTATAAATAATTGTATTGTAAATATTTAGATTGAAAGATATACGATATTTTCAAAATTGCAAAAACGAGTTTGGTCCGTATGCCGCCATTATCGCCCGCGATAGCCCGCTCATTTGAAACCGGGTCAACCGGGCTACCCCGGCGGGCGATATTGAACACCCGCCCGCCTAAATCAAGTGCGTCGCCGCTTCACAACCGGGTTGCGGGCGACCCGGGCGATAGCCCGGCTGGCAAATCAAGTCCCCCCAATGTCTTTCGCTGATATTATTGCAGACGAAATTAGCCAAGACTGTTCGAGTTAAAACTACTGATCGTCTAATTTGATTGTCTTAACCTTCTTCTGAAATGTCTGACCCGTTAGACAGAGGAGGCAGAAGACGACGAAGAAGAGACAGACCTGGTCGTAAGGTAAACAATATGAAAATCTTGTTCTGTCCTTTTTTCGATCAGCCATTATTTAAGAAATACAGTGTGGGGTCAAAAGTTTTTCCCCACACTGGGATTTCCCAAAGACTTACATGTCAATTAACCATTGCAAGAATATTTTTCATAATTTAAGTCAAATTGTTGTAAAATTTAACCAACATCTTTTAAGTTACTGTTATATGTGCATCTATAATTTTGTTGTGTGTTGATCACTCATCAAATAACATCCGACTGAAGAATGTATATACAAGTTCATGTACCAATGTCCCATGGCCGCCATGCTAAATTATTGACTTATGATATATATATGCTTTATATGAAAACAAATTTCTTGACACTCAACGGAAACTAACATGGAAATTATGTGTATTTAGCTGAAGTGATTTCCAATCTTTTGGTATATATTTAATAACCATTTTACATACAGTTTAATCATGTTATTATGAAAATTATTCTTGCAACGGTTCATTAACATGTAAGTCTATGGAAATTGCCAGGGTGGGGAAGAAGTTTTGGTCCCAGGGTCTAGAGGACGGGTTGGCGTGCTTTATCGTTGAATAAAACGTAGCAGGGAGCATAAAAAACATGAAGCGTGCAGTCCTGAGTGTTTTTTGCTCTCTGTTATGTTTTATTCTCAGATAAAGCACAACAACGAGTCTTCTATTTCTTACATGAGATGCCCTCAAATAGTTACTTGTTTTTGTATAAAACAAAAGATATTGTGTTGTTTGTATAAACTACAGTGTTGTTCCTGGATGATCAGCTGAGGGGATCATTTTGGCCAATTCTTAACAGATGGGACCCTTTGCAATGGTAAAAGTATCCTACATTTCAAAATTTTAAAGGTACATCCACTATGTTGTTGTGGGTCACATATGCCAAACGTTATAAATGATGTTAATCTTTCGAGAAGTACTGACTGTTACCGAAAATTGCCATTTTAATGATTGTAAATATAGTATATTGACGATATAAAGATAAAAGTGTTGATTTTTTATCGAAAACCTGATAATGCACCGCGTGTGGCGCGCGTCAATTGGTCAAACGTACTTTTGGAATCGTATTTTCACCATACAAACAGATAACTTTTGGTTGATAGTGTTTAATAAGTCTTTTAACTACTGTGTATGTAAATGGGACGTGTAGTTTCGGTTTCTGTACATGCATAATGATGCTGTTAAAATTTAATTAAAAACTAGTAATTATGATATAATTGGCTATTGGGGATGAATATGCAAGTTGAGTGAAATTATTTGAACTAAAATCAGCACATATTGTATTTTGGCACGTATTTCAGCCAAATAAAAGTTTATGAAACACAATGGATGTATCGTTAAGGTACACCAAGCCAAAAGGATGGACATATTTTCCCAGGACCCCCTCTAGGAACAACACTGAACTATATTTTGAAAATATTAATGCCTCCCTCCGTAGAACACATGCTCTACCATTGAACAACAAAGTGACGTAAAATATTACGTCATTTGCTAAGGGAGGCTCTAATTGACGTCTAAAATCACGAGCATGTTTTATTGTCTCATAAAGCACGCTGTTGGTCCAATTGACCACCTGTTTTTTATTGTCGTAGATATCTTATATTTTCGGATACAAGTGCAACTATTTACTGAATGAAATAAAAAGCACCGTCTGTTATTATACCAATGGAACTATATTGTACATTTTTGCCAATAAGCCTGGTTGATGAATCAAATTGTTAAAATCAAATTTCTTTTAGAAAACAATTAATTCATAATTTCATCATTGCTGTAACAAATAATCTGCTGTAACAAATAATCACAATTCGGCTGCATGAACAGGAGAGAGAAAGGGATGCAGACCAGTCACCAGTTCCAAGCAAACCGCCGGTCATCCTCGGTCTGGTCAGACCACCCACAGATCAGGTCAGTTACACCTCGCCATTGACCCAAAGGAACTATTGCAATAGCGATAGTCTTTTGTGACTAACCATATCACCCATTGGAAAATCTGTACTAAAATTACCCACCCTTCAGGCCTTGGCCGGCGTGACGTAGTCAGTAACCAAAGAAAATACTCAATACGATAAGACGGAAATGGTCAAGGGAGATAACCGGTGACGGATGGCTAACAAAATGACCTCGCGTGCTTTGCAACGAAGTGATATAAATTGTCATTGGCTCGCAGGTCCAAGCTGCGGAGCGGTTTGATTGGCTCATGCCGGCCAAGGGCGGGTAATTTGAGTGCAGATTTCTCTGATGAAATTTCCCATGGGTGATATAGTGGAGAGAAATGGAGCAAATATAAAACCCTTGGTAACAGAGGATGTGATATGTTTTGAGTGCATTATTAGCTCATCAGGCCTGAAAGGCCCGATGGGCTTATGGCATGAGATGGCATCCGTCCATCCGTCTGTCCGTCCGTCCGTAAACTTTTCACTTTTTCGACTTCTTCTCCAGAACCAATAACTCTAGAGAGCTGAAATTTTATGTACAGACTCCTTGGCCAATGGGGATTCTAAATTGTAGATTTGGTGACCCTGTGACCCAAAATAAGGGCCACAGGGGTCATAACCTAAAAAGCTATTTTCATCTTCTTCTCCAGAACCAATGACTCCAGAGAGCTGAAATTATATGTACAGACTCCTTGGCCAATGGGGATTCTAAATTGTAGATTTGGTGACCCTGTGACCCCAAATAAGGGCCTCACAGGCCATTACCTAAAATCCTGTTTTCATCTTTTTCTCCAGAACCAATGACTCCAGAGAGCTGAAATTATATGTACAGACTCCTTGGCCAATGTGGATTCTAAATTGTAGATTTGGTGACCCTGTGACCCCAAATAAGGGCCACAGGGGTCATAACCTAAAAAGCTATTTTCATCTTCTTCTCCAGAACCAATGACTCCAGAGAGCTGAAATTATATGTACAGACTCCTTGGCCAATGGGGATTCTAAATCGTAGATTTGGTGACCCTGTGACCCCAAATAAGGGCCTCACAGGCCATTACCTAAAATCCTGTTTTCATCTTTTTCTCCGGAACAAAAAGATCTAGAAGGCTGTGATATTGTAATAATTTGTATGCAAACTCTTTAGCCAATGGGGAGTCTAACTTGTAAATTTGGTGACCCTGTGACCCCAAATATGGGCCACAGCCTAAAAAAACCCTTTGAAAATGAATTTTGAACTGGTATTTTATGACACTTCAATCACAATGATTTGAAATATATGTCGACTTTAGATAACAATCTACATTGTGGACATGTTTGTCAAATGATGAAATCAATGTGAAATGAGAACTATTGAATAGCCTATGAACTGAAAATTGTGACAAGGCATAAAGGACTAAATTGAAGAGGAGTTAAGAATTCTTTTATTTTACATGAGATATGTGAACTGCATATGACTGGTGATGAAATGATAAGATAAGATTATTTTCATCTTCTTCTCCAGAACGAAAAGATCTAGGAGGTTGTCATGTTGTGTAAAGAGTCTTTAGCCAATGGAGATTCTAAATTGTAGATTTGGTGACCCAGTGGCCCCAAATAAGGGCCTCGCAGGCCATTACCTAAAATCCTGTTTTCATCCAGAACAAACTAGAAGGAATATTTTGTTCAGAATGTTTAGATGTTTGGATGACAAGGCTTAGAACCGAGATTGTTTAGCCAAGGTGATTCTAAATTGTACTACCGGTATGTACCATGAGATTCATCACATTGCCTGTTCTCTTTAAGCCTTATACAGTTAGATCAGTGCTGCCAGTGTTTAGTGCAAGCAAGAGTCTATTACATAATTTGGCGGTAAAACACAAAAAACACAGCTGGCTTGTAACCAGAGCCATGGGGTCAGAATATTGCATAATCTCCTGTGTGTTGACCTTGCTGAGTGCTCTCTCTCAATTTCAAGAATAAGATTTGTCAGGGTTAGGGATCGTACATTATATTGAGACAACATATTTCTGTCTTCATCATCAAACAAAATAAACTCTGATGAGCTACAGAGCCCATGGCTCTATTTTATTCTAATCTGACACAGGGTCCATCAAATTCACAAGCAAAATGTTTTATAGGGGGGGTTCAATCTCACTGCACTCCCCTCTGGATCAGTCACAGCAGGTGAAAAGAGCCACAAGCCCAATTTGAAAAATGACAATGTTAATAAGGGTGAATCGGTTCACAACTACAGTAGTTGATACGCAGTATTTTGCTTTCGGTTCGGTACACGGTACATCAACATGATATTTCGGTATATATATAACTTAATTTAACAATTATGTATTATTAACTCAGATGTAATTATATTTACACATTATTTATTATACGATTTTAAAACCAAATGATTTCCACACCCTACAGACTAAGTTTCAAGAAAAACATGACGTCATTTGTTATGGTCTAGTTTATATATTGAAAGACATTTATTGGTTTTGTACCGAACCAGGGATCACCCTGGAGCAGAGTGTCAAAGGGAGAATAATCTCCCCTTTGCCTTACACAATGGGATTTTCAGATAAAGTAATGGGATATTTCTAAATAATAACAATCATTTTACATTTTTGCAATGGGTTTTTCTCCCCTCGTCAGTATTTATTATGGGATATCTTGGTACATCAATGAGTAAATATCCCCAAATCCCTACCTAAAGTGATCCCTGCCGAACCGAAAATGTACCGAACTGAGGTTCCTGTACCGCTATACGTACCGAACCGAAGCTTAAGCGTACCGTTTCACCCCTAAATGTTAATTCTTGTGCTTTCAGCCAGTGGCAGCTGGAGGTGTCATAGCTTCAACATCTACAGCTCTGTCACAAGGTGGAATTGCAACCAAACCTCTCGATAAACCGATTGTCGTGCTGAGATCGCGGGATGAGAATCGTCCCACCCACACCACCACATCACAGACTCTTCCTTCAACCCAGGGGGAGACAACTGTACCTCCTGTTGCATACCAGATTCAGAGACATGCATCAGTCGGCCATATCACCTTTGAAAGTAAGAATTAGTCTGTAGTAAAGTAAAACGAATGTATGTTAAACTTTCCAAAGTGATATATCATTTTAAAATTTGAACTATCAGTGGTGCTTTATAAATCTAGTGGTTATTGCTAATTCAATTATGGTATTGTTTCTATCCGATATTTGCATGTAATTGTAACATGATTTCGGTGTATCCTTGATTCTGATTGGTTGATTTGCCTATGTTGAATTACAATGAATACCCGCAAATTACTTGGGGCGAATCACCGCGAACATATACATCGTGTTCACAAGATTCGGCTCGACTCAAAATTTATTTTTTCTATTTCTCTTAATATGTGCTCCTTACTCAAATTTGACAGGTGGCATTGTCATTTTCTTACTTGTGTATAGCAGTATAGGCCACAAAAAACTCTCAAAATTAATTAGTTTCAGGTAACTAAAATGTTTTTAACAAGTAAGATTTGTCCAAGTTTGACGCCTTCGTCCATGCGGCTGTGTTTACCGAATGCCGTTGCCATGGCATGACGTCATAGTGATCAACCGTTTTGACGTCACAATGCTAGCGTCATTGTCACAATGGGTTAGGGCAAGTTTAAGATTTTTGTTCCTAGGTCTTTTACTTTGTTGAAGTCGTAGATAAATGTTTATCGCCATCTAAAAGGATACGTGAATATTGTGCAGTGAACATAGTTGAGTGACACTGTTTGAGCTTATTTGTAAATTGTTGCTAATGTACATATTACGCCGAGTATTTACATTTGTTTTCACCTGACCACACCTCTTACAAAAATGGAACAGTCGCAAAGTCCTTTTCTCTCAGAGATAGTTACGCAAAAAGAGAGTTCGTTTCAAAACGCCTAATAACTAACGGTCATGTTACAATATCGATAAATAGTTGCGTTTGTAAAATTTCCGGGATTCATTGCTATTCAACACCCGCAAATTTCAGCGTTTAAAACCTCCGGCTAACGCCGTCGGTTTTAAACTAAATTTGCGGGTGTTGAATAGCAATGAATCCCGGAAATTTTACAAACGCAACTATTTATCTTATAAATGTACCATGTATCATATCGTGACTGTCGCATCGAGGTACATCGATATAATTATTGGTTGCACCCTTACGGTATCAGGATCTATACCGAAACGTTGCTATTGTTTAGTAAAGAAGTTGATAATCCATAAATTCATTGTCTTCTTCATCAAACAACCTTCTAGAATGCCTCTTAAACAATTGATGATATCTTGATATGAAATAACTACAACATTTTTGCATGTTCATTCACATAGCTCTGTCTGAAAGTCAAGCAAATTTTTTGTGTTTGTTGTTGATGGTTTAAAAAAAGTCAAGTCCTAGACTTTTCAGCTTATCAGGAATGAAATGTCACGCCATCTGTGCGTAGTCCGTCATCCGTAAACATTTTGAGTCATGTTAGTATCATGCATGGCACTTGACAGTTTTGGTGATCTTTGACCACAAGTTCACACCGTAGGAACATGTACGCCTGGAAATTGTTTCTCAACGGAAGTGAACGAATTTCTCTGCAAGAGGTCAGTTTAGTTTTGTGCATTTGGTGTAGGATTTTCACAGAAAGCGATTGAACTATGACTTGAATGAACAAGAAATAGTCCGATAACAATTATTGCAAGGTATGGTATAAAGCAAGATGTTGTAATGTTTTTCAGACACGTCCCAGAATCGACTAGCCCCGCCCCCGGAGATGAAACATTGTGTCAAGGTCGTGGACGATTCTTTCCGCTGGTGTGACGCTGGTATTGACGTGAGTTTGAGACAATCTCATTAAAGTCAGCTTGAACATAACACTATTACCCTGGGTTCATTATTGATTTTGAGTTCTGCGCGGAAGAGGCCATGTCAAAATACTACAAGCCATGTATACATAATCCTACTACAAATGATAATAATAATGACCATTTTAAAGGGGCAGTAACACTTTTTTTCGCTCAAATAAGTTGATGAAATGTATTTGAAAAATAATGTTACCAACAGTAAAACACCCTTCTCTCTTAGGAAAATCAAGTTAAAAATGAGTGTACATGGTTTGGTTAAGCCATGTTAATCGTTTTTGTAATTTGAAATAATAAATTGTGTTCACATTAAAATGGCTGCCATGCAATTTTTGCTTTATATGCAACACCGTTTTTGCCACTACGGATAACTGGTTTGTGTAATAAGATGTTATACCCTCTAAAATAAATTTAAATGCCACATACTATTTAACACTGCACTGAGGTAACGTTTGTGAAAGGAGCCCCAGGTCACAAACTTTAGTTGTCTTCATCTGGATTTGAATTTTGAACTCAGGGTACTGTTCCACTAACTGATTTTAGCCAATGTTAAAATATGAGCTTACGATTGATCTTAGGTCTTTAGCGTGAGAGGCTAGCTAGTTCTGTCGGCAAAATCCGCCATCTTGGATTTTGTGGGTTATGTGAAATGAAAACACACTTTATTGTACCTAAGTTTAAAACTTTTTAACAATAAAAGATTAACACTGATAGAATGTCTCTTTGTAACACATAACGTGTCATAAAACTAATTTTGTCTCCCCCCGAAGGGTCGGGAGACATATTGTTTTTGGCTGAGTTCTTGACGCCGATGTGTTGGCGTTGGCGTTGGCGTTGGCGTTGGCCTTGGCCTTTGATTTAATTTTTTTCTGTTTCATGGCAACAATTTGGACTTTTGTCTTATAGAAGGATAATAACTAAAATTGATTTGGGGGAAGGGGAAGATATCTGTTTTTACGAGTAAAAACACCTTCCAGTTAACAATTTGTTATTATGCCGTAGTGAACTTTTCCCCATTCTCAGCGCCGATGAATGGCTTCAGTTCTCATTGGTTTTATTTATCAACAAATTTGCTGTTGTTTTAATCAAGTTGTGAAATATAAAGTCATCAAAATAATACCTATATTAATATCTTTTAATTTGACTGTGTTTTTATCATGTATTGGTAGCATATCTGTGTAAATGGGGAAATCCTCTCAAATTTCGGTTCTACAAAAAATACCCCGATAGAACCCTCCTTTTAAAATGTGAGTTTATGATTGATCTTGGGTCTTTAGCATGAGAGGACAGCAAGCATTACTCACTGTTGTTCCTATAGGGGGTACTGGGGACATTTGCCCACCTTTTTGGCTAGGTGTCTCTTAAAATTTGGAGAAGTAGGATACTTTTACCATTGCAAAGGGTCCCACTTGTTCAGAAATGGCCAAAATGACCCCCTCAGCAGATCACCTAGGAACAACACTGATTATTACTACACCAGTGTAACAACTACATAAAAAAGATGCCATCAGTGTTTTTGCTCAGGGAATTGGGTATTGTGGTAGTTCAGCTGATACAAGTACGCTGATGGAGCAGTATGAATACAAACAGACTAACTAACTGTTTCAGATGCTGCTGGACCAAACAGATTACCTGGTGGTGGGTGTGCTGGGTCCCCAGGGTAGCGGCAAGTCCACCATCCTCTCCCTGCTGGCTGGAACCTCACCCCAGGACTCGTACAGGTCAGTCAGTCAGTCACATGTTACATGTCAGTCAGTCACATGTCAGTCAGTCACATGTCAGTCAGTCACATGTCAGTCAGTCAGTCACATGTCAGTCAGTCAGTCACAGGTCAGTCAGTCACAGGTCAGTCAGTTACATGTCAGTCAGTCACATGTCAGTCAGTCAGTCACATGTCAGTCAGTCAGTCACATGTCAGTATGTCACATGTCAGTCAGTCAGTCACATTTCAGTATGTCACATGTCAGTCAGTATGTCACATGTCAGTCAGTCAGTCAGTCACATGTCAGTCACATGTCAGTCAGTCAGTATGTCACATGTCAGTCAGTCAGTCACATGTCAGTCAGTCACATGTCACATGTCACATGTCAGTCAGTCAGTCAAGGGTCAGTCAGTCACATGTCAGTCAGTCAGTCACATGTTACATGTCAGTCAGTCAGTCACATGTCAGTTAGTCACATGTCAGTCAGTCAAAGGTCAGTCAGTCACAGGTAAGTCAATCAGTCACAGGTCAGTCAGTCAGTCACATGTTACATGTCAGTCAGTCAGTCACATGTTACATGTCAGTCAGTCAGTCACATGTCAGTTAGTCACATGTCACATGTCAGTCAGTCAGTCAAAGGTCAGTCAGTCACATGTTACATGTCAGTCAGTCAGTCAGTAAGTTAGTCACATGTCAGTCAGTCAAAGGTCAATCAGTCACATGTCAGTCAGTCAGTCACATGTCAGTCAGTCAGTCACATGTCAGTCAGTCACATGTCAGCCAGTCAGTCACATGTCAGTCAGTCAGTCAGTCAGTCACATGTCAGTCAGTCAAAGGTCAGTCAGTCAAAGGTCAGTCAGTCACATGTCAGTCAGTCAGTCACATGTCAGTCAGTCAGTCACAGTTCAATCAGTAACATGTCAGTATGTGACACGTTCTCACAGAATACTGCAAAAGTAATAGCAGCCGTGATATAGGTTAAATACCCTTGAAAGCGGCGTTAAACCCTAACCCACCTCAAGACATAAGCAAAAGAGACAACAACTTTCCCCTGCAAGACATAACACATGCCAGTCTGGCTAATTTAAGCCTTGCCACATTTCCTTTACTTTCTGTGCTAGTGTATCAGAGCACTGCACCTTAACTTCACAGTTCTTTCCTATCATATTCAATGTACTTCTGCTAATAAGAGAGTAGCATAATATTTGCTGGGAACGTTGAACTATTGTTTTGTTAATTTTATCTACATCACAGATCTTGGCTTGAAAGGGCTTTCTCGTGATACAAAAGTTATCATTTCTGAGTGGATACTTCTAATACTGTTCTGTAGCTTTCAAGAAATGCTTTGTTGATTAAAACACTCTTCAAAAAGAGAAGATCACAAGTTAAAGAGATAGTATGACTGTTTTTTTTTACCAAAATGAAATTGAAGAGGATACCACTGGTTGTTTTGCAGCTGCAGGGTGAGTTTCCAAGCCAATATAATAATTGTTCTTATTTATGGTGCTACAGACATGAAATTGGGCTTGTTCGAAGGCTGTTTACATTACCAATATGATTACAATGATTTGGTAAAGGGAGATATCTTAGGGGCTTTTGTAGTCTTCTGGAGAAGTCGAAAATGTGAAAAGTTAACGGATGACATCAGGCTAGCACAGACAGGAAAATATCCTCGATATTCACTCCTTTAAAATTGGATAAATCTTATTTCAGGAGCTATGTATTCCAGCCTCAGACGAAGGAGGTGAAGGAGAATGGAGCCCATCAGACAAACGGCATCGACATGTACGTCACTCCTGAGAGAATCATCTTCCTCGACACCCAGGTAGATTTCTTACCCTTATTATGTGAAGTTGTGCCTTGTGACCTTGTGTCTCATCCTCGGTTACCCAGGGTTTTATATATGCTCCCTTTACTCTCCACTATATCACCCATGGGAAACCTTATCAGGAGAATCTGTACTCAAATTACCCGCCCTTGGCCGGCGTGAGCCAATCAAACTGCTACGCAGCTTGGACCTGTGAGCCAATGACAATTCATATCACTTCATTTCAAAGCAAGCGAGGTCATTGTGTTAGCCATCTGTCACCGGTTATCTCCCTTGACTTTCCGTCTTATCCCATTGAGCATTTTCTTTGGTTACTGACTTCGTAATGCTGGCCAAGGGCGGGTAATTTGAGAACAGATTCCCCTGATAAGGTTTCCCATGGGTGATATAGTCGAGAGTAACGGAGCATATATAAAACCATGGGTAACCGAGGATGCTTGTGGCGAGGAATCTATAGAACCGGTTCGTACCCCATATGAACTATTTTGCTAAATTTATTCCTCGAAACAGGGTCTATTTTAAACAGATTTGTTTTCTGTGTCCTGCAGCCGGTGATGAGTGCTTCAGTGTTGGACCAGATGATCCACCAGGACAAGAAATACCCTACTGAATACACCTCCGTCGAGAACTGTATAGAGATGCAGGTACGACACGTTTCCCTCTACCTCAAATGAGGCAGGATAGTACAGTGGTTAGTGCGTTTTCGGCTTCAGATCAAGAAGCCTGTGGTTCTATTATTGCCAAGCCTCAGCAACTTTGTCTGCTGCAGGCAACAGTCCTACAGACCAAGCTTACAGTTAAAGCACAGACTACCCTATTTGTTGTTAATCATTTTGAATATTGATACACTTAGTCTCCTCTTCATTTTTTAGACCCCGCGATACACCATAATTTATGTTATTGCCTACGAGGGCAATCATTTAGCGGTTGATATTTTTCATATGATGCCCTAGGGCAAAATATCACTTTGTCATGGTGACGTGACGTCATAAACAATGTTAGGATGTCATGATTTG
The DNA here is from genome assembly GCA_936450465.1 of Gibbula magus. Lineage (NCBI taxonomy): Eukaryota > Metazoa > Mollusca > Gastropoda > Trochida > Trochidae > Gibbula > Gibbula magus. Next base: position 30,354,120 of record OW388298.1, on the reverse strand, counting down.
TCTATGACGAAACATTCTAAATGCGGCGGCGACGGGTCACCAGTCTTTGATGATAAGTGGATTTTAGCATATTTTTATTAATTTCACGACTGTAATAAACAGAATTTTATATTCGTGTCTATGTCATATTATATTTACGACACTCGTGCCTGAATATTGGTATATCCCCAGCTCTCGCTCGGGGAAATACTAATATTCAGGCACTCGTGTCGTAAACATAGTATGACATAGACACTCATATAACATCCTTTATTTGTATAGCATTTGTTCTGTTCGTCTATCCGGCTTCGGATCAAGAGGTCTGTGGTTCGAATCCCGCCAGGGGCACGGCAATTTTGTCTGCAGTAGAGAACTGTTCTACACGCAGTAAGGTTTGGGTGCAATGCTACACCGAATTTCATTGCAGTACCACACATGGTTCGCTAGTTCCAGTCGTTGCTCGCAGGTTTCACCGCAATACATAACCACATGGTGTTGTGGACTTTCTCCCTGCAATAATAGTACTAGCAGCCGCGATATAAGTGAAATACCTCACCTCACCTGTTCGTCTATCAGTCCATCTTTTGACTTCTTTGTTTTTATCTGTTTTAGTCTCTGCAGATGGCAGCATTTCTAATGACAGTGTGCAATGTGATTCTGTTGGTACAAGACTGGTTCACTGATGTCAGTTTCCTGAGGTGAACAAATGACCTTTCATCTGCTGATTTTCAAGAATGTTAACTCTTAAAAGGGCAGTAGCATGTTTTTTGCAAATTTTTATTTTTATCCCACCGGTATGTAATACTGTGGGATATAGTCATCACCCTGGCCGTCTGTCCGTCTGTCCGTCCGTCCGTCTGTCCGTCCGTCCATAATCATTTCGTTTCCGGAGCAGAACTCAAAAACCGTTCATGATATCTTTCAGAAACTTTCCATGTGTATTACCCACCAACTGAAGTGGTGCCTTTTGATATTTTCAGATTTCTGAAAATTTTACTTTTCGTCGTTTCCATAGAAACATGTTGAATTTGGACTTTGTTCAGAGACAGGTTCGCTTCCTGAGCACAGCTCCAATACCGTTCATCATATCTTCCTGAAACTTTGCATGTGTATTACCCACTAACTGAAGTGGTGCCTTTTGACATTTTCAGATTTTTTTCTGAAATTTTTTTTTTTTCTGTTTCCATAGAAACATGAGAGGGATGTTGGTTGTTGTTGATTTTGACTGCTTCTGGAGCAGAAATCTAAAACCCTTAACATACCTGAAACTCAGCATCTGTAATACCCACTAACTGAAGTGCGGTAGTAGATACACAAGTATCTGTCAAAGATGTGTTTTACAAATTTTGTGGAACCGGTGGGATATGTCATCTTCTGATGACTCTTGTTTTCAATTTCCCATTTATAATGATGTCATTTTTATTTGCTTTAGAGGGTAAAACATTTTATTACACACACCAATTATTAGTAGTGATAGTAACAGTGTTGCATATTAGGAAAAATTGCATGGCGGCCATTTTATTGTAAACACATTTTATTATTTCGAATGACAAAAACTTTTCCCATGTCTTTATGGAACCTTGTACACTCTTTTTTAACTTGATTTTCAGAAGGGTGTTTTACTATTGGTGACGTTATTTTTCAAATACATTTCATCGACTTATTTGAACGAAAACATGTGCTACTGCCCCTTTAAAGGGACTGTAGCACGTTTTCTAATGGAATTAAAGTGATCTCACAAAATGGAAAAGAAATGTTACCAATTACCACAAAAATACTCCTCAATTAATAAATAGAGTTCTAAAGCGAATGGTTACAGTTAAGTTAAAGGTGTTCACACTTAAATGGTCGCTAACAGTTTGTGTTGTTTATGTGACACCGTTAAATGGCGAACTTGAACATTTAAAAAACGGAAAAAAACATGCTACAGTGCCTTTCATCTCTAATTGCTGGAGTAGAGTCATTCCTGAGTGACTGGGTAATAAGAAATTATGAATTTGTTAAAAAAGAATTTTTTGATTTCTGAAGGCAACTTCAATACTGCTTCCGAGACACTAACAATTCTTCGAAAATTGATTTAAGTTTCAACATTGATCCAAATGTCGATTTTTCTTGTGTGATACTCAAGTGATGTCTATGAGCAATATCACCATTGTAAATTTTGCTGTAAGGGAATATTTAAAATGCGGAAAATGGCTACAAAAATAACCAGTCAATGAAATTACTTAAAGTCAAGTTTTAATGACCGTTGAGTGTATTTCAAATCACGACATTTCATTGGCTGACAATACATACTATAAATATTGATGTGTGAAAAAGTTGATATCAGAAGGTGAGATTATATGCATGGTTTAAATCCTCAAAATGATTAAATGAATTATGTTCATAAGCATTATCTCTAGGAATGTTAAAAAGATCCATGGATGTTCTCAGATTCCTTCAGAATGCAGAAATGTTGAAGCCTTCAACGCCGTCAAGTCACGAAGGATCATCTCACGCTGAGGACACACCCGACTACTTTCCACATGTTGGTGAGGGACCCTCTCCTATGATCATGATGAGACAAAATGTAATAGTCCATGGGCTGAGACAAGTCAATCTGTCCCCCCTGGACAATTTTGGAGATTTTCTTTAAAGATACATCCTTTGTGTTTCATAAAATTTTATTTGGCTGAAATACGTGCCAACATACGATATGTGCTGATTTCAGTTCAAATAATTTCACTCAACTTGCATGTTCATCCCCAATAGCCAATTATATCATAATTACTAGTTTTTAATTAAAATTAAGCAACATCATTACACATGTACAGAAACCGAAACTACACGCCCCAGTTATATACACAGTAGTTATAAGACCTATTAAACACTATCAATCCAAAGTTATCGGGTTTGTATAGTGAAAATAAGTTTATAAAAATTACGTTTGACCAATTGATGCACACCACACGCGGTGCTTTGTCCTGGTTTCTATAAAAAATCGACCCTTTTAACTTTATATCGTCAATATACTAAATTGACTATCATCAAAATGACAATAAAGACAATATAGAGTGATTATTATGATTGGAAGAACTGTGAGAATGATGACAGTTCAGAAAATAATGAACCATGTATGTCCATGTTTTCAGTGTTTGTACAGAATCGAGCCAACAGGGACGACTTTGGTCTGGAGTCACACAACATGATGACGGGTACTCTGAAGAAAATCTTCTCTACTTCCAAACTGAAACACTCTGGTAAGTAAATGGAGCTACGACTTGTAGTTTTCCAGGGGTGGGATAGCACAGTGGTTATTGCGTTCGGAGTCCGATCAAGATGTCCGGGGTTCGAATCTCACCAGGGGAACGGCAACTTTGTCTGCAGTAGAGAACTGTTCTACATGCAGTAAGGTTTGGGTGCAATGCTTCACTGAATTTCAGAGTAGTAATACCATGGATTGTTAGATCCAGCCGATGCTAATAGGTTTCACCGCAATGCATTAGCCAAATGCTGTTGCAGGCTTTCTCCCTGCCATTATACTAGCAGCCGCGATATAAGTGAAATACTCTTGAAAGCGGCGTTAAACCCCAACTCACCTCACCTCACCTCACCTCACCTCACCTCACCTCACCTCACGACTATTTGAATATTTTTTTCAGGCAGTGTAAATATGGTGCGAGACAGCTTGATCACAGGCCTCAACTCTAGCAGCGTAAGATCTGACGTCAACACCTTCCTCGTCCCACAGATGGAGTACTACAAACTCGAACCAGGTAAATATCATTTGTGCTTAACTCAAAAATAGCTCACTATCTCAGACAGACATCCAGAAAATTGATTTCATTAAAAATTGTAAAACAGTGCTAATGTAGATGTTATTTTTATCCCACTGTTATGTAAAACCATGGGATATAATCGTCGCCCTGTCCGTCTGCCTGTCTGTCCCAACGTCTGTCCGTAATCATTTGATTTCAGGAGCAGAACTAAAAAAACGTTCATGATATCTTTCTGAAACTTTCCATGTGTATTACCAACCAACTGAAGTGGTGCCACTTCCATAGAAACATGTTGGATTTGGATTTTGTTCAGTGACAGGTTCGTTTCCGGAGCACAGCTCTAAACCTCTTCATCGTGTGAATTACCTACTAACTGAAGTGGTGTCTTTTGATATTTTCAGATTTCTGAAAACTTTATTTATTTTCCGCTTCCACAGAAACATGTTGAATTTGGACTTTGTTCAGAGATAGGTTCGTTACCAGAGTACAGCTCCAAAACTCTTCATCATATCTTCCTGAAACTTTGCATGTGTATTACCCACCAACTGAAGTGGTGCCTTTTGATATTTTCAGATTTCTGAAATGTTTTTTTTTTGGTTTCAATAGAAACACGTTGGATTTGAACTTTGTTCAGAGATAGGTCTGCTTCTGGATCAAAATTCCAAAACGCTTCATCATACCTGAAACTCAGCATGTGTAGTACCCACTAACTAAGGTAGTAAATACAATTATCTTTCAAAGATGTGTTTTACAAATTATGTGGGATTGGCGTGATATGTCATCTTCTGATGACTCTTGTTTATTTTCTTATATAGTTTAGGTTATTTAAAGTTTTAGGCTCAGAAGGACTATTCTCCAAAGTCTCCTTTTTAAGATAGATTCAAGCTATTATTATTGATATGAGCACATGTGCACATATCACGTTTGCCTAGCAACCATTGTCTCCCACGCGACCTCCCGGTTTGTGTCATCTGTGACGTCATACGATTGTTCGTGACGTCACTGTAGCTTGCCGTCGCAAGATAAGTGGGCTGTTTCCTGGCTATTTTTACGCGAATCAAATGGAATAAAATGGGTAATAAAGAAATTATTACACTCGAAAGTGTCATATGACTTTTACGAAACTCGTGCAAATTTGTGTATAACCCTCGCTCTCGCAATACAAAAATTCACACTCGTTTCGTAAAAGTCATATGACACACTTCCTCGTGTAATAATCTCTATTTATGGCATGGTTCGTCTGTCGTCCGTCCATTGTCCTTCAGACGTCTTCCGTAAAATTTTGACATTTTGACTTTTTCTCCAAAATTGCTTCACTTCAATAGCCAAACTCAGGTCAGGTTACCTTAAGCAGTGAAATGGTTGAAAATTATAGTCATACGCGTCAACAATCAACCTTACTTAGTGTTATGAAATACGATTTTATCATCCAAAACTGTGTTCCATAAGAGATATAGCTTTTGTGAGATCGAGAGATATCATTTTAACAGTAGATTTTTCACAATGCCCTTTCACCGTCAACCACATGACATCACAATGTTTTTACATCATGAAGTAATGACATCACAATGCCGTAGCGTCATAGACAAATACTGAAGAATTTTTTGGATGACAAATAAAATCTAACCCTTGTGTCTTCTGATATTGTATATATATATCAACACTTGTTGATAAATTTGATATCAGAAGACACTTGGTGTGTGGCAGTGAAACAATGGTTGCTAGGCATATGCCATATGCATGTGCTCATATCAATAATATTAACTCGGTTATTTTAAACCATATGTGTTATAAAAAGAGATACAGTCAAGCCACGATAGTCCGGCCACCGATAATCCGAATCTCGCAGTGTCCGAACGGTAGCAAGCTGTAACCAAACTAATCTCTATATAAACTCATTAAATGTTGATTCATTAATTCGTTGATTCCGTTTCTGAATCTGAACGCTAATTAGCCATAACGGATTAGTTAATTACAACTATTACTGCTTCATTAATCCGGTGGTTCATCAAAAGTGTTCGGGTAATCCCCTTGACAAGCGATCATCACACTGGTTGGATCGGTAAACTTCAATGACAGTTGATTGACACGGGAGTTGAGCGTGTCAATAATTTGTGATTTTAATAAATTGTAATGTCTTACATTGTGTGTCAGTTTCATTTTGGGTGATAGTTATAAATATCCAGCGTGTCAAACTCATGTGATATTCTAAATACGTTCTCGTCTGTCTGTAGAATCAAAACCATCTTGTTTGGTTCATTTCAGTAGTCCGAACATTTCACTATCCGAATGTTTTTTATGAAAAACGGAAGCGTTCGGATTATCGAGGCCTGACTGTATCAAATTTCTTTTCTCAACAGAGCCAGTGGTGATGTCTCTACCAGAGTTCCGGGGCTTCCCTAGCTTCACGAACCTGGTCCGGTCCCTGAGGAACCAACTCTATTCTCTCCCACGCTGCCCTCTGACTCACACTGTGCTCTCAGAGAAAAACTGGTGAGATCTTTCATTTCTTGATTTTGATAGAAAAACATAAAAAGTGGCAAAAGATTTCTCCCCTGAATGTACAACTTTGGACATTATGACACGCAGAAAGTATGATTTATTCCTTGAAACGATGCCCTTTCATTTATTGATTTCTTGAGAAGAAACATACATATTTTTAGCTCATCAGGCCTGAAAGGCCCGATGGGCTTATGGCATGGCATTGCATGGCGTCCGTCCGTCCATCCGTCTGTAAACTTTTTGTTTTTTCGACTTCTTCTCCAGAAACAATGACTCTAGAGAGCTGAAATTTTATGTACAGACTCCTTGGCCAATGGGGATTCTAAAATGTAGATTTCGTGACCCCATGACTCCAATTGGGGTCACAGGGGTCACAACCTTAAAAACCTATTTTCATCTCCTTCTACAGTCCCAAAAGGTCTAGAGAGCTGAAAAGTTGTGTGCAGACTCCTTGGTCAATGGGGATTCTAAATTGTAGATTTGGTGACCCTGTGACCTCAATTGGGGTCACAGGGGCCACAACCTTAAAAACCAATTTTCATCTTTTTCTCCAGTTCCAAAAGGCCTAGAGACCTGAAAAGTTGAATTAGTTAATGTATATAAAGCCTGATGAGCTACAGAGCCCATGGCTCTATTTTTTAGAAAATGTGTCAAGAGTTTTCTCCCCTGAATGTTACACTTTGAACATTATGATACGAAGTTGGTAGGATATATTTCTTGAAATGATGCCCTTCTGAATCTGTCTGTTGACAAAAACTGGTAAGAGATTAAGTATTACTAGGAACGTTCTTCGAAATCAAAGATACATTGATCTAGAAGCTAAACTCATAAAAATCAGATTGGACATACTCGTACCTGGCTGTGTCTGGATCTGTTTGACTGAAGAAGATATGACCCCATGTCAATCAGAGACAAAGCTAGGAAATCATTGGGGCGATTCCATATGAATGTAGTCTCTTGATTGACTGAATTTATGGCAACTGAAGGGATATGCAACATTACTCCTAAGGAACAGTACTCAGATCAAAGCACAGCAAGTGTTCTGATTTTAATGAAATTGATCTACAAGTAAACCTTGTCAAGCTTGTTAAATTCATCTAATTTATCATACCGTCTTTAAATTATTATTTAATAATTTAAAAATAACTAGCCTTTGTGGCTAAGAGTCAAAACATAGCACTAGCCAAGCAACTTACTGACTAGCCATTGGCTACAAACTCTAATTTCTAACCCTGGGCCAAGATTTTCGAAGCTCTCTATATGCTAAGAAGGTAGAAGCAACGTACATTAACATTGATTTACGACTTTCTTAGTACTAAGAGAGCATTAAAAATATAGACGAGGACCCATATTTTCTAAGCTCTCTTAGCGCTAAGATAGTCGTAAGTGCCATACATTAACATTGACTTATGACTATCTTAGCACTAAGAGATCTTCGAAAATATAGACCTTGTCTCTTAGCGGTAGGGGGCGGGATAGCGCGATCAATAGGTCCAGGGTTCGAATCCCGTCAGGGGCTTGGCAACTTTGTCTGCTGTTCTTTATGCAGTAAGGTTTGGGTGCATTGGTACACTGTATTTCAGTGTAGTACCGCCCATGGTTCATTAGTTCCAGCAGATGCTGCATAGCCACAAGGTGTTGCAGGCTTTCTCCCTGCAATTATACTAGCAGCCGTGATATAAGTGAAATACTCTTGAAAGCAGCGTTAAACCCCAAATGACCTCATCTCACCTGACCTGTGATTTAAACATATTTTATTCATGAAAAAGTTTACATGAATATGGATTGGCACAACAAGCCGTTGGCTTATGTAAGTGGCGCTCCACAAAAAATATAACAAAATAAATCAATAATGAAGATCAATGTATAAAATCAGTAATCAAATAGTTCCACAAAGACAAAGAGCGAAACAGTAATTGGGAAATATCTACAAAGACACATGTTGTAAGAGAGCTTAGAATGATTTAAATCTTTGTTAGTCTTGAATAAAGTTATGGACAGATTCGAGGATATGCTGATTTGTTCTTTTGCTTAAAGATTTATTTCCTTTTAGAATAGTATATATACAAAACCATTTGTGTAAAAATATTTATCTGATCTAATCAAGTCATAACAGGGGCAAGTAAGGAAATAGGTTTCCCATGGAGAGTTTTCCCATGGGTATCCGCATGCGCAGTTCGAAATGTTGGAACTATGCCTATCAAATTTATCTGCGTTTAAGTCACTACAACCCAACCTGAGACGAGCATGGATAATTTGACAGAATCTAGATCCAAAGTTTTTATCAAAGAAAATAGTTTCCTCTCACCTGACCTCTTAGCAGTACTATGTTTATTCCAGGTTCCACTACGCGGCCCGCATGTGGGATGCGGTGAGGAAGTCTCAGCTCCTTGCAGAGTACAACAGACTCCTTCCCTGAGGTGACACACTCAGATTGTGTGATAAGCACTGCGCAGAGCAGGACAGAAGGAACAGGAACGGGAACCGTTCTCAGAGACCAAACAGCGTGAAGCTAGCCGTCATCAGAGGCACGGTCTTGAGGGGAAAAGTGTGGTTCACCTCGAACCAGTTCGACATCGCCTTTCAGAAATTGTCGTTATTGGTTGAAATTTGTAAAATTACCATGTAAACATTTCCTCTCTAGTTCTTTGGGAACATAGTTACAAGACAAGCAAAGTGAAATATCTTGTGGTATGCCAGTCATCTTAGTAAATAGAAAAAACAAAGCTACAGTGTCAGTGAAAAGTAGAACTTATTAATGGTGATAGTTAAAAAATGCTGTTATGTCCTGATGAATTTCTATGTTGTGGTATTTTCCTGTCTGATTAAAATAGACAGTTTTCCGAGGGATAAAAGTTGCAAAATAGTACATTTATTGGGATACGAACTCATATCGTTCAAAGGTTTCCTTGCAAAACCATATAACAGCCCTTAGACTCCCATGTTCAGAGGCTATTCAGGAAGCCAATCACAAGACATCCAACAAAAGCTTTCGGTGCGAGAAGCTATTGGGAAGTAACTCCCAGCAGCCATACTTTCGTCAGATTCCGTAACATGAGGAATGTGTCAACGAATGATTCTGAATGCTTTCAAAACGGTGACCATTACAAACCATCATGTCATTGGTCAGCTATGTGACTGGGTTTTGTCTTTGCTAAACTGGTACAGAACAAGCGCCCATGCCGATTGTTCTCCAGACCGTGAGAGGAATCTACAGAACCTGTTTGTATCCCGGAAGATGCATTATTTTGTAAAGTTTATTACTCGGGACATACCGTAGTTTATTTTTAATCAGACTGACTTTTAATAACTCTTTATTGTCCGCAAAACAGTGTACATTGGAAATTCATTGTGTGCAAATGAGTGTCAAACAAGGAAGCAATAACTCCCATCTTTAAACGTCTTTTGGTATGACGCAACCTGGAATCGAACCCCGGTCTTCCGGGTGATGAGCGGACACTCTACCAACTGAGCTACATCCCCACTCCCCAGCATCCTCGATAATCCAGCGCTATTGTTCCGATAAATCTACACACAAGCGCTGGAAAACAGTAAGGGTATTTATCCTTAACCTAGTTACCTCCCTTCGCAATGACTCAGCGAAACGCTTGCTTTCTAACAACCATTGAGATCACTTGAAATCAAGGGTGAAATAACAAGCACTCTCGTGCTTTCGCAGATGATTGGGAACGCCTGGTAGCACAGGGATTTTAATCATATACCTCCACCCGTTTTGATGGACATGAATACACCCTTCTTCTCGTACAGACCTCTTAAAACTTTCTTTTGAGTTTCTGTCAGGTTTTCTACACTGAATTTGTTACAAACTTTATCGTAATCGAGTGAGTGGGCCGCTGCTATGTTTGTTTCTATAAACAACGGTAGTGATGCGTTTTGATTGGTCGAGTTGTTTACGCAGATAGTGTCTGCGTTTCGTTTCTGATTGGATAACATGGACCCAAGAGGAGGTAACTAGGTTAGGGATAAATACCCTTACTGTTTTCCAGCGCTTGTGTGTAGATTTATCGGAACAATAGTGTGGATTATCGAGGATGTGGTCAGCTATGTGACTGGGTTTTGTCTTCGCTAAACTGGTACAGAACAAGCACCCATGCCGAGTGTTCTCCAGATCTTGTGAGAGGAATCTACAGAACCTGTTCGTATCCCGGAAGATGCATAATTTTGTAAAGTTTATTACTCGGAAAATTGCTTATTTTTAATCAGACTGACTTCTAATAACTCTTTATTGTCTGCAAAACGGTGTAATTTGGAAATTCATTGTGTGCAAATGATTGTCAAACAAGGAAGCAACAACTCCCATGTTTTAAAGGGGCAGTAGCACGTTTTTAGCAAAATTTATTTTTTCAAATTTCCCATTTATAATGATAGTTTATGTCATTTGAATTAACTTTAGAGGGTAAAACATATTATTACACAAACCAATTATCTGTAGTGGTAAAAATTATGTTGCGTATACAGTAAAAATTGCATGGCGGCCATTTTATTGTGAACACAATTTATTATTTTGTATTACAAAAACGATTCCCATGACTTTACTGAAACATGTACACTCATTTTAAACTTTATTTTCCGAAGAGAGAAGGATGCTTTACTATTGTTGAAATTATTTTTCAAATTTATACATTTCATCAACTTATTTGAGCGAAAAAACGTGCTACTGCCCCTTTAATGTCTTTTGGAATGACGCAACCTGGAATCGAACCCTGGTCTTCCAGATGATGAGCGGACACTCTACCAACTGAGCTACATCCCCAGTGACTTGGGCTATATTTGTTAATGAAAGGTTCTATCTGGGTATTTTGGAATAACAAAATTCGAGGAGACATTCCTGTTTGCACATGTTATTAATTCAAGATAATAACACTATCAAGTTGATTCATATTACTTATGGTAATATTTTTATAAAGACCAGCACATGTTCATTAAAAAATCAAAACAATGGGAAGTGAAACCATTCATAGACGATAGAGAGGAGAAAGCTTTGTTAAGACAAAATAGAACGTTGTTGATCAGTCTAATTCAGGGGTTTGATTAATTTATGAGATAACACGGTATAAGATTATTAGAGGCAGGGATAGCGGCCAATAAACAGTGTGTTAAGATTGTAAAAAAAAGTTTTATTTTCCATAGCTGGGGGAGTACATTTGCATTGGTGGGAAAGTTTCCCCTGTATCTGGCTATGAATGAAACCCCTGAATGATAAATCATTTTTATCCCACCGGTATGTAATACCGTTAATGATATCTTTCTGAAACTTTCCATGTGTATTAACCATCAACTGAAGGTGGTGCCTTTTGATATTTTCAGATTTCTGAAAATTTTATTTTTTTCTGTTTTATTAAAAACGTGTTTGATTTTGACTTTTGACCCTTAACATACCTGAAACTCAGAATCTGTAATACCCACTAACTGAAGTACAGTAGTAGATACACATGTGTTTTACAAATTTTGTGGAACCGGTGGGATATGTCATCTTCTGATGACATTGTGCTTATTCTATTTTATTATGAAAAAGATGTGAAAATATAGCGTTTTTCTCTTCTCATGAAATGCCAAAAAACAAAATGGCTGCTACTCCCGAAGCTTTTGTAAGTTAACTATATTTAGTTGGATCAACTGTTGTTGCTTTGGTTGTCTGTTATGATGGTATTACTGTTACACTGTTGTTGACATAGGATTGTTGGCAAATTTTGAAGAAGAAAATTGTTGTTTTTAAGTCTTTGAAAGTGAATGTTGTAACGCAATTATATTTGTTGTTCAGATAGAGTTTTTTCTGTATGACAAATTATATGAAATGTGATCGAAGGTAATGTTATTCTCTTCAAGGAGCTTGATTAAAATGTCAATGTCAAATATTTTTGTTTTGTTGAATTTCTTCATCTCATCAAGCCCAGATGAGCTAATGGCATTGTCTGTGAAGTTTTCATCTCTCCAGGATTGTTGCATCCCTAAAGCTGAAAATGTGTGCGTACCAAAAAAGAGGGTTCCATCAGGGTATTTTTTGTTGAAACGAAATTCAAGAGGATATTCCCTTTTACACATATATGCTATTAATACATGATTAAAATTAACAGTCAAATTGAAACATATTAATGAAGTTATTTTTGATGACTTTACATTTCACAATTTGTTAATGATAATCGCACATTTGTTGAAAAATAAAAACAGTAAGAACTGAAGCCATTCATCGCCTCTGCAAATGGGAAATACTTCACTACGGCCTAACAGCATATCGTTTATTAGTTGTAATATATGTTATGTGCCACTATGTGAATATTCTATCATTTTCTTTTCGCCAAGAAACCAAGATGGCGGATGCTGTCGACGGATCAGTGATATGACTTTCCCTTTAAAGGGACACCGCGTTGAGGATGAATATGATATCAGATAAATCATTTTATGCTGATTAATGGGTCTGCTAACGACTCACAGACCCCCAATTTTAGACATTTGAAGTAATTGGTAACAAGCAAAAAAGTGAGCGTGGCTCACTAATACCCCCGACTGTTTAAGTTTGACATTTTTATTTTACTTAAAGAGAGAGGTGTTTGCACACCTAAAGATTGATAAGCTATGAAATGTAATTGCTAAGATTAAACTGTTTGTGAAAATGGTAGGACAAGTCTCAATCTTCATGTAAAAAAGGAGGTTTAAGTCAAAATAGGAATAAAAGTAACTTGAAAAGGTATTGGTCACATAATACTCTACTGCTATTACCACTGATTTCAACTTTATTTTGGAAATTAATCCATCGTAATGATTCATTCGAGTGACTTTAAACAACAGGTACATGGAAGCACACCCCTGAAGGCACAGTGAGAGATATAAAGCACTTTATGGCTGAAAGGAAAGAAAATTTAACCTTTCCCAAAATATAACCAGTGGAAATATAAAATAGTAAAATCAACAAGAACACAGAAGTAGCTTTTGACATGTGTGTTGTTTCTGCCGTGGCATTGTTGACGGTAGATAGATGCGTACTGTGTGACGTCATAGACAGATACGAATGTGTACGGGGATATCCCAAAAAGGTAGTACAGCAGAACAAACTCAAGTCGGATTTGAAAGATAGGACACAACTCCTATCCCCCACACAACGAGTACACACACAAAACCTGCGACCTGTACTCGTGTGCGATTACAACCCCACGAACATGGAACTCAATAAAATCATCAGGCAAAGATGGCACCTACTTCAAGGTTCCGACCTCTGCAAACAAGTCTTCCCTTCCCCACATATTGCGGCCTATAGAAGGAACCAAACCCTCGGAGATATGCTGGTCAAGGCCACCATTTCCTACCCTCCCAAAAAACCACAAATCAGTGGTAAAGTAGTTGCTTTTGTCGACAACCCTTGTGACAAAACTCAATGCACATTATGCATTAACATTAACAGAAGTGAATACTTCCACAGCTCTGTTACAGGCCGGAGATTCCCATGTCGGAATCACACTTGCAAATCTCGCAATGTGGTCTATCTACTCACTTGCAAAAAGTGCAAGAAGCAGTATGTGGGCGAAACGAAAAGGGAGTTCAAAATCAGATTATCTGAACACTTTGCAGATATCACACACAAGAGAGACAAACCCGTGTCTCACCATTTCAATCTCCCTGACCATTCCAAGCGCGATGTTTCTTACAATATCATCGCACAACTCAAACAAAATCCTGATTCAGAGAGAACCACTCAAACCAGAAGATCACTGGAATTGAGGTGGATTTTTGAGCTTCTTACGTTCCAACCGCACGGCCTCAATGATAAGATCGTTGGTTGAAACTTCCCCCTTTTTCTGTTTCACTAGCTATGATAAAGTACGAAATATAAATAATCGCCAAAAATTCACCAAATCGTGTTACATTTTGCAATGCACCTCTCCTAGTGGTGAAGAAGACATGTGCCAAATTTGAAAAGGATGAGATAAATAGTTTTTCTGTAATCGATCGGACAAAAAATGTTCAGAATTTGAATAAAATAAAAAATACAAACATTCGCCAAAAATTAAAAAAATCACCAATTCGGTTTAAACTTCGCACTGCACCTCTCCTAGTGGTGAAGAAGACATGTACCAAATTTGAAAAGGATGAGATGAATAGTTTTTCTGTAATCGATCGGACAAAAAATGTTCAGAATTTGACTAAGTTAAAATATACAAAAAATCGCCAAAAATTAAAAAATTCACCAATTCGGTTTAAACTTCGCTCTGCACCTCTCCTAGTGGTGAAGAAGACATGTACCAAATTTGAAAAGGATGAGATGAATAGTTTTTCTCTAATCGATCGGACAAAAAATGTTCAGAATTTGACTAAGTTAAAAAATACAAAAAATCGCCAACAAATAAAAAATTCACCAATTCGCTTTAAACTTTGCACTGCACCTCTCCTAGTGGTGAAGAAGACATGTACCAAATTTAAAAAGGATGAGATGAATAGTTTTTCTGTAATCGATCGGACAAAATTGTCTTCGGACGGAAGGACGGACGGACGGACGGACGGACGGACGGAATCGTTGTTATTACTATATACCCCCAACCGTTGGTCGGGGGTATAATAAAAACAACTCCATGTATACAATGAAGCGAAGTGGGACTCATTAGCAGACATGCCAATCAGCATAGGTAGATAAATCTCATATCTATCCTTGACATGGTGTCCCTTTAAGGGATCCAAATTTGTACATTTAAATATTGCATGGCAGTCATTGTCCCAAATATCTTACAACTACTTCTTCTCTAAAACCAATATGCATAAGAAGTTAAAATTTTATAAATAACATTTTTGTTACATAGAGACTGAAGTTTGTACATTTGGTCTTGACCCCTCTTGAAATGTAAGTATGACAGGGTGTCCACCCTCGAAGATTCTTGACTGCTCTCCAGAGACTACGTCGTGATAGAAGGTTCAGAGTTTGAGAAATCATCTTGAGCCCGCAATGTAACCTTGCTGCATTTCATCAGCTTTTCTGTGCCAGCATAGCAGCATCCTCGGTTACCCATGGTTTTATATTATGCTCCGGTACTCTTCACTATATCACCATGGGAAACTCTATCAGAGAAATCTGTACTAAAATTACCCACCCTTGGGCCAATGAAACTGCTACGCAGCTTGGACCTGCGAACCAATGACAATTCATATCACTTCGTTGCAAAGCACGAGAGTTCATTTTGTTAGCCATCCGTCACCGGTTATCTCCCTTGACCATTTCCATCTTATCCTATTGAGCATTTTCTTTGGTTACTGACTTCTTCACGCCGGCCAAGGGCGGGTAATTTTAGTACAGATTTCTCTGATAGAGTTTCCCATGGGTGATATAGTGGAGAGTAACAGAGCATATATATAAAACCATGGGTAACCGAGGATGGTATAGCAGCTTCTGTACCCGGAGTGAGTGAGTGAGTGAGTTGGTGTTTAACGCCGCTTTCAAGAGTATTTCACTTATATCGCGGCTGCTAGTATTATGGCAGGGAGAAAGCCCCCAACGCCATGTGGCTATGCACTGCGGTGAAACCTGCGAGCATCGGCTGGAACTAGTGAACCATGGGTGGTACTACGCTGAAATTCAGTGTAGCATTGCACTCAAACCTTACTGCGTGTAGAACAGTTCTCTACTGCAGACAAAGTTGCCGTGGCCCTGGCCGGATTCGAACCCCGGGCCTCTTGATCCGAAGCCGAACGCGCTAACCACTGCGCTATCCCGCCCCCTTGTACCCGGAAGTCTCTTGTAAGAAAAGTTGGCAAACTGCAGCAAAGTATAAGATAAGCAAGAGACATGGACTTGTTACAGTTTTTATCCAACAAGAGGTCCATTAATTTATCATCCAAAAGTGTTTCACGGGAGATATCGCTTGTGTGATATCAAGCGATATGTCCTAGGATATATCATTGTGACAGTAGATTTTGCACAATAAACTGTAAACGTTTTAACCACATGACATCACAATGCTTTTACATCATCAAGTAATGACTCACAATTATATGATGTCAAAAACCAGATGACATCACATTGCCATGATGTCATAAATATGACGTGTCAATGCTATGACATCACTCTAGTGGCAGTGCTATTTTCAGAGATGTACTTTTTTCATTGAAAGTAATGAAGAAATGATTAAGGACATAGAGAGTCTCAAATATATCAACACTTGGCTGAGATTCTCTATATATTCATAAATTCATTTAAAAAACATTTCATGGTTTCCATCCAGAACTTGAGAGAAAAATTTATGACCCAGACACTCAACCATTTTCACAATTTCCAAATTTCTAGTCAAGACACACCTCTCTGTAAATATGTATCTCAAAAAGCACATTTGATCAAAATATGTAAACTTCGAAGCAAGAAAGGAACCGCTACTTTTTTCTTACAAATTTCATCACTTTTTGGCTTTAAAAAAACTCAACTTCTATCATAATAATTTTCAAAATTAATATTAATGACAAAAACACTATAAACAATTGATAAGTTACAAAGTTGAGCTGGACAAGATGTGTTACTAAGAAAGTCCATTTTAATACATCCTCGGTTACCCATGGTTTTATATATGCTCCGTTACTCTCCACTATATCACCCATAGGAAACCTTATCAGAAAAATCTGTACTCAAATTACCCGCCCTTGGCCGGCGTGAGCCAATCAAACGGCTACACAGCTTGGACCTGCGAACCAATGACAATTCATATCACTTCGTTGCAAAGCAAGCGAGGTCATTTTGTTAGCCATCCGTCATCGGTTATCTCCCTTGACCATTTCCGTATTATCTTATTGAGCATTTTCTTTGGTTACTGACTTCGTCACGCCGGCCAAGGGCGGGTAATTTTAGTACAGATTTCTCTGATAGAGTTTCCCATTGGTGATATAGTGGAGAGTAACGGAGCATATTTAAAACCATGGGTAACCAAGTATGTTTTAATAGTACGGCAACAACATTGTTGCGTGGAATAAATACTGGCTGTTGCTTCATTATTTTCTAAGTGTATACAATCTAGTTACCATGGTGTGTAACATTTTGCAAGAAGGAATAACTTATTGAATGAACAAGAATTGAATGGAAGTAATAGTTTTTGTTTATTTAATGAACAAAATAAATCGGACAACAGGCATTCAATATCTGACATTCTTCATTGCTTAACTGAGAGGTAATATAACTAACAAAACATATACATACACAAAATGCGTTTGAGTATAAACGAACCACATCAAATAAGGATATAAAATCTTATATTTCATTCAAAATACAAACACATTGATACTGGATTTTTTTTGTGAAATAAACATATCATGTTTTATGATTTGAGTTCATTTCCTCAGATTTCTTAGATATTTTTAAAACTACATTTTCAAATTCATCAGAAAGGTCCGGATTCTCTTAAACAGTTTGAAATCTACAGTGAGGTGCCAAAAGTATTGCAACAATCTCTGTTTTCCCATAGGATTCCATGTTATTTTGTGTTTTCAGTGCAATATCAAGTTCCTCCAATATGATTATCACTGTTTAAAGGGGCAGTAGCACGATTTTTGCAAATTTTATTTTTTCACACTTCCCATTTGCAATTATAGCTTAAGTCATTTATATTTACTTTAGAGGGTAAAGCATCTTATTACACAAACCAATTATTTGTAGTGGCAATAACAGTGTTGCGTATAAAGCCAAAAATTGCATGGCAGCCATTTTATTGTGAACACATTTTATTATTTTGATTGACAAAAACGATTCCAATGGCTTTGCGGAACTATATACACTCATTTTTAACTTGATTTTCCGAAGAGAGAAGAGTGTTTTACTATTGGTAACATTATTTTTTAAATACATTTCATCGACTTATTTTAGCGAAAAAACGTGCTACTGCCCCTTTAAAGGCTACTCAACAAAGTGACCACATGAGAAGTATCAGACACCTCTTCCACCTCAAGGACCTCTTCTTTCTGTCCAACCTCCAGCACAACATCTCCATGAAGCTTAATGTGGTCAGTAAACTCAGTTTCTTCTTCAAAGTGGAGGTTACAAATCTGACAGAGAAACCGGACGTGAGAGAGCACATGGGTGTCACAATGAGCAGAGAGGAGCTCCTGGGATGGGAATGTGTCCTGGCATACACTGCATGAATACACACAGTTGCTGTGTGTACTGGTGTCAGGTCCGTCCACAGGTTGAACAGCAGATGTTGGTTGAACATGTGAGTCTAGTGGATAACTTGTGGTTTGTTGATGACCTGTAGGTGGTTGTACATTTGTGCCTGGTTGAATATTCAAGGTTGATTGAAGATAAGAGCTTGGTTGATGATTTGTGGTTGGTTGTACATTTGTGGTTGGTTGATGACCTGTGGTTGGTTCTTCATTTGTGCTTGGTTGATTACTTGAGGTTGATTGGAGATTTGAGGTTGGTTGACCATTTGGTTGTGATGGCTCCTTTTGGGAAGCTGGAACAACAGAGGTGGTTTGAGATCTTGAAACAGAACATTTTGAAAATGTTTGATGACCTAAGTTTTCTTGAATCTGTTGAGAAAACTGAACATTTATCCCTGGTTGAATAATTGAGTCGGGTTCAGTCCCCAAGGCAAGTTGAACATTTGACACTTGTTGAGAACCTGAGATTGGTTGAACACTTGAAACTAGTTGAACACCATAAGTAGGTTGAACACTTGAAACTGATTGAACACCATAACTAGGTTGAACACTTGAAACTGGTTGAACACCATAAATAGGTTGAACACTTGAAATCTGATGATAACCTGAGGTACAAGGTTGAACTGACACTGAACTAGCACTGGGGATTGGTTGAACACCTGAGACTGAGAAAGACCTGGTCAGTGGATGGGAGACCTGAATATTTGAACCAGAATGATCTGAAGATGAAGAAGCTTGGATTTGTATTTGAGGAATACCAAACGAAATTGTTCTAGATCCAACAAATATATTGCTATGGGCATGCTTGTGATTCTTGAAGTTCTTGAGAAACAGAATTTTCTCAGGACATTGTTTACACTGATATGAACGACTGTCATGAGTTCTTTTATGAAGTTGCCACACACTCCGGCTTCTAAATCTCTTGTTACAAACACAGCATTCATACTCTTTGTGATGCTTATATAGATATGCCCCATAAGTCCCACGTTTTACTTGTCTCCGGCAGCTTTGGTAAACCTGATGAAATTCAAGAAAAGCTCTGGAGGGGAATTCTGTCCTGCAGCCCTTACAGGAGTATTCTTTGGTAAGACTTTCCTTTTCCACATTTAGGGACTTCCTTCTATTTGTTGAGGAGATCCTGTGGGAATGATGAGCTTCAAATTCATTTGTTGAAGAATTTGTTTTGACAGGTTGCATTATCTTTCCATCGTAAGGGAGATTATTGGCAGGTTGTAGCAAATTTACTTTGGAAGAGACACTGTCGGCAGGTTGTTTTACATTTACATCAGAAGAGACATTGTTGGTAGGTTGTAGCAAATTTACACTGGAAGAGACATTGTTGGTAGGTTGTTTTACATTTACATCAGAAGAGACATTGTTGGTAGGTTGTAGCAAATTTACATCAGAAGAGACATTGCTGGAGGTTTGTGGCTCCTTTCTATTGATAGAAGAAACAATGTGAGTAAGTAGATGGGATGTAAGGCATTCAGATGATGCAAATCTCTGGCTGCATATACTGCACTGGTAGAAAAGTTGATCACTATGAGCTTCAAGCAGGTGCTTTCTGGCTTCAAATTCGGATCTAAAGGAAACTGGGCAAAGTCTGCATTGAAGCTCAGTGTCAGTACATCTACTACTGAAAGAAATATTGTCTGAACATTTGATGCTCCAAGATTTATTCACTGATGAACATGTATTGCTTTTAGATGTCATGGCTGCATCTGATTGGTTGCTTGAACTGCCATGAAGATTTGAAGTCTCTAGGTCAATGGCAGGTTTTTCTTCCGCTGTCGGTTCCTTTGAACAAACTCCAAAGGAGTTCCTGACTGAACATGGTTCCTCTACATCATATGACCTGCTGACTGAACCAACTTTTGATAAGTCAATTATTTGTGCTAGCTCAGTGGGTTCTAAAGACTTCTCCTGAATCAACATACACATGTTCAAGCTATTGTTTATTGGACATGCTGACTTGCCTGGGGATGATGCTGTAGACCTAAGCTGTGTATCCATATCACACTTAGTTGTATTACCAGTTACCGTAGATGGCACAACTGCTGATGCTCCTCCTTTCCCAAAAGCAGAAGCATTCAAAGTAGACTGAGCATCATTGGTGCCCTCACATGACACTGCTTCTAGATTTCTGTCAAGACTAGCAGACTCCCGAGCCGAAATGTGCACAACCTTAGTACTGTCTTCTAACTCAACTGGATGTTCCTGAGTAGGTTCTTCTGACTCCACAACATGTTCCTGAGTTGATTCTACTGACTCAACTGGAAGTTCCTGAGTAGGTTCTTCTAACTCAACTGCATGTTCCTGAGTAGCTTCCTCTGACTCAACATGTTCCTGAGTAGGTTCCTCTGACTCCATAACATGTTCCTCAGTAGGTTCCCTTGACTCAACATGTTCCTGAGTAGGTTCTTCTAACTCAACTGGAAGTTCCCGAGTAGTTTCCTCTGACTCAACAACATGTTCCTTAGCTTCAGATATCACCTGGAACTGCTGAACAGGAACAGGAACAGGAACATGCTGATCCATGGTATCCTCTGTTATAAGCTGTACTGGTTCTTGAATCAGGTTCACATTGGTCTCAGTCACAAGTTCAGGAGATGGTAAGATGACAGTTTGTACTTTTAAACTTTTACCAACTTTTCGGGCCTCGTGGGAGTACACTTTTTGAAGGACCGTCTGTAAGACTGAGGGTCTGAGACAGGGTAAGATTTTTCCTAAACCAGTACAAGAGGACTCGTGCTGTAGATGATTCTCCTGAAGGGCAAAGAGTCTGTCACATTTACCACAATGGTAAATTTGTCCATTTTCCTTCTTCAGGTGAATGTTTCTCATGTGTGCCTGAAGGCCTTTCCTGGTGTAGAAATGCTTGTAACATTTGTCGCACATGAACTCCTTCTTCTGGTCATGGACTCTCTTCACGTGAGCTTTGAGTTGAGAAGAGTTCACGAAGGCTGCGGGGCACTTGTCACATCCATGGGGCCTCTCCCCTGTATGTGATCGTCGATGGATCAACCAGTTCCCATGCTGGATAAACTTCTTCCCACAGTATTCACACTGGTAATTCTTGGTCCCTGTATGTATCTGCATGTGCTTCCTCATCACATACTTGGCAAAGAACCTTTTCCCACAGACTTTGCACTCAAAGTTTCGGTTGCCTTTGTGAACATTCATGTGGTTCTTGTAATTTGTTTTGCTGGCATATTCCTTCCCACAAAGCTCGCACTTGAAGAGGTTTCTCTCTCCATGGATACTTGCGTGTTCCTTCAACATTGCTTTTGTTCTAAAAGACTTGAGACAAATGCCACAAGCATGAGGTTTTGCTCCAGTGTGGATGAGGACATGTTGTTCCAGAACTAATTTTGTACCAAAAGACTTGCCACAAGTCACACAACTAAACGACTTCTTCTTGTTATGACTTTTCACATGTATTTTAAGGCTGTGGCTATTCTTTGCTTCTTTTCCACAGACCTCACAGGTCAATTTGCCGGTCTCATGAATCAGTTTGTGTTTAGTTAATGACGACAACCTTCTGAATTCTTTTCCACAAAAGTTACAAATATTACATATTTTATCATCCGGACATATTTCTTGGCCTTTATGCTCATTCCTATGACTGTACATCTCACATGAAGAGGCTAACACCTTGTCACAGCGGAAGCAAGATAAACTGGTTTCAGTGCCACAATGTTTGTCATAACTATTTTGAGACGGGAAAGTAAGCCGACAAGCGAAACATTTGATATTTGCAGGTTCAACACCATGAACTTTTCTCAAATGTGTTCCAAGTTGACGGAGTCCAAGGTTTTCAAGATGGCAGATCTCACACTCTAACAAAGGATGTTGATAATGGACGGTTTCATGAATATTCTTATCGACCTCTGCTGCAAAAAACCTACGGCAATATCGACAATTAAAGGGTCTCTTCCTGTGTAGTAACGAATGAGCATTGAGTGCATATTTATGAGAGAACCGTTTCTGACACACATCACACCTGAACAGCTTTGTGTTGGAGTGGACGGAGGAATGGATGTTGAGATCAGACTTTCTCCGAAACAACTTTCCGCAATCGTTGCATTTGAACGACTTCACACTTCTGTGACAGAGTTGGTGAACATGATAAGATCTACGGCTTGAGAATGATTTTCCACAGTTTGGGGAATCACATTTGAACACTTTCTCTGTTCTGTGTATTTGTCCATGAGCTTTACAGTAGGCACTGGTTTTAAAGCATTTTCCGCACACTTCACACATGTAGGGTTTGTCCTCTGAGTGAAGTTGTTCATGATGTTGCATATTCGACTTGAGGCTAAATTTCTGCCCACAATATGAGCAGGAGAAACGCTTCACCCCAGAATGAGATTTCAAATGAAATCTAACAAGTTTCAAACTTTTGAAATGTTTTTGACAGTATGAACAACACCAGCCTTTTTCTGTGAGAGTCCACATCCTATTTGAATCTTCTTTCTCAACTGGTAATTTCACAATCTTCTTGCTAAATTTTCTTCTTCTCCAATGTTTCTCAGACCTTCCTTTCGGTTCAAGTTCGCCTCCAGAAGAAACAGAAGGGTCAAGATCAGAGTTAAAATTTAACTGAGCAATTAATTTTGCTTTTCTGTTTCTTGTCCTTCTCCCTGAAGCATGTCCCGGAGAATCAGATGATGAGAGGGATGATGTTAAAGCATTAGTATTTGTTGATTCTTGTGACTTGGACTCCAACTGACCGTCGGTACTCACCACTGGACTGAGCTGCAACTGAGCCACAAGAAGCTTCTTCTGTGGACTCACACTTCCAGAAGTGTCTTCACAACCTTCTGAATGAATGGAGATGGTTTCATAAGTTACATTGACCAAGTTCTGGTTAGATTGTGCTGACGGTCTCAAGAAGACATCCCCTGGTACAAAATTCTTTTCACTGGTTACATCATCCAAGTTCTGATTAGATTGGCTCTGTTGTTGAGTTGATGAACTCACACAGACATCTCCTGGTACAAAATTCTTGTCTCCAGTAATATCGTCCAATTTCGATTGCAATTGGCTCTGTTGTTGAGTTGATGAACTCACACAGATATCTCCCAATACAAAATTATTGAATCTATGGCATGCGTCTCCTGAGGTGACACAAATGTTTTCTTCATGACCAAGGTGAGATCTAGATCTACGGTTTGGCTTACTTTGCACAGATGGATGAATTGTAACACTTTGAAAAGGACCGTTCTTTTGCATAAATTTCATTTTAGGAATTTTGGACGTCAATTTCAGTCCATCATCTCCTATCCCTTTTACATTTCCTTTCCTATATTCTGATTTCTTTTTTCTCTGATTGGATGATTTCATATTTTGGATTAAGGTTTTCTTTACTTTAGTTTCAGATTTTTTTTTTTCAACATGTAAATTACTTTTAGGTTTTTGCATTGACCTTTGATGGGATTCTGAAGGAGGTGAAGTTTTCTTTCTTGCGAGTCCATACTCGTAAACATTGTCAAATTTCCTTTTTGTTACTCTTGAACTTCTTCTCTTTGGACTTGCCATTGTTCCAGTTGATGAAATCTTCTTCTTGGAAGGTGTCATTTTATGTCAGATTTTCAGATTTGAACTCATATATGACGCTGAAGCTCATCAATCTGAAACAAAAACATACATTTGTTAAAGGGGCTTTAGCATGTTTTGTGCAAATTTTATTTTTTCAAATTTATCATTAATAATCATAGTTTATGTCATTGATATTTACTTTAGAGGATAAAACATCTTGTTACACAAACCAATTATCTATGGTGATAATAATGGTGTTGCACATAAAGCAAAAATGTGCATGGCGGCCATTTTAATGTGAACACCTTTTATTATTTCGATTTACAAAAATATAGCCATGGGCTCTGTAGCTCATCAGGATTTGATTTATTATCTAAGGTTGAATATCTAAGTTATCTCAAGTAATACATTGTTAACAAGCAAAAAATAGGTTTTTAAATCATGACCCCTGTGACCCGTATTTGGAGTCACATGGTCACCAATCCTACAATTAAGGATCACCTTTGACCAAAGAGTCTCTACACAACTTTTCAGCTCTCTAGACCATTTGGAACTGGAGAAGAAGATGAAAATAGGTTTTTAAGGATGTGACCCCTGTGACCCCATTTGGGGTCATGGGGTCACAGGATCTACAATTTAGAATCCCCATGGGCCAAGGAGTCTGCACACAACTTTTCAGGTCTCTAGACCTTTTGGAACTGGAGAAGAAGATGAAAATAGTTTTATAAGGATGTGACTCCTGTGACCCCATTTGGGGTCACGGGGGATCACAAAATCTACATTTAAGAATCCCCATTGGCCAAGGAGTCTGCACACAACTTTTCAGCTCTCTAGACCTTTTGGAACTGGAGAAGAAGATGAAAATAGGTTTTTAAGGATGTGACCCCTGTGACACCATTTGGGGTCATGGGGTCACGAAATCTACAATTTAGAATCCCCATTGGCCAAGGTGTCTGCACATACAATTTCAGCTATGTGGAGTCATTGGTTCTGGAGAAGAAGTTGAAAAAGTTTACAGACAGACGGACGGATGGACGAACGCCGGACACCACGCCATGCCATAAGCCCATCGGGCCTTTCAGGCCTGATGAGCTAAAAATAAAAACAATGAGAAGTGAAACCATTCATTGACGCTAAATACAAGGAAAGCGTTGCTACGACATTGTTACATTATTTGTTACTCTCTGAATATTCTATCAAGTCTGGGGGCAGGACAGTGCAGTGGTTAGTGCAATCGGCTTCGGAGCAAGAGGTCCGGGGTTCGAATCCCACCACAGGCAGCACGGCAACTTTGCAGTAGAGAACTGTTCTACAGGCAGTGAGGTTTGGGTGCAATGCTAAACTGAATTTCACACCCATGTTTCGCTAGTTCCAGTCGATGCTTGTAGGTTTCACCACAATGCATAGTCACATGGCGTTGTGGGCTTTCTCCCTGCCATTATGAATACTATCAGCCGCGATATAAGTGAAATACTCTTGAAAGCAGGATTAAACCCCAACTAACCAACCTCACTCCGTCTATCAAGTCGAGTAGGTTATATTATTTTTAAGAATTAAAATAAGTTAAAAAAAATTCAATTCACCTAATGAAAAAAAACAATGATGACTGACAATTAGTGATAGAAAATAGATTACAAAATATATATAAAATATACGAGTGCCCCCAACTCTGCATTTTCAAAGACTTTTCTCGTTATTTCACTACGGTCTAACAGCATATTATTTATTAGTTTTTGTATTATTTGTATTATTTAACTTAATGGAATTCATTTGACAATAACGTGGTCTTCAGGGCAGCCATATGTTTAATCAACTACATGAGGTAACAGTCATATGATTGGCTAGTTCATCTAGAAAAACTCGTATTCCGGCAAGGGCCTACATCGAGACGTTGAAGCACACCATGGCTAGTGCGTGTACGTCTAGTTATATGCTGGACTAATGATTGGCTAGTCTGGTACTCGTTTAACCATAACGGCATTAGCCATATAATTGAAGTTAGACTGTATATAAAGTTCTAGTGACATCTCCCCTTTAAATCAGTGATAGAACTTTCCCTTTAATACACATACACATACTTGTCACTGCTTTTACATTCTGTAGTTTTGTTATTTAGTGTTAATCATTAGACTATGTGGCTGTGTTAGTTTCAACTATTTCACTACAACATCTATCATTTCTTTGCAATAAAGAAGTTGCATATTCATACACTTGCATTTCATAAACTATATAACATGGAAGTAATTGTTTGCAATCTTATTAAACCTATTTACTCGTACACGTGAAATTTTTATTTTGCTATGTTCCCCGTTTCTGTTACCCGGTTCAAGTTGATTGAAATCAAGTATTTTGGACACTGACTGAACGACTTGATTCGAAATTCTTGTTTCAAAGTCAAATATAAACGGGAAGGGTTTATGACATGAGGCGACTGTTAAACGTATGAATAGTAAATAAGCTGATTAAATACTTACTACAACGAGACTAACTTGACATTTCTCCAAATTAATAAACTGATTGAATGATAGCAGTTCGCTTTCTCGACTAAACTAAGGGAAGTAACTCTAATCGCAACGGCGCTTTGTGGACCGCAAAGAATCTTTACTTGAGTTACATTATATTCAAGCTGTTTGTCTGCTACACAATTTTCTGTTCCCTATCAAACACTTGCTATTTGAATGAATTTATCCGAAATAAAGAGTTTGTGCTAAATACTGATGACATGGCTACATATTTACACAGACATGTAGAAACGTTAAAGGTGCATCCATTGAGTTTCATAAAATTTAATTTGGCTTTAATACGTTCCAACACACCATATGTGCTGTTTACACTAACAAATTCACCTAGCTTGCATATTCATCCCCAATCGCCAAACATATCATAATTACCAGTTTCCAATTAAAATCGAGTAATATATCATTATGCATGTACAGAAACCGAAAGTGCACGTCCTATTTACATGCACAATAGTTATTTGACCTATTGAACACTATCAACCCAAATTTGTTATTTTGTCTGGTGTAAATAAGATTCCAAAATTACGTTTGACTTATTGGCGCGCGCCACACGCGGTGCATTGTCCGGTTTTCGATCAGAAATCGATACTTTTACCTTCATATCGTCAATATACTAAGTCGATTATCATCAAAATGACAGTTGGTACTTCTTGATAAAATAAGACCATTTATAACGTTTGGCATATTTGACCCCCAACAACACAATGGATGTACCTTTAAACATTGAAAAATTTTAGCTTTAAACCTACCACCCATACTGTTTGGAAATCAGTAAAAGATAGCATTGTTGCATACCTTGCATTGCCGTAATTTGACCTATTACAAATAGGCCTAACATCCATCAAAACAACTAAAGTTGCCAAAATGAACCCCATCGCAGTGACCGTCGCAGGAGTTACCAAGTTATTGAAACAAACTGACATGCATGGTAGCCTACTCTTGGACTTTTTCAAGGAGTTTGATAAAGTTCCCCATCAACGCCTCCACTCCAAGTTAAACCACTATGGGATTGAAGGATCACTTCACCAATGGCTGGCAGACGTCCTCAGCAACATGAAACAAAGGGTTATTGTTGACGGGTCCGAATCATCAGAAGGCGGTGTCATTTCAGGAGTGCCCCAAGGAACCGTATTTGGTCCCCTCTTGTTTCTCCTATACATTAATGACCTGCCAAGTTTAGTAACATCAAAAGTCCGCTAAGGACATCAAACTACTCCAAAAAGACCTCAATTCGCTCCACCAATGGGAGTGCGATCGACTGGCATATGGCCTTTAATCCATCCAATGCGAACCCAGCTAACAAATCTACGTTGTGATAACGTTGTCACAACGTCAGCTTTACGTAGTCCTTACGTAGATCCTGACGTCGTCACAACGTCAATTTGTAGACTCCCAGAAAGGTTGCTACAACGTGGTGTTTCTACGTAATTACGACATTGTGAGGACGTTGTAACGACGTCTATTTATACGTTGTCCTAACGTATAATGGATGTCTAGTTTGAATTTTTGGAACATTGAACTTTGTCAGTTGAAAATTATTTCGATTTGAGTCGAGAGAAATACGTTGCCAAGCTTACTTCGTTCGCACACGTGGAAAACTGGTCGTTCATCTCTGTTGCACAACATATTTGCGCTAAACTTCACCTGTGCTGAACTTCATTGAAAGTGGTCGACTGAGTTGTATACAGATCAAGAGTAACAACAACACGCGCCAACACATAAAAGTGAAAATACATCATTAAGGTTTAGGTTAGCTTAACCAAAAACAACATTTAGTCAATTCTTGTGCGTCATCAAAATGCTACATATGAGTTTTGGTCGATCAGTCATTGCTTCTTACAACATTGTGACACTACAATTGATCTTGACTATTGTCAAGATTGACCTTGACCATGACCTGACCCATTGAATTTTCTTCAACATATAAAATACATTGAATATGTTTGAAAAAGATATATCCATAAAAATATACCGATGTCGGTGATCATACAAGTTGCTTTAGAAACAAAAGGTGTTGACTTTCAAACATAAAATTCATAAATTAAGTGTACATATTAATAAATATATGTCAGATTTCGTATAAATAAACTTCTAATGTCCAATATTGTGTATCAGCATGTCCAACATCCAAGAATGTTCATAGATCAGACAAAGTAAAGAACAATTAAAAAGCTACAGCCGAAAATCTATAAAAACTTAAAATTTGACTTTTTAACTACAAAATATGCAATAAATTAAACCAAATAAGGGATTTTGTATGATGATGTATATGCAATCTGTAGACATTCACTTAAAATATAAAAAACATCTGGCTAAATTCGTGCATATACTTATTTATTTGGCTTAGATCAGATTTTCACAAACATTTGGCGGCCATTTTGGATTTTAGGTCACGTGACCAGGTTCCTGCGGTCCAAAAATTTGTATCCAAGGTAAAAAGAATATCTACATGCCTGATGATCATTCATGGCAAGTTTCATACTTTAAGCCATTTTTTTTTCAATTTGCCGCAAATTTGACGCTAATTAAAGGGGCAGTAGCACGTTTTTGGCAAAATTTATTTTTTCAAATTATTTATTTATAATGATAGTTTGTGCCATTTAAATGTATTTTAGAGGGTATAACATCTTATTACACAAAGCAATTATCAGTAGTAGTAATAACGGTGTTGCGTATAACGCAAAAAATGCATGGCGGCCATTTTATTGTGAACACATTTTATTATTTCGAATGACAAACATGATTCCAATGGCTTTTCTTAGCCATGTACACTCATATATAACATGATTTTACAAAAAGAAAAGGGCATTTTGCGATTGGTGAAATTATTTTTCAAATACATTTCATCGACTTATTTGAGCGAAAAAACGTGCTACTGCCCCTTTAAGGTACTCCACTATATAATGGGCCAGTGGCCTTGAATTCTCGAAATAAAGCTATTCTATAATCACGTTTTCATCATGCACGTGATATCAGTAAAGGTGAGATAAACTACCTTTTTCTACTGCAGCCTGCAGCAATGAATTTATTTATTTGTCAGCACCTACAGATGTTTTGTTGTAATCGGACGGTAAACAACAGAACATACTATTGGGCAGCCATGTACTGCATCTCGGTCATTAGTTTCATCAGAGGTGAAGACTGTTGCAAAGTTTTCGGCCTGTTTGATGCTATTTACAGGTAGGTGATTAAAATGTTAGTTGACAGTATTTCAAATGAATTTTATTTAATTCTACAAATTGTAATCCTACATACCCAGCATGGTGTATTGTAACATGATTTCGGTGTATCCTTGATTCTGATTGCTTGATTTGCCTATGTTGAATGACAATGAATACCCGCAAATTACTTGGGGCGAATCACCGCGAACATATACATCATGTTCACAAGATCCGGCCCGACTGAAAATTTATTTTGTCTATTTTTCTTAATATGTACTCCTTACTCAAATTTGACAGGTGGCATTGTCATTTTCTTACTTGTGTATAGCAGTATATGTCACAATAACTCTCAAAATTAATTAGTTTCAAGTAACTAAAATGTTTTTAACAAGTAAGATTTGTCCAAGTTTGACGCCTTCTTCCATGCGGCTGTGTTTACCGAATGCCGTTGCCATGGCATGACGTCATAGTGATCAACCGTTTTGACGTCACAATGCTAGCGTCATTGTCACAATGGGCTAGGGCAAGTTTAAGATTTTTGTTCCTAGGTGTTTTACTGTGTTGATGTCGTAGATAAATGTTTGATCGCCATCTAAAAAGGATACGTGAATATTATGAAGTGAACATAGTTGAGTGACACTGTTTGAGCTCGAGCTTATGTGTAAATTGTTGCTAATGTACATATTACGCCGAGTATTTACATTTGTTTTGACCTGACCACACCTCTAACAAAAATGGAACAGTCGCAAAGTCCTTTCCACTCAGAGATAGGTACGCAAAAAGAGAGTTCGTTTCAAAACGCCTGATAACTAACGGTAATGTTACAATATCGATAAATAGCAAATTTCAGCGTTTAAAACCTCCGGCTAACAATTAGGGGGCGGGATAGCGCAGTGGTTAGCGCGTTCGGCTTCGGACCAAGAGGTCCGGGGTTCGAATCCCGCCAGGGGCACGGCAACTTTGTCTGCAGTAGAGAACTGTTCTACACGCAGTAAGGTTTGGGTGCAATGCTCCACTGAATTTCAGTGCAGTACCACCCATGGTTCGCTAGTTCCAGCCGATGCTCGCAGGGTTCACCGTAATGCATAACCACATGGCGTTGTGGGCTTTCTCCCTGCCGTAATACTAGCAGCCGCGATATAAGTGAAATAATCTTGAAAGCGGCGTTAGACCCCAACTCATCTCACCTCACCTCTAAGAACAATTTAGCTCGGAGTCATGTTTTCCCCTTCACATATGGATAATGAGTGTTTCTTTTATTTCAGGTCTCATTACGAAAAGGTTTTCATGGAGGAACTACATCCACGGATCAACGGGTTATCCTTCTGTTATCACCCTGCCCATCACCTGGCCCCGAGAACCTATCGTAATCTCTCTAAGAAAAACCAGGTTATCATTCTTCTAACAAACGAGGCTACACATAAAGAAGGGTTGGAGATTCAGAAACTAATCAACGCTTTTCGGAACGGCAACGTGTATGTTCTAATCCACAACATTCTTCAGTTTACACCATCAAATGCCATTGAATGCTCCAGCAAATACGGAGATTCGCCACTGATAGACCATGACGCTAGAAGTATATGTCCAGATGCCACACTACCTTCTGGATGGAGGTGTTTACATCAACAGCCCGTCATGTCATCAAAAAGAAGTCAAACGGTTAATGAGACTAGTACATCAACCGAAGAGATGAAATGTTATCTCTGCAGATATGAGAGTGTTTATGTTAATATGAGAGTCTCTGCCGGGAACATGATCCGACGTTTTGAAACTTTAAGTGAAGAAACAAAGAATGAGTTCCAAACAATGAGATTAAAATCACTTGACGAGAGTCCAAAGCCAGAAAACAGTATTTCACTTTTTCAGATCTTGCAAATCGCCTTCAGAAATCTTAACGGGCAAAAACACTCTGACACCCAGGTCGAAACTCAAACTCACGTCACTGAACAAAGAGGTGGTAATCTTCATATGAACAATACGTTTGCCGTAAATGCCCCTCAAAGATGTAATGATTCCACAAGTCCAGCAAATACGTCCAGTTTGAACCAACTGCAGTCTTTTACAGCAATAATGCAGCTGATAGGTGAGGAAGAACGGATTAGAAGAGAAAATAAGAGTAGAAACCAGAAAGAAAAGGATTCAACACACACCCTTGCCACAGCCACTGTCAGACAAAGAGCTATGACAGTTGGTATCCACGCCTGTCTGGAGAATCTACTGAAACACACCAGGGGGTCGTTCCATGGCCACTAACCGATCTCAGGCCTAAGATCTTTTATCATTGGCTAAGATTGATCTTAGGGCAAAGATCGGTTTGGGAACGGTACCCTGGGCTTCAACAGCTAAGTCTTCCCGTCTTTTATCACTGCGGACAGTTATTATTTTTGGGGTAGATAGAAAGAAGTATGAATAAATGTGCATATAATCCCGGAGAGAGACTAGATCGCTGTCAGATGATGTGTACGAAAGAAATTAGTTATCCACTTTACTAGCGGCTTGGTGACACGTTATATGTTTGGCTGATCACAAAAGGGTTTAAAGGGTTTATGTTCTGCCACACGGGAAGGATGTATGTATTTAAGTGTTGCATCAAACAGTACGTATTGAAGATAGCGCTATTATGCTACAATAATGAAACACATTGTTACAAAATCGAACCCCGTTTGGATCTGCCCCTGTGACAGAAGAATCGGAACACGTTTCAAGATGATTTTGAAAAGATAAAAGACTTGTGGAATCTTTAGCTGCTTCAGATACTTTATGTACACAAGATGCATTAAGTACTCCTTGGGGATTATGATAATAATTATTATGTTATTGATTAATAGGGACCCTTGCATAGCCAAGAGAGATAACTAATTTTGTTTCCTTATGTTCAAAGTTAACATGATACTCCTGTGGGGCCTCTCTATTGGCGAAGCCGATGTAACTGCAATATGAAAACTTGGTGAATACAATCTCACTTTTGTGTATTTTGATATGAAACAGGCGAAGCTGGACGCTTCTTGTGTGTTTTCCATGTCGACGAAGTGTTGACGATGTGATACATCTTGTGTAAAAATTTATTGCCAGATGAAATGATAAATGCTAGATTTGTTGATGTTTAATAGGAATGATCTCCCTAATTTTGTGTTCATTTAGAAAGCTGTTATCTTGTTGGCTGACGCCGTTGATAATATTGACCACAGGAACTCGATATCGTAATTAAAACGTGCCCTGAACAAATGTGTTTGTCTTCTTCTCTGGAATAAAACCAAAAACGAAATTGAAGTACGATCAACGGGTAGGTTTGACTAAATGTTTTATAACTGCCGAGGGGCGGCTCCAGAGGGGGGCGCATGCGCGCAGGGGTGCGCACCCCCTTTTCATTTGACATTTTAAAAAATGACCATTGAAACCAACCTCAAAACATTGGTGCACCCCCCCCCTTTTTTGGCCACAGAGATGGTACATTTACACCGTATATTCCCAATAAAAATTGTTTACTGAATATCAGAGATCCGTCAAGATAAAGAACTGTCTTTCCACAAGCATTTGGTGACTCAAAGAAGTTTTACCGTATCATATTTGTTTATACTTTGATGTTTGTTTTCATTAGGTTCAAATTTCTAGATATCTAATTTGGTCAGGTGTCCGCATGCTCACTCGTCGCCAGGTGCAATGTAAGTGTGACACACGTTCTTAATATACACGTGTACGACCTTATTGAATTATTTATTTTTCACAACTGTCACGAATTGTTATTGAAAAATATTGCAACAAACTGATAAAGAGGAATCCAGATGGTTATTGAAAATATGATTCATACCTCCTGTGAGTTAAGTAACAGACCATAGGTTGTCACAAACACATACATTAAAAGTGAATATGTCAAGAAACATATAAGATATTGAAGAAAAGGGAAAAGTAGAACGACAGCTTGTGTAGATTCACGTGCATGTGTACAATATTATTTTTTCACTTTTGATGTCAAAAAGACATCTAATGAAAGAGCGTACATGGAAAGAACGTGTTGTAATAATGCTATGTTAGTTTGAATTTTGTGATATTCCATATGTTTATACATATCAAGGACAAACGTGGATTAAAAAAATGAAACATGTTTTATTCAATTTATTCAATTTATCAAGAACAGAATGAATCCTTCTTTTCTTTTATTTCTTGTTGTGAATATGTCTACAACTATATATGAATTATGATGTCATAAGTGAATTTAAGGTGCTTTTTAAGGATAATCCTATCAATGAACAAAAGTTTCAAGAATTTTCTGATTTTTGTTAATAAATATTTTTCCATTTGTGCGGAATTCAAATATGAAATACATTTTGAGGTCACCGGGCGAAATAAGGTGTAATAGGTCAATTTGAAATATGGTCCCAATGAAAAAACCCGCAAAATATATATTCCTTGGTTTGATCATATGTTTAAAAAAATTATGATGAGACATAGTATTTCAACCATAGCTGCCTTTTGTCAATACATAAATGATAGTTATTCGGTGTTTGAAACTGTTTGATCAGCTGAAGGCCTTAAAGGTGCATCCATTGTGTTTCATAAAATTTTATTTGGCTTTAATACGTTCCAACACACCATATGTGCTGTTTACAATACAAACAAATTCACCCAGTTTGGCATATTTGACCCCCAACAACACAATGGATGTACCTTTAAGGACACACAGGTTTGAATAGCTGTAGGTCCTTAGGAGACATTCTATGCTACAACTTAAATTCGAAATGAAAACAAATGCGAATTCACCAAATATGGTTTATATGTTTTTACCAGAGGCATTTCATGGCCTCAGTACCAGAGAATAATGAAAAACAAATGTAAGAGTATTTTGTGTGAAAATAACTGATTGAGTTGACAATACACTAATAATCAGGGAAGTAATAACATATTTCTACCATTTCTTGTATGTATAATTTATGTATCATGAAATCAGGCAACAGATGTTTCGAGAATGTTGTAATGGAGTTCTGATAAATTAAGACTTATTGTTCAATGGCAGCGCAGATCTTACCTACAATGACAATATTAAGACTTTTAAGGAAGTTCAAAAGTATATATCTTTATCAGGAAGATTTGACAATTAACCCGGGTTTAATCTATCATTGTTAGTATTACTCATTGTTCTTTCCTAATATTTTACATGTTTATGTTTTCTTTCTTTCTTGTAAATATGCAACATATCTTTCTCTTTTCTGTATATATCATTGTACATATATTGCGTTTCAATATTATATGTCAGCACTGTACATAGGAGAGGGTTTCACTAAGTTGGATAACTTGTACCCAATCCTTTCAATTGAATAAATATGTTTAAATCAAAATAATGATATTTTGTAAGTACTGATTTTTTGTTAAAACCTGAATTAGTAGCATTCTTAACCTAAATATAAAATGATAGTTTAAAAATTGTTAATATTCTGAAAACCAAAACTTTTTAAAAATAAATATCTGTTATAACATATTTTCACACAAAGCTTGAAGATTATACATAAATATACTTGGCTGGATTCACAATGCCTAAACAATAGTTCGTCTTTCAAATGTATAACAATAAAAGCAAGTCGACCTGTATCGAAACAAAATATTTCAAATTTGTTATATTACCACAGAAACAGTTGATATAGAACATCTCACACCAGTTTTAAAATTCTCATTTCAGTCTGAAAAAATGTATTGCATTTAATTGTTGTTTAATCAGTTGGAGAATAGTTGTTAATGCTGTACTTGCAATCAAAACTTTCTGTGTTGACGAGCTCGTGGACAGAAACCTGCGAAATCTGCGATAGCCATTGCATGAAGCATGATGAGAAAATCGTACTGTTTATTTCTTGATCAAATACCAATTTCTTAGAATTATTCAACTGTTAACACTTTCAAATTGGTCCGTAAAGTGTAAGTCATTCTCTTTCTGATCCTACCCTCTGTTGTTTTTCGCTTGAAATCGGGAGCAGAAGCAACATCCCCTAGCGGTGGAAAGAGAAATCTAATACCGTTTCCCTGCTTCTTAACAAATGAAAACTCATCTTTAAATGGCCATGTGGACCGGGTGATTTCAAAGATCTTTGCATTTTACTCTGAAGGGTCTTGTTCATTAGCATATGTCATTCGAATATGTCTGATGTAAATAACGCAAATGAACTGCTTTTTGGTATTTGTGTCTGATTTGGTCTTCTTTATTTATAAGTATGTTTATGATCAATAGTTTTCACAAAATTAAATAGTATATTTCGAGGAAAACACATACAACACAGGAAAACGAGAAAACGTTGGCCTTACGTTTATTTTATCATTATGATGTGTCATTGGCAAATGTCACTTTTACAACGGCGTCGCTGATTGCACAACTAGATTCAATTGCAACCAATCAGGACACTCCCTTTCCGCTCCCGATTTCAAGCGAAAAACAACAGAGGGTAGGATCGGAAATCTGAAGGGAGTAACCTCTGTGGGAAGAGAATGAGTGTAAGTATGAGAAAATTTGAAGTTTGTCTTCTTGTGATTTGTAAATATTTCTTTTCATAATTATTCAGCTACTTATAACATACCTTAAGAAAGAAAGGAAACATTTTAAATGTTGAAAATCAAAGCTGGGATACTTGGTAAGGATTTTAATATTATCAATCAATAGGATACGGCTTATCTAATATTACATTATTCACGTTTTTCTGGTGTTACTTTCGACGGTGGGTTTTTTTCACAAATGGGATGGTCAACATTAATAATGCGTAGCAATTTTACCTAAGTGTCACGTGACTTTACACCAGTATGAAGGTTACGTGATTATCAATATTTTCCAATTTTCTCCAAAATGTGTTAATCAGGTTTTAGTTCAACTTTAAACAACAAAAGTTAATGTTTAGGCCCTGTGTATCCGATGCTTACTGTCAACATCAATAATATAAATTTTCCATATTGTCATTTTAAAAAGTGCATGCTTTCTTTTGCCTGTCAGTTTAGTCGCCTAGCGGATACAAATACACTGATGGAACAGTATTTACTGATCAAAAGAGCCAGAAAATCCGAACACATTACTCTAATCACAAAAGATCTCAAAAGTTGAGGAAAGATCGAATCAAGGTTAAAGAGCCATCAAGGATGTTGATGAACATATGGTAAAATAGCACTAACCCTAAGATAATACATTATGCGCTAAACGGACAGATCGAATCAAGGTTAAAGAGCCATCAAGGATCGATGTTGATGAACATATAGTAAAATAGCACTAACCCTAAGATAATACATTATGTGCTGAACGGACAGATCGAATCAAGGTTAAAGAGCCATCAAGGATGTTGATGAACATATAGTAAAATTGCCAAAAATCGATCTAATATATACACATAATGTTTCACAAATTTGTATTTATTTTAAACACTAACATCCTTGATGGCTCTTTAAGGTGTTGACTCTGACATTCCATGCTATGTTCAAAGCGACGCACCACCATACATAGAAGTGATTCAAATATATATATATACACCTATATATACTATCTCTACGTTCATGTAATCAGTGACTCTTGAAGGTTCAATCAGCTCGAGCATCGATTTGATGGAGAGAAGTTTCAAAATCCAAGCCCCAGTCATGGAAGCATCCCTCATTCGGAACAAGTAGTGTCCAGTATTTCCAAACATTCATATCACTACCGAAAACCCAGTTGTTTAAATTCTGCTACTGATAAAGATATGTGTATATCCAGAGCCTTGTTCAAGAGAGGTTTAAAAGTAATCGCTCAATGAGCGATTAATTTAAAACCTCTCTTGAACGCGATTGCTCACTGTAGCGCTACGTAGCAAAGCGAGCAAACCTCGAGGAATCACACCGTGTCGTTCAGGAGAGAATGAGCGCTACATTGAGCGATTATAAGCGCTCCCTGGACTGTCCGTTGGCGGCTTGCTCACCTGCACTTTTGAGCAGTGTTGGTCATGTTAGGAACAGGTGCTACATACGCTGCAAAATGGTGTTTAGATCCTAAACACAAAACTGAACATATAGCTTGTCCCAGTTGTTAAACATGTGAATTAACTAATCACGTTTTAACCCTAAAAACATTTCATAGTGTCTTCACTATCAAAACACAAATCACTTGATTTGCATTTCTTGAAGCAAATAATGTTTTGGCTTCCGAAATCAGAATCCTGTACAAACTTCATAAGGATTGATTTAAAATCACTTTTGCAAACTAAAATTCATTCATGTTACCATATTAGTAAATTACTCATGCCAGTAAAGTTGTGTTCTCATAGCTCTTGCTATGGAGAAGATAAGTTTACAGTCATTCGTGTTGTAAAAACATTATGACATCCCCACTTGGATATGAATCTTTATTTATTCGATTGTGGAGAGGGGGCGGGATAGCGCAGTGGTTAGCGCGTTCGGCTTCGGATCAAGAGGTCCGGGGTTCGAACCCGGTAACTGCAGTAGAGAACAGTTCTACACGCAGTAAGGTTTGCGTGCGGTACTAGTTCCAGCCGATGCTCGCAGGTTTAACCGCAATGCATAGCCACATGGCGTTACGGGCTTTCTCCCTGCCATAATACTAGCAGCCGCGATATAAGTGAAATACTCTTGAAAGCGGCGTTAAACCCCACCTCACCTCGACTGTGGAGAACTATTTTCATCACCATTTGAAAACAATGTTACGATAATTCACTATCAATAAAACTAAAATATTAACAAAACTTATAAAACGAAAATATAGCTGCTTGCTGACATTTTGTCTAAATATACTTGGCTCTGTAATTGATCAGACCTTGAGTAATACAATATATAAGATTGAAAACTTACATTTTCAAAATCTACAATTTATAACCCCTATTGGCCAAGGCGACTGTACACCTCTCAGCTTTAGCAGTCTTTTAGTTCTTGAACAATAAACGAACACTGATTAAATAGCCTCCATGGCCACACCACATCATCCCCATCTTCCAAGCTTTATAGACTATTTCAGCTTTCTATTGCATTTACTTTTTAAGATGAAGAAGAAGTCACGTGTTGGTTTTCGGGTGTGGCACATGTGGTCCCCACAGAGTACCCCATCTACAATTTATGATTCCAATGGCCAAAGAGTCTACACTACAAGTGGAAACGTTTAAAGGGGTAGTAGCACGTTTTTTGCAAAATTTATTTTTTCAAATTTCCTATTTATAACGGTAGTTTGTTTCATTTAAATTTACTTTAGATAGTAAACCATCGTATTACACAAACCAGTTATTCGCAGTAGTAATATCTAACGGTTGTGTTGCATGGCGGCCATTTTATTTCGAACACATATATTATTTCGATTGACAAAAAGGATCCCCATGGCTTTACTAAGCCATGTATACTCATTTTTAACTTGATTTTCCGAAGAGAGAAGGGTGTTTTACGATTGGTGAAATTATTTTTCAAATACATTTCATCAATTTATTTGAGCGAACGTGCTGCTGCCCCTTTAAAGTTAAAAGACGGAAGGACGGACGTCGGAAACAACGCTATGCCACAAGCCTTTCAGAACCCTAACACTTAGATTCTGAAAAAAATATGAAAATGCAATATTGAAAAGGAGACCCTTTTTACAGAAAATTATTACAGTCTCCTTTTCAATATTTAATAATATGGTTATATTTTCAGAATAAGTATTTTTTCAGAGTTGGAGTGTAGGACTAGCCTTTCAGGGCGGGTGAGCTAAACCGCGTTGCCATCTTTGTTTTACTGTTGTTTGTTTATGATAATATATCATTAAATCTTATATCATCAGATATATTTTATTTTTTAGATGATTTTACATTCCCGTCCTTGATTTTAGACGGCAAACCATCTTTATATGACAATTTTTGTTACCGTCTTTTCCTAACAGGACGAAAAGCCGCCAATTATTCATAAAAATATATTATCATTTAAATTTCAAATAATGATGTCTCCCTTCTGCCAATAAACACGGCATGCCGTATAAATAATTTAAAGAAGGCATGCCGTCTAATTTCACAAAATATGCACATTTACTAAAAGAAATGATTCTCTTGATAAAAGAAATGATATACATGTTTTTGGTATATCCATATGCTGTATCTTATCTTTGAGTATGCCCAATGTGTGTAAAATGTATGTCACGGATATTGAGATATATCGATTAAATCACTACCACTCCTCACTCTGCTTTTCATTGTTTTTCGTCGTTTTCTCTGGTCGGAAAGAGATTCCACCATCTATTTGTAGTTCAGATCATCAGAGGGAAGGGAACATTTATTGTTTCCAAAATATTGTAGAAGTGTCTGATCTTGTGTTTTCTGTATGATTTAATGAAATGGTTATATACGCTCTGTTATACTGTTTTAGAGGATTACCTCCCAAAACTTCTACATGCCAATATACTTCTACATGCCAAAACTCCTACAAAAAGTCAGGGCAGAAGTATGCAATTACATATTTTTTTAATGGAACAGCCCAGAATATGATTTAATGTAATTTGCCAAAACTTCTACAGCTGATTGAAGAAGAGGGTAGAGGTTTACTGGAGTAGGGGATTCAACGGGGTCGGACCGATCTGTCAACAAATGGAAATATACTAGGACCGAACTGTCGACAAACCATTTTCTCAGGTTGCAATTAAACGAGCGCAGGTAATTAGTCACTACCTCGCGTGTACTCTGTAGCGCAAGCATACTATTGTGCAAGAAATTGAAATCTGACGTTAAGCCCCCTCCCCCAAAAAGAGTTTGTTTCTGGTTTCCGCCCGCATCAGTTTCAAACCCACGCCTCAGGTTTTTTTTCTTGGTTTTCAAAAGTCATTATAAGGGGCAGATAACTGTAATTTGTTCGCCTCAGAAAACATTGGACATATTTCTGTTGAGATGGAGTGTATACGTAGGGGTGACTATAGACTATTTGGAATGGTAACACATATTTAAGAGAGTTTGTGCTTTATTCATATAAATAATTGTATAGATTTTGTTTGTTTAACTCTTAATTCCAAAAGAAAAACTGTCGTAAAAAAAAAATCGCGTCATCGCATCAATTTTGTCAGCCTGTAAAGACCACAAACATTTTTTTAGGCCTTAGATTGTTTATTATCTGCATTTGATGTAATGATAACGCCTATTCTAACTTAAGGATCGAAAATATTTGGATTTGAAAAACTTTAACTAATAGAAAGTATTCATTGGACTCGCATCTGGACTAAGATGGTTAACGGTGAATTTGGGAGAATACAGGGGTTGATGATGTTGTAAACATTGTAACTTAAGTGTAATTCAACCTTTGTTAAACTGTTCTCGATTAGTATACGTTCTGTCGCCAACAACTTTATTGTTTTTCCTCTCATTTATTGCTTATCTCCTGAGACATGCACCAAGAAAAAGAGATATATAGAATAACAATTTTCAACTTTGTAATTTACACATATTATCGAATTTTTATTGGTCGAGAGAACGGTCATATGTGATATAAATGGTTCAAGTGTTCATAAATCTTACTTAATTCTTTTTGAAGATAGTTGTTTAAATTTTTGAAACATGTCTCCAGATACATTTCAGAGTTCATGAAATCGTTAACTAGTTTAAGGCATATTTAAATATGATGAACATATTGAATATTTTATCGCAATCTTTTAAATTTTAAGCTTATGAAATCGTTATATGTTTAAAGTCATTATTTATCATTTTAAATCTCATGAAATCGTTGCATAATTTATAGTCTATGATTAGCATTTTTAATCTCTTTAAAGTTTTTCAATATCTTAGAAATTGTTGACATCAGTATTGATTATTCTAAGCTCAAAGTTACTGAAAGCCTTACTGTCTTGTTAAATCCCAATATTGGAAATACAATATATTTTGTAAGGAGGCGATATAATACATCAAAGTTCGGAAATAGCTTCAGTGGTTGATAATAAATTCCCTTAGGACTAGAGATGACATCGCTTTGCCAGTTTTGAATAAATTGAAACGGAAATGGAGGAAAACGGAATAAAGTGTCTCTCTATATAACGCCCTAAGCTGCCTATGATGTGTGTTGATAGTGTGTTGATAGTGTGTTGATAGTGTGTTGATAGTGTGTTGATAGTGTGATCAGTGAACTGTACTCAACCACTCCATGGACCGAACCGTCGACATGATTTTAACAACATAAAATTACGTTTGTCGACTAAACTTTGTCGAAGACACGTTAAACCACCTAGCTTTAAGCAATGTTTTTAACAATCCGGAATCTTTTAACACCGAATGGCTGGCCTCAAAGGTAGAATTTGAAAGATCACTTTATTCAGAGTTGGTTTTCAACTATAAATAATAGCCAAAGGCACTATGTTATAAAATCATAAAAGATTTCATAACATTTGAACGTTATTTCTTTCGTTCAACAAATGTTTATATTCCAAAAATGAAATTTAGAACTACCAATCATTTTCTACCTATTGAGACTGGCCGCTGGGAGGGCATTACAAGGGAAAACAGAACATGTAAGTTGTGCGACTCCCCAGCAATAGCGGATGAACTACATTACTTATTGAGATGTAATTACTTTGAAGATGCTAGACAAAAATATATTCCTGCAGAATATCTAAAATGGAGAAATCTTATTACCTTTAAATCTTTAATGTGCTCAAAGAAAACATCAGTATTGAAAAAATTATCAGTGTTAATTAAGTGTATACTTACACACTTTAAATGTTAATTATGCCCCGTCTTGTGATTGTATGATGACTTTGTACTCTTGTACCACCGCTGGGTGGTTGATGGAGAAATAAAGAGAGTTGAAGTTGAAGTTGAAGACGATCCGGCCCATGGCCGTCACAGGAAAACATTCAAAGCTATCACACTTATTACTTCATATTTTATCAAATATTTTATCAAATATTTTATCAAATAATATTTTAGATAACAAATGGCTAGCATGTATTAAAAACATATTGATAAAGACTGGAAATAATGACGTATGGATATATCATCCACTAGTAAATACTGATTGGATTAAATATACGGTCAAGAAAAGTCTTTCAGATATTGAAATGTCCTCAAAGGGTAGATTTTATAAGATGATTAAAAATAACACTGATATTGACTTTTATTTACAACCATTGCCTGAAAAATATCGATTTGATTTATTACACTTTAGACTATCCAATCATAGCCTTCCTGTGGAAACTGGAAGTTAGTCTAGGATTGATTATGAATGTAGAAAATGTACATTATGCGCTTCAAATGTAATAGGAGATGAGTATCATTATCTATTCCGCTGTGATTTTTTCAACAAATTAAGAGAAAAGTTTATTCCAAAAAAATATACTGCGAAGCCTTCAATATTTAATATGATTTCATTATTTCAAACAAAAAATGTCCATACTCTAATGAAATTGTCCATTTTCTGCCGTCACGTCTTAAGTAAATTTAGATAATGCGTTGTCCATATATTCATATTATACGTATCAACTCTTGTAAACCTCATTATGCTAACTTGTAGCCTTGAGTGAATAAAACGTTTTAAAAAAAACCAAAAAAAACGATTAAACAGGTCCAGCTTATTATTGACTTAATGACCATGTGCAGTGGACCCTGAACTGTGTTGTTTTAGTCTGTAGTAGTTTTGGCATGTAGATTTTGGGAGGGCATGCCGTCTAAAGTCAAGAACGGAAAGCCGCCATGTCCCTGACTGGTAAGGACTGTGTTGATGTTCAGGTCTTTGAAGGGCATTTAGAAATGGTATTCATAAGAACAGGAAGATTTTCTGGAGAATAACTATTTAAATGTTAAAATACACGGCGTTTCGGAGTATATACTCACTCCATCCAATGGAATGTGATGAAGGAGTGAGTTTATACTCCGAAACGTGTTGTTTTCTTCCTTCTTTATTGAAAAAAAAGTAATTGTCACAAACGTGACCATGTCCTCCGCCGCAATTGAGAAATGAGCTAAAAGAATGGACACACAGCTTGTACCGAGTAGTGACATTAACATGTTTGATTCAATTATTGTTATATCGGGCAAAATTTTTAAAATGGTCAGAGTCTTGTAGTGACCTTGAAAACGGGGTCAAGCTCACCCAAATCGACTGGTGTCTGTATATTTGAAGACTCTAGGTACAGCAGTTCATGAGATATCGTGCTAACAACATTTGACAATCAGTCTTGTAGTGACCTTGAAAATAATTTCAAGGTCAACCAAATCGACTGGTATCTGGATATTCCCCAAATGAAGATTGATACTAAATTTAAAACCAATAGTCCTAGCGGTTCATGAGGAATCGCACTAAAAACATTTTCAAAACTAGTTAAAGTCTCGCCCTGACCTTGAAAATTAGGCCAAGGTCACCAAAAACTTTTAAGGTCTACGTATTCCCCGGATGAAGACTGGTACCAAGTTTGAATACTCTAGGTCGAAGGGTTCATGAGATATCGCGCTAACAACATTTTCAAAACTGGTCAAAGTCTCGCCGTGACCTTGAAAATGAGGTCAAGGTCACCGAAAACTTTTCAGGTCTGCGTATTCCCCAGATGAAGACTGGTACCAAGTTTGAAGATTCTAGGTTGAGCAGTTCATTAGATATCGCGCTAACAACATTTTAAAAACTGGTCAAAGTCTCGCCGTGACCTTGAAAATGAGGTCAAGCTCACCGAAAACTTTTCAGGTCTGCGTATTCCCCAGATGAAGACTGGTACCAAGTTTGAAGATTCTAGGTTGAGCGGTTCATTAGATATCGCGCT
Source organism: Gibbula magus (assembly GCA_936450465.1). NCBI lineage: Eukaryota > Metazoa > Mollusca > Gastropoda > Trochida > Trochidae > Gibbula > Gibbula magus. The sequence goes on along the minus strand of OW388298.1, from coordinate 30,309,830 downwards.
AACAAGAAGCGGGACGGACGTCATATTTTTTGTTCAATGCTAGAGAATGTGTTCTACGGCGGGAGGCATTAATATTTTTAAAAATATACAATATACAAACAACGATAATATCTCAAAGGTTTTTATAGAAAAGCGAGCAACTAATTAAGGGCATCTCATATAAGAAATAGAAGACTCGTCGTTGTGCTTTATCGTACAATAAAACATAGCAGAGAACATAAAACACTCAGGGCTGCGCTATGTTTTATTCAACGATAAAGCACGTCAACTCGTCTTCTATTTCTTAAATAAAAGGAAGGGGATGTAACGAGGAAACCACCCCGTGCTCATTCAAAGTCACATTTCGCATTAAAAAAATAAATTTTATATAGTAATATGGTAGGGTCTTTTTAGGTATATGTCTTTCTAACGCTATTTCTCAGCGATACACGCCCCTGTGGTAGACATTTCAAACATTAAAAAATGACGCGGTTTATTAAAAATATGTTTGGCAATAACAGACTGTTTACGAGCATTGCTAAAAGCGGTCGATTGATGACTAAGAAAATTTCTTTTTTAATTTGCACGATTGATACGTGAATAAAATCGATTATTGAAGATTGATGCCAACCATGTGCTTAAACACGAATAAGTTAAATTAAGAAGTAAAAAAAACATACAGTGTGTTTATATTTGATATATATATATATATATATATATATATATATATATATATATATATATATATATATATATATATATATATATATATATATATATATATATATATATATATATAAAACGTTTATTTTAATATCTATTTTAGCATTTATTATATAGTCATTAGTCTCTCATAACCCTTAAAGCGTGGATGGCTTTTAAGTTGTATGTAAACTGAAGTACAAAAGAAAGTTTACACCTCCTTTGGATTTATCATGTCTAATCGCCAATTACAAATATCTTATGTTTTCGACATCGTACTTGGTGAGTCCTCAGCCAAGGAATACATCTATATGAGTTTTTAATGTTAAATTTTAATCTTATAAATTCTTCCAAAATCAATTTGGATTAAACACAACTGATCATCGACATATCATAAGACATATTGTATGTGAAATAAATAAATGTGCCTCATTCTGCACATATTTAGGGAAAATGTTGGTGTAAATTTAATTTCTTACCTATGTCTTCATTTAACAAATACATTCTCACTAAAAAATAATCAGTCACCAATGTAATTCATTCAAACTACTGCTGAAAAATGTGTTTGTATCGTGTCTTAATCAAATGCATCTCATTTCTTGTAAACTATTAAATTAATCGAAACCAACTGAGGTGTAAACTTTCCTTTGTACTTCAGTTTTATGTTTTATTTGTATTTTATGTAAGGTGAGATTTAATAAATTTAAAGTACCTATCTGTGCTAAATCCTGGAGTCTGTGATCGATCATCACAAATCAGAGAGAAATTGTTAGAACTGTGAACTCAATATCGATTATATGACTGTCGGCACAAACCAGTCAAACGTAGTGTTTTGGTTTGGTTTGCGGGATTCGAACTGACATCCTGGAATCAACAACTGATTGGAAGCACTGGATGACCCACAAACCATTCACTTAAATTCTCGACCCCGATTAATCAAATTTAAAAAATCGAACCCGGCTGTGTTGGCATCTCATCATAATTGAACCGACATCCCAGAATCAACCAATTTGAATCAAATCAGAATCAACTCAAGATGTCTGACATAAGTAAATCAAGGAATTATCAAAGCATTCAAGCATTCAAGCATTCGAGCATTCAAGCATTCAAGCAAATGGTACTGAGCAATATATTAACACCAGTGGAGGATCCCTCTCTCTAGACCTGTTGGGGTGGTTGGGAAGTGGTCAGGTGGCTTAGGCCTACAGTCAGCCACCCCCACCCCCCCCTCCCCCTTTCGAAAATGTTTGCATGTAGATCTGTTGGACCCCCATAGATGCCTGGTGACCGGAAAAAAGTCACAGGTAAAAAAAAGTCACGGAAAAAAGTCACAAATTTCTGTAGGAAAAAAAGTCACAGGAAAAAAAGTCACAACTTTTTATTAGCCATCAATAAAAACAATATTTCTCATAACAATATAATTTTCCTAGATTCAGATGCCTCCCCTCCCTTTCTGGACCCGCCCCTGAACATCGACTCGCCCCAACTCTTTTCGTACAGGCATATAACTAGCTAGCCTTCATCACTAGCTGTATCAGATCTAAATTTTGCAGCAATGCCTCTACTTTTCCGTGCTAACACCCGAGCGCACCTGAAATACACAGTGGGCTTTGGTTCGCACGGAAAAGTGAAGTAAATGTTGCAAGGCTTGATTTAGCCAGTGATCGAGACTGGCGCGAGTTATACCATGCGTTGGGAAGATCTTTTCATACGCCCACTAGCGTTTGTCATTTAAACACATACCCAAACCAAATTTAAGAGGCGCGTAGGCCTATATCATTCAGAAAGACATATAGACCCTACCCTATTACTATCATTTATATAGTATTAGGGTAGGTGTATATATAGACACATATCTTTCTATTTCTATTTCTAAGTGATAAACGCCCCTGTGCTCAGATTCAGCACCCGACTGCACATGTAAGCCCTGACCCCCCTCCTTAACACCCCGACAGCGATTCACCCAGCCATTTTCATATCGACCCTGAAAGCCAAACCGGGTCGCCCAGGCGTGACACACTAACTGCTATGTACAGCGTCTATCCAGGTCACGGCAGTACAGGTAAAAACAGTCTTGGGTAGCGTTATTCTCAGGAAGTTATCGATGAATAATATATTACACAAGTACGCTGGTATACCTGCTTATATTCAAAAGCATAGATCAAAACCTGTCAAGCCCCAACGCTTTCCCGGGCTAACGCTTGTAATAGGTCGTAATGGCGATATTGTATCGATCCATAACAGATGTGTGTGTAAACATATTATAACAAGCACACGGGAGTAGCGGATGTGTTTCTATACCCGCGAGCGACGACTAAACTGGCTTGCATTTTCATAAATTATATGCACTGAAGCGTGACAAGGAGAATATTTGCTTGCTGGGCTTGTACGGCGCTCAGACGGGGGTAGATTGAGCATAGGTTCAACACCTGGATTGTACCTGGCGAGGAGTTCAGTGATTCGTACCTGTGATTGCAGTCTGACCCCTGAACTGGTCTAAACTCATTGACACTGTTGGGGCTGACTATGCAGATCTGACTGTCCTGAAGCCGACAACATTGCATATTGTTCGAGGTATGTATGACAGCGACACAGGGCTGTATTTGATTAGCGACACCATTTCTAGTGGCCTACATGTACCTGTGTAGACAAATCGATAATGCGTGTCTGTTAGGTCTGAACCGTCTTTATGCAGAGACGCAAGGCAGTCATGGGTCAGGGGAGTCATTTAGTGAAGGGGTCAAGGAGACAGTTGTCAACAAACACGGACATAGTTTGAATAGAACAAAAAATGCTGACATATAGTGCTTTTTACTTCCTGGGTTTGGTTTCGATAAGTATAATACGACAGTAAACCTGTAGTACATTGTGTATGTTCGCCCACAGGTCTTGTTAGTTGATAAATATCCTTTTCATCGGCGCATGGCATAACGATATAGCCTGAATTCGATGAATGCTCTATAGGCCTACCGTGCTAACTGCTGACAATGCCGTTAAGTGCCACACGTACGATTTTCATGTTTGAAGCGTTATTGAATTTTGAAAGCACAATAGGAAAGTCTTTGTGTGAAAGTTTACCCGACAGCCACAGTGCGTCGCCAGTTATAGCGTTGTTCTATCCTTGTAATGCTGAACGCCAAGCAAGGAAACAACAACTCGAATCTTTTAACGTCTTTCGTATGACGCGCCCGGGAATCGAACCCGGCCTTACCGGATGATGAACCGACACTGTACCAAATGAGCTACATTCCCGTTGAGTTGGGGAGGCTCATTCATTATAACAAGAATATATACATTTATTGTCCTGCAATTTGGAGAGCTTGTACAATTAGAAATTTGAAAATTACAATAGAAATAGAGTGGCCCAATCTACATTTACCTTTCTAAACGTCCCTGGAAACAGTTTGTGTTCGGTAGTACAGTGTACAAATCTTGTACACGTACTGTACATCAGACAGAGTCAATCGCGAGCTATCACTTGCGCTTGAAGAGAAGTAAGTACTGCAGGGTAGTAATTAAAGGTACATCCATTGTGTTTCATAAAATTTTATTTGGCTTTCATACGTTCCAACTCACCACATGTGATGTCTTCAATACAAATAAATTCACCCAGCTGGCATATTTATCCCCAATCGCCAAACATATCATAATTACTAGTTTCCAATCAAAATTGAGTAACAGCATTATGCATGTGCAGAAACAGAAACTGCACGTCCCATTTACATGCACAGTAGTTATATGACCTATTAAACATTTTCAACTCAAAATTGTCTTTTTGTCTGTTATAAATAAGATTCCAAAATAACGTTTGACTCATTGGCGCGCGCCACACGCTGTGCATTGTCCGGTTTTCGATCAGAAATCACTACTTTTACCTTCATATCGTCAATATGCGAAGTCTACTATCATCAAAATGGTAGTTTTCGGCAACAGTCGATAATTCTCGATGAAGTAATACCATTTATAACCTTTGCAATATGTGACCCCCAACAACAAAATGGATGTACCTTTAAGTTTCTAGTCAGTTCATCTACAGACATATTATGGAGAAACACACTGAGGTCAATTTAATTTGTCCGATATGAGCAAGTTCACACCATAGATCATCCCTCGGTTATAAAGAAGGATATTCACATGATGTTATGATGTGAGACGAGGGATATGAAAAGGAATTACCCACAGGCGCCAGACCCTAAATATACACCTACGTATATATCTACCTACCTATGTAACATATAAAGAAGGTATGACACTGTCCGCCATTTTGAATCCTGGCATAGGCTCGGAAATGGTTGAACTGGTTTGCTGGCTCAAATACGCTTTATAACATTCGTAGATTGATCCAAGTTTACATTTCCGGTCCTATGCCAGGATTCAAAATGGCGGACAGTGTCATACCTTCTTTATATGTTACATAGGTAGGTAGATATATATACGTAGGTGTATATTAAGGGTCTGGCGCCTATGGAATTACCATAATGTTAAAACAGATACTCTTCATGACCACTAAATTTGATAAATTATCCAACAGAATGTCTAAGGATAGGGTTTTGCAAAGCTACCCAAGCTGGATGGACAGACAGGAGTGAATTTGTTTTAATTCATAGAGTTCTTGGTGGTTATGAATCCGCTCAGCTCATGCCTTCGAATGAAACTCGACAACTTCAGTTTTTACTTTCTTTTTCCTTGTGATATAGAATTGGAAACTGCCGCTGTTCAGAAAAGTTCTGACAAAATCATTGATTACACTTTTATCACACAGTCTATATAGCTGGCACAAGACCTCGTTGATTTGTTGAGCATACCTGGGCCATGTTCAAGAGAGGTTTAAAAGTAATCGCTCAATGAGCGATTACTTTTAAACCTCTTTTGAACGCGATTGCTCAATGTAGCGCTACGTAGCAAATCGAGCGAACTTTGAGGTTTTTGCACCGTGTCGTTCAGGAGAGAATGAGCGCTTCTTGAGCGCTACATTGAGCAATCAATGAGCGATTATAAACGCTCGCCGTTATGGAACGGAGCCCTGGTAACAGCTGAGTAGTCGAGTGATGGGTATCTTGTATAATAAAATAGTCCATTTATATAGCGCATATATCCATGAATATTGTATGTTCAAAGCGGTTGTCTACATATTACATCTGGTCAACGAGTACAAAACACTCTCCGAGGAGAAAACAAACGGGCAACTGTCATGCGCTCAAGGTTCAATTTGGAACATTGCATCATACCAGGTACCCATTTCACTGCTCAGTGGACAGAGGCACACTTAGAACTAAGTCACCCCACCCCCCCCCCCCCCCCCCCCCCCCCCCTCTCTCTCTCTCTCTCTCTCTCTCTCTCTCTCTCTCTCTTAGCATCCATGTTAATTGCAACGAGCTTTATAATTGTCACCGAAACCTTTTATTTAAATTGTACATTTAGTCGGTTCATAAGTCAGATAAAAACGCCACAGTTGAAAAGAACAAATACAAGCCATTAGACTCTGAAAATAGGTTCGTGTTTGTCAGCCTTCTCCAATTTCTCCCTCCTCGAGCTTACAATTCGAACAAAACCTCGGAGTCGTCTTTTAAAATATAAAATAATATAATAATCACGATAATACTGTTTCAGATACGTAAATCGTCCTTTCTGTGCTACAGGAAGCGAATACGCTAGCGAGGATGACGTTCAGGAAGAGTTTCGCCGAGATCAAGAAGGAATGTCTGGAGGCCAAGTCCTACTTCCTGGATGGGAGCTTCCCGCCGGAAGACAAGTCTCTTTACATCAAGGGCAGGGTGACAGGCAGATATGGGCGGGTCGTCTGGAAGAGACCAATGGTGAGTGGTTCCATCATGCTGGTAATACGTGTGTGGTGCGCATGGCTACAGTCAACCTGGTTCCCGGGCCTCGTTCCGCTTGCGCTGCAGTGAGCCACCCTCACTGTAGCGCAAGCGGAACGAGGCCCGGGAACCAAGCTGGGTTCCAATAATCTCCTAACGTTGTAGTTTAATTCTAGCAGTCGCGGATCAAGAGGGGGTTTCAGGGGGATTTGATTTAAAATAATTTGCATGTAAATTTTATGAATTTCCACAGGTGACCCCTCCCCTTTTCAATACTCAACAAGATATCGCATAGGTTCAGTGCATAATATTTATTTATACTTGCATATTAATCTTTCATGAAACAATACATCTTCCCTAAGCGAGGCATAACTCGACGCCATTCCTTGTAGTATTTCCTTCACTTTTCCATACTAGCGAATCAGAACCCACTATGCATTTTTATGCATGCATCGATCCGCTCATCCTCGGTTACCCATGGTTTTATATATGCTCCGTTACTCTCAACTATATCACCCATGGGAAACCTTATCAGAAGAATTTGTACTCAAATTACCCGCCCTTGGCCAGCGTGACGAAGTCAGTAACCAAAGAAAATGCTCAATTGGATAAGACGGAAATGGTCAAGGGAGATAACCGGTGACGGATGGCTAACACAATGACCTCGCTTGCTTTGAAACGAAGTGATATGAATTGTCATTGGCTCGCAGGTCCAAGCTGCGTAGCAGTTTGATTGGCTTACGCCATCCAAGGGCGGGTAATTTGAGTACAGATTTTTCTGATAAGGTTTCCCATGGGTGATATAGTGGAGAGTAACGGAGCATATATAAAACCATGGGTAACCGAGGATGCGATCCGCTATCTTAGCACGGAAAAGTAAAGGAAATGCTGCACAGCTTAAATCAGCCAGTGATGGAGAGTTTTACCCTGCGGAGATTTGCCCTTAAGTGTATTCACCTACATGTAAGTTTAAGTAGTAAATAATGACCCGGTGCCGAGCGGTTATGGCATATAAACTCGCGAGGGCGTCAGCCCGAGCAGAGTTTATTGCCATAACGCGAGGCAATCGGGTCATTATTTGCCTTACACTCCCGCGGAACACTCTATTTATAAACTAATTGTATATATGCATTTTAAAGGAGTATTTTGTTGATTTGTACGACATGATCAAAATATATCAGTGAATTATTCCCAATACACCCATGACTGACTCGAAAGGAAGGTTTCAAACTTAATCATTCATTCCATACATAAAGTAGACATAAATTGGTACCCATATATACATATGTATATATAATACTAGAAAATATGTAAATACATCCTAGACACAAAAGAATGAACACTCATCGGTATGGATCCTCGGTAGCTCCATTGGTAAAGGCGCTGATTGATGATATAGAGGTCCAGGGTTCGAATCCCACTTTCGTTACTTACAAAATTTTCATTTCTAATTTGACAAAATTTCCAAATTTTACAAGTCCATCTGTTTCCGTAGGTTGAATATCTCATAACCGACCATGGTGGTTATGAGATAACCAACCTGCGCAGATGGTGGTTATGACATATAACTTGCAACTCAAACAAAAGAAATAACTTCCCAAGGGGTGTAAGTGCACATATCATGTAATATGGTATGTTTTGAAGCATCGTATCAACACGAACACTAGACCTTTTTATGCTTAAATAATTATTTCATATTTGAACTGTATAACAGTAGCGAAATTTCAACTTATTTGTATGGACGTACTAATAAGTTATACGTCCCATATCCACGTGAAAGAAATACAAATAAACTCACGTGCAAAAGAAACGTCCCCACATTTTGAAAACAGTATAAAATGAAATATTGATGTCGGAGTAGATTTTGAATGTATTTGGTAGCCACATGTTTTGTAAAGAAGTATTCACAATTTCATACATCAGAGTATGCAATTTTTATTTTTACATCTGTTCAAATAGACATGGGGTGCTAAAATCTTTTTTTTAAAGATGTTTTTGGCCCACAATATTTTGTATTTAAGTTTAAAACATTGAAAAAGTAGAAATTTAATTAATTAAAGATATCCTTGACATAAATTACCTTCTTAGATTTAAATTTGTTGACGCGTCATTACTGTAGGACGTCACAAAACAAGCCAAAACTGGCTTTTTGAGGCTTCTATCTCGTCTAGTTTATTATGTTAAGGAGATTCCAAAACGACCATTTCTTAAAACTTGTGTTTCTCAGAGTTATGAATAGATAATGTTTTGAAAATTCATATTTAGTATTGTTGGGTTCTGAAGACATGATGTAACGCTGTTTCAGTCGTATTTATCGCCCGTCGATTGAAATATCTTGTATTTTGTATGGGGACGTTTCTTTTGCACGTGAGTTTATAATATTTCAACCTCAGTACCCGAACTGAAACATCGATATATTATACATCATATCACCTGTAAAAAAACCCAAGATACTGCTGCCGTAGAGAGTCGATTATTAATTATTTATATATGTACATGATTTGTAAAGAGGTACCCGCAATTCCATACATCAGAAAATGGTACTTTTATTTTTATGTCTGTTCAAGTACACTTTGGATGTTGAAATCGCTTTTTCAAAATGGTTTTTTGGCCAGAATGTTTGTCATTTAACTTCATAAAATGAAGAAATTCAATTAATAGAAGATGTTGTCGACATAATTAATCTTCTTGGAGTTAAATTTGGTGACACGTTTTTACTGCAGGACGTCATAAATTAAGCCAAAAAGGCCCTTTCTGACCCTTTTCGTCTAGATTCGAAAACGGCGATTTTTAGAATTCTTAAAACGTGTGGTCCTCTGAAATATGAACAAATAATGTTTTGAATATTCAAATTGACTTCAGTTGGCTTATGACAAGAGGCATCTCTGTTTCAGCCGCGTGTTACTGAATTGAATTATCTTGTATTTTGTGTGGTATCGTTTCTTTTGCGGTTGAGTGTACACGTCATTATTACCCTTTAGATTAAATTGTTGAATTCTGATTGGTCAATAATCAATGCATACGAAATCGTGTAGGCGGTTTGTAGGGTGTACCAGCCGTATCTCTGCGCCTCAGGAACATACAGAATATACAAGGGTCTTACAGTCACGTACACCATGTCAAAACACGTGTAACTAATGATATCCCACCCCGAAATATGATATCTTATATATAGAGGATATCTGTCTTTTCTTGACTCTACCATGTTCATCTCATGACAGTTGTATTTTCACAAGCGGCGCAGACATGTGTGTTAATACGTAATGCTTTTACATCACGATATAAATGTTGTATACATGTCAGAATTCTACCCTGTTGTTATTTTCGCTCTGCTTGTCAACTATGTTAAACCCTACTGCACAGCGCGTGTCATTAAAATAGACTAACGCTGTCTTCAAAGGAGCACGTGGTATTTGGCCTATTTTCGCAATGACAACTATTTAGCTGACTGTGCAAAGCTATAACACGCGTGGGTGAATGAATGAATTGTATATACCGGTTAGATACTAGACTGTACGCTGTACCTTACAACTGACTCAATTGAATATATACTCAGCAGAAAAATTTAAGGACCACTCCTATTTTCAACGTTAAATTATTTGATAGTCCAAACATGCTCAGTATACTAATTATATGTACTGGACAAAATAAGTATAAGTATAAGGGGTGTTGGATATTTTATGATTAATATTTCATAGAAGGCGCTGTAGCACGTTGTCTGAAATAAAGTGCTCTCACGAAAATATAAATAAGTGTTACCATTTCCTGAAAAGTACTCCCCAATCAATAAAGAGAGTTCTAAAACGAATGTACATGGTTCGGTTAAGCTATGCAGGACCAGTTCCTTTCGAGTGGCCATTTTAAGATGTTCACATTAAAATGGCTAGTCCAAGGTAATTCAAGTGATCCGACTGATGTAACAGTACCTAAACACTCAGAGTAGGGTTTTATTATGGCATCATGATGTAATGGCCAACCATCTTTCTGTCTAAACTGTCAAATTCGCATGGGACCTACAAGTGTAAGTGTTTATCATCCAAAACTGTGTTCCACAGGAGATATCGCTTGTATGAGATCAAGCGATATCTCCTAGTTTATATCGTTTTGACAGTAGATTTTGAACAATGCCCTGTTCGCGTCAGCTACAAGATACAAGATACATGATACAAGATATTTATTGTACATAAAACACCCATTATGGGCATTGTACAAAGAAGTTAACAAATGTTAATACATATTATAAGTAAAATATATACAAGAGCATTATTATATCTCAGTGTGAGACAATTATATCAAACAAAGCATATTATAGATTGTACAATAATTAACCAATGTGGCTTAATCTAATTGAATACATGTCATAAAGTACTTTACAAGTGATAGAAGCATGATGACTCTTGGGGTCTATAATTGATGAGCTCTTTCCTTGAGACCCCAACGAGACCAGTTGATGAAATTAGTTTCGAGCGATAATGAACATATTTTGGGCATTCAAATATAAAATGTTCTTCCGTTTCTGTAACACCCTGACTGCGCTGTTGACAGAGGCGTTTGTCTACAGGGGTGTTGTTATATCTTCCTCTCTCAATCTCAAGCTGGTGAGCGCTAAGTCTTAACTTAGTTAAAACTTTTCTGTGGTCATTATTCTTAATGTTGAAATAGTTTTTGTAGCCAAACGAGTCTTTAATATGTTCAAGCAGGCGTAATTTCTTTCCTTTATCAGATGGTAGTTGATCAGTTTCCTTGAGGTATATTTGAATAAATTCAGTTTTTAAACATTCCATGAATTGCTGTCTTGAGATACTGTAAATGTTTGATGAAGGGAATGATATTTTAAGACGTTGTTTTATTGTTGAGACCCAGGATGATTTCGAAAGACCCTTATCTTCTTGTAGGGCAGCATATATAAGTCTGTCTTGATCCAATCGCAATAATCGTTTGTAGTAGTTGAATACGTTAGAAAGCATCTCTATAGATAGAGGGTAAAGTCCAAGCTCGCTAAGGCATCCGATATTACTGGTTCTCTTTGTACTCCGAGAATTGATTTAGCTGTTTTAATGGTTAATGTATTACAAGCCAGCTTACTCCAGTTTTGAAAGTAATGATGTAGTTTTGTAGTTTTGATGTAGCTACATCAAGTAATGACATCACAATGCTATGACATCACAGCACTGGAAGCCAAATGGCAGTTTTTGTTTTCAAATATGTTCATTTTTCATTAAAAACTAATGAAGAATGATTGAAGATGATAAATAGAATCTCACCCTCGTGTCTTCTGATATCAAATATATCAACACTCGTTGATAAAAGTCAAAACATCCTCGGCAAGCCTCGGATTTTTGTAACTTTTATCAACTCGTGTTGATATATTTGATATCAGAAGACACTTGGGTGAGATTCTCTATGTCTCCACTGGCACTTTATATCTATATATACTATATGTATGGTGTAATGATATGTTTTACCTTACAGCGTCAAGAACTAAATACACCAGTATTACTATTTATAATTATATTATTATATATTATTATATTATTTAGTCATAACTCGCGCCAGTCTCACCACTGGCTTATTCAAGCCTTGCTGCATTTCGTTAAGTTTCCTGTGTTAGCGTTGCAGCGCGCGCTATGCAGGTAGTACAGACAAGTTGACGAAATGTAGTAAGGCTTAAAGTACCCAGGGGGAGACTAGCGCGAGTTATGAAGGATGTATATATGACTGCCACAAAATTTAAGTGTAGCCTACATAAACAGGGTGTTCATTGCATGTGATCCAATGATAGCGTGAGCGCAATCCGTAGCTTTACAATGTATTTCAAAGTTTACTAAAACATTGTAGGAATGAAGCCACCTTGACTAGTGTTGCAGTTGAGTAGTCCTAGCTGAGGGGATTCGAACTCCGGAACACGCCAACCACTACCCAGTCCTACCAACGTACTTTGATGAGGCTATTACTTGACAACAGGGGGCGGGATAGCGCAGTGGTTAGCCTGTTAATGCCTCGTTCTGTATACTATCCAATTTTGAAATTTAGGACAAGTAATCATAACTTCCCGATTGAAACCAGACACTGGCAAGATATTCCAAAACATGAACGTTTATGTAACTTATGTAATTCACCAGCTATAGGAGACGAGTTTCACTATCTCTTTCGATGTTAAGTTCTTCTCCAACAACGTATCAAGTATATATCAGACCATTTTATGAAATTTTCTAACCTTTTAGCAATGAAACAATTATTGACCACAAACAAATTAAGTATATAAAACAGTTGTCATTATTTATAAACCACGACCTTAAGATTACTAAAACTCTTAGTTAGTATTTGTACATTGCACATATTTATTGCCCTACTTGTATTTTGTATCTGCATGCGAGTTTATATGCCATCTTGATCAATTTATTCTGTATATAAATGTGAATGTATTATGCTCATGTACCACCGACGGTGGAATTGAGTTAATCAAAACCTTGAACCTTGAACCTTGAACCCTGATAGCGCAGTGGGTTGGCGCTTTCGGCTTCGGATCAAGAGGTCCGGGGTTCGAATCCCGCCACTTTGTCTGCAGTAGAGAACTGTTCTACACGCAGTAAGGTTTGGGTGCAATGCTACACTGAATTTCAGCTTAGTACCACCCATGGTTCGCTAGTTCCAGCCGATGCTCGCAGGTTTCACCGCATTGCATAGCAACATGGCATTGTGGGCTTTCTCCCTGCCATAATACTAGCAGCCGCGATATAAGTGAAATACTCTTGAAAGCGGCGTTAAACCCCACCTCACCTCACCTCACCTCACCTCACCTCACCTCACCTCAACTCACAGACATTCAAAATCGACTTTATCCGGCCGAGATCTTTTGTGTTTAACTCTGTTGAAAATTTGGTATAGTGTCTTTTACCCCCCGATGTATAACTCTTTCAATTTAATTATCATGGCAAAATGGATAGTTTTGTCAGCGACCCAATATCACTGCGCAAGGCATACCTCTTGCCAGTCTCCATTCCTGGCCGATTAAAGATGCATCCATTGTGTTTCATTAAACATTATTTCGCTTAATACGTGCCAACATAAGATATGTGCTGATTTCAGTTTAAATAATTCACTCAACTTACATATTCATCCCCAATCGTCAAATATATCATATTTACTACTTTCCAATTAAAATCGAACAACATCATTATACATGTGCAGAAACCGAAACTACACGCCCCATGTACATCATCAAGTAAATTGTGTCTTTTTTCTGTTGTAAGTTTCGAAAATTACGTTTGACTAATTGACGCGCGCCACATTTTGTGCATTGTCCGGTTTTCGATCAGAAATATATACTTTTACCTTTATATCGCCGGTATACTGAGTCAACCATCATCAAAACGGCAAATTTCGGTAAACGTCAGTACTTCGCGATAAAATAACACAATTTATAACGTTTAGCACATGTGACGCCAAACAACACAATGGATGTAACTTTAAAGCTTTGCAGCATTTCCCCCAACTTTCTGTGCTAAGATAGCGAGGGCGCCATCTGCAATGCTCAGTGAGCTCTCATTTGCTAGCACGGACATTTTAAGGAAATGCATCCTCGGTTAGCCAGGGTCAAGGCTCCGTTTCGTTCCACTATATCAACCATGGGAAACTCTGTCAGCGAAATCTGTACTAAAATTACCCGCCCTTGGCAGGCATGACGAAGTCGGTAACCAAAGAAAATACTCAATACGATAAGACGGAAATGGTCAAGGTAGATAACCAGTGAAGGATGGCTAACAAAATGACGTCGCATGCTTTGCAAAGAAGTGATATGAATTGTCATTGGCTCACGCCGGCCAAGGGCGGGAAATTTGATTACAGATTTCTCTGATGAAATTTCCCATGGGTGATATAGTGGAGAGTAACGGAACATATATAAAACCCTTGGTAACCGAGGATGAAGGAAATGCTGCAAGGCTAAAAACAGCCAGTGATGGAGACTGGCGAGAGTTTTGCCTTCCGGAGGGAAGTTGCCCCATCGTCTAGGTACATGTAACCCTGTTAATTTCTTACTTATTTCAGTGCTGATCTAAATAATTATTTTGTGAACCACAATATACGTATGACATTTAACTAAAAAAAAAAATATTCTGTCACGTTTTTTTTCTTTCTAGGACATAGTGGAGAAGCCGGTCTTTATTTTAAACAAGGCAAGGAGACATGACTTGGACCAAGGACAGATAGGTAGGAACATTAGTTATTCATCTCATTAATTAAGCCATAAATAAAATTGAAATTAATTGTAATATGTAACGTCTTAAGATCACTGGGTAATATTCCTATATAATATATTACTCTATGTAATTTAGGGTGTAGGCCTATTTTTTTTACCAGTGTTTTTATTACGATGTCGAGTTCCTGTGGTAACATCTGTGCGAAGAGAATTAAATGGGGGATGTTGAAATATTCTTTATAAATATATATTCATTATAATTGGTGGATGGATGTAGATAGATAGAAATACGATATCGACACGATACCGGTACGATACCGGTACGATACCGGTACGATACCGGTACGATACCGGTACGATACCCACACGCACAAGATAAGCTTCATTATGTCCTCGTTTTCAGGCAATTGTTGGTTCGTGGCTGGCGCCGCCATCTTGGCTACGTCCCACCGGAAGCAGTTAAAAAGAGTTGTCCCAGAGGACCAAGGATTTGGACCAGACTATGCAGGTTCGTCTGAACAATCCTTTACAGTTTTATTTCTTAAAATGGTTACTGCATTTTTTCCCTTGCTCTGGTACTTAAGGGACAGCAATAGCCGTATTTCCTCCAATAGACGCCCACGGTGTCTATATTTTCGGACCTCCTTCAGTCCCGGCGTCTATTCGAGATTTGGCTTCTATTCGAGCACAGGTGAAGTTTAGCGAAAATATGTTGCGCAACAGAGATGAACGACCAGTTTTCCATATGTGCGTTCGTTCTTGGTCTCTGGTCGTTCATCTCAGTTGCGCAGATTCGAGACCGGCGTCTATTAAAATTTTGGCAATATAAATCATCCAACTTACATACTTAAACATATATAGAAGTGCAATGAAGACAAATGTTCTTGAATATTGGATAGGGTCCCGAAATTTTGAAAGTTTGAGTGCGTGTTGTGAGGATTGGGAAGGTGTTTACATATTAAAAGGGAGGTGGGTGGTGTGGGTTGGGTTGGGGTCCGTTAACTGTACATACAGACAGACAGACATACAGATTGTTTATTTAACGTCTCACCATATGTACATTAAAAAGAAATAATACATACAACTATACAGATAAATTATAAATGAACATATGCCACTCTAATGGAGTTATGAGAGACGATTAACATATATTACATGACAATAAAAGAACAATATGGTGTAATTAAAAGGACAATTGGGAATAAAAGACATGAGTAAACACATGCTGCATTGCAGTATAGGGCGGTACATACATACAGTTGTTTTAAAAACCTAGCTCCCCTTTCTCTGTTCGATCCGCCACTACTTATGGCAGCGGCATATACAATTGAGTATCTGGTATGGAAGTGAACGCAATGTGACAGATAAATTTAATAAGCACCTTAATTGGCATACTCCAAGTGAGTTGAGAAAAGAAAGGAACGAAGTTGGTTTTTACACCAGGGTAATCATGTGTGTGCGCTTTGAGCATTTCCCTTTGTGGCATGGAGTATAACGCGGTATCAGTGTCCTCATCTATTATTATCTCTCATCGGCAATTCACCCAAAAGTCAAAAGCGCCCCCCTTTCAATACCTCCTTTAAAATTTGGAGATCCACCCTTGACCCCACTACTTTAACAACACGCCAACAACGTGACTGTGGTTTGACGGTTGTTTCTTGACTCCGCTTGTGATTGTTCCAATATGTTCGAATCAAGGGTTCAAACTCCGACGTTGGTGTTCCCAAAGGTTCCGTTGGTGTTCCCAAAGGTTCCATTTTCGGTCCCCTATATCACGTTGACACTGATCTGCAATTGTCCGAGATGTGCTGTGTGACATCGTTGCATTAGCATGAGGGAGACAAGGATAAATATGAGATCAGATTAATTTACAAGACAAGCCGCGATAGTCCGGCGACCGATAATACGAATCTTGCAGCGTCCGAACGGTAGCAAGATGTAACCAAACTAATCTCTATTAATCCGTTGATTCCGTTTCCGAATCCGAACGCCAATTAGCCGTAACGGATTAGTTAATTACAACTGTTTCTGCTTCATTAATCCGGCTGTTCATCATAAGCGTTCGGGTAATCCCCTTGACAAGGGATCATCACACTGATTGGGTCGGTAAACTTCAATGACAGTGGATTGACACGGGAGTTTAGCGTGTCAGTAGTTTGTGATTTTAATAAATTGTAATGTTTTACTTTGTCTGTCAGTAGTTTGTGATTGTAATAGATTGAATTTTCTCATTTGGTGTAATAGTTATAAATATCCAGCGTGTCAAACTCATTTGATATTCTAAATACGTTCTCGTTTCTCTGTAGATTCACAGGGGAGAAACTCCATCTTCTTTTGTTCGTGTCAGTAGTCCGAACATTTCACTATCTGAACGTTTTTGATGAAAAACGGAAGCGTTCGGATTATCGAGGCCTGACTATGCTGATTAGCGTGTCTGCTAACGAGTGACAGACCCCCAATTGCAGACACCTTGAAGTATATATTTAGATATAGAACTCCATGTAAAAAGTCATGTGAAGCGTAACGTAGAGCAACGTGTATATGTAGATATTGTAAATCCTCTAAGATTGAGGACGAGACAGACTTTCTAATAGACTGTAATTTATATTCTGATCTAAGAACCCCTTTTTTTGACCGTGTCTCCTCTAAACATCCTAATATCAGTAATTTGTCAATTCCAGACCAATGTATATTTATTATGCAGTGCGACGATCTATCTAATTCCGTAGCTGCACTCATTACCAACATGTTTAAACGTAGACTATTCACTCCCGCCTCTAGTGATATTTTAGTATAATATTTTATCACTCACTTTTAGAAAATGTATATACCAGTCTTTTATAAATATATACTTTAGCACTCCTAGTGCTTTTAACATTGTATGACATTTGGTGTCTAATAGGCCCAAGATGGCCGGGCGATTGAGCCATGTGTGATGTTTGTGTGAATATGTACATGTATCGCTAGACACCTGAATAAATTATTTTTCTTCTTTCTTCTTCTTCTTCTTCGTAACTCGTCAGCTGACACGCTTACCAGCACAGGTATATAAATCTGATATCATAATTATCCTCGACGCGGTCTCCCTTTTTACACACTGTGCAGTATTGGATGACAAGGCGAGCAACAAGTTGATGTTAAGTGAGAGTGTTGAGGATGAACGACATGTGCTTTTACATTGCCCTGTGTGTTATGAGTTGCGCGAAAGGTTGTATGGAAATGTATGTTTTAGCTATCCCAACTTTATAGAGCTCTGTGATGAAGATACATTTGTTATACTTCCTGAACACCATGTATATTTTACTGCCAAAACCTGCTTTTATATTTTACAAAAAAAAGAAGCATATTTTATATGTATAGATTTTTCACTTACGTATGTACATATACAATCTGTACTTATATTAACTCTTTATATGTTTATATATTTTATTATAGTCTCTCATAACCCTCAAAGGTTGGCTCACTTGTATGCCATTTTACATTGTATTTTGTATGTATTTTATGTGAGATGAGACACAAATAAAGTATCTGTCTGTTGAATGCTGATGTGAAAACGAGACTATGGTGACCGGCCCTCTGTTTTCTTGGGCAAAATAAATTGTAAGCATAACAATAAGTTTAGTGTATATACAGTTTGTTAGACCATTTCATAAATACATTTGTTTTCATGTTAATATGTTCAAATTGTACACTTATAATAACAGTGTATGAAGAATATCTCTACTTTAGATGGGAAAACAGCCATTATCCGATTATCCGTAGTGGTAGAAAACGGTTTCACGTATACAACGGAAATTGCTAGCGGCCATTTTAGTGTGAACACCTTATAAACTCGAGCATGGGAAATGGATCCTCATTACTTAACTGAGCCATACACATTCGTTTTAAAACTCTATTTATTTGTTGATGACAATTGTTTTAAATTTTGAGATACAATGGCCAAACGAAAAATGGCCACAAAATGTGCAGGTCAAAATGGCCATAAAAAGTCAAAACGGTCACAGACCCCTAGTCAAAATGACCATAGAAAAAGTTAAAATGACCATACAATGACAAATTTCCCTTACCCCTTAAATCACTAAATATAGAAATAACAAACCACTAGATATAAACATGACAAATAAAATCATATCTGACATGTTTATAATATATTCATATTCATTCATTCACACATTTATAATTAGTCATTCATTCACACTTCACTTAAATAGCCCCATCAGTTCTGCTTAATCTTCACTTAATTATAACTAGCACCATCAGGTCTGATAGCCTATGCCTTCACTTAAAGGTACATCCATTGTGTTTCATAAACTTTTATTTTGCTTTAATACGTTCCAATTCACGACATGTGCTGTCTACAATACAAATAAATTCACTCAGCTTGCATATTTATCCCCAATCGCCAAATATATCAGAAATATTAGTTTCCAATTAAAATTGAGTAACATAATTATACATGTGCAGAAACCGAAACTGCAGGCCCCATTTGCATGCACAGTGGTTATGGGACCTATTAAACATTATCAACTCAAATTTGTCTTTTTGTCTGTTATTAATAAGATTCCCAAATTACGTTTGACTCATTGACGCGCGCCACATGTGCATTGTCCGGTTTTCGATCAGAAATCATTACTTTTACCTTCATATCGTCAATATGCTCAGTCTACTATCATCAAAATGGTAGTTTTCGGTAACAGTCGGTACTTCTCGATAAAGTAATACCATGTATAGCGTTTGCAATATGTGACCCCCAACAACACAATGGATGTACCTTTAAAAAGTCCATCAGTCCCAACAATGGCATTTAGCCTGTTGGTTCTTTTCTTACCGTCTTTGAGCACTTCAAACACTTAACAGCCATGCGTGTAGGAAGTCATCCTCGGTTACCCATGGTTTTATATATGCTCCGTTACTCTCCACTATATTACCCATGGTTTTATATATGCTCCGTTACTCTCCACTATATCCATGGTTTTATATATGCTCCGTTACTCTCCACTATATTACCCATGGTTTTATATATGCTCCGTTACTCTCCACTATATCCATGGTTTTATATATGCTCCGTTACTCTCCACTATATTACCCATGGTTTTATATATGCTCCGTTACTCTCCACTATATCCATGGTTTTATATATGCTCCGTTACTCTCCACTATATTACCCATGGTTTTATATATGCTCCGTTACTCTCCACTATATTACCCATGGTTTTATATATGCTCCGTTACTCTCCACTATATCCATGGTTTTATATATGCTCCGTTACTCTCCACTATATTACCCATGGTTTTATATATGCTCCGTTACTCTCCACTATATCCATGGTTTTATATATGCTCCGTTACTCTCCACTATATTACCCATGGTTTTATATATGTTCCGTTACTCTCCACTATATCCATGGTTTTATATATGCTCCGTTACTCTCCACTATATTACCCATGGTTTTATATATGCTCCGTTACTCTCCACTATATCCATGGTTTTATATATGCTCCGTTACTCTCCACTATATTACCCATGGTTTTATATATGCTCCGTTACTCTCCACTATATCCATGGTTTTATATATGCTCCGTTACTCTCCACTATATTACCCATGGTTTTATATATGCTCCGTTACTCTCCACTATATCCATGGTTTTATATATGCTCCGTTACTCTCCACTATATTACCCATGGTTTTATATATGCTCCGTTACTCTCCACTATATTACCCATGGTTTTATATATGCTCCGTTACTATCCACTATATTACTCCATGGTTTTATATATGCTCCGTTACTCTCCACTATATCCATGGTTTTATATATGCTCCGTTACTCTAAGAGTAACGGAGCATATATAAAACCATGGGTAACCCATGGTAGGAAGTGATATCTACTAATGTTTTCTCCAGTATTATATAGTGCAACATCATGACACTGAGTTGAATGAATAGGTATTATTTGAGAGAAAAAAATCCTCTGATATTTCAGTTCTAAGTATTATGATACATTGTATTGATGAGACGAAAGGGAATTTGATTCCTGTATGGTCATTATGACTTTTTGACCTGCTCATTGTGTGGCCATTTTAACGTATGGCCATTTTTACCTGTCTCGGTGTCGATCCTTTAGACTATTGATATGGATGGGGTGTGGATACTCTTATATACATTGTTTATAGTAAGACATTGGGTATCCTCAATATCATGTACACGCATGTGGCATTGTGCCAATGTGTGAAATGTAAACTCAACGAAGCACAGGCAAAGTTTAGCGGAAATATGTTCCGCAACAGAGATGACCGACCAGTTTTCCCTATGTGCGAACGAGGTGGTCGTTAATCTCTGTTGCGGAACATATTTCCGCTCACTTCGATCGCACATAGGGAAAACTGGGCTCCGTTCCATAACAGCGAACGCTTATAATCGCTCATTGATCGCTCAATGTAGCGCTCAATGTAGCGCTCAATGTAGCGCTCAATGTAGCGCTTAATGTAGCGCTCAATGAAGCGCATTCTCTCCTGAACTATACGGTGCGATTCCTCGAAGTTTGCTCGCCTTTCTACGTAGCGCTACATTGAGCAATCGCGTTCAAGACAGGTTCATTGAGCGATTACTTTGAAACCTCTATTGAACATGGCCCTGGTCGTTCATCTCTGTTCACAGTTGCAGAACATATTTCCGCTAAACTTAGTCTGTGGTGTAATATAAACTCAACGAAGTGTCGTAAAATCTTCTTAACTGCAGGTATTTTCCACTTCTACTTCTGGTGGTATGGCGAGTTCAAGGAGGTGATTATTGACGACTATCTGCCGACTGATGGGTATCGACTTTTATTCTGCCACAACAGGGATAGGCCTGAGGAATTCTGGTCTTCTCTGCTTGAAAAAGCATACGCCAAGTAAGTAGTTTGTCCATGAGATCCAATATACACGGCTTCGGATCAAGAGGTCCGTGGTTCTAATCCCGCCAGGGGCACGGCAATTTTTCTGCAGTAGAGAACTGTTCTACACGCAGCAAGGTTTGGGTGCAATGCTTTATTGAATTTCGGCGTAATACCACCCATGGTTCGCTATTTCATGCCGATGCTCGCAGGTTTCATCGCAATGCATATAGTCATATGACAGTGCGTGCTTTCTCCCTGCCTTAATATTATACGCATACTCACGAAAGCATCGTTAAATCTAAATCACCACACCCAATATATACAGTTGGAAATTAATAAAGCAACACGTATTTTTTTACAGCAAAATCGCCCCAACAACGTGTCAGGAAAACAATACGTGATATTAGGTAGAAACAATCATGCATCAGTGTTGAAACGAAAACTTACTCAACATACGGTTAACTGTCTTTAGGTAACGGCTTTTACAATAGCTTAGTATGTTGTGGTTCCGTTATAATGGACAATTAAAGTCAATATTTGTTGCTGTAATGTGATTAGGGTCATTCTTTCCAGTGGAGTGATGACACTTTACTAACAAACTTTTTTTTACAAAAGTCACTCGTAAAACAGTATGAACATTCAAACTACAAAATCACGAAACTGTCAAATTCAATAAAATTGCCGTAATGAACAAATAAGGTCAGTATTAACGGCACTGGCTTATTTAAAGCGAGACAAGTGTTTAATTAACATATTGAACTCAAATAATCGCAAATATATTCTCAGATGCAGTACTTGTAGGCATGTTCTCAATTACTGTTAAAAAAAAATATATGTCTTGATAGCTTATGATAATGCATGATAAAAAAATGTACAGTAGAAAAACACCGATATAGCGAATACAGATATAGCGAACATACGGTTATAGCGAACAAATTTATAAGTCCCATCAAAAGCTCTATATACGATAAAACGTGGATATAGCCAACTAAATTCTTTGATCCCTTGGAGTTCGTTATATCCGTGCTCTTATCCGTGCTTAATTGCATTCTCTACTCTTGTCTTGTTACCAGTAATCCTAAGCGCTCGTAAAATCTCTGCCTCTATGGCTAATGAAAAAGTCTACTAACCTTTATCTATCGCATATTGCGAGGCAGGGATGAAGATCTGGAAATTGTTGATACAATACAGTACAATTACATTCACTTTCCTATGCAAAAATTTACCTTGTTACCATTAATTCGAAGCGCTCGTAAAATCTCTGCCTCTATGGCTAATGAAAAAAGTCTACTAACCTTTATCTATCTCGCATATTGCGAGGCAGGGATGAAGATCTGGAAATTTTTGATACAATACAGTACAATTACATTCACTTTCCTATGCACAAATTTACCTTGGTACCGTTAATTCGGAACGCCCGTAAAATCTCTGCCTTACATTCACTTTCCTTTGCAAAAAGTTTACCGTGTTACCGTTAATTCGAAACGCTCGTAAAATCTCTGCCTTACATTCACTTTCCTATGCACAAATTTACCTGGTTACCTTTAATTCGAAACGCTCGTAAAATCTCTGCCTTACATTCACTTTCCTATGCAAAAATTTACCTTGTTACCTTTAATTCGAAACGCCCGTTAAAATCTCTGCCTTACATTCACTTTCCTATGCAAAAAAATACCTTGTTACCGTTAATTCGAAACGCTCGTAAAATCTCTTCCAGATTGCGGGGCGGATATGAAGCTCTGGACGGGGGAAAACTACAAGATTCCATGGTGGACTTCACCGGTGGGATATCCGAGACAATCGACATCAGGGACAAAGCAAACATTGACAAGAACATTTACGATCTTCTCTACCGGTCCTATCAGATGAACTCCATGATGGGCGGAAGCATTTTCGTAAGAGTTGTTCCTAGTTGGCTAGGGCCGAAATTCAAAAGATGCATGTGCTTACCTCCCCTTCATTCGAGAGATTGCATGTATTAGAATTCTGACTTTCGTAATTTTCAAATTAAAATTGTTTTAGCGCGCGCTCATCGTTTATTAAAAAGCGGTGTCTTTACATAGTATGTATATCTTTTAGAATATACGTGCATAAGGTCTTCGAATGGCATTTAAAAGTGTCATACAGTACAGGAAGATTTTCTGGATTGTCCTGGGTGCCCATTGTCTTAGGTGGCAGTTGTCCTTGGTGGCCATTGTCGTAGGTGACAGTTGTCCTTGGTGACAGTGTGGCAATTGTTTTGGGTGACAATTTTCCGAAGTGGCAGTTTTCTGGGTGGCAATTTTCCTGCTGCTATGCATAAAGGCGGATCCAGGATTTTATTTAATGTAATTCATTGACGCTTGGCATGGGGTTTCTTGAATACCAAAGAAGAACTAGTGAATGAAAAATGAATATAACTCGTCTTTGTTACAGCGCCCCCCTAACGCCACAAGCCCCGAGGTGCGACTCTACAATGGGTTGTATATGGGTCACGCCTACAGTATTACCGGCTTCACTCAGGTAGTAATTGCTTGTTGTCAATGATTGTGAGTGAAATACTTCGTTCTATAAGTGACATAAACCCTTTATCAGGATACCGTGGCAGTAACGTGGCAATGATAACCTCCCAATGCAAGGCATAACTTTTACAAGTCTCCATTACAGGCTGATTTAGGCCTTGCAGTATTTCCTTAAGATCCCTGTGCTTGGAAATCGGGGCCAACTATGCATTTCAGGTGCAGCGATCCACTATCTTGGCACGGCAAAGCGAGGGAAATACTGCAAGGCTTAAATCAGCCAGTAATGGAGACTGACAAGAGTTATGCCTTGCGTTTGGACGTTGTGGTAATGATAGCATAATAAATTCCTTTAGATGAGTTGTTTACGTCACATCGCTTTGGCTGCAAAAATGATCTTTGAAAACATTAAATATCGTTGTGACTATCCATTCTTTACAGAAATACTGGTAAATGTGAAAAGTAAGTGGTTGACCACTTGCTTCAAATATTGTTTCAACATAATTTAACCAAGGATATCATTGGCCATGCAAACACGCTTCAACACGATCAGGGGGTGACGCTTATTTGAAAAACGGTAATCATTCAGTGATTAATTGTGCTTTCCGGGCAATGAGTCGCCCGCAAGAAATGTTGCTTTCGTGGTAAACCATATTTCTCAAATGTGGCTTTCGCGGTTAGACACCGCGATAACCTTTATAGTCACTCTACCGAGTGGCGGTAAGCGCTATCGCCACCTGTATGACATCATTAGGACAATGTTATGACGTCATACTTTTTGTTTTGCAAGAGTGTACATTCAATCTTAAACCTCAGAAATAATTATAATAAATGGAATACATGTTTTTTTTTTAAAAGTCAGTTTCAATCTTAAACTAATTTATTAAAACAAATAGAATATATGTTTTTCCTTCACGAATTTCATCTCTTGCGGTATAAGACAAATTAAATCTTGGCTGCGCTTTTCGATCTCACTGAAGGTGATAAATAGAGGATATTGCCTTCTTGACTAATACCATGTTTATCTCATCGAGTGAGGTAGAAAGGTTATATTTTCAATAGTGACTGATAACACGGTTTATTTTCATCGATAGATCCCGGTATTTCACCTGCAATCATATAATAAACATGTTGTTTTTTTGTCATGGTAAGACAGATATCCTTTATTTATTACGCATATAGTTTAAATATATATGATATTTACACTCTAGCATATATGTACTTATCACGTTTGCCTAGCAAGATTTTCCAAGGTAATTCTAAACCGATTTTCAAAAGTCGTGTTTTCAGAACTTTGAACTAATAATGTTTAAAAAATATAAATTGAGATTAGTTTGCTTTGGGGTTTTGATGTTTCAGTCACTCTTTGAGTAAATTTTATCGCATTTTTGGTATCGTTTCTTTTGCCCGGGTGTAGTTTTTCTTAGACGTCATTATAGCACGTCGTCTCAAAAGAAGTTTTCTGGCTATATTTACGCTCTTAGAAATAGAATAGGATGGGTAATGAAGAAAGTATCTCTGCACATATGATAAATAAAAAAGATTTTCCTTGACAAATACCACCGTAGCGGTTAGCACGTCCGTCCGTCCGTGCGTCCGTGCGTCCGTCCGGTATTTGTTCCGCTCATAATTCTGAAACCAGTTGCTCAAATTTTACGAAACTTGATATGTACAATCACAATGATGTGTACATCTGCCTTTTGTATGTTCCATACCCTCATTTGCATAATTTATGCAAATTTTCTCCGTTTTTCGACTTCGCCATTCACACTTTTTGTTCCACTAATAACTCAGACACTAATTGTTCAAATGTTACGAAACCACTGATGTGTACATCTGTCATTTTTATATTTCATACCCTTATTTGCATATTTGTATGTTCAATACCCTCATTTCCATATTTAATGCCATTTTTCAAATTTTTGGACTTTTACTTCTAAAACATGCTTACAAGTGTAATACTTACTCTGCTTTAATAATACTTATATATAATGGTCTGTTCATACAGAAGTTTAAACATTGGTGCCCTTTTGCTATTGCAAACATTTCTCTTTGACCAATATTAAAAGCGGGGGTATATGAGTGAGCTGTGCTCACTAATTCTCTTGTTAACTGACTCATTAATGAAATATTAATCATGGAAAACACAATATCCCTAACTTATTTTGTCCAGTATATTTAACCCGCTGGCGTCTCTTAATTCGAAACCGAACAATGGCAAGAAACATAAACTGCCAGGCAAAAGAAAGTACTCACTTCTGTTGATTTTATCATGTATGATTTTCAATTGCAAATATCTCAAGTTTTCGATGTCATAATCTAAAACTGAAAAGTACAGGTGTTTAGTCAGCAGTCAAAGAATACTTTGAATGTTTTGTTTAATTTAAAATTTAAAAAATAAATATTCCGCTAAACAATTTTTAATGATACACAACTGTTCATCGACATATAAGACATTTATAAAAGAAAATTAATAAATGTGCCTGATTCTGCAGACATTTTATTTACAACATTTATAACACTCATGTTGGTGTTAATTCCATTTCTTTCTTAGATATTATAACTAAAATGTAACCACATTCACCAATTAATTCATTCAAACTACTGCATATAAATATTATCGTATAGTGCCATAGTCAAATGCATCTAATTTCTTTTAAATTTATTGAATTAATCGAAACTAACTGAGGTGAGTACTTTCTTTTGCCCGGTATAGTTTATTTAATTTATTTATTTGGTAGGTAGCGGTACTTTCACACAATCACCTTACTAAGGTTGACTGTAATCAAAATACAATTCTTCACTTTCAAACTTAACTGACAATTTTAATAATTTATGTTTTATTCTTTACCTTTTTGTAAAACAGCAGCAAGCATGATGTTCTGTCTAATGTTAATCACTGGAATACAGTAAAAAAAATAGTATCTTTGGAAACTTAACTATTTCTTATTTTTGTCCATATTCTCCATATATCTAACAGGGCTTAATTAAGAAATAGAAGACGAGTTGGCGTGCTTTATCGTTGAATAAAACATAGCGCCAACTCGTCTTCTATTTCTTATATGAGATACCCTTAAACGGTTATAGTCGCTTTTATATTTTAAAAAACGTGGATATGTTATGTTATTTGTATAAGCTATATTTTGAAAATATTAATGCCTCCCGTCTAGGAACCCATTCACTAGCATTAAACAATCAAATTGTCTCATAAAGCACTCTGTCGGCTCCATTGAACGCCTGTATTTTATTGCCGTGGGTATCTTATATATAGATATATTCTTCTTTCCATTCACTTAATGAGCAATGCATATTCTTGATCAAAGAGGCTTAAAACTATCCGCTGTAAGACAGCTGTGTGTTATTAATAACTTAATAATTGTATTCTCAATAGCTTCTGATATAAATCGTATGAAATTAAAATTTTTTTTTTATTAAATGTCAAAGTCTGCGCGCTCATACATGGCCATCAACCTTTATGTCTATATCAGGCTTATCGACTCAAACTGTTCGGCCTACTTATAATTTCAATAAAAACCTTATTATTAAATGTCAAAGTCTGCGCGGTTATACATGGCCATCAACCTTATCGACTCAAACTGATCGGCCTACTTATAATTTCAATAAAAACCTTTTATTAAATGTCAAAGTCTGCGCGGTTATACATGGCCACCAACCTTTATGTCTATATGGCAACCAGAATTTAGACTGTTATTCGCTATTCGTTATTCGTCATTCGAATGTCGAATAGCATATTCGTCTTTCATAATATGCCGGAATATGAATGACGAATAGTAAATGTTTTTGCTTTTCATCATTCGCCATTCGCCAATCGCCATTCAAACTCATTATGCAATTAGATAAATGAGGAAGGTTCCATACATTTCTCTAAGCTTTTATGCAATACATTTCTCTAAACTTTCATGACTAATAAATAAATATTTTAAGATACTATTTCATTTTATCACCAGTTATTACATGGGGATTTGCTCTGGGAGCAATCTGATTTAGTGGGAAGACTTTTCCCCTAGAATGGACAAACTCAGAACAAATAGGACATACCTTTGGAATGAAAATGTGTGTGCAAAACCTTTAATTATTTTCTATAAATCACTCTTTGATCCGTAATAAGACCTAGTTTTAATATTTTAGATAATAAAATAGCAAAAGTTATTTCTGTTTGCTTTTCAAACTTTATTTTGCCTTTCGCCTTTGAATGACGAATAGCAAATTTTTTCGCTTTTCGTTATTCGTCATTTGTCATTCGCCATTCGCCATTCGCCATTCAAACTCATTATGCTTTTAGCTAAATGAGGAAAGTTCCATACATTTCTCTAAGCTTTTATGCAATACATTTCTCTTAACTTTCATGACTAATAAATACATATTTTAAGATACTATTTCATTTTATCACCAGTTATAACATGGGGATTTGCTCTGGGAGCAATCTGAGTTAGTGGGAAGACTTTCCCCCTAGAATAGAAAACTCAGAACAAATAGGACCTAACTTTGAATAATATTTTTTTTACAAAACGTTTAATTATTTTCTATAAATCACTCTTTAATCCCAAATAACTCTTAGTTTTAATATTTTAGAAAATAAAAAAAGCAAAAGTTATTTCTGTTTGCTTTTCAAACTTTTTTTTCGCCTTTCGCCTTTGAAAGTCGAATAGCAAATTTTTTGGCTTTTCGTTATATGTCATTCGTCATTCGCCATTCAAACTCGTTGCTCTCTTAGGTAAATATTTCATCAAATATTTTATTTTAACACCAATTAAAGCCCGAGGATTTGCTCTGGGAGCAGTCTGAATTAGTGGGAAGACTTTCCCACTAGAATGGAAAAGCTCAGAACAAATGGGACCTAACTTTGAATAATATTTTTTTTACAAAACTTTTAATTATACTCTATAAATCACTCTTTGATCCCAAATAAGACTTAGTTATAATAATTTAGAAAATAAAATAGCAAAAGTTATTTCTGTTTGCTCTTCTATTTTTTGCTTGATTAAATATTTCATAAGTAGGCATCAAACTTGTTAAAAGCTTACAGAAATGTATGGAACTGATCTCATTTACCTAAGAGAGCAACGAGTTTGAATGGCGAATGGCGAATGACGAATGACGAATAACAAAAACCGAATAACACAATTTTTTTTTCGGTTTATTTTTATTCGTCATTCAAAGGCGAAAGGCGAAAAAAAAGTTTGAAAAGCAAACAGAAATAACTTTTGCTATTTTATTTTCTAAATTATTAAAACTGAGAGTTATTTGGGATCAAAGAGTGATTTATAGAAAATAATTAAAATTTTTGTAAAAAAAATATTATTCAAAGTTAGGTCCTAGTTGTTCTGAGCTTTTCAATTCTAGGGGAAAAGTCTTCCCACTAATTCAGATTGCTCCCAGAGCAAATCCCCATATTATAACTGGTGAAAAAATGAAATAGTATCTTAAAATATGTATTTATTAGTCATGAAAGTTTAGAGAAATGTATTGCATAAAAGCTTAGAGAAATGTATGGAACTTTCCTCATTTACCTAAAAGCATAATGAGCTTGAATGGCGAATGGCGAATGGCGAATAACGAAAAGTTTGCTATTCGCCATTCAAAGGTGAAAGGCGAAAAAAAAGTTTGAAAAGCAAACAGAAATAACTTTTGATATTTTATTTTCTAAATTATTAAAATTAAGAGTTATTTGGGATCAAAGAGTGATTTATAGAAAATAATTAAAGGTTTTGCACACACATTTTGATTCAAAGTTATGTCCTATTTGTTCTGAGATTTCCATTCTAGGGGAAAATTCTTCCCACTGATTCAGATTGCTCCCAGAGCAAATCCCCAGGTTATAGCTGGTGATAAAATAAAATATTATATTAAAATATTTAATTATTAGGCATGAAACTGGTAAAAAGCTTAGAGAAATGTATGGAACCTTCCTCATTTATCAATTTCCATAATGACTTTGAATGGCGATTGGCGAATGGTGAATGACGAGAAGCAAAAACATTTGCTATTCGTCATTCATTTTCCGGCATATTATGAAAGACGAATATCAAATAAATTTGCTTTTCGTCATTCATTTTTCATTACAGTATGAAAGACGAATAGCAAATAAATTTGTTTTTCGTCATTCATTTATCACTTCATAACGAAAGATGAATAGCAAATAAATTTGGTTTTCGTCATTCAAATGTGTGAACAATATGAAAGACGATTAGCAAATAAATTTGCTATTCGAACAGCGAATAACAGTCTAAATTCTGGTTGCCGTCTATATAAGGCTTATCGACTCAAACTGTTCGGCCTGTTACTACCCGGTAAACTGCTACTTCCCGGTAACACTCGCAGGTTCCTGAGCGATTGGTCAGCTGGAGAGCATTGCGAGGCGCCCTCTGTCCATCAAGTGGGCGGAAGTCTTTTATCTTGGGCCGAGAACAATACAATTCAAGGGGGTCGTAATGTCGTATAAGTTTCCATAACCCCCCCCCCCCCCCCCCCCCCCCCCCGGATTCTGGATTCCACATATGCTTTTCCCACACAAATTTCATCGATTTAACATAGATTTTACTATCATACACATTTCCACATAGATTGATAAGATTCTGCAATATATATATATATATATATATATATATATATATATATATATATATATATATATATATATATATATATATATATTCACAAGGATAACCGTTATTCCTCTAATTCCTCTAATAGGGGCCCGGGCCCTTATTAACATGTAAGGGTTCTTATCCCCGGGCGCTTCATGGAGACCCGACTCTTATTTGAGGCCCGGCCCTTATTTTCTTTTCTGCTTTGACTAATACAAGTGATAACCTCTGATAATTTACTGAAATTGCTTAGAACAACACAATATGATATGTACATCGAAGTAACCGTGTCGTCGATCATTAATTGAGACCCGGCTCTTATTCGACTTCAGGTAGCTTTACCCCGGCTGCTTTTAGAGGCCCGGCGCCTATTTGAGTCTCGGCCCCTATTAGAGGAAATGCGGTATATTTGTAATTTGCTTGACAGAGACGTTATTCATATCAAAACTTCGCGATCACAGAATAAAGAACTTGTACGAGAAATTATCAAATTGTAAATCGGCATCATATTAACTTCTAGAATTGCAACCAAACAAAAAGTGTTTCTTTCACAAACAAGAGAACCTCGTCGACGATGGATGATGAATACGGCGATGTTGTATAGACGACTGAGACAGTTGTTTGTTGGTCGACCATTTTACTGTTTATTTTTGTTGATCCTTGAGCCCGTGTTACAATAGCAAATTATAGTACACTACAGGGTCCACCTCAACCATTAGGCCTATGTTTT
Organism: Gibbula magus; assembly: GCA_936450465.1. Classification (NCBI taxonomy): domain Eukaryota; kingdom Metazoa; phylum Mollusca; class Gastropoda; order Trochida; family Trochidae; genus Gibbula; species Gibbula magus. Next base: position 30,278,418 of record OW388298.1, on the reverse strand, counting down.
GGCTTAATACATTGAGCACGCATTCGTGTGTGGATAAATTGCGCGTTATAAATATCCATTATTATTAATACACTTATCACTAATAAAATGAAGATATCTAAGACAGCTGTGGAAAATTTAATGGATGAAAAACTGAACAATGGTAATGATAACGTTTGGAAGAATATAAGAATGTAGAGCATATTCTGAATGCGAGTGTCTGAGTGATGTCCCCGATATGGTTCTCATCAAGTAGAAATGACACTAAGGGATCATTTTGATCAATTTTGGCGAGGCTCTGTTCTCAACAGCTCTAAAGGAATGTATTACATTTGGCTCAAGGAAGTACCTTCCTTCGAAAACTATCTTCTTCAGAAATCATATTATCGCCCACTTTTGAAATTGAGAACCAGTAACCACAATTTACCAGTAGAACATGGCGTGATCTGCCCCGTGAGGATAGAACATACCCTTTGTTTGACTCTCCAGCTATTGCAGATGAAATCAGAAAGCTGATTTATATTAATGAATGTTATTTTAAATGGTCGAATATCTACAAATAGAAAAGATTAATATATGTACCAGAAAAGTGACAGAATTGAAAAGATCCGCCGAAACAACTACGTACTGTTCCCGAAATGTTGCACTAAAGATATTGTTATCACCATTCTCGTCTGTTTACTTAAAGGTTAAAGGGGCAGTAGCACGTTTTTTGCAAATTTTATTTTTTCAAATTTCCCATTTATAATGACAGTTTATGTCAATTATATTTACTTTAGAGGGTAAAACATCTTATTACACAAACCAATTATCCGCATTGGCAATAACGGTGTTGCGTAAAAGGCAGAAATTGCATGGCGGCCATTTTATTGTGAACACATTTTATTATTTCAAATGACAAAATGATAAGAATATTATCTTATTTGACAAATCAAAATTCCACGTTTCAAAACGTTCCATTTCTAACGAAAACAACCCATGACTAATCTGCCCTTGATTTATGACGTCATCGATGACCGTAACAACAGAGACTCATTAGCAACCAATCACCATCGAGTACCTGCTCAGGTAATTGGAAGATCAAAGGGATAGATCAAAGCAGCGTTCTTGACAATTGAAGATGGTATTTTGTTGCATGCCGAAATGCAAGAACAGCAGCATATCAAATGTTTTAACATGTTTTTTTAATAATTTACAAGAAAATTGGCATTTTTTAGTGTAACCTTAACCTTTAAATAAAATAAAACATCAGAGACTGTCCAAGCTATGTCCGACTTCGGACGTTGGCGTAGATAAAGTCATAGATTTTGCCCCTTTTGTGATACTGTTCAGTCTGAATCCGATTTTCTTTTTTATTGGGATTTTTACCAGGATCTTAAATGTAGCCTTATAGTTAACTTTTTTAACCTTAACAAAAGTGATTTTTGTATAAATTTCAATGCAGTTTAAAAACGCATCTGACATTAAGGCTCTTTAACTATTAGCTGATACTGTTGAGGGGAATCGGTCGTGCATACTGAGTAAGAGTTAACTCCCTTGTACATGAAAATTGACAATTTTTCAAGTTTTGTTTTTAAATTATTATTCAAGTTAGCCTGGATATATATGATTTCCATATGTTAATTTTTTTGTTGAATTATATTTCTATCAAACAGTGATTTTATCAAGCAAATTAATTGACACAAATACAATAAATTTGTAATTTTTTTAATTGAGATAAAAAGCTTCAAAACAGCATTAACATTGCATTTTCCTCTTGTATAAACGTGTAACCATAAACCTTTCATTAAAATAACGCAATAATTATGAAATATGTTCATTGTTTTATCATGATAAAAGTGTGAAATGAAAGTGAAAAATGTAAAATAATTTGCGCACGAGCACAATATCCCTATACTTACTAACAGAAATGGATTTAGCATATGTTTTTCATGTATATTTTGAAATATTAGCAATTTCTTGAGATTTTTTAAATTGGTAGGGAACCTCCTTAATAAAATTGATGCATTTACGTAGATAATTTCCACTTTGTCATTTCAAACAATACAGAGGCATTTTTCAGCTCCAGCTGCGTGGACGGGTCTGTCGATTGCTGAGACTAAGGAACCCTTGGGGTCAAAAGGAGTGGAACGGACCTTGGTCAGATAAGTACGTAAAGTTTCCCCATCGTCTATATAATAATAATACTAATAATGTAAATGTTAACGTATAATATCCAGTGCAAGCACTGTTCACTGACAGCTCATTATTGTCCTGAAGGAATTGTACTTTCGGTGCCGCTACTAAGCGCTCCGCGCGACCATATAGGTCCGTACCTCCCGTGTTCAGGTACCCATTTAAACAGCTGGGTGGACTGAGTGCAATGTGAATGAAGTGCCTTGCCAAGGGGCAGAAAACAATGTAAGACCCAGGTCATGGGAGGAGAGGCCAGCAGGCTAATTAGCCACTACACCACTCTGCTACATATACTTGTTTCAACCATTCTCTCTCTTCGGAGGTCACTTAAGTCATTTCTTCCCACGGAACACATGTTACAGCTGAAGCGATTTCGTGACTAGATATTGAGAGTCCTGATTGGTTGCGACCACTGTCGGTTGTTCTACCAGCGATGTGCCGTTGAGAAAACTAGAATTCCTTCGCCTGTGCGATGCGCACATATTTCTTTGAAGACAGAGAGCAGTCAGATGTGTAAGACATGGCTAACTGTTTGTTTGCAGATCGAGCGAAATGGCTGCAATATCCGATAAGCTGCGGGAAGATCTCAACTTCCGGTCACGTGATGACGGCGAATTTTGGTACGTATGTAAAATGGCGACAATAAGAAGATTAACTGCGAACATTGGTTCTGGTTGTTGCAATCACAGGGGTCTGAAATGACAATCTTAATAATAATTTATATGAATAGCGGGGATAAGTATCTCAAATCTTTATTTCTTCAATGATTTCGCTCAAAATTGAAATATAAGCTAACCATATCTTATATAAACAGAATATGATTGCAAAAATCTAGATTTTGAATTTTGAAAATATTGTCCAAACAGCGATTCGAACCCCGTATTCATTAATAAGAACACAAATTACACACTTTATACGAGTTAAAATCTCTGAATAAATCCGATTTTGTTTCAAAATCAATGTCGATTTTGTTTTCCCCGCTACGCGTTGTGCGTGAAACGGGGCATGAAGTATTTGCCAGCGTCCGTCCGACTCAAGTACTAATTATTTTCAATTGTGCACCACAGTGACAGTAATATTGTGTGACCTTGACCATCATTTCAAGGTCATAGCGGAACTTTGTCATTTTACCCTTGTAAGCGGAATATCTCATGAACCGTTGACTGAATTCACATTATATCCTACGCCTCTTCCTGGGAAGACAAAGGGCTGACTAGATTTTGACGACCTTGAAATTATTCTCACGGTAAACCTTGAAATTTATCGGAATGAGAACTTGACTGTTAAAGGTCCATCCATTGTGTTGTTGGGGGTCACATATTCCAAACGTTATAAATGATGTTACTGTATCGAGAAGTACCGACTGTTACCGAAAACTACCATTTTGATGATAGTCGACTTAGTATATTGACGATATGAAGGTAAAAGTAGTGATTTCTGTTCGAAAACCGGACAACCGCTTGTGGCGCGCGCCAATGGGTCAAACGGGTCAAACGTTATTTTTTAATCTTATTTAAAACAGACAAAATAACAGCTTTTGGTTGATAATGTTGAATAGGTCATATAACTACTGTACATGTAAATGGAACGTGCAGTTTCGGTTTCTGCACTGCAAAATTGTGTTACTCGATTTTAATTGGAAACTAGTAATTATGATTTATTAGGCGATTGGGGAAGAATATTCAAGCTGAGTGAATTTGTTTGTATTGTAATCAGCTCATATGGTGAGTTTGAGCGTATTAAAACCAAATATTCTTTTATGAAACACAATGGATGCACCTTTAAGCTTGTCAGCGGGGTATATCATATATTGTTGATTGGATTCTCTTTATATCTTACACATATCTTCTTCTTGGGAAGTTTCAGGGCCCAGTGGAATTTGACGATCTTGACATTATTTCTTAATTTCCATGTATTACTTTGCGGTTTCATGTCACCTTGGTAACAGTTGTTCGTTGATGAAATAACAGTAGCATTAAGCTAATGTGAATTTATATAAAACGTGAGAAACACGCGGCATAAAGAGTCATTATAACGTTACACCAGCATTCGTTTTGTATGGAAATGTTAACATATTGAGACAAATTCACATCCCGAGTAACTTTAAAACGTGTACATGCGTATATATTCTCATGTGAGTATATATATTTATGTGATAGACCATTACTTTCAGAATTATAATATGATATAAATAAAAAAACGGATACTTCTATTGCGCCATTTCCACACCCTAAGGTATGCTCAAAGCGCAGTCTGATTAAAATCGGCCTTGTTCCGAGGAATAAAATTTGCAAAATAATATATCTACCGGGATACGAACAGGTTCTGTACAGATTCCTCGCCACAAGGTCTGGGAACATCCCGTATAGGCGTGTGTTCCGAACCAGTTTAGTGCAGCCAAAGCCAAGTCAAATAGCTGACCAATCACCTCATAGTTTTTAAACGGTCGCTGTTTTGAAAGCATTCGGAACAGACAAAAGGATATGTGTTTGGAGTTATCTGTCCCAAGCTTCTCGCGCCGAAAGCTTTTGTTGGACGTCTTGTGATTGGTTTACTGAATTGCGAACTGAGTCTACGGGCTGTTACCAGACGGTTTGGCGTGGAAATCTGAGTTCGTATTCCGGTAGATGCACTGTTTTGCAAATTTTTACCGCGGAATACCGTCGGTTTTAATCAGACTGGCTCAAAGTATTCAGGTACCCAGGTGTACAGCTGGCTTGTAATGTTGATGAAGTGCCTTGCCCAAGGACACAACACAGTATTTGACCCAAGTCATAAATCTTTGGTGTCTCCACCGGGATTCGAACCCTGGTCGTCGGCGTGAGAGGTCAGCAAGCTAACCACTACACCACTGTGCTTCATCCAATTATAACAGCTCAGACTGATTCCCAGCTCATTTTGTATCAATTTTTAGGATTTCAGTGGAAGATTTTGTTGCCAACTTCGACGAGATACAGATGTGTCACTTGCAGCCTGACGGCCTTACAGATGAAGTCGCCATTGATGAGGTGAAACTTTCAACCAATCAGGCTTGGCCTCTTCATATTTTGAAATGATTATATGACCAATGAACACAGCTGTAGCAATTTTTCAACAACGTGACCGTGTGGGTTATCCGAAATAATTTTCCCCTTTTAATGCGAAAAGAAATTGTCTCTTAACATCTTAAATTGAAACGACCGTTGTGTTATTTTGAAACTGAACCGTTAGTTAACATAAGAAAATCATTCAGAGAAGGTCATTCAGAGAAATGCTATCTGTAACTAGACAAGACGGGATTTACATACGATATAGATACGATATGATACGATTAACATACCATCCAGATACGATACGATACGATTTTTAAAAAAAAACAGACATTTTTATTCACTTTTTCGAGGTCAATGGTTCACAATACATTTTTTTTACAGTTAGTTGAAGCGCACATAAAATGTTACACGTTTATAATATCATTTATAAAAAAAATTGTATGCACGTTTAAAGAAATTACATATATTTGTGATAGCATGCTCATCATTACTGTTAATGGGATTAGTAAACGTATGTTTGTTAACAGTATTAAATAACAAAATTGGGTAATAAGTTACATTCTAAAGGTGTAGTGATTCCACCTGATAGACATTGGACTTATGTCTGTGATGAGTATGCGAATAAGACATAATTTGCATATGCAGATTGACAGTTACAGTCTTGTTGTGAAATCAACTCTTCCCAAAGTTTATCATCAATGTATTTGAAACTATGAATAATAATTATTCCCTGGGCTTGGCGGGTTGAGTGGAGGGGTTTGGTGTATTTTAATGGGCTTCGTCCGTTCGTCCGTCCGTCCAGATGTCGTTACATAAGTCAGAGCTCAGCGAAACTTAGTATATGGAACAATCATCATTTGTAGATGTACCTTTTGGTATTTTCAACCTCCTCGGAATTCATTTTAAGCCATTTAACCATTTCGCAACGTGGACTCCGTTTCTGAAACAAAACTCAAAAACCGCAAGGAACATGATGATGAGCATTATCAGCATGCGTAGATGTTTCTTTTGGGGTACCGTACATCCTTTATTAGACGCCTGCCTTAAATAGACGCCTTTACCATCTAAAGTAAATATAAATGACATAAACTATCATTATAAATGAGAAATTTGAAAAAATAAAATTTGCAAAAAACGTGCTACAGCGCCTTTAAACCAAATTTAAATTCTACAATCGCTGCTTCCTACCGTAGTCGCCTGTCTCTACAAACCTTTTTTTTAAAAATAGACGCCTGCCTTGAATAGAAGCCTACTTCGAAAGGTAGTTTGAAATAAATAGAAGCCCGGCGTCTAATTAAGGATTTACGGTATTTGTTCCATGATTTTGTATTTGTCTGTTTCCATAGAATAAAAAACAAACAAAAATGTTTTCTCACTTGGCAGGGAATAATGACGTCTCTGTCATATTAATTGTATAAATAAACTAGTCGAAATGAATCAGTGTGAACAATATTTGAACAATACTATTGTCCAGCCTTGATAAGATACATCAAATCATGCCTTTTTAAAAGCTTTTCTTGTTTCACAGCATTTCCCCTAGCTTGCTAAGGCTAAGATTTAGTTGAAATCACAAACACTGCTTTGTCATTGTTTAGAGGGGCTGTAGCACATTTTTTTTGCAAAATGTATTTTGTCAAATTTCCCTTTTATAATGATAGCATGTGTCATTTAAAGTTACTTTAGATGGTAAAACATCTTATTACACAAACCAATTATCCGTAGTAGTAATGACGGTGTTGCGTATAAAGCAAATCTTGCATGGCGGCCATTTTATTGTGAACCCAATTTATTATTTCGAATTAGAAAAACAATTCACATGGCTTTACTGAGCCATGTACACTCATTTTTAACATGGTTTTCCGAAGCGAGAAGAGTGTTTAACTATTGGTGAGATTGTTTTTCAATTGTATTTCATAGACTTATTTCAGCGAAAAAACGTGCTACTGTCCCTTTAAGTTCAAGCTTATCGAACAAGCTGGCATATGTCTCCTATGTTCAAGCTCAGTCCGCAAGTTTTTGTCTATGTTCCCGAACAGCTCTACAACTGTCCCAATTAGAAACTAACCAGCATTGGATGTCGGACAGGCAGCTTTATTTTGAACACTATTCTCTGTCTATAGTTTGTTTTAATTTCACAAGGGTTGTTCTGGTCTATTTCAGCACAAGCAGCACTGGAACGTGACTCTGTATCATGATTCATGGATCCGAGGGGTCACCGCCGGTGGATGCGGCAACGTCCCATATCAGGGTCAGTATATATTAACTATGCACAGGCACCAGACCCTAAATATACATACATGTAAATCGCACGTGCTTGGGCAATTCATAGACCATGAAACCCTCAGTCTCGGTCGGTAACTAATATAAACCTACCTATATAACATATAAAGGTGGAACACTGTCCGTCATCTTGAACCTTGTCATATGACCGATGTTACCTCTGAAATCGGGTGCGAAAATGGAGTGTTCTGATTGGCTGCAATTGAATCTAGTTGTGCAATCCGCGACGCCGTTGTAAAAGTGACAGTTGCCAATAAAATAAATGTAAGATAAACGTTTTACTTTCTCGTTAAAATATGTTATTTTTGTGAAAACAATTGATCATGCTGATAAATAAAGAAGACCAAATCAGAGACAAGTACCAAACATAGTTCATTGGTGTTATTTACATCAGACATATTCGAAGGATATATGCTAATGAGCAAGACCCTAAAGAGTCAAATGCCTAGATCTTTGAAGTCACTCGGTCGACATGGCCGCTGAAAGATGAGTTTTCATTTGTTAAGAAGCAGGGATACAGTATGAGGTTCCCCTTTCTCCCGCTAGGGAATTATGCTGGAGTCCAGGCTAAGGAGAACAGAGGTTAGGATCGGAAATCTGAAGGGAATAACCTCTGTGGGAAGAGAATGTAGGATCGGAAATCTGAAGGGAATAACCTCTGTGGGAAGAGAATGTAGGATCGGAAATCTGAAGGGAGTAACCTCTGTGGGAAGAGAATGTAGGATCGGAAATCTGAAGGGAGTAACCTTTGTGGGAAGAGAATGTTGGATTGGCAATCTGAAGGGAGTAAACTCTGTGGGAAGAGAATGGAGTATCAATGGAGTTACTAAAAGTGGAGAAAATATATAGAAATAAGAGTTTACCTTCTTTTGACGCCTAACTTTTATTACCTAAGTATATTAGTTATCCGTTGTTAAAATTTAGAACTTCTAATCGCTGTTTGCCTGTCGAGACAGGACGTTGGAATAATACCTCAAGAGAAAATAGAACATGTAGATTATGCGACTCACCTTCAATAACAGATGAATTACACTATATATTTCGTTGCCCTACATTCCATGAAACCAGAAAAAAATATGTTCCAGCAAGATTACTTAACTTGGCAAATATTTCATCTTATAGACACCTCTTCACCACGCAAGACTTTATTGTTTAAAGAAACCTATAAACTAAGTTCATAAACATTATACTCTCTACAATTTCAAAAGCTAAGAAACCTGACCATTAATATGCTTAGATCATTTAAACTTGTTTCGTTTTTGTAATATATGACTGTAAAATATCCTGTTATATCCACTGCCATTTTGACATTGTATATTATATGATTGATGATGAATAACTCGTATACCACCAAAGGTGGTTTTTGAGAATAAATGAAGTTGAATTTGAAGTTGAAATCAAATGTTATTTTTTTATGTTTGTTTGATTGAACTCGCAGATCTTTACTGGAAGAACCCGCAGTTTTTCGTGACGCTGGAGGATATAGACGACCGACTGACGGACAACGATTGTACGCTGATCGTGTCTCTCCTGGAGAAGGAGACGGGGGCCGATGTCTCACAGTCCGCCATTGGTTTTGACGTGTATAAGGCAAGTGGAACCCTTACTTACACAAGGGCGATATTTTCGAAGCTCTTCATACACGGGCCATACCTTAGCATTGGCTTGAGACATTAATAACATTATTGCCTATTCAGTAATTGTGATTACCTTTTAAATTAAAAATATCTCCTCATGCCTTAGGCCTAAAACATAATAAAAAAAATTCTGGTCTTTACAGGCTGACAAAAATGATGCGATTTTTATTGACATTTTTCTTTGGAATGAAGGGATAATCAAACAAAATTTATTTTTATGAATAAAGCACACATCCTCTTAAATGTGTGTTACTAATCCAAATAGTCATTATTTACCCCTACACTCAATCTCAACAGAAACGAGTGACATTTTCTATGTTCAATGTTATCTGAGGCTAACAGTATTTTGTTATCTGCCCTTACTTTGTTAAAACCTAGAAAAAAAGGACCCAAGGCGTGGGTTTGAAACTGAAGCGGGCGGAAACCAGAAACAAATTATTTTTTGTTGGGCCTTATGGAAACTTATACGTCCCTCTTGAATTGTTTTGTTCTCAGCTCAAGATAAAAGACTTCCGCCCACTTGACGGACAGAGGGCGCCTCGCAATGCGCTCCAACTGACGAAACGCTCAGGAACCTACGAGTATTACCGAGAAGTGTGTCGGCGTTTTGAACTTCCGCCCGGAAGTTACGTCATCATCCCTAGCACTTTCAAACCTCACGAGGAAAGAGAGTTCCTACTCAGGCTCTTTACAGAGAAGAAAGCGGAAAGTGGGTATGTGGAGTTTTTAAATTATGCCGATCGTATGGCATGAGTGTCGTAAACATTGTATGTTATAGACACGAATATTTATTTCCACTTTCAAGCATAGGCTGCGATTAGAATGCAACGTCATGAACGAAGCACGTCAAATAAACATTAATATTGCTCATGGAAATATGAATGATTGCCCTCGTAGATTAAATTTTTTGTTGTTGTGGAAATTCAAGTGAGTGAGTGAGTTATTGTTTAACGCCGCTTCGGCAGTATTGCAGCCATTAGCGGCGAGATATTTAATTTATTAGCCTAATTTAAAAAAGAAAATTGCTATTGAAAAACAGAACTCGGCACGAAGGCCGTAAAAACATCAGCGTATTATCACAAGTTGAATAAAAGCTGATAATGAAAAGTTAAAATTTACAATTTGTCAATAAGGTGTATAGCCTTCAAAAAATCTAAAACACGATGCTCACCGAAATGAGTAAAAACTTGATTGATTGAAATAGAAGGATAAAAAGTTTCCCTGATATGTGCAGTGTCCCAACACTCACAGAGAATGTGTTTGATTGTGAGAGGGCACTGACAGGGTATACATACCGGGGGATCTTCCCCCTTTAAAAGATATGAGTGTGTAAGATGAGAGTGTCCAATACGACATCGTCGTAGGACACAAGCTTCCTGCCGGGTAAAAGAGGATAGAGATTTGTAACCTAAATGAGGTTGAATAGTGTGAAGTTTGTTATGATGTTGTTGGTCCCATTGGGAATTCCAACGTTGTTTAATGTAAGATTTAATAGCAGGTTTAGAATCCGTATATGGAACATTGGTAGGAGAAATATGTTTGAGGTTTAATGCTGATTTAGCAGCTGAGTCAGCTTTGTTGTTACCTCTTATACCCATATGGCTAGGAAGCCAGCAGAAGACGACGTCACATTGGAGACAAGAATTATGAAGTAATAAAATATCCCTGATAATTGGATGATCACTCTTACAGTTTTTAATTGCTTGTAGGCAAGAAAGTGAATCGGAAAAAATAATGTAATTATTAGGGGTTGAGTTTTTAATGTGATGGACGGCCTTAAGAATGGCCTTAGCTTCTGCAGTAAAGATGCTGCTGCCATCATGCAGCCTTGAAGCATATGTTGTTGAAGTAGTCACAGTTGCTGCTGCAACTGTGGGTCCATCTTTAGAACCGTCAGTGTAAATTGGTTTATAATCTGCGAAAAAATTACGAAGTTCAAAAAATGCCTGTCGAAATATTAATTGGTCTGTATTTGATTTTTTATGAGTAGATAGAGAGAGGTTTACACGGGGCCTCACCAGCTGCCATGGCGGAGTGGCAAGCAGACCGTGCTCTGCTATTGTTATTAGGTCAATATCACAATCTTCAACATGTTGTTGAAGTCTGATACCGAGTGGTGGAATTGCTTTAGGTTTTGAGTTATACAACTGCTGGTATTCAGGATTGAATACGCAGTTGTATGCAGGATTTGAAGGGTTTGATTTTAATTTGGTTATATATTGAAGTGCTAGCTTGATGCGCCGATCTTCAAGAGATGGCTCATCAGCTTCAACGTAAAGGCTTTCAACTGGTGAAGTTCTGAAGGCCCCAAGACAAAGCCTGAGACCCTGATGGTGGATTGTATCTAGCATTTTGATATATGAGGGGCGGGCAGATCCATATATTATGGATCCATAATCCAGTTTGGAGCGGATGAGTGATCGATAGAGATGAAGAAGAGTTTCTTCATCTCCACCCCATTTATTGTTTGAAACGACCTTTAAAAGGTCTAATGCCTTTAAGCATTTAGCTTTTAGATTTTTAAGATGAGGAATAAAAGAAAGTTTACTATCAAAAGTGAGACCAAGAAACTTGGCCTCAGGAACGACTTTAATTGGAGTTTTATCAAGGAATAATTCTGGATCTTTGTGCATTTTGCGCATATTGCAAAAATGCACACATGATGTTTTAGCTTTGGAAAATTTGAAGCCGTTTTCCAACGACCATTGATGGATTTTATTGAGGCAGAGTTGCAATTGGCGCTCGATTGATGGCATATTTTTGCCTCTGCAGGAAACTCCAAAATCGTCAACAAAAAGTGAACCATCTGTATGGTCATTTAAGACTTTAGCCAAGCTGTTGATTTTGATGCTAAATAATGTGACAGATAAAATGCTACCTTGTGGGACACCCATTTCTTGATCAAAGAAATCAGAAAGGGTGGAACCCACGCGCACTTTAAATTGGCGGTCATGTAAAAAATTGGATATAAAATGAGGCATACGACCTCGCAAGCCAAATTCAAATAAATCTTTTAGGATGCCATGCTTCCATGTAGTGTCGTAAGCTTTTTCTAAATCGAAAAAGATAGACACAGCATGTTGTTTGTTAATAAATGCATCACGAATAAATGATTCTAAACGGACAAGATGATCAGTGGTACTGCGTTGTTTGCGGAAACCACATTGAATATCAGTTAGTAATTTATTAGTTTCCAAGTACCAAACTAGACGATCATTGATCATCCGTTCCATAGTTTTACTGGAAATTCAAAAGAAAAATGTTGTTTGTTTCAGAGTTATGGATGAAGACCCTGGACCAGTTACAGTAAGTAAATGTGCTTCTTTCAACTAGGAGAGCTGTCTTTTGTCACTTAAAGGGAAAGTTCTATCACCGATCTATCGGCAGCATCCGCCATCTTGGTTTATTGGCATTGCGTGAAATGCAAACACGCAATATTTAACACAATTTTAATTATTTTCGATAATACAGAATATACAATGATAGAATATTCATAGAGTTACATGTAACGTATCTTAAAACTAATAAACAATTTGCTGTTAGGTCGCGGCGAAGTTTTCCCAACTCACAGATGAATGGGTTTTTTTTTTATTTTTCAACAAATGTGCGCTTGGCTCTATCAAGTTGTGAAATAATTGATAAAGTCATCAAAATATCAACTTCATAATATCTTTCAATTTGACTCTGTTATTAATATCTTGTATTAATAGTATAAACGTGTAAACGGGATTATCCTCACGAAATTCGTTTCCACAAAAATACCCCGATAGAACCCTCCTTTTAAAGGCACCTTTGCACACCCTCTCTGAAATCTAACTGAGAAATCTTGGATACGACCAATGAGTAAATGACTATATTCAACCGCAAAAGAAACGTCACCACATGTTCAACGAAATTCTGCTGCTGGAGAAGTGTTTTATGCTCTCTGCTATGTTTGATTCTACGATAAAGCACAACAACGAGTCTTCTATTTCTTATATGAGATGCCCTTTAACAGTAACTCGCTTTTATATTAAAAAACCGTGGAGAAATTATGTTGTTTGTAAAAACTATTTTTCAAAAATATTAATGTCTCCCGTCGTAGAACACATTCGCTAGCATTGAACAATCAACGTGACGTTAAATATGACGTCATTTGCTAAGCGACGGCTCTAACTGACGTCTAAAATCACGAGCATGTTTTATTGTCTCATAAAGCACGCCGTCGGTCCCATTGACCGCCTGTGTCTTATTGCCGTGGGTATATTATACGTAAATGCTTTTAAAAGGACCTGATTTGTTAAGATGTATCCGCAATTTCATACACCACAGCATGATAGTTTAGTTTCATGCCTGTTCATTCACTAGGGGTGTCGAAATCGCTTTTTCAAAAATGTTTTGGGTCAGAATAGTTGGCATTTGACTTAAAAATTCATAAACTGAAAAAATGTATTAATAACAGATGTTTTCGACATTATTAACCTTCTTGGTGACTCGTCTTTACTATAGCACGATCGATCAAACAGCATTGGTGCTAAGTAGGTTTTGCGGGTGGACAAAGGGGAAAACATGCATATTTAGTAAGATAACCTATATGTATAACTATAATATAATATAATATAAAAAAAGGAGAAAGCTAGTTGGTCAATCTCATTAAAATCAGATCGTAATTAAGTTCTACTACGTTAAACGTATACGTGTGTCATGTAGTGGAACTCAATTACGATCTGATTTTAATGAGATTGCTAGTTGGTAAGACTATTGTATTTTTAAAATCCTTTTCATCAACTTATTGGCGCGAAAATATTACTACAGCCCCTTTAAGTGAGATTAAGTATAATCATCATATACACCATGTTTATGCTAACCATCTGCAGCCCGTACTACCCCCTGAGGACAGTGTGTTGGAAGTGTTCACACGACACGCCGGAGAGGACGGACGGATGGACGCGCAGGAGCTCGGGCCTTTCATCACGGAGCTCTCTAAAACAGGTGACGTGATTAGGGTCTAACATTGCTTTCATCACGGATCTCTAAAACAGGTGCGTTGATTAGGGTCAAACATTGCTTTCATCACGGAGCTCTCTAAAACAGGTGAGGTGATTAGGGTCTAACATAGCTTTCATCAGGTGAGGTGATTAGGGTCTAATATTGCTTTCATCACGGAGCTCTTTAAATCAGGTGAGGTGATAAGGGTCTAACATTGCTTTCATCACGATGCTCTCTAAAACAGGTGAGGTGATTAGGGTCAAACATTGCTTTCATCACGATGCTCTCTAAAACAGGTGCGGTGATTAGGGTATATTATTGCTTTCATCACGGAGCTCTCTAAAACAGGTGCGGTGATTAGGTTCTAACATTGCTTTCATCACGGAGCTCTCTAAAACAGGTGCGGTGATTAGGGTCAAACACTGCTTTAATCACGGAGCTCTCTAAAACAAGTGAGGTGATTAGGGTCTAACATCGCTTTCATGAACACTTCACTAAAAAGTATTATTACAGGCATAAATTCTACGCATTTGTTGCTCGGAAAAAAACTTTGAATTCCATCTTTTAAATATGCAATCTCAGTCCCGTACGTAAAGGAAAATAATATAAGGAATATTGACGAAAATATTAAATAGTCAAGAACTTCTCCAACATCGCGAGTACATACCTCAGTAATATGTAATGGAGAATGCATGAGGATCTGTGGATTCGTTAAAAATAATCAACGAGCCCCGAAGGGGCGAGTTGATTATGTAATGGAGAATGCATGAGGAGCTGTGGATTCGTTAAAAATAATCAACTCGCCCCTTCGGGGCTCGTTGATTATTTTTAACGAATCCACTGCTCCGAATGCATTCTCCATCTTAATCCATGTATGACCTGGCGAAACATGCATATGTGATTATTTTAGATTTGACACAATGAATTTCAATTATGGAATACCAAAATCAATTATTTTTCAAATTTCGGTGCTCATTCATCGGATATGGTACACGAAGCTGCGGCCCTAATGAAATGGATTCTTCCACGCACGTTCAGCGCAAAACTTCCACGTGAAGCGAAGCGATTGACAGCTAAAATGGACATTTATTAAGCATATCTATGCGAAGTTTAACCTCACTATATGCACTTGGTTAACAATATTAATATTTTAAAACATACTGCAAAGATGTTTTTGTTATGATTTTAAACAAAATCACATATAGAATGGATTCCAAAAAACAATCGTCTGCCCTGAATAATCGCCGAATCAAATCGGTGTTTGAAATTATTATTCACGGATTTACGGTGTATATAACTGCATATATTTACACAGATGTTGTTTATTTGCAGAATACGGGAAAGCACTGGTGTTCGGTAAAGAGGCGTGCCGAAGTCTGGTTACATTGATGGACGTATCCTTTTGAAGCGTCAGTAAAATCATTGCGCAAAAAATATGTCTCTCTCCAAAGGGTCGAAAGATCTATTGATTTCGGTTCAGTTTCCGTCGGCGTTGGTGTTGGTTGAAGGGTGCGGTTTGCATAACTAACTCTCAAACGGTTTGACCTTACTTCACCAAATTTGGTATACTGTCTCTCCGATTTTCAAATTCATTTGTTTCTGTTTTCATGGTAATAATTTGGACTTTGTATTTTGAATGACAGTGTTTGATTCCGGAGCGTAACTCCAACATCTATTGTACCAATCTTCACCACATTTGGTATACTGTAATACACTGAATTGTTTGAGATTTTTTGTCAGGTGAAAAAGATGAATTTGGAGAAAGAAAACATCTGTTTTTACGAGTTAAACACATTCTAGTTGTAAATGTGTTTGTGTAAGATCCTCAGACGCACACCACATTGTCTTGTCGTAAGGTATGGATAATGGAGACTTTTTAAAGGCTATTTAATAAGTTGTTTTTGTGATTAAATTTGTACAACTTGATCTACCCAACCAAATAAGTCAGTTGTAATCATGATCAAATGTAAGACCACTGCTGTCAGCATTATTGCACATAAACAGCCAACATCCCCCCCCCCCCCCCCCCCCCCCCTCCCCCCAAGTCACAACTCGCTCCAGTCTCGAATTGCCAATTTAAAGGGGCAGTAGAAGGTTTTTTTTTCAAATTTTATTTTTTCAAATTTCCCATTTATAATGATAGTTTATGTCATTTTTATTTACTTTAGAGGGTAAAACATCTTATTACACATATCAATTATCCGTAGTAGATATAACGGTTTTGCCTATAAAGCAGAAATTGCATGGCGGCCATTTTATTGTGAACACAATTTATTTTATTATTTCGTATGACAAAAACGATTCCTATGGCTTTACAGAACCATGTACACTATTTTTTAACTTGACTTTTCGAAGAGGGAAGGGTGTTTTACTATTGGTGACATTATATTTTCAAATACATTTCATCGACTTACTTCATAAAAAAAACGTGCTACTTCCCCTTTAAGCCTTGCTGCATTTTCTCACGTTTTCTTTGAAGTTACGCGAGCACATGAAAATAAACGAAATGCAGCAAGGCTTAAATTAGACAATTATGGAGACTGGAACTTGTTAAAACATGATGTACGGGGAAAGTTGATAAACAGTCATCATAAATACGTAAAGCGTCAGATATATCATGAGCTGGCGAACCATTATCAGCTCGGAATACGGAAGCTAGTTTTGATTGATCGGTTTATCGAGTATTTGTATTGATTGCAATATATTACGCCTTCACCCAATCAGAAAAACCAGACGGGATTTCTTTCAATTGATGACATAAAAGAAATGTGGAAGAATGTTAAAACTTACGTGGTAAGTAATCATAATTCAACTTGATGTAGAAATCTTGATTGCGACTAGTCAATGACAAGTGTCTTGTTATTGAATTGAATTGGACTCTATGGAAAATATCACCTTTCAGATTTCTTGAAATACAACGAAATACTATTTTTGACAGTTTGGAACATAGCTACATAAAAAAATAGCAATTGCTGAACACTGTCACAGAAATTCAGTTCATACCTGTATAAACTTAATTACGTGACGTCACATCACATATAGCCACGTCCCCATGACGTGAGGTTCATGGTTAGTTGCGTTGTGGATTTTCATTGGCTGAACGAGTTGTAAGCGGGGCTAATAATCCAATGACGTTTTGATTTGACATCTTGTGTCTTTGAGCTTTGGATTCATACGCGTAAATAGTACAGCTCTAATTGATGCAAATTTGCATATTTGAAGCAATGAAACTTTTTCCAAATATCAGGTACCAGCATATTTATTCACAGGCATTGAATTCATGAAGTTTATGGAGATATAAACCTTTGAAAATGCTGTCCTGTTTTACGCCAATTTTGCAAAGCGTTTTTTACATAGCGTTTTTTAAAGTTAAAAACGCTGTGCGGATGTAAGCCAAGTTTGCATGGCGTTCTTTTGCATAGCGTTTTTTTTGCACAGTTTTTTAAGTTTATACCTCCATGGATTCAATTCTTAAATGAATCACCACATTCGCCTGAGTAATGCGTTGAGCCTATAGATATGGCGAAAAAGTGTACATGCAGCTGTTGATGTTCATGTAATGCAAATTTACGAATTGGCAATACTTATCATTATTACCCATATGGTTGAAAATAACCGAGTTAATATTTTCGATACAAGCACATGTGCAAATATCACTTTTGCCTATCAACCATTTTTCATCCCGATTTCCCGTATTTCGTCTTCTGTGACGCCCTAAAACGATTGTTCGTGACATCACTGTAGCTTGACTGGCCTTACTAATCCTAACTAACTAATATTACTCTGATCAAATGGAACAGAATGGGTACGTGCAGATTTCATGATCTATAACGCTCGCTCTCGCTCGGGCAATACAAAAATTCACACTCACCTCGTAAATATCATATGATGATCTCGGGTTATAATCTCTATTTATGAAACCGTGCAAATTTATGTATAACCCTCGCTCTCGCTCGCGCAATACAAACATTTACAGTCGTTTCGTAAATATATGACGCCCGGTCTTCCTCGGGTCATAATATCTAGTTATCATCATCTTTCAGAATGTATTTAGGAAGTTCGACAAGGATGGAAGTGGTGGTATTGATACGTATGAACTCGGGTCCCTCTTCACTGCTCTTGGTAAGTAGGTACATATGGAATATTAAAGGGACAGTAACACGTTTTCTCGCTCAAATAAGTCGATGAAATGTATTTGAAGAATAATGTCACTAATAGTAAAACATCCTTCTCTTTTCGGAAAGTCAAGTTGAAAATGAGTGTACATGGTTCCCTAAAGCCATGGGGATCGTTTTTGTAATTCGAAATAATAAAATGTGTTCGCATTAAAATGGCCGCCATGCAATTTTTACTTTATACGCAACAGCGTTATTACCACTACGGATAATTGGTTTGTGTACTTAGATGTTTTACCGTCTAAAGTTAATATAAATGACATAAACTATCATTATAAATGGGAAATTTGAAAACAATTGTTTTTCAAAAAACGTGCTACTGCCCCTTTAAACGAATGGTAATGTGATAAAATTTGTATGCAACTAGTGAATAGATTTTGGTATCAGACGAACAAAGGTGAGTCTGATACCAAATTCTATTCACGAGTTTAGTTTAGCCGAATTTAGTCTGTTACAGGAATGACCTTTGTTAGTTACAAGACTGACAGTTTGGGACATAATGTCAGAATATCTTTAAAGGTGTATCCATTGTGTTTCATAACATTTTATTTGGCTTTTAATACGTTCCGACTCACCATATGTGCTGTTTACAGGGCACATAAATTCACTCGGCTTGCATATTCAACCCGAATCACCAAATATATCATAATTACTAGTTTCCAATTAAAATAGAGTGCAGAAACCGAAACTACACGCCCCATTTACATGCACAGTAGTTAAATGACATATTCAACATGATCAACCCAAATTCATCAGTTTGTCTGTTATAAATAAGATTCCAAAATTACGTTTGACTCATTGACGCGCGCCACACGCGGTACATTGTCCGGTTTTCGATCAGAGATCACTACTTTTACCTTCATATCGTCAATATACTAAGTCGACTAAGATCAAAATGGCAATTTTCGGCAACAGTCAGTACTTTTTCGAGAAAATAACAAAATTTATAACGTTTAGCATATGTGACCCCATACAACACAATGGTGTACCTTTAAGTTTAGAGGGCGGGATAGCACAGTGGTTAGCGAGTTCGGCTTCGGATCAAGAGGTCCGGGGCTGGAATCCCGCCAGAGGCACGGCAACTTTGTCTGCAGTAGAGAACTGTTTGGGTGCAATGCTACACTGAATTTCAGAGTAGTACCACTCATGGTTCGCTTGTTCCAGTCGTTGCTCGCAGGTTTCACCGCAATGCATAGCCACATGGCGTTGCGGGCTTTCTCCCTGCCGTAATACTAGCAGCCGCGATAAAGTGAAATACTCTTGAAAGCGGCATTAAACCCCAACTCACCTCACCTTTAACATCTCAAGCCGTATTCATAGAAAACGGTTAGCCGTATTGGCAGAAAATGGTGCGACGTATTAAGGGACAAATGTTTAGAACTTCAGTATAGTTACATTATTAAGATGTTTATAGTCGTGATTATGATCGAAAACCGGAAAATGTTCCGCGACTATTGCGCGTCAATTGTTCAAACGTCATTTTGAAAAAATATATATAGCAGACAAAAAGTTGGTGCTGTTCAATGGAACATATAACTAGTATATGCATGTAAATGGGGCGCATGAATTCGGCTTCTCATAATGTATTAAGCCGCTGCTCGAGTTTCATTGAAGACAAGTTATTGTCAAATATTTGGCGTTAGGGGATACGTATGCAAGTCGAGTGAGATGATTTGGATTTGGATATTTGATATTTTTCTATGTATCAAATCTGAATACAATTTCATGAAAAACTAGTGTCCCTTTAACGTCCAATTGACTCGCTGTTTTCCAATATTTCGAGCTTCTTTTTTTATATTAATTATGTGCCAATGATTGTACAAATTACACGTTCTTCTTAGGACGTTGCAGTTCAAGATTACAATTAATTTTCAAATGTACCGATATACAAATGTATGGTAACCGATCTGTCTATTCGTTCCCAAAGTTAATTCACATTAATTCTGTTAACAAAAAAAGGTGAACAATAGATGATATACATGCTTAAAAAGGAGGGTTCTATCGTCATCTGCCATAATATACCAGTGGTAACACCTGTCCCTCTCTCCGACAGGTTTCCCCCTTGGGCGGGGTGTACAGACTTCAATAGTAAGACGCTACGGAGGGCGGAACAACAGAATCTCGCTTGAAGATTTTATCATCACCATTGCTAAACTCATCCTCATGTACGGTAAGTACAGTAACATTCTTGTACAGGGCATCCTCGGTTACCCAGGGTTTTATATATGCTCCGTTACTCTCCACTATATCACCCATGGGAAACCTTATCAGAAAAATCTGTACTCAAATTACCCGCCCTTGGCCGGCGTGAACCAATCAAACTGCTACGTACGCAGCTTGGACCTGCGAGCCAATGACAATTCATATCACTTCGTTTCAAAGCACGCGAGGTCATTTTGTTAGCCATCCGTCACCGGTTATCTCCCTTTACCATTTCCGTCTTATCTTATTGCGCATTTTCTTTGGTTACTTACTTCGTCACTCCGGCCAAGGGCGGGTAATTTTAGTACAGATTTCTCTGATAAAGTTTCCCATACAATTTTCGATCGTAACCTCTGTTCTATTTAGGCGAATTTCTCAGTTCTAACAAATTCGCCTAGCGGCAAAGTGATGCTACATATACAACCCTGCATTTTATCCAATGAAATCACATTTTACATCGAATACAACGCATCCTTCGATCGAGTTATTTCAAAGATCTTAGCCTTTGACTGTAAAGAGTCTTACTAATTAGCATAGGTCCTTCGAAATGTCTGATATAAATAACACAAATAGCCATTTTCGGATCTTGTCTCTGATTTGGTCTTATTTATCAGCATACTTATTGTTTATTTTCACAAGATCATAAACAATCGGGGAAAACACTTTTATCGAACCCTTGAGCTGGGATAATAATTGTGTTATTCACAAGATTAATACCTATCTGTGACTTCAATGATAGAATACGTTCATCGCCAGATATTATGATAAACCTGTGACTCCATTTCAGATATATTCAAGGGAGGCTGTATTTAAATGTGTCATTTACAAGATTAAGGGTTTTTTTCTAGACAGGATAAAAAAACACGGTAAGAGGGAAAAAGGGACCCTTGCATTTGATTTAAATGTGTTATTCACAATATTAATACATGTCCCTAGCTATGACCGACTGAACACCTAATAGTTCACCAGACATAATGATAAACATGTTGAATACGTGTCTATTTCAGGTATATTTTCTAGACAGGAGAAAAACACGGGAAGAGGGGAAGGCGTTGCTGAATTTACTAGTAATGAGGTATGAGAATTTACCGATACATGTTTAGGTCATCTTGAATGTTTTATTCTTTTATTATTTCTAACTAACTCCTACTATACAGTACTAATGTAGACATATTAAGCAGCCCCGACTACGCCGAAGGTATATCAGTTTTTGTGCGGTTTCCGTCGCTGAGTTTTGTTTTGGCTATTACTTTTTCCAAGGAGGATTTTTAAAACATAGAATATCATTGGCCAGTTCACACCACGTGATCGAAAAATATATTTCTACATTGACCTCCGATTCCAGTGATGAGGTCCGTTTTGTGACAGAAATTTCTGTCACTGACCTGAGATATTGACTCGTCACGTGATTTGTCACGTGACTGTTTGTTTTGACGTTCGCTTTCAAGATGGCGTCAGCTGATAGGTTCGATATTTGACAATTGTTATACCTCTATTAAATTTGTAAGAATGTCATGGGCCAGATCACACCACGTGATCGAAAAATATATTTGTACATTGACCTCCGATTTTCGTGATGAGGTCAGTTTTGTGACAGAAATTTTTGTCACTGACCTGAGATATTGACTCGTCACGTGATTTGTCACGTGACTGTTTGTTTTGACCTTCGCTTTCAAAGTTGCGTCAGCTGATGGGTTCGATTTGACAAATAAGAAAATACATTCTATAGTTTGAAGAAGAAAAACAAAAATATCGGTATAATAAAACACTTAATTACTCATGGTGAGGTCATTATGTGAAATACAGGGACTCTCAGACATGACTCCCTCGGCGGTCTGACCTGACCTCCTCGGGAGTAAGGTCTCGAGTTCTTATATTTCACATAATGACCTCACCATAAGTAATTAAGTGTATATTGTACCCCTGGGATATCTTCACATTCAAGGTCAAAGGTCAAGGTCAGGAGTTCTGATTATGAAATCACAAACTTGAAAAAGTATAGTGTTATCAGGCTCTTATTTGGTATCAACCACAGGAACTTGATATCGTAATTAAAACATTGGTAAAAAAAAAACCTACATCATATATTACATAGAGCACTCTATGTAACATAGGATATAGGTTCGTTTACCTACGTTTTACCTACGGTTTAATTACGATATCAAGTTCCCCTGGTATCAACTATGGAGAAAGATCAAAATTTGAAAAGGTTTTCGCCAAAATCCGTAAAAGGTCAAGGTCACAGCGAGGTCAATACTTAAAGAGCCATCAAGAAAGTTAGTGTTTCAAATTAAAAATATTTTTTGGAAAATTTACTTATAACGTCAATCGCCAGAGAAATATTTTATCTACAACATGATATGTGATAAATAATTTTCATATCACGACAATGTTATAAAATCTTGTTTCAAAGAGAAGTAACCCTTCAAGTAGCGTGCGCTAAGGGTATCTGACGTCATATAAACAGAATCCCCTTTATTGCGTAAAACGTACTACACAAACAGCAATCGCTTCCGAAGCGTGAAGGTTCGTCTCTAGCGCGAGTCGCCATAACAACCCATGTGCTGCACGTGCTGCACGTGCTGCACGTGTCTCTCTTGCAAGATACCCTTGTTACACATTACTGAATGTGACGATTGCTTTATAAACAATGATTCTAAATGTCCTGAGAACATACCAATTATTGTCTGTTTAATGTACTTTTTATTCAGCTAAGACCAGAAAATTATGAAAATATATTCTCATTGATTATAAAATTCAAGCAAAATATCTATTTGGGTAAAACATTTATTCCAATATCTGTAGAAACTAATTAAATGAAATGGTATATAAATAACCGTTAAAAAAATTATATATTTCGATTTCTTTCATTGCTCACAAACTTTCATTTGCTTTCGGTTCTACACTGTGCGAACTAGACCACACTGCTTTGCGCTTGAAAAAAATAGACTTGATTTATATTTAGACTGGAAAACATCTTTACTAAAATTAAATGTATATATTTCATGGAGATAGATTTTTGGCAATTTCCCTATATTTTCATCAACATCCTTGATGGCTCTTTAAGCCTTCAATAATTGCGAATATGCCTTATTTTGACTATGAACGCTTTGAATCATCACTTGATCGTTATACACTATGAAAAGTGATCATTGATTGTGTGGCGTTGAAGGTCAAAGGTCAAGGTCATGATGAGATACGGGTTAAGGCAATGTTTACCCTTGGATTTTGAATTCAGAAATAAGTTTTAAGAACTCATGATCATATTGGGAATTCTTTGAACATGTTCACAATCAAAATCAAAAGCGTAGTGGCCCCCTGACAAACAAACTTGAAACGAATGGAAAACTGGTCGTTCATCTCTGTTGCGCAACATATTTGCGCTAAACTTCACCTGTGAGTCACCCCAGTCATTAGATCTGAATGGTACTAGTTGTAAATGCAAGTTCTTAAATTAAGTCTTCAATTGTCTTCTTTCGTGATATATTTTATTTAATGTGCGTATTTTATTATGGCTGTGGAGAAGGCGGGACAGGGGAAGGCGATACCCTCATTTTCGGGTCTGCTATTCATTTGCGTTGTCCAGCAAACGCTAATCTAGTTTTAAAAATATTGTTTTATTATATATATAATATACATTACATGATAAAAATAGACATTGTTAAGTCACTCCACAGCAGTTAAACTCCTATTGAACAAAATCGGGAAATAAAAAGAGATTACATAACGAGTGAGTGTTAAGTAACGAAGCTATTCCAACGAGATATTTTTAATTGTGATATATTTACGAGCAAAAGCCTAACTTGAAGTAAAATATTATTGTGCTTTAGTTAATATCTAAGAACGGAACAAGACTTTTGAAGTTTCTATTTTAATCTTATTTTGTGAAGTTTAATCATAGGAGAAAATACGTTAATGGAATGGATATTTCGAATTGACAAATTGAAGCGCAAGAGAGTGCGTTAGAGTAGTAAAGGTAAAGGGAAAGTAGCACGACATTGATGTCACTATCGTAGAATAGCTCGTTGAAAAACAATCAGCTGGTTACAAAAATAGCCAAAGTAAACTCATAAAGATATTCAGGACACGTGTGTACTCAATTATTTTATTTTTATGCCAAATACGAGAAAAACAATCTTGAATATTCGATATGACTCATATAATGCTCACAGAATTAAACAATAAATACAATAAATACAATAAATACTTTCATTATCCGTGGTTTAACAGATATGAGAATTTTTACAATCAGACCTGATTATTTTACGGTAACTCTAAACAGATTTTGTGAAATTAAGATTTCGTATAGAGTCGATCTTTTAAAGGGGCAGTAGCACGTTTTTTTTGCAAATTTTATTATCCCCCGCCACGAAGTGGAAGGGGGATATAGGTTTGGGCTCCGTCCGTCCGCTATAAAGGGGACAGCTTTTCTCAGAAACTACCGTATTTAAGATAGGACAACCAAATTTGGTGTGTGGCTTGTGGACATAAATACCTCGATGGAGTTCGAAAATGAGAAGCACACAATTAATCTTTGCGGAGTTACTGCCCTTGTTCCGTATATTTGGACTCTATTCAAGGTATCACCAAAGGGGACAGCTTTTCTCAGAAACTATTTAAGATAGGATAACCAAATTTGGTGTGTGGTTTAAGGCCATCGATACCTTGATGGAGTTCGAAAAAAAGAAGCATGTGATTATTTTTTCCGGAGTTATTCCCCTTGTTCCGCTTTTTCGACTCTGTTTCAAGTATCCAAGGATATAGCTTTTCTCAGACATTGTTTAACATCAAATCAGTTGTGTGGCTTGAGGATATCGTTACCTTAATGGAAAGAAAATGAGAAGCGCACAATTATTTCTTCTTGAATTATTGCCCTTGTTCTCATTTCTTGTGTCTGGCGGGGGATGTTGATGACTATGTCTTCTTGTTTTTTCAAATTTCCCATTTATAATGATAGTGTATGTCATTTATATTTACTTTAGAGGGTAAAACATCTTATTACACAAACCAACTGTCCGTAGTGATAACAACAGTGTTGCGTATAAAGCAAAACTTGCATGGTTTAAACATATTTTATTTCATGAAGAATTGGATTGGTAAACAAGCTATGAGCTTATATGAATACCGCTCCAAGATACAACAGTATAATACATGTCATGGTGAAATTACAATATATGATATATCTATATAAATACAAACGCCATCAAGTAATATCAAGTACAACTGTAAAAAGAAAACAATCAACAAATGCCAATAATGCTAATCATTGTATATTATACATCAACTGATAAATTATTTAGCAAATCTGCCTGTTAAAGTTATAAAATCGTGAACTGATATTAGAAGTTCATTATTTTCGGTAGACGAAAATTTTAATTTCCAAATAAAACTGACTTTAAATCAAATCCTCTGTGAAAGAACAATATGTTTTGTCTTATAACACTAAAAAGAGGGCATAAAAAGAAAAAGTGTTTTGAATCTTCATAATTATGGCCACAGGAACAGGCGGATGTTTGTGATATGAATTTTTCATACTTTTGTGCATTTAAGTCGCTGCATTCAAGTCTGATACGAGCATGGATAATTTGGCAAAATCTACTACCGTAATTCAAGTCAAAATGGCTGTATGTGTCAGTATCCTGAAGGATAGCTTTTTTGAAAGTCATCAAAGATGGCGAGTTTCTATGTTCTATCGGTAACGAGTTCCATAGTTTAACAGTGTCGGGAAGGAATGATCTCGCATAATTTACGGTTTTACAGTAAATGATCTGGAGTTTTGAGTCGTCGCGAAGATTGTAGCCAACAACATCTGATATTTTTGGAGGTACTAGGTTGCTTAGATAACTTGGTGTATTATTATTGACCATTTTATAAAACAAAGTCATTTTATGAACGTATCGTCTGGGGCATAATGGTTTACAATTTGTTTCATTATATAACTTATGATGACTCGTACCTCGGACGGCACCACACACGGTTCTCAGGGCATCAAGATTGAGTTTTTCTAGTATATCTGCTTGCTGCTTTGTACAATTATCGCAAATATGACTGCAGTGGTCGAATATAGGTAACATGAACTGTTTATACATTGTTTCCAATGTTTTCCGGCTTAATCGATATTTGAGACTTCTAAGACAATTCACCATTGTGGCAACTTTTTTAGCAGTTTCGTTTATTTGATCGTTTCAACAACAATCTTGTTGTTACGTTAGACCGAGATGTTTATGGCTTTGAACCGAGTCAATAATATTACCATTCATGGTTAAATCTGGTATTTGGATTGGTTGTTTTTTGCGGGTAAATCGAATGGATTTTGTCTTGTTCGGATTAAATGATACTTGCCATTTATCTGCCCATTCTGCAATACGCTCCAAGTCCTCATTTATATCAGTTGCTGTTTCGACGGGGTCATCAATGATTGCGTATAAGGATGTATCATCCGCGAAAAGACGTATATTACTGTTTATACCCTCAACTATATCATTTATGTATACAATAAATAAGAGCGGTCCCAAAACTGAACCCTGCGGTACACCTGCAAAGACAGCTCTCTTATCAGATCGGAACTTGCATGGCGGCCATCTAATTGTGAACACATTTTATTATTTCGAATGACAAACACGATTCCCATGGCTTTATAGAATCGTGTTCACTCATTTTTTAACTTTTATTTCTGAATAGAGAAGGATGTTTTATTATTGGTGACATTATTTTTCCAATACATTTCATCGATTTATTTCGGCGAAAAAACGTTCTACTGCCCCTTGAAGTTTGCGAGCCATACAAATATATAATACATAGTTTTTCTTTATTATTAAGTTGTTCGACCCTTTAAAAAA
Source organism: Gibbula magus (assembly GCA_936450465.1). Classification (NCBI taxonomy): domain Eukaryota; kingdom Metazoa; phylum Mollusca; class Gastropoda; order Trochida; family Trochidae; genus Gibbula; species Gibbula magus. Next base: position 30,251,131 of record OW388298.1, on the reverse strand, counting down.
ACGTAATTGACATTATTCAAGACACTTCATAGGATACAATTATTCTATGTAAAAATACTTTCCTGGTTGGATTTCCTTGGAAATGGGACACGCTAAATATTGCTTTATTTTTTTTTCAGTTTCTGGAGTACACAATGTTCTGTTGAGAAAAACGACGAAAGAAGAAATGCAAGACCATCAAAATAATGGTGCTAATGTATCATTACGTCATAGTATGTACATCAATACGTCATCCATCTGAAAGTGACGTCATCGATACTGACTCTGACGTAATGTCACGTGATGTCTTAGGTTATTGATCAAGTGGACAAAACTTTTCAACAGTGTGATTCAGTAACGCGGATAGTGACAGAATGGTTGCAAACACAACCTAAAACTTGATTTCCTAAGAATTTTCGTGACACTAATATATAGTCGTCATTTGTCACATCATTCTCTTCTTACAAACGTTACACCTTTCAGATTTTCTAGCGTAACCTCTGTGACATATAGGCGACATTTCACTATGGCGGTGAAAGATTGCAACACTTGTAACATCCTTGTTTTGTCCCATCAAACATACATCTGCGAAACAATATGTGAGCATTGGAATGCTCAGTTTAACAGAAAGTCGCTGATTGCCAAACTAACTTCGAGATTCTCTATTTCCTGTCGAGAGATTGCTCCATATATAACAGAGGCAACGATAGAAAATCTAAAGGGAGTAATCGCTGTGTGGAGGGAATGATACCGCGTTTGATTTGAATAATTTAACATAAACTGAAGTACAAAAGTACACCTCAGTTGGTTTCGATTTATTCAATATTGAATCTTTTTAGATGCATTTGATTATGGCATGATACAATAACACATATCTGCAGTAGTTTGAATGAATGGCATTGGTGACTTGTTAATTTTTTGTTATAATATCTTTTTTTTAACGTAGACAGGGGCAAGAAATAAAATTTACACCAATATGACCCCTACTATATGTTTAAAATGTTGTAAATGTGTGCAGAACGAGGCACATTTACTGATTTACTGACAGAGAAGATGTTTTATATGTAGATGAACAGTTTTATCCATAAAAACTCAAAATACCCTTTCTTCAAAGAACTTAAAAAAACACGTAGAAGTTGGCTGATGACTAAATGCCTCCACTTTTCAGTTTTAGATTACGACGTCGAAAACGTAAGTTATTTGTAATTGAAAATCATACATATGATTAAACCAACTGAGGTGTGTACTTACTTTTGTACTTCAGATTAGTTTGTCACGAGTTCATATTAACCATAATATCAAAGCAGAATGTTTGTTAACTTCAACGGAATCCCATCATTGATTATTCCATCATTATGACGGACGGCTAAAAGCCGCATGCAGCTTGAAGGAAGTATGACGGTAGCCATATCAGCAATGCATTCGAACAGTGGATTCGTTCACAATACTGAACTCGTCTTCGGGGCGTGTTGATTATTTTCATTGAATCCACTGTTTCGAATGCATTCTCCATTCCCTCCTTATGTATTCTGGTACCCTTGTTGTTTTTGTACGTTTCCCGGATAGTGCGGTGGTTAACGCGGTAGGCCTCGGATTAAGGGTTCCGGGGTTCGAATCCCGCCAGGAGCATGGTACCTTTGTCTGCAATCGAGAACTGTTCTGCAGTAAGGTTTGTGTGCGATGCTACACTAAATTTCAGCTCACTACCACCAGTGGTTCTCTTGTTCCAGTCGGTGCTCGCAGGTTTCACCGCTATGCTGGCCACTATGGAGTTGCCGGCTTTCTCCCTGCTACAATACTAGCAGCCATGATACAAGTGAAGTACTCTTGAACGCGGCGTTAAACCCCAACTCAGCTTACCTTGGACGTCTCTTAGGCGACCAGCCATGTTCACTGAACGATTGAGTACGTTCATTTGGTAACATACCTCCATTGCATTTTTCTAAAATCCGTTGCAATACCTCTACATATCATCCGTTTTAATCCTTCATGGGATGCACGAGGAACAAATGAAAGCTGCACTGAAACAATCTTATTTTCTATAGTTGAGCGCCTTGTCATATATTTAACATAATAAGATGTCCGAACGGCAGCAGGCCAGTGTAAAAGGCCATAAAGAAGTCCTATGATCAAAGAAAACATTTTACTTTCTCTTGTTTTATTTTTAGCTCATCTGGCCTGAAAGGCCCGATGGGCTTATGGCATGGGATGGCGTCCGTCCATCCGTCCGTCCGTCCGTCCGTCCGTAAACTTTTCGCTTTTTCGACTTCTTCTCCAGAACCAATGACTCCAGAGAGCTGAAATTTAATGTACAGCCTCTTTGGCTGAAGGGGATACTAAATTGTAAATTTGGTGAACCTTTGACCCCAAATGTGGGTCACAGGGGTCATAACCTTAAAAACTATTTTCATCTTCTTCTCCAGAACCAATGACTCCAGAGAGCTGAAATTTTATGTACAGACTCCTTGGCTGAAAGGGATTCTAAATTGTAGATTTGGTGACCCTGTGACCCCAAGTGTGGCTCACAGGGGTCATTACCTAAAAAAAACTATTTTCATCTTCTTCTCCAGTCCCAATGAACGTAGAGAGCTGAAATTTTATGTACATACTCCTTGACTGAAGGGGATTCTAAATTGTAAATTTGGTGACAGTGAGACCCCAAATATTGGGTCACAGAGGCAATGACCTAAAATGCTATTTTCATCTTCATCTCCAGTCCCAATGGCTCTAGCGAGCTGACATTTTATGTACAGACTCCTTGGCTGTAAGGGATTCTAAATTGTAAATTTGGTGAGTCTGTGACCCCAAATATGGGTCACAGGGATCATAACCTAAAAGCCTATTTCAGTTTACAGCATCTTTCTGAGATTATATGTGCACTTCAATCAGTAAAGTAGGTAAGGGAGGTAATTTTAAAGAAAACAGCTGAGTTAAAGGCATTTCATCTTTCTGATGTGAGAGTTCTAACATGTGCTTTGAGAATATAATATGTCTGATGAAAAAGAGATATTGAGAATTAAAAACTTAGAATTGGAGGTCTAACAAAAATTATAAGTCATATTTTATCTTTGTCTCACATTTCACATATGAGTAATTATTTGTATTTTGCAAGTGAATTTGCTGATAAAGGTACACAAGTCTAAAAGTATTCTAAAGACTTAATACAGAATCTTTTATTAAATCTAATATAATGTTCTTTGTAATTTAAGAGTAAATAATGGAGTTTTTTAATATCTCATGATATTGTGTAATTATTTGGAGAATTAATTAATTAACTAATGAGAATTTCCAGTACGAGTCAATTTGGTATACCTTATTTATATCATATTTTATACTTTATAACTGATTTAGTTTTCTATTAACTTTGCAGTTAATTTTATTCAATAGGAACAAGAAATGAGATAGATGTCTACATCATGGACATGTTTAATGTGAATCTATTTGAAATGAGAACTATTGAATAATGAATACCCTTTGAAGGAATAACTTGAAGAGGAATTAAATTTTTTCATTTTACATGAGATATGTGAACTGAATATGACTAGTGATGACTGGTGATAACATAGGACTATAAAAGAAGTAGCTATATGAGATTGTGACATCACACCTATTTTCATCATCTTCTCCAGTACAGAAAAATAATTAATTGTAGGAAAAACTGCATCTAACATATAAATTTTACTGGCTGTGAGTCCAGTGTCTGCATGTTATGTAATTGCATTGTGTTGACCTCTTCCTGTCAGAAGGATGAAAACTGATAGTTACACAGAGGTTTCAGGTTACTTCAAACTACTGTGCAGCACTGTGTTATCATAGACTGTGCATGAGACTGCTTTAGTCTTCCACTGACTCTAAAAAAGAATTTATTCATAGAATATCACCATTTTATCAAATATTGAAAGGGAGCCTATAAGAAATGGTGAAAAAGAATTTACTAAAAAAAATTCACCAATTTATTAAGTATTGAAATGGAGCCTATGAGAAATGGGATTTTCAAAAACTGAGGCTCCTATTCATTATGTAATAAATGTTGGTATTGCCATAATGCAATTAAGAATTAGAACAATTAGTGCAAAGGTGTATGATATTCTTAACGGATGTTGATTTATGTGTAACCAATTTTGATAATAATTAGCAGGGGTCATGACCTAAAAAGGTTTTTTTCATTTTCTTCTACAGCCCCAGGCCATTATTGCAATAGCTGACAGTGGTGAATTGTACCCGGGGTATTCATTATTATATAATGTGTGTACGATCTTAGAAAATAGTATGATCTCTCCATCACAATATTATATGTTTGATACCAGCAATTTATTTCCAAGCTTTGCGTTGCTCTTTCAACACATATATATATAGCAGATTGGCAAAGTTATGGTAACAAAATATTTTTAAACTGCTTTAATCGTTTCACTACCTAGATTCTTATTACTACATTCCATTATCTGACCATTGCTATAAAGTCCACTCCATAACATACCCCACTTATTATCTCCTGATGAGCTACAGAGGCCATGGCTCTATTTTTTAAGTAAGTTTTTACAAAATAATTTCTTATACAACTCAAATCAGGTACAGCTATGTTTAAGAGATCAAGTAGTCGAAGTTCTACCTTCACGTTGCTATCGCGAGCATCATTTCCATTGATATGGACTTACTGTACTATAAAGAAACAGTATAGTCCAATAAACATATATTCACCCAAAACCAGTTCAGAATGGGGCGGAATAACCCAATGGATAGTGTGTTCGATTTATGACGAATGGTCTGCGGTTCGAATCCCGCTAGAGGATGGCGACAAAGATGTACTGTTGGTTCTGTGTTATTGTGCTATCATCCCAACTTTCAGTTGTTACAGTTAGAATAGCTTCATTTTAATAGCTTCATTTTAATAGCTTCATTTTAATAGCTTCATTTTAATAGCTTATGATGTCTTAATTAATTGTGAAGCGAGGAATATTAGTATTCGGCAGCGTACGTCCGTCTGTACGTACGGATGATATGGAAGAACTAGGTTGATTTCTTATCGAACTATACTCGCAGGTTAACCCATTCTCAGACGTATGGAACAGAGGTTAGGATCGGAAATCTGAAGGGTTAATCTGTGGGCATTGGATGAGGATAACCACAGTGTATGGCATGTTCACATCCGGTTTAAGACCTTGACCTTCATTTCAAGGTCCAGAGATACTTCTTGGAGTTACCCTTGTTGGCCTTGATGACAAATTGTTTGTTATCTCTTGTCTTACTGCCATGTTGTTTCGTTAGCGTTTTCAGTATTTCTTTCAGCTTCAAATGTTATGTCATTAGCTCATTCGGCCTGCAAAGTCCGATAGGCGTATGGCATAACGTCCGTCCGTCCGCCATCCGTTTACTTTTCGCTTTTCGTCATCTCCCCCACTGACTCAAGCTGAAACTGTGTGTACAGGTACCCAACCAATACCTTGGCCAATGGGGTTGTATATTTGGTAAACATATAAAAATGATGTATTTTATCGGGAGTTATTGATAATTGTCGAAATTAACCTTTTACTGCCAATATATACACTATAGTGACAATATTAAGATGTTTAGTCGTGATTATGATCGGAAACCGGACAACGTAGCGCAGCTGGCGCTCATCAATTGGTTAAACGTAATTTTGAAATTTGTAATTTATATGTAGCAAACAGACCGATATAGTTTGGTATTGTTCAATGAATCAAATAAATGGTATACTTGTAAATGGGGCATATGGATTCGACTTCTCGTTACGTATTAAGCCTTTTTGAAATGTCTTAGAAAGCAAGTTATTGTCAAAAATATGTTATAGTATATATAGTAAGGGATAAATATCCAAGTAGAGTGAAATGATTTTGGCGTAAATTAGCACATTTGATATTTTGGCATATATCAAAGCTAAGTAAAATTTCATTACAAAAAACACTGAATGCCCCCCTAAAGAACCACATGGACGACTATTGTTTTCATTTTCTTCTCTAACAAGCTTATTTGATGTATCATTTAAAACCTGATGAGAAACAGGGCAGCTGCCTCACTTTTTAGTGTAACAGGATTTTTTGTTGAATTAAACCTTTAATAAAATTGATTTGTTTTGTTACAATTCTCTGTACTTTGTCTTACCATACTTTGTATAACATTGTGTCGGAGATCTGCTTACACAGTTCTACAATAAATTAGCACATGGTTGAAAATAACCGAGTTGATATTTTCAATACGAGCGCCATTGTAATGTGATTTTAACTGTTCACAATTCGCCCATAACCACAACTATGTTGCGTTCTGTGCACGCAATTGTTGCGGCTATGGTCCGCTGAAGTTGCGTTTTGGTACGCAGTATGCGCACATGCACGCACAGGTACGCCAAATTATGCATGCTTGTCAAGATCGTGGCCTTTTTAGTCACGCTTGGTGTTCGGTACATCCCGCATTGAAGGTGTATAAAGGCAGTACCCCATCTTAAATCATTTCATCCTCTACGATATATAGATAAGAGATACTTGTGAACACCATGAACAATTCACAAGATATTGCCATTATTGAAGAGAGGGGAAGGCTCATGTATCTGACAGAGGATGCACTTCTACTTCTAAAGCTGCGTTTACGTGACACCTATTTGCCCCCAGGGGTAAAATACCCCCGGGGGCTAATTTACCCCCCAGGGGAAACGGGCAAATCAATTTGCGTTTACATGGGTTTTAAGGCATGGGGGTAAATACAGTGGTATTCATCATTATCAAACCTTTCTAAATACTGAGGAGTCACTTTGTGCTATCATCTCACCAAGAATTACCATGATAACACTTCTTTGGTAACATGGTCACCTCCACAAAGCAGCTAAGAGTGCTGGGGTAATATTGCAAATTATTTCTTAAGCACTAAAAATAGATTTTCGGAAAAAACTTATTTTCTGAAAATGGTGGTCAGATTTAAACTCATCAGGCCAGAAAAACCAACGTAATTATGGCACAACATTGCATGACATCCAGTGTCCGTCCGTAAAACATTTGCATTATCAACTTCTTCACAAAAACAAATAGCTGCAGAGTGCTACAATCTTATAAAAATAAATAATTGTGCATTTGGTTACTCTGTTGTCACAAAGAAGGGTATCAGTTTTAGACGACATGCTTCTTTGAAATCTGCTCTTCACTAACAGTAACACACACACAAATGTTTGTGATTAACAACTGATGTTTCATTTCGGCCTAGAAGTTGAGATATCTGCATATCCTATGGGGTTGTTTATTCAAAGTAATACAGTACTGTGATCAATAAACTTACTGCAGATTATAGGAATCTATTTCCCATTACAAACTCTCAAATTTCAGATATGTATTACAGTTCAATATGATATAAAAGTTTATAGTTTACTACAAATATACAAGTTTCGACAAGGCACAGAACGCATATTTCATGGCCAAGAGCTTACAAACTGCCACAGCTCAGCAGCGAAAGAATCAAGCAAACTGAGTGATTACTCGTATTAATAAATTCTTATTCTGCGACAATATTTACCATAAAAACAAGCTATATATTTGTCAGAAATTATTATTGATATATTGTAGTGAAAATGGAGGGTACCTACAAAGCGGTTTACTCGTTAAAAGTTACTCTTAAAAGTAATGTATTGAGCACAAAGCCTACCGTTCGAAAAGACTAAATTCAAACTTATTGCCACGGAAACAGAAAGAAATAGAATTGACAAGCAGCTCAATATCCCACAAGGCACATTTATAGTGAAGGTGATATGGAGATGTAGGATACACAATTTGTTAACGATTGGTCAGGTAGTTTGAGAGTAATATTCCTTAAACAAACCCTAGCATTAAAAAAGACGAAGTCCAAATTGTTTGCAAGGAAACAGAAACAAATTAAATTTGAAATAGCCATACGACACATCTATATGACATGGGGAGGCATTACGATTGCTAAGTAGTTATAGAGTTATGCTTGGGAGCGATGGGAACGCCTACACTTACGCCAAAGCTGACAGAACCTCGACCAAAAAGAATGTATCCTGATCCGTCAAAAGGGGACATAAGTAGAGCACTGTCTCCAGCCGGGCACCATGAGTAAAATAAGTCTAAGCTAGGATTGTGACTTTGAGTCTTGTTTTTCAATTTGTACTCATTAAAATTATCTTGGATAAGAAAAATAGTATCCAGCAAGGTGCTTGAAATTACAAATTATCTGTCCCTTGTGAATAAATTGTGTCAATTGTGTATTAGTGCAGGTGCAGAGTGCTGTGTTCGTATATTGGAACTTGATTTGCCCCCTTGAAAATGTGAAAAGAGCGTTCTCATGACACGTTTGCCCCCAGGGGTATATATACCCCCGGGGGTAAGAGATTTGCCCTACCTATTTAGGTGGAGTAAATTTTGCCTCAATACCCCCCCCCCCCCCCCCCCCCCCCCCCGGGGGCAAATATTTACCCCCTGTGTGTACCGTTTACATGATGAAATTTGCCTCCTGGAGCCAAATTTGCCCCCGGGGGCAAACGGTGCATGTAAACGGGCATTTAGAGAACGAATGTCGACAAATAACGATGTTGCCAATCGTATAATGATCATTCAGAGACATCCAAAGGCATTGGCAACATCGTTGTTGGTCGACCAAAGCGGCAACATCCCCAGAGCTCTTTCTCTTTCTCGACTTGTCAATCGCTGTATGATTTCGTATATGTGTGCCATATCATGCAAAGTAGGCACCTTTTATACTCTGTAGAAGCATTCAGTTCATGCAAATGCTGCTTGAATGTTGATACATTTGACTGATAATGCGTTTTGAGGATAGACAAAGAATGAAAAGTTTTCATTTTCAAGGGAAAATGTTCACATAAATAATCGTCTGTGTTCCTAAACACCATTAAGTCATTTGACAACACAGTAAACTCGTTTTCACTAAGGTAAATTACGAGAAAAGATCTTTAATGACTAGAAAAATATATTTCATAAGTCACACTTAAACTTACTCAATAACAGTATGTTTCATCGTTTATGGGTTATGATGTAAAGCATACAACCTTTTTGTCTAGTCACAAAAGTAAAAGTTTACTTACATCTAAATCACATTTATTGGTTACTACCAGCCTCGTCGAAAACCGGACAATTTTAAACTTCTTAAGCAAGCTGCATTTTGCCACAATATGAATCCATCTGGAATTTTAAACGTGTTATTGGCATAAAGCTACGTTATTCAGCTTTCTTTTGAACCATTCATTTCTCAAATATCTTTGATACTTAAAAAGTTATTTAAAAAAGAAGGGTGGAAACGTTTCTTTTGGCGTTTAGTGTACATTGTTTTGCGGAAAATAAAGTGTTGTTTTTAGTATTGTTGTTTCTTTGAGAGGCATTTTAGAAGCTGGTATGATGAATAAGAACACGTTCTATGGATAGTAAACTTCTTTATTGATATGAGTGCGACGTTTCGATGCAGATACTTGCACCGTTATCAATCAAGTGATACGTTTTCATGAGAACCAGGAGAATATATACAATTTTGGTAATTATGTTTTTACGTGTGATTGGATTGATGTACATAGTTGTAACAACATTGTTAAAGAGAGAATGGGTATCCACAAGAAATTAGGTTGATGTAAGATGGAGAAAGGATATACTGAGGAAGTCAGATGAGCAGATTGAGGATTACTGGTGATTGGATTTAATTAGGTCATGATAGGCTAGGGGTACATAATAGCCTTGATCTCTATTCAAAACAGGATTAAAGCGCTTAATGCTGATTGCTTCCAAAATCTTCCTTGATTTAAAGTCACTGCAGTTTACTTTTAATTTGCTGATGTTGTTCCACAGGATTGAAGGTCGGGATTGCCTTGATGTGATCAGACAGGGCTGATTTTGAGTCACTGTTCCTGACAGAGTTTTGATTTTGAGTCACTGTTCCTGACAGAGTTTTGGTGTTCCTTGATTCTCATCGGAAGTGGCCTTGAGGTTTCGCCGATGTAGCTGTCACAACATTCGCATGGAATGTGATAAACAACACCAGCGGGATCTTCTTGTTTTGTTGTGGCTGGTCGACCGTTGGCATGGAGATGGTTCTGGAGAGATCTTTTCGGCTTGTGAACTTACATGTTAAGCTTGTCAGCGAGATATCTCAAGAACCGTTCGTTGGATTTTCATCATTATCTTACAGCAATGCGCAGCACGTCGTCCCAGTAAATTTATGCAATTGTATTTGTTTACAAAATTGCTAATAAAAGAGGATATAAAATAAATATAGAACATCAAACTGTTCATTTGGATCGGCTGTATTGAACTCGAAGCTATCATGGAAGCGGAGGAACAACGAGTTCGAAGAATTTAATAACCCTATCTTAAAAGGTTTCTGGAAAAAGCGATCCCCTTCATCTCGGACGGACGGACGCAAGGACGAACTCACGGACGGACGGAGCCCAAACTTATATCCCCCTTCCACTAAATAATAAGAAACTCACCCAGTAACCAGTGACATACTTCTAATATAAACAACTGTATCTCTTTTAAAATCGTTTGTTTATCACACAATCACGTAGCAGATGACAAATATCCTAATCTGCAAGAGATATCCATATCACGGTCCCCATATCACAGCTCATTCAGGCCAGATTAACTCGCCAATCATGATTCCAACACTTAATACAATCAGCTACGCAAAAAGTTTATTTTGATAATGACTATCGACAGAAATATACTTCAATAACAAATTAATTAAAATTTAATCAAATCCTTATCAAATTCTGCCATAGTACTAGCAGCCGTTATATAATTGAAATACTCTTGAAAGTGACGTTAAACCCCAACTCACCTCACCTCACCTCACCTCATCAAATAATATATATATTCTTTGTGTGGTACATGCATGTACATGCACATTACATATACAAATTAGTTTACAACGAAAAGCTAGCATACACACTCTTTGGCAGAAGTTCGAAGCTGGTAACATAGATGAGTATAACAATTTACTCATCATCATTAGTTCTAATCAAGTTTCAGATTTGATATCAATTTTGAGAGTTTTCAGTTTAAGTGAAAACAAAGGAATATCAACATGAATTTGTTCAACATTAATCTTTAAATAGCAAATGACAGGTTGACCAGAATGTCATGAATTTAGCATAGTTGCAAGTTGAGTATGCGTTATATTTTTCAATATTGTAAGCTTTCTTGATGTCATTCTTGATGTAGGTTATGTTTGGTTTCAGTCCATTATGCTTTGTTTTGAATAATGTGGACTTAACAGTTGTGATGATCATATTCTATACTTTATTTCTATATTAAGGATATCGAAGGCAAATGTTCCTTTTTGAGAAGTTTACCCTATATAGACCCTACCTATTACTATAGTAATAGGTATATGTCTTTCAATAGCTATTTCTAAGCGATACACGCCCTGTGGAAAACATGTACCAGTGACGTGCCGACCACAGGGCACGCTTGACAATAATTAATATTTTAAACAGGGTGGAGGTTAATAGGAAATACACGACGTTTCGGAGTATATACTTACTCCTTCATCAGGTGGAATGTAAGGAAATACACGACGTTTCGGAGTATATACTTACTCCTTCATCAGGTGGAATGTAAGGAAATATACGACGTTTTAGAGTATATACTTACTCCTTCATCAGGTGGAATGTAAGGAAATACACGACGTTTCGGAGTATATACTTACTTCTTCATCAGGTGGAATGTAAGGAAATACACGACGTTTCGAAGTATATACTTACTCCTTCACCAGGTGGAATGTAAGGAAATACACGACGTTTCGGAGTATATACTTACTCCTTCATTAGGTGGAATGTAAGGAAATACACGACGTTTCGGAGTATATACTTTCTTCTTCATCAGGTGGAATGTAAGGAAATACACGACGTTTTAGAGTATATACTTTCTTCTTCATCAGGTGGAATGTAAGGAAATACACGACGTTTTAGAGTATATACTTACTCCTTCATCAGGTGGAATGTAAGGAAATACACGACGTTTCGGAGAATATACTTACTACTTCATCGGGTGGAATGTAAGGAAATACACGACGTTTCGGAGTATATTCTTACTTCTTCACCAGGTGGAATGTAAGGAAATACACAACGTTACGGAGTATATACTTACTCCTTCATCAGGTGGATAAAGGAAATACACGACGTTTTGGAGTATATACTTACTCCTTCATTAGGTGGAATGTAAGGAAATACACAACGTTTTGGAGTATATACTTACTTCTTCATCAGGTGGAATGTAAGAAAATACACAACGTTTCGGAGTATATACTTACTCCTTCATTAGGTGGAATGCAAGGAAATACACGACGTTTCGGAGTATATACTTACTCCTTCATCAGGTGGAATGTAAGTAAATACACGACGTTTCGGAGTATATACTTACTCCTTCATCAGGTGGAATGTAAGGAAATACACGACGTTTCGGAGTATATACTTACTCCTTCATCAGGTGGAATGTAAGGATCTGTATATATTGTATTCATTAATCAGCTGTTTTCAGTGGTTTCGGACACAAACGTTTTATCATTCAATGCATGAAGATTCAAACATATTTTTCTGTTTTATCAACACCAAGTGATAGTTCCATTAATTACAAATATCTTGCTGGGCGATTCGCTAGTGAGAAACTTCATTTCTACTTCCAAAACTTGATAGTTGAAACTGGAAACCAAACCAGGGCCGTGTTCAAGAGAGGTGTCAAAGTAATCGCTCAATAAGCGATTACTTTTAAACCTAGCCTCTCTTGAACGCGATTGCTAAAGCGAGCGAACTTTGAGGTTTTGCACCATGTTGTTCAGAAGAGAATGAGCGCTACTTGAGCGCTACTTGAGCGCTACATTGAGCAATCAATGAGCGATTATAAGCGCTCGCTGTTATGGAACGGGGCCCAGGTTCGTGATCTTGGCATTCCCTTAGCCTCACCAGCCCCGTGTTCAAGACCGCTAGTACTAGTGAGTTCTTGCACGTGCTGCCCGTGGTGTCCCATTGAACCGCTAGCGGGTTCAATTCTCTCTAGCACCTGAACACAGGGCTGGGCTCCGTTCCATAACAGCGAGCGCTTATAATCGCTAATTGATCGCTCAAGGTAGCCCTCAATGTAACTCTCATTGTAGCGCATTCTCTTCTCAACGACACGGTGCGATTCCTCGACGTTTGCTCGCTTTGCTACGTAGCGCTTCATTGAGCAAGAGAGATTTAAAAGTAATCGCTAATTGAGCGATTACTTTTAAACCTCTCTTGAACATGGCCCAGGTCTCTAGTCTCTGAGAGTTTATTCTGGATGTTCTAAGTTCATTTTCACTTGACCCCAGCAGGGTTCCCCCTAGACTTTAGGAATAGGGGGTCATTTTGACTGATGAATTTTTTGGGGGGAGTCAAAATTAAAATTTGGGAGTCATTGATTATAATATAGTTGTATAGAATATGTATTTTAATTAAAGATAAACTAATACTAAATTTTCATTCTTTCAGCTCTAAGTTGTTTCCTTCAATTAAACAGCCATATGATAGTTTTTAAAAAAAATTCAGGTAATAGTTGAAATGACAATTGAATGAGTTTGTGTATATAAAGGACATCATATTTACCCTTGGCAACTCTGAGGGACAGCGCCTTGACTTGGAAGTTGCGTCAAAACCAACCTCCAAGTCAGGGCGCTCTACCTCCGATTGGCTCTACGGTAGTGGCCCTGCCATCTTTCATGGGGGCATTGTTGTCAACCCAGTTGACAACAATTGAATATGACGTCACGGATAGCCAAGAACCAAAGGCTTAGTCAACATACCAAGCAATCGGTTGTAGAGTGTTACAATCCGTTAGGCGTAGGAATATAAGTATTGTTGCTGTTTTTGGTTAAATATATCATGTTTAATGACCTCGGCAATTGAACGAAAAGTGTTATTGTTTCAATAAAGCGATAGTAACCCAAATACAATCACACAAATATTCGTTTAACGGCCTCTTTTCCTGTGTCGCTGTACGGAGTTGTAAAGCGAATCCTAAGAGTTAGAAGTTTCGTTTTGGAACGTGACAGCAATCACTTGCTGCACGCGCTGTATTAGAGCTTTCTCATCCGAACACCTTCTGATGGCAGCGAGATATATTGTGTTTTCAAGAGGTCAAAACAGATAGGCTAGATGACATTCAAATTGACGGTTATAAGGTGTTTTGTAAACACAGATACAATACAGGGCGACGTTCAGGTGGCCTCGCTCTAGCAGTGCGAGATATGTATGCATCGTATGTATCTCTACTAGATGTCCAAGTCGAGGAAGTTATGTGGTTCCGAATATCAAAAGAGTTGTTTAGAGTTGAACAAGATTTGGTTATAGGTATAACATATATACCCCCCGAAGGATCAAGATTTCTACAGGACAACACGTTTGCAGATATAGAGAAATCTATATTGGATGCCTTTACGTACTCTGAATATGTAATAGTTCTTGGAGACTTTAACGCCAGAACGTCAGATACAATAGACTATCATATTGTTAATGAATTCTTATCAGAAGAAACAGGTCTAGACGAAAATAATGATTTAGATCCTGAGGTGATATTAGCTCAGCTAGACATGCCATGTGAAAGATTTACTAAGGACAAAGGTAAAATGAACAATCATGGTAAAAAGCTATTGGACATTTGCAAAGAAATGAACTTATTTATATGTAATGGACGCATCGATTGTGATAAGTTTATAGGTAAGGTTACATGTAAAGACAAAAGTGTCATAGATTACGTTCTTGCTTCATCCAAGACCTATCTTTATTCAGTTCATTTGATGTTGGTGACTTTTCACCCCTCTACTCTGATGTTCACTCCCCACTTTTATTTTCTTTATCCACTTTTCCAAGAGATAATATTACCTCTACACCTAATGACTCACTTTCGAACAATGTTAATACCACTTGTGATAGACAAGACAAACCGAAGCGTTTCATTGATGATAAAGCCAAAGATTTTATAGATTGCCTAAATTTGGAAAAACTCCAGGAACTAGCAAACAACATCGAGTTGCTACAGGGTCACTGTGACCTAGCCCAAGAGGTCAACTGCATAGCTAATGAGGTCACGCACGTGCTTTGCACTGCAGCTCGTGAGACCTTTGGTATCAAACAACCGTATGGAGGCCAGTCGAAATCTACACCTAATCTTAAGAAGAAAAATAAACCCTGGTTTAATAACAAATGTAAAGCACACAGGAAACAGTATATAAGGGCAAAACAAAGACATAAAAATCGTAAAACACCTACAACTAGTTTATATTTTAAATATCATGCTAAAAAGTATAAAAAGTGTATGAACACAGAAATGAAGAAATATAGAAACAATATATCATCTAAACTAAGGAAGGACCAGACTTGTTCACCAAAGGAATATTGGAGGATAGTCAATCCAAAA
The DNA here is from genome assembly GCA_936450465.1 of Gibbula magus. Classification (NCBI taxonomy): domain Eukaryota; kingdom Metazoa; phylum Mollusca; class Gastropoda; order Trochida; family Trochidae; genus Gibbula; species Gibbula magus. The sequence continues at coordinate 30,235,757 of OW388298.1, read as the reverse complement.
GAACGTAATACAAATGAAAGTAAATTTCCCTCTCTGGAAGAGTTTTTTACTTTTTTCAAGGATCTTAACGACCCTTATACTTCCACTCAACCCAATGACAGTATTCAACCTGATGATAACAGTAATATTTCCGATAGTTCTAGGCTTGATGCGGCGATTACAATCGAAGAGGTCAGACATGCTGTAAACAATCTGAAATTTAACAAATCACCAGGTATTGATAACATTGAGAACGAATATTTGATTGAAAGCTTTGAATTATTAGGCCCATTTTACGTCTCTTTTTTCAACCTTATACTTGAATCCGGTTGCTTTCCCGAATCATGGCTAACAGGTATAATCAAACCTATATATAAGAACAAAGGAGATGTAAAAGACCCTAACTCCTATAGACCAATAACCATTCTCAGCTGCTTTGGTAAGTTGTTTACTAGCGTACTAAACAAGAGACTTCAGCTGTTTTTAGAGACCAACCTAATCTTATCTTCTACTCAGGCAGGATTCAGAGAAAAATTCTCCACAGTTGATAACATATTTGTTCTTCATAATCTTTCTCATTTACTCAAGAAGTCAAAGAAGAAACTTTTTTGTGCATTTATTGACTTCACAAAAGCTTTCGACAATGTATGGAGGGTTGGACTCTGGCAAAAAATGATAAACTGCAACATTAAAGGAAAGTTCCTACAACTTGTACAAAATATGTATCAAAGTATCAAATCATGTGTTAACATTGGTACCTCTTTCTCTGATTATTTCTTTTGCAATGATGGTGTAAGGCAGGGTGAGAATCTGTCCCCGCTATTGTTTTCAATATTTATAAACGATTTGGAAGAATTTCTGCTACGCAATGACTCTAAAAGTATAGCCATAGATCTGCTTTCAGACGAGTATATAGACCAATGTATTAAATTTATGTTACTGTTGTATGCTGACGACACTGTATTAATGAGTGATAGTCATGTTCAATTACAAAAGACGTTAGATAACTTTGCAAGCTATTGTGAGCAGTGGAAGCTAGATGTAAACATCTCAAAAACTAAAATTGTCATATTTGGCGGAGGCCCTGCATCCAAATCAAAATACTCATTCAGTATTGGTAATTACCAAATTGAACAAGTTGATTCATATACTTACCTCGGTATTAATTTTCATAGAAACAGGAAAATGAATACTGCTATGAAACAATTAATACAAAGTGCAACTAAGGCTATGTTTTCATTACTGAAAAGAGCACGTAACATTTATCTCCCTCTTGATTGTTTATTAAAAGCATTTGATGTGATGATTGTACCAATATTACTATATGGCTGCGAAGTCTGGGGGTACGAAAATTTAAATGCTGTTGAAAAAATTCATATCAAGTTCCTTAAATTAGCAACCGGGCTCAGAAATTCCACACCAAGTTTCATGCTTTATGGAGATCTTGGTCGAATGCCGCTAGATATTTTGATAAGTAAAAGAATAATTAGTTATTGGCACAAGCTAGAAATTACAACCTTCCCTATAAAAATGTCTAAACTGGTTTACTTGATCTGTAAAACTGATTCAGAACGCTCGAAGTGGTTAGATTTTGTAAAAAAGATTCTCAATAATTGTGGCCTAGGCTATGTTTTCAACAACCCATTATGTGTTAGTACTAATTATCTTGTATTACAGATAGAAAGAATATTGAAAGATCACTTCTTACAAAGTTGGCAGGCGTGTTTGCGTAATAGTTCAAAGGCTTTGTATTACAAATACCTGAAGGAGTATCCATCATTTGAAAAGTATCTTTTTTACCCAAATGCAGTTTCTACCCCAATCTTAAGATTTAGATGCTGTAATCACAATTTACCAGTTGAAACCGGAAGATGGTCTAAAACACCAAGAGAAAACCGAACCTGCCAACTTTGTAGAAGCCCAGCGATTGCTGATGAGTTTCATTATATTTTTAGATGTGAAGCTTTCGCTGCGGAACGGAATCACTATATCCCTGTTAAATTTAATAAATACCCAAATCTGCTAACCTAATAATCCCTATTGTCAACAAACAAATTGTCCATATTGAAAAAACTTTCAAGATTTATTTCACTCATAGACACCAGACTAAAGAAAGTTAACCCAATGTAATTATCGTCAACCTTCATGATGTTTTTGTTTATTATATACCATGCATTATTTTCTCTTGTACCACCGATGGTGGCTGTTTGAGAAATAAAGAAATTGAATTGAATTGAGTATATTAGTGACGTCACGGAGCGGTAACTCGCTGTCTGGAGCTAGCGTCAAAACCTAGCTCCAGACAGCGAGCAACCGCTCCGTGACGTCACTAATATACTCGCTGCCATCAGAAGGTGTTCGGGTGAGAAAGCTCCAATACAGCGCGTGCAACCAGTGATTGCTGTCACGTTCCAAATGCAAACTTTTAACTCTTAGGATTCGCAAAATAACTCCGTACAGCGACACAAGAAAAGAGGCCGTCAAGCTAATATTTTTGTAGTTGTATTACGTTTTCCATCGCGTTATTGAAACAATGAAAGTTTTCGTTCAGTTGCCGAGGTCATTAAACATGATATTTTTAACCAAAAACATCAACAATACTTTTATTCATACGCCTAACGCATAAAACATACCCTCGAACCGATTGCTTGGTATGTTGACTAAGCCTTTGGTTCTCAGCTATACGTGACGTCATATTCAATTGTTGTCAACTGGGTTGACAACAATGCCCCCGTGAAAGATGGCAGGGCCACTACCGTAGAGCCAATCGGAGGGAGAGCGCCCTGACTTGGAGGTTGCGTCAAAACATGTGCTCAAAATAGTTTCCTTACGACATGCTTCCTATACAATATGTATTTACTACATATAACTTCTTTCAATACGATGATGTTCATATTTTATCATGGAGAAATATTTGGTGATTTAAAATAAACATTTTTTGGAATTATTAGAAATAGTATGAACATAAAAGAGATTTGAGTTTGTAAATTAGCATATTCCATTGTTGGATGTTGTCAAGAAACTACAATCTAGGTATCAGAAATTGAGATAATGTTCCCGATTTCATTGCAAATGGTTTGTTTTTGATGCAATTAAATATTTTCAAATTGTATCTTAGCTTTGCTTTTCATCTATTGTGGTCTATCAGATTTGCAGTATAACTTTTTAATTATGACTGAATTTAATTTATCGAGATTCAGCTATATTCAGTGGAGCCAAAATTAACATGTAATACATTCATGATTCACCGGTGCACTGTACTGAAGCGAAGCACGCTAGATCTAAAAGTATTTTTGGCAAAATAACCAGTTTAGTATGCAAATGAGAAGCCATGATGTTACTAGCGAAGCACTTCGATTCGGATTAACTTTAAAACTTAAAATGAAGTTCACGTACTTAAATTTATCACATTTTATTTTGAATTGCATAGTTTTGGGTTATGATTTAAAAGGAGGGTTCTATCGGGGTAAACGAAATTCGGGCGGATTTTTCAGTTTACACACATGTTATTAATACATGATTAAAACACAGTGAAACTGAAAGATACTAATGAAGGTAACATTTTGATGGCTTTATATTTCACAACTTGATAAACACAAGCGCACAATTGTTGAAAAATAAAACAATGAGAACTGAAGCCATTCATTGGCGCTGCGAGTCGGGAAAACTTCGCTACAGCATAATAGCAACTTGTTTTTTAGTTTTATTACATGTTATGTGTTACTATGTGAATACTCTATCGGTGTATATATGTCTTTAGTTATCAAAAAGTTGCAAAAATGGGTACAATATAGCGTGTTTTCATTTCACGTAATGCAAAATATCCAATATGGCGACAGAACCCTACATTTAACTGCGTCAGACACGACGCAGTGTTTTTTTTACTATAATCTACGTCTATAGTACGCAGGTTTTCTGCGTCAGAAGGAACCCTGCGTCAGAAAGACGATGATAACCAATGATAAAGTGACAAACTTCAGCTATAACATACAGGATAGGGGCCTGATTCGTGACGTCTTCAGGATTTGTATAAAAAGCGCGCCGACTTATAATCACATCACTCACACTGCAGGCAAACTATGACCAGGTTTTTCACGCTACCGTCTGATGTTCCCTCGCCAGGGAAGGAAGCTTTCACAATCGCATTTCTGGGCGATTCTGGGGTCGGGAAGTCCACAGTGGCCTGTCGACTCCTTCAGTGTTGGACCGATCTTTCCATCAAGCAGCGGACCGAGGGTGGACAAGTGGACACGTTTGATGTCGTTGGCAGAGACTTGAATGTCTGGCTCCTCAATGCCACGTTCAAAACCAGACGGGACCTTTCACTTCCTAAATGTGATGTATTTGTTCTTGTGTATTCCATTGTGGACGATGATTCCTTCAAAACGGTCTGTGACGTCCGCGAGTACATCCTTCAAACCACCAAGGTTCCTGTGGTATTTCTTGCCAACAAGACAGACATTGCTGGTTCCGTTGACGTCATGCAGAGATGTTCCCGGATGTTCAACGTTACAAGGAGTTGGAACCACAGGCACGTGGAAGTTTCAGCGGAGACTGACCGTTCCTTGCTTTGTGTTCTTGGGGAAATCTTATTAAGTTCGGACACTCGTTCCAAACAAGCTGCAGAAGGTGTTCGTGAGGCTACCGTTGAACCGGAAACACGTGCTGCTCCTACATTTAGAGCGCACAACAAGGGGAAACTTTGTAAAGTGAAGAAACTTTGTCCATTCTTATTCAGAAAAAGGGTGCTGTGAACAGGAGGGGCGTTGATAAACGCTTTATAATTATGTTTGAATAAAATTGATATCTGAAAGTTTCTTGCTTCTGTTGTCAATGCAGCTGGATTGCGAATGTCAACTTCCCTTGCACCAGGCTAATTTAAGCTTTGCCGCATGTCCTTAAATTTTCTGTACTGACGAATCGGAGCCTACTATGCATTTCAGGTGCAGCGCTCTGTATCTTAGCACTGAAAAGTGAAGAAATGCTACAAAGCTTAAATCTGCCAGGAGTACATCGGTCCTGGCTGCCTGAAAGTTTGTTCACCTATGTGTGTTAGTGCAAATATCATGTACATGTAATAGGGTATATCTTTGAAGCACGGCAAGTTACAACTACAATGACATCACGAAAAATTTTTTATGACGTCACAGACGACGAAACGCGGAAAGTCGCGCTGAAAGAATGGTTGCTATGAAAAATATTATATGTGCATATGTGCTCGTTTTGAAATATTACCTCGGTTATAAATAAAATGAATAATTAAAAATCATTTACCAATCTAATGATCTACATAGCCAAAGGCTCTAATTGGTTTTTAGCATAGTTTTGTATGACCACCTATCTGATTTCGATAGGTGTTGGTCTTGGTATTGTTTGTTAGTTACAAATGTCACTTTAGCTTGCTGGGTGTAATGAATAATGTCAACTCCCGAAGTTTGCACAGCCAGTCTTCTGGCAAAGATTTGTGTTAAAAATATTTACCAACTGAGATACGAAGGACAACAATCCCCAATTTCCTTCTGCCGAGGGTTTTCTCAAACAAAACCTCTGGGTCGATTTTGATCCTTAAGTAATCAATTTCAAAAACATTCGTGAAAATGTCATACCAACTTCTAGAATGCCTCTCAAACAGTTTTCATTCGTGAAAAGTTAGTCAAATTCCATAATATAATACAATATATAACACTACAGGAAGAAATAAAGTAAACAAGTTCACGGATTTACAACTTCTTCAGTTCGTATCCAAATATCGTTATCAAGCAGGCAAAATAGCTCTCTTTGCTTTTAATTTGACATCCTCGGTTACCCAGGGTTTTATATATGCTCCGTTACTCTCCACTATATCACCCATGGGAAACTCTAACGGAGAAATCTGTACTCAAATTACCCGCACTTGGCTGTTTCATTTCACCACACAAATATGTACACCTTGTTCTGAGTTGTTCGCTTCAGATGTCGTATTTAACGAGTAAACCTTTATATAGTTTACCATCCATCACACATTTATTAACATTATTATTACTGATAATATAACATCTTGAAAGAAAAATTGAGATTTCCTACTCGCGTATTACCTTACTGAATGTCCTCCTTCCATAGCTAAATTCGTCGACGTGCCCACCTTTAAGTATATCAATGGGCCATATTATGGTATGTTGGGGACAGCAGGGATGGTTCGGACGATTCTCAGATAAATCTTCCTAGACTATAGTTAATGGGCCGAGTGCAGAAAATGTGTCAAAAGTGCTTCAGTCAAAAGTGTGAATAACATTTCTCATTAAAAATAAATAAAGAACATTGTTTTAACCTAAATTGTAAAATGTTCTACTTCCAAAGTATGTTCAATAATGAGAAAAGGGCATTTAAAAATAAAAAAAGGTTGTTTACATGTAACCATAGAGACACCGTATTTCAACCAATCAGAAATTAGGACACCACATATTCAGCCCGGTACTGAACATGGCTGCCCCCAGACAGTGTGTTTGTTGCATGCTAGAGCTGGACAAAAATGAGTAGATTCTTGCATTGACAGCTATTATTTGGGGGGAACTATGTAATTGTATGATGCAGTGGTCATTCCTAGATGGTATGGAGAAGATTATTGCTCTTGAATTGGATTTTGATGGGAAATATATACAAAGATATGAAAGCCATGATACATGCCTCAATAAAGCTTAATATTTTATCTATGTATATACCTTGAATGAGAGTGCTACCTCTCATAGTAAAATAAGTGTATCAGATTTTGAAAGATGTTCACATTGTCCGAAGTTACCCCACAGGTAGGGATACTTCGGACAAGGGGTGTTTTTGCTGAAAATCAGTTTATTGCAATGAAGTAAACATTAAAATAAAATTAATATGAACCAAAATCAAGTATAACTATACACTACTGCTGTTTTCTGCTTTAAGCACAACTTACATGACATGACATTAAGATAAGTTATCAAAAACGAAATCCAGGATATTTTATCCTTACAGCACTAAATAATCCTATACAGCTCTTATAAAATCTACAACCAATAAAAAAGAAATCAAAAGTACACTTCTGGAAATTCAATAAAATCGTTTAAAATATTTAGTTTGTAGAAGCCCTAGCCCACTGTTGTAATAAGCCAATCAACTTTCATATAAAACACAACTTTGGATTTTTAATAATAATACCTTTTATTCCTAAGGCACACATAAAAAGTATTTGTACAAGTGTATCGAAATAAGAAAATCCCTTCTCAAAACTATGCTAATTTGGGCTCAATTCAATTTCACCAGAATAATATGTCTCAACACGGGCAAAGTGGTGAATTATTTTTATCATCCAAAACTGGCTCCCACAGTAGATATCGCTTGTGTGAGATCAAGCGATATCTACAAGCGATATCTACATTGTAGATATCGCTACAATCAAATCGTCATAATCCTATTACATCATCAGTTAATGACATCACAAAGCTTTGGCATCACTTAGAACACTGGTGACAATGCTATGACGTCACAATGGTGATGACGTAACAATGCTATGATGCCATAATGCTTATGACGTCACAATGATATGACCTCAGAGAGATCACTGCTGAAGAAGCTAAATGGCAGTTATGTGTTTCAGATATGTCAGTATTCGGCTAATAATTGTTGTAGAATGATTTTGAATGATAAATAAAATCTCTCCCTCGTGTCTTCTGATATGAAATATATCAACACTCGTTGATTAAAGTAAAAATATCCTCGGCAAAACGAATAATGACGTTTGACGGCCGCTTGCTTATATACACGTCAAAGTGGTCACGTGACCGACATCAACCAATCAGCAAGAGGCCGCTAGCGGGTCTCGACGTCAAGAAATTGAGAAGGAATCTACTTTAACAATGTAATTTATCTGAAAAACAACACATAAAACAATCTTCCAGGAACCATTCAACATGGATATTTCATCATTTACTATTTAAGAGCATTTCACGTCGAAAGAAGTTAACTTTACATAGTCGAATGTATTATTTAATGATGCGGGTCACTGAGGCAGCCGTGCGGGTTCCATACGGCCTCAATGCGGGCTCCATAAGGCTGTAATGCTGGTCTCCAAGGTCAGTACAACATAAACATGATAATAAAATATATTAACGTAACAATCTCGGATGCAGTTTGACAGTTTGAACTCTCATCATCCAAGAATGAAACCCTGATTTGGAAATACATGATAATAATACGAATACGAAACAGTGTACACAGCGCATAGCACATAGTTCATGATAAAATCGTAGCAAGCGATATTCCTGACACTATGAAGTATTGTAAATACAAGAACTGACATCAAATGAGCTACTGGGATTCGAAATAGTGAGTGAGTTGGGTTTTAACGCCGCTGTCAAGAGTACTGCACTTATATCGTGGCTGCTAGTATTAGGGCAGGGAGAAAACCCGCAACGCCATGTGGCTATAGTGCATTGATGTGACACCTGCGAGCAGCGGCTGGAACTAGCGAACCATGGGTGGTACTACGCCTAAATTCAGTGTATCATTGCACCCAAACCTTACTGCGTGTAGAACATTTCTCTACTGCAGACAAAGTTGCCCGCCGTGCCCCTGGCGGGATTCGAACCCCGGACCACTTGATCCGAAGCCGAACGCACTAACCGCTGCGCTATCCCGCCCCCTGGGGATTCGAAATATGACTACGAAATACTTCAGGAAATTTCCAAATAATATTACAGGCACATGCCAGTTATCTTCTTCGAGAGTGTCTGACATCGACAGCAAAGTAAAATGGCGGTGTATTACAGTCTGCTGAATACGGGATGAAATTAGCAAATAAATGGACGATAACTGATCTAAAAGTTATTCGATTACGGCCAAAGTGAAACTAAGGTATGTGAGATAATAATAATGGGATAGATGTCATGCGGTCAGTTATTTACGAATAAAAATAAACGATCTTACAATGAAAGCTGCCTCGGAAGAAAACACAAAGAAGAGAAATTACTGACAAAAGCTATGAACAACAGGTTTTTTTTTTTTTTTTTTTTTTTTTAGGATTTATTCACATGAAAATTTGCCACGGTTTCACATCAAGCCTGTACACTCCACGTGGCTGGGATCACCAGGCCGTAATTGCATTTAATATATAAAATAAATAATATACATAAAATATTATTATTATTAGGCTTGAACAACAGGGTTATGAACAAAGTGATAGCCGGCTTGCCATCACAATATTGAGGTTATTGTAAAATGTTTCTATATATTTATTAGTGACATTCAAGAGAAGGCATGATTGTGGAAAACAATATTAACCAATCATATGTCGGCGACTCGTTTATCGACTCGTTTATGAAGGTGTCAAAAAATGTACATATTTGTCATATATATGCGTCTTTGACCAAACATGAGTTTAAAGTCTATTCACTTCTAACTATATGTCAACAGAGTAACGTTTTTAGGTGTATACGATGTAATACCGAAGCAGATAGTAATTATGGTTATGCATGGTTTACTAAACTGAACTTTATTTACACTCAGGCCGCAGGCAGTGGCATATGAGGATACATTTTCACATTATATATATATACAAACAAATAAACATACATACATTTACATTTGATCTTAAACTGTCATATATACAGGTAAACAAAATGTTCAGGAATGATGTATTATAAATTATGATATACACTAATTAGGAATGAGAAAAAGATACATGATTAACTTGAAAAATTATAATTGAGGTTACAATAAGCGACATTTTTTAAAAACACTTATAATGACGTCACAGAACAAGGCTAGCCTTCTTAGTGTACCTATCTTTTTACTGTTAAATAATGTCTTCATTTTAAGAAAATTTGGTCTGTTATAAAAATAGGGCTTTAGATATTTAATTCTTGTATTTGTCAAATGGGAACAGATAAATAAATAATGAAACTCATCACCAATGTCATTACAATTACAAAGTTTGCAAGTTCTATCATGCTTTTGGATATTATTCCAGCGGCCTGTTTCAATGGGTAAGTTATGGTTAGCTGTTATTAAATATAGTAATGCTCTTGAAAGTTTATCATCTAAAATATCCAAATATCTACTAAACCTTAAATCCACATGAGATAAAGAGCTATATATAATACCTTTTGATGATTGATCGACTGTTCGCTACGTTTGTCTAAACCTTTAGCCGTATTGGAACGTGTAATTATTGTTAATTTTTTCATTCGGTTCAAGTTTTGGTGCACGTTTGGAGCAAGTTTGTGGTCCCAGTCTGACAGGATATGCACAACATACCAATTATAAAATGATTTCCCTGCCAAATAAGTTCTTACAAGTAAGTGCTACTTCATATTACTATGAATAAAATAGCCAAGTAACAAATTAAAGGGGCAGTAGCAGGTTTTTTGCAAAATTTATTTTTTAAATTTTCCCATTTATTATGATAGTTTATGTAATTTAAATTAACTTTGGAGGGTAAAACACCTAATTACACAGACCAATTATCCATAGGGGTAATACCGATGTTGCGTGTAAAGCAAAAATGTCATGGCGGCCATTTTATTGTGAACACATTTTATTATTATTCGAATTACAAAAACGATTCCCATGGCTTTACCGAACCATGTACACTCGTTTTCAACTTAATTTCCCGAAGAAAGGAGAGTGGTATACTTTTGGTTACATTATTTTTCAAACAAATTTCATCAACTTATTTGAGCGAAAAAACGTACTGCCCCTTTAAGAATTAAAATATCAGCATTTCATGTTTTTTTTTTTGTAGGAACGATAAGTAAAATATTTTGATATAGATCATCATATTCCAAAACCAATCGTTATAATTAAACAAAGAAGACATAGTAGCGTATCTATATGTATTATTGTCATGAACTTACAAGATTCTTTTCACGAATAGACATGTCAGCGGTTTTGAATAGTCGAAAATAAAAGTAAGCACCTGGCCCAGTTGTGTTCTATGTTTCACCCATGAAGCCCGTTAATTAGGCTTGTTACGTTTCGATACGGTCCCTTAAGTTTTGTTAAGTTTTGTTTCACCCATGAAGCCCGTTAATTAGGCATGTTACGTTTCGATAGGGTCCGTTAAGTTTTGTTAAGTTTTGTTAAGTTCCTCTCGTTCTAATAGCACTGTCCGTTTTGAAACGTGGCCAATGTGTTTTGCAAAAAACATTTTTTTCACTGGGCCTTACGGCAGCGCCGTTTTTCCAGTTCTTTCACGTTTCTGCTGGCGGTTCCCTTACGGAGTGTTACGTTCTATCAAGGTAATGCCGTTTTGGTCCAAACGTGGCGATCGTGGAGAACATGAGCATAGTGTTAAACCTAGCATAACTGGTTCTTAAAATGGCATCCCCCTTTTCAACAATGTTTTTAAATTAGTGACAAAAAGGTTATAGTCATACAATTTTACAATTATTCTGAGATCTTTATGAGTCCGATTCGTTAATTAAACACATCTCTGTGATTTAGAGGTGTCATTGAAGTAATCCAGATCACACAGATTTTGTTATTTTTTTCTTTTTCCAAACAATCTGATTTTGAAGATTCATAATGCTTTAACGACTTTTTTGTTGAAAGTAAGTTACTAAAGATTCATCAGTTCACTTGAAAGAATGGAATTACAACAACCAATACTGACTTTCAATTTTCAGTGTAACAATACTTGTTTCTGGATACCAATATAGCAAAATTTTATGAATGCAAATATCATTAACTTGTAAAAAACATTATCTGAATGAAATTTGCTTTCTTACAATGGTAGATAATCTACACCTACATCAACACCTACATATACATGTACATCTACACCTACATATACATCAACACCTATGTGGTCTTGTTTTTCATGTTATGCAATAATGAATACAATGATGATACTTTGAGACAGACATTTGACAATTTTTGAACAAATCGTTGTTTGTTTCAGGTAAGTGAATAACACATTTTACGGCCGCTTCACTGAACAAGTTGTGAACAGTAACATAAATTTATTTGTGTTTATATTTGTGAAATTATTCTTAAAAAGTAACTAAAACATGAACTAATGTATATTTGTTCTTCATGTTAAGTAAAAAGAAATATAATGAGAGTATGTTCAAACAAATAACTGTAACTTTTTCACACTTTAGTACATTCAACAATCTATCTTACAGGTCAGGTTTTACCGGCAAATTAAAAACAAGAAAAAAGTGAGCATGGCTCACATACCCCCGCAATTCGCTATCCGTCCATTGAGCATTATAGATGTCAAAGGTACTATGTTTAAAAAACAGATATATATTATCGAAAATATTTTTGGGAACTGACTTTGTTATTACAAAATTTCATTCACCCAGAAATAATATTTTTCAGGTAACCCAATTGTTCCCATTAGGGCATCACAGTGGTAATTTGTACCAAATTCAATTTCTGTAAAAAATAATATTTCAGAACTGGACTTTGAACTCGATGAAGAGTATCATCTAGACTACCTACATATTAAATTTCATTCACCTAGATGTAATAGTTGCTGAGAACAGCTCTTTTGAGGCCAATTTCGGGTTCAAGGGCCATAACTCCGTAAAAAATATGGTTTTCGATCCCGATAAAGAGTATGGTCATGAGTACTCACAACCAAAATTTCATTCACCTAGGTTCAATAGTTTCCGAGAAAACTTGTCTGGATTGAACACAATAAAACTTAGTCCAAAAAGTGGCGTTTCCATAGAAACGACATAAATTTTAAATCTCCGAGAGCTGAAAATTGTCTGTGCGCGATGGGAAGAACATGCCGGCGGTTCAACACAATGAAGCGCTTCGTAGCGCTCATTGATCGCTCAATGTAGCGCTCAATGAGCGCTTCTTCTCTCTTGAACGACACAGTGCAAATTCCTCGAAGTTTGCTCGCCTTGCTACCTAGCGCTACATTGAGCAATCGCGTTCAAGAGAGGTTTAAAAGAAATCGCTAATTGAGTGATTACTTTGAAACCTATCTTGAACACGGCCATGGTTAACAACTGTACAAAGTTTGGTTGATGTACCTTTGACGGATTTTGAGAAAATTGACCAGACGGAAGGACGGAATGACGGAATGACCGCTATATACCCCTGCCTACTTCGTAGCGGGGGTATACAAATATATATAAACAATGTTAAAAAATATCAAGATGTGGACTTGTTTTTCAGGTTATGGTTTGATAAATACAATGTTGATACTTTGAAACAAATATTTGACAATTTTTAAACAAATCGTGTGTTTGTTACACGGAGAATGTCACTGAACCAGATGTGATTACTGACAGACATTTCTTAGAGTTCAGATTTGAGAATTTATTTTTTTTAAACCGATTGAAAAGTGTTCAAATGTGTATTTTTTTTTTATATTAGGCTAAAACAAAAACACTGAGAACATTTCCAAACTTACACCACTCACTTTTTTACACATCTGTTAATTTACAGTTCTATCTTATAGATCACGTTTTACCAGCCTAGTTTAAAAACAAGTACAACATGTTATTCTGTCCCACTTTAACACTTATTTGATTTTACATATTTACAACATATGAAAACAACATCAAAGTTTGTTTAATCAAACAAGGCCTGCTGAATAAGATCTATTTTCTGGTCAGTGATGGAAATCTCGCGTCCACTGACCAGTCTCATTCTTGTAGGACACGAGTCAGTGTTTAGATTAATGGAAAACATGGGGAAAACCAATTCTGTGTAGTCTATATTCTGTTTATACAAAATCTGCTCCCTCGCCACGTCAATGAGGGCCACTCTCCCCCGTCTCACATCTAACAATAAACCAAACTTGAATGTAACATGGTCACCAGATGTGGGTAGGTAGAGAGTGACACACTCACCAACCTGATCTCTACTGTCCTCCTGATCTCTCCTCCTCCACACCTGGATACAGAGTCTGTCTGGGTGATCGGGACAGTCCTCCACAGACACACAGAGAGAGTTGTTGTGATCAGACACACATCGCCCCTTGTCCAGATTCCCCCGTCCCTGCACTATCCCCATCTGTAGCAGGAGACACACGCATTTCACATTCCAAGTAAGTGTGTTGTCTGTCTCCCAGTAAGATGGGAGGGAGAACAGGGAGGGGGAGGGAGGGACGGGGACCGGACTACTACTAGTCCCACAGAAGTGAGAGAACTGTACCAGTCTGTCTTTGTCCCCACTCTTCCCCAGGTTGTTTAGCTCAAGTCCGTCTACAACTTGTAGCCATCTGTGAACTCTGTGTGTGTCGAGAGTCATGGCGGGACCTGTAAATAAACAACTTTTTTGTTATCTAAACATTTACAAATGACATCTTGAAATGTTTATTTAAGTGTTCTAAATAATTTGATGGCATAATAATTGATAACTGTGACAACAAGAGAATTAGTGAGCAAAGCTCACTTATGATACCCCCGCTTTTACATTAACATTGGTCAAAGAGAAATGTTTGAAAATAGCAAAAGGGTATCAATGTTTAAACTTTTGTATGAAAAGACCATAACATATATTATTAAAGCAGAGTAAGTATTACACCTCTAAGCATGTTTTAGAAGTAAAAGTCAAAGTGGTTTCGTAACATTTGAACAACTAGAAGAGCGTTTGCGGGACACCGCAAAAGCAGAGCAGCTCCGAAACTTTGGGTCTCGCCTTTCCCTGTTCCGCCTTCTCCTCAGCATAAATAAAATGGGATTTTTTTTGGACCAAAATTTGTTCATTATTCAAGTTATTCTAACAAGTTGAATCATCACTGGGGTCACTTTTCACAAGTTTGTTCTTAAAACCTATTTCTGATTTCAAAATTGGATCAAAGGATTAACATGGCCTGAACCAATATCTCATGACCTTGACCTTGACCTTAGACCTTCAAGGTCACACCATCACTGATTACTTTTCATTGTGTATAACAATCATGCAATGACTCAAAGTGTTCATTGTTAACATAAGGCATATTCACAATAGCATGCTTAAGTTGTGACCTTGCTGTGACCTTGACCTTTGACAGATTTTAGCGAAAACTTTTTCAAATCTTGGTCTATCTCCATAGTTGATATATACCAAATAAGAGCCTGACAGCACAAAAACGTTTGAAGTTATCATGTTTACAAGGATTATTGTAGTAATTAAAGCACTCATGACCTTGACCTTTGACCTTGAATGTGAACATGTCAAAATCATTTACCAGATTTATAAGAAAGAAGCTATGTATATGAGGTGTTAATACCTTCTTGGAAACAAGTAGTATTTGAGTTATGAGCGGAAACCAAAAGTGTGACCATAGATGCGCACACAAAGACGCTTAAAAGTGGAAAATCTGAAAAAATAATCATGGAATCTGAGGGAAACATAGAAAAGGCACATCTAGGGACCATAAAGTGTACATGTATAAAGTTTCATAACAATTGAACAAGTAGTATTTGAGTTATGAGCGGAACCAAAAGTGTGACCATAGACGCGCACACAAAGACGCTTAAAAGTGGAAAATCTGAAAAAATAATCATGGAATCTGAATAAAACATAGAAAAGGCACATCTAGGGACCATAAAGTGTCCATGTATAAAGTTTCATAACAATTGAACAAGTAGTATTTGAGTTATGAGCGGAACCAAAAGTGTGACCATAGATGCGCACACAAAGACGCTTAAAAGTGGAAAATCTGAAAAAATAATCATGGAATCTGAGGGAAACATAGAAAAGGCACATCTAGGGACCATAAAGTGTACATGTATAAAGTTTCATAACAATTGAACAAGTAGTATTTGAGTTATGAGCGGAACCAAAAGTGTGACCATAGACGCGCACACAAAGACGCTTAAAAGTGGAAAATCTGAAAAAATAATCATGGAATCTGAGTGAAACATAGAAAAGGCACATCTAGGGACCATAAAGTGTCCATGTATAAAGTTTCATAACAATTGAACAAGTAGTATTTGAGTTATGAGCGGAACCAAAAGTGTGACCATAGATGCGCACACAAAGACGCTTAAAAGTGGAAAATCTGAAAAAATAATCATGGAATCTGAGGGAAACATAGAAAAGGCACATCTAGGGACCATAAAGTGTACATGTATAAAGTTTCATAACAATTGAACAAGTAGTATTTGAGTTATGAGCGGAACCAAAAGTGTGACCATAGACGCGCACACAAAGACGCTTAAAAGTGGAAAATCTGAAAAAATAATCATGGAATCTGAGGGAAACATAGAAAAGGCACATCTAGGGACCATAAAGTGTACATGTATAAAGTTTCATAACAATTGAACAAGTAGTATTTGAGTTATGAGCGGAACCAAAAGTGTTCCGGACGGACGGACGGACGGACGGAAGGACGGACGGACGCAAGGACGCGCTGAGCGCTATATACCCCCGACTACTTCGTAGCGGGGGTATAAAAAGTAAACTTTGTTTGACCCTCTAATTGATAATACAGTTGATTTTACGGACGGTCGGTTTTCCAATGAATCGGTTTTCATTGAACATAAAACAAATTGTTGTAACTTAGATATATACAAATGTCATCTTAAAATTTCTATTGTACTAATTCAAACACTTTAATGATAAAATATTAGATAATTGAGAACTTTGTTTGCTGCTCAAACTGACAAATGATCCAGTTACTTCTAAGAGCTGAGAGTCGCAGTCAGTTAATAAAAACAATTGCAATCAAAATTTGTTGTCAAAACGTATTAAAATAGCATCTGTTTATAATTTTATAAAATAATATAATATAATCAATATTGTGATGATAAAAGTATTTATGATTCAGAAAAAAATAGAATTTTGTTTGCCACTCAAACTGACAAATAAGCTACAAATACCACAACATTATGAGTGAGGATTATAAAAAGCCAATCTTATGTTATCCAAATGTATGCAAATAACATCTTGAAATCTTTATTACTATATAGTAAATAATATAATGAGAGAAATATTAATCATTGCCACAAAAAAATATAAACTATGTTTCCTACTCTTACAAACAATACAATTGATTTGTCGACATTCATTTTGATCAGAGCTGAGCGGCATTGCTCATGTGCTCATATCATTATTATATATTAATTCGGTTATTTTCAACCATATGGGTAATAATTGTGGGTAGGATCCTATGTATCAGACGATACTGTAACCATAAATGGTTACTAGATGTGTGGCATTTGTGAGAGGATTTGTGTATTATTTTCCAGTTATATTCTGTGAGACTGCAGTCTAAATCCTCTTCCCATTTTGTTTGTTTAGTGTCATTCTTGTTTTTCAAATTGTAGTATATGTCTCTGCATCACGTTTTATTTCCTGTTAAATTGTCAAGAAAATAAGGTATTATGGGATTCGACTGTTTGCTTTTTATTACTTTGTTTTATGTAGTATTTGACTGCTGCAATAATACCTGTGTATTCAAGAAAATTTGTCTTCACATCGAACTCTTTTGTGACACAAGATGAGTCTTGGCGTTTAAAGCCATCTCGATTTTCAGACTGGTAGAAGATGTACCGCTTCCTCCACATCTCTCAAATACTTACCTGTCTTCGGAAAACTGGGTCATTGGATGTCGAGTGAGTGAGTGAGTGAGTTGGGGTTTAACGCCGCTTTCAAGAGTATTTCACTTTTATCGCGGCTGCTAGTATTATGGCAGGGAGGTGAGGTGAGGTGAGTTGGGGTTTAACGCCGCTTTCAAGAGTATTTCACTTATATCGCGGCTGCTAGTATTATGGCAGGGAGAAAGCTCGCAACGCCATGTGGCTATGCACTGCGGTGTAACCTGCGAGCATCGGCTGGAACTAGCGAACCATGGTGGTACTCATTGGATGTCGAGGAGATTGAAGATGCTGAAACAAAATCTGTTGATTCAGACACAAAAAGCAGCATTTCCTACAGAGTATTCTGCTCTGCAGAGTGGCAAGTCAGTCTTGAACTGGAGTAAAATTGCAGCTCTTCGTCCGGTTTTGGATGCAAGAATGGCTCCCAACACTCAATGTTCGGAAGAAGTGGTGTACTCCAAACCAAGATGTTCGTGTTGACGATGTTGTGGTCAAGTATCACCTGACACACCTCGCGGTTGCAGGACCATCAAAACACATCCTGGTCCAGATGGTCATGTACGAGTGGTCACACTTCAGACGGGAAAGACAACGTTGACCAGACCACTGACAAAGATATGTCCACTTGAATGGACTAGCACTGATTAGTGCCAGTAAAGCTGCCTTCAAGTACTGTTTTTAACATGTAAATACACTGTACATTCTGTACATATTTTTCGGGAATTGTAGGGTTGTTTTTCAGCTTTATTCAATTGCAAATCGTTAGTTTTATTTGATAGGGTAGGCATGAGGGGCATGTTCTGAAGGTATTGATTAGTTTCTTCATATTTAGTTCTAAAACATAGAAACATTCGCCAAAACACAACAGTGGTTTGAGTTCATCTCTTTTCATTCTGCACGTGCATCAGGTTTCAGAGATGCACGTGCTTTAGCATTTTTCTCGTGTCTGGTCACCCAGACATTGTCTAGACATAGAAAATGTACTTGTAGCTTGATCGTGCTTGCTTCAAGTGCTAAAGAAAAGCCCTTGTTAGTTTGGGGTTTTGTTCATAGAGAACAATTAGTTTGATAGTGTCCTTATCGGAAGGACACGCGTATATTTAGTGTCTCCATCGCAAGAGACAAATATACATCATATAGTTTACATACATCAATTCACATTTAGCTCATTTTGTTAGGGGGCGGGATAGCGCAGTGGTTAGCGCGTTCGGCTTCGGATCAAGAGGTCCGGGGTTAGAATCCCGCCAGGGGCACGGCTACTTTGTCTACAGTAGAGAACTGTTCTACACGCAGTCAGGTTTGGGTGCAATGCTACACTGAATTTCAGTGCAGTACCACCCATGGTTCGCTAGTTCCAGCCGATGCTCGCAGGTTTCACCGCAGTGCATAGCCACATGGCGTTGCGGGCTTTCTCCCTGCCATAATACTAGCAGCCGCGATATAAGTGAAATAATCTTGAAAGCGGCGTTAAACCACAACTCACCTCACCTCACATAGTGTGAAATAGTGAATAGTGAAATTGACGGTGTCAAATAGAGCTATTTCAATATATTCACTATCAAATAGCCTTTGATGAAATATGAATATATTGTAAAATTTGTTTCAAACTTAAACTGACACAACAGTTATTATACCCCTGCTACGAAGTATATATTCAAATTACATTATTTTCACTCTAACAATATTGGTTTTAAGGTAAATATTGATATTTTAATAACAGTTCAAAATACCCTTGTTTCAGACAGCTATGCCAATGGTTCAGACTTATATTATTCATTGATAAAGATAAAGAAGATAGCTAGAAAATATATAACTTATATGACATTTTAAAAAAAAGTTAATAGAGATGCAAGAGGCATTTAAGCGAGACGCCGTCGAAAGGCCTTATCATTTTAGACCCGGGCTGATTTGCTCTCATTCCAGCCGCTCATTTTATAAACATTGGTCCAATGGAAAAGCCGACGGCGTCTCGCTTTAAGCTCGTTATTTCATTAGGACTAATACAGAGGTATCTGGTTAATTCAAACTTCTGTGTTCTGTTACAGGCTGTTAGCGCGTTTGGCTTCGGATCAAGAGGTCCGGGGTTCGAATCCCGCCAGGGGCACGGCAGCTTTGTCTGCAGTAGAGAACTGTTCTACACGCAGTCAGGTTTGGGTGCAATGCTACATTGAATTTCAATGGCTGCAATACTGCCGAAGCGGCGTTAAACAATAATTCACTCACTCACATTGAATTTCAGTGCAGTATCACCCATGGTTCGCTAGTTCCAGCTGTTGGTCGCAGGCTTCACCGCAATGCATAGCCACATGGCATTGCGGGCTTTCTCCCTGCCATAATACTAGCAGCCGCGATATAAGTGAAATACTCTTGAAAGCGGCGTTAAACACCAGCTCACCTCGCCTCACTCACTCACTCAGTCTGTCTAGACTGTATGGCGTATAAATGGAATATATGACTTCGACTGTATGACGATTACTTTAACTGTATGATCATTACATGGACTGCATGACCGTTAAATGGACTGTATGAGCATTATTAATATATTACCAATACGAGGACTTTATGACGGTTACGTGGCATGAACTATATGACTGTTTGCAAGGTACCGTAACATGTCCGTTTGTGCATATGATATGACTGTTTATAGTTACATGCACTGATATTGCTCTTGCTAACCGAATGAATAATTTACCATGGCCCCCCCCTGGATACATTAAATAGCCATCAATGATGTTGATGAACATATCGAACATTTTCCAAAAATCTATATCCGTGAAATAAATACACTTAATTTTTCCCAAATGTTTTCAACTTAAAATAAGCCGAGAAATTGCATTAACTAGTAAAGGTGTTTTCCAGTCTAATAATAGATCCAGTCTATTATTTTCAAGCGCAAAGCATTATGGTCTAGGTCACACACAGTAAACAAAGACACGAAGGAATAACAAAAAATAGGAGCAATGAAAGAAATCGAAATATAATTTTTTTTTGGCGATTATTTATTTACCATTTCATTTAATTATGTATTTGTTTTAGATATTGGAATAATTGTTTTACCCAACTAGGTTATTTTCTTGAATTTTATAATTAATGAGAGTAACAGAATTTCATTATTTGCTGGTAATAAAAAGTACATTAAACAGGAAATAATGTGTATATTCTCAGGACATTTAGAAACATTGTTTGTAAACCAATCGTCACTTTCAGTAATGTGTGACAAGGGTAACTTGCAAGAGAGACACGTGCAGCCCGTGCAGCACATGGGTTGTTATGGCGACTTGCTCTAGAGACGAGCCTTCACGCTTCGGAAGCGCTTGCTGTTTGTGTAGTACATATTACGAAAAAAAGGGGATTCTGTTTATATGACGTCAGATACCCTTAGCGCGCGCTAGTCGAAGTGGTACTTCTCTTTGAAACCAAATTGCAATACATTGTCGGGATATGAAAATCATTTAACATATGCAATGTTGTAGATAAAAGATTTCTCTGGCGAATGACGTTATAAGTTTATTTTCCCAAAATTATTTTTAATTTGAAACACTAACATCCTTGATGGCTCTTTAATACCCGTCAGGGATGGAAACCACGGCCCCTTCTTCTGTACACATTGTAATCAGTCCGGGAAGGAAACCATGCTCTTCTTCTGTAGACATGCATTGTTACCAGTCAGTTTTGGAAACCATGGTCCTCTCCTGGAGACATTGTTACCAGTCAGGTGAGGAAACAATGGCCCCTTCTTCTGTAGGCATTGTTACCAGTCAGGGATGGAAACCATGGCCCCTTCTTCTGTAGACATTGTTACCAGTCAGGGATGGAAACCATGGCCCCTTCTTCTGTAGACATTGTTACCAGTCAGGTGTGGAAACCACGGCCCCTTCTTCTGTAGACATTGTTACCTGTCAGGGATGGAAACCACGGCCCCTTATTCTGTAGACATTGTTACCAGTCAGGGATGGAAACCACGGCCCCGTCTTCTGTAGACATTGTTACCAGTCAGGGATGGAAACCATGGCTCCTTCTACTGTAGACATTGTTACCAGTCAGGGATGGAAACCACGGCCCCTTCTTCTGTAGACATTGTTACCTGTCAGGGATGGAAACCATGGCTCCTTCTACTGTAGACATTGTTACCAGTCAGGGATGGAAACCACGGCCCCTTCTTCTGTAGACATTGTTACCTGTCAGGGATGGAAACCACGGCCCCTTCTTCTGGAGACATTGTTACCAGTCAGGTGTGGAAACCATTGCCTTCTACTGGAGACATTGTTACCAGTCAGGGATGGAAACCATGGCCCCTTCTTCTGTAGACATCGTTACCAGTCAAGGATGGAAACCATGGCCCCTTCTTCTGTAGACATTGTTACCTGTCAGGGATGGAAACCATGGCCCCTTCTTCTGTAGACATTGTTACCAGTCAGGGATGGAAACCACGGCCCCTTCTTCTGGAGACATTGTTACCAGTCAGGTGTGGAAACCACGGCCCCTTCTTCTGGAGACATTGTTACCTGTCAGGGATGGAAACCACGGCCCCTTCTTCTGGAGACATTGTTACCAATCAGGGATGGAAACCATGGCCTTCTCCCTGAGACATGGTTACCAGTCAGGTGTGGAAACCATTGCCCCTTCTACTGAAGACATTGTTACCAGTCAGGTGTGGAAACCATGGCCCCTTCTACTGTAGACATCGTTACCAGTCAAGGATGGAAACCATGGCCCCTTCTTCTGTAGACATTGTTACCAGTCAGGGATGGAAACCATGGCCCCTTCTTCTGTAGACATTGTTACCTGTCAGGGATGGGGGGCGGGATAGCGCAGTGGTTAGCGCGTTCGGCTTCGGATCAAGAGGTCCGGGGTTCGAATCCCGCCAGGGGCACGGCAACTTTGTCTGCAGTAGAGAACTGTTCTACACGCAGTAAGGTTTGGGTGCAATGCTACACTGAATTTCAGTGCAGTACCACCCATGGTTCGCTAGTTCCAGCCGATGCTCGCAGGTTTCACCGCAATGCATAGCCACATGGCGTTGCGGGCTTTCTCCCTGCCATAATACTAGCAGCCGCGATATAAGTGAAATACTCTTGAAAGCGGCGTTAAACCCCAACTCACCTCACCTCACCTCACCTGTCAGGGATGGAAACCACGGCCCCTTCTTCTGTAGACATTGTTACCAGTCAGGGATCGAAACCATGGCCCCTTCTACTGTAGACATTGTTACCAGTCAGGTGTGGAAACCATGGCCTTCTTCTGGAGACATTGTTACCAGTCAGGTGTGGAAACCATTGCCTTCTACTGGAGACATTGTTACCAGTCAGGGATGGAAACCATGGCCCCTTCTTCTGTAGACATCGTTACCAGTCAAGGATGGAAACCATGGCCCCTTCTTCTGTAGACATTGTTACCTGTCAGGGATGGAAACCATGGCCCCTTCTTCTGTAGACATTGTTACCAGTCAGGTGTGGAAACCACGGCCCCTTCTTCTGGAGACATTGTTACCAGTCAGGGATGGAAACCATGGCCTTCTCCCTGAGACATTGTTACCAGTCAGGTGTGGAAACCATTGCCCCTTCTACTGAAGACATTGTTACCAGTCAGGTGTGGAAACCATGGCCCCTTCTACTGAAGACATTGTTACCAGTCAGGTGTGGAAACCATGGTCTTCTCCTTGAGACATGGTTGGAAACCATGGCCCGCTTCTGTAGACCTTGTTACCATACACCCTCTAAAAACACTGTTACCAATCAGACGTGGAAACAATGATCCCCTTTTGATACCAGTCAGGGGCGGAAACTATGGTCCAATTCTGGAGACAATGTTTCCAGTCAAGGGTGAAAAACATGGCCCCTTTCTGTAGACAATATTCTGAAAACAATTTTATCGGAAAGGAACTTAAGCTATGGCCTCTTCTGAAGACAGTGTAACCAGTCAAGGGTGAAAAACATGGCACCTTTCTGTAGACAATATTACCATTCGGGAGTGGCTATCATGGTGTCATTCTGAAAACAATTTTATCGGAAAGGAACTAAAGTTATGGCCTCTTTTGAAGACAGTGTTACCTGTCAAGGGTGAAAAACATGGCACCTTTCTGTAGACAATATTGCCTTCGGAAGTGGAAATCATGGCATCATTCTGAAGACAATTTTATCGGAAAGGAACCGAAGCTATGGCCGTTTGAAGACAGAGTTACCCGTCATAAATTTGAATATAATTGTAACAGGAATTGACCATTCATTTCCTTTAAAATGGAACACTTAAATGCAAATTTTTGGAAATACCAAACTGATTGCGACTTTGAAAACTATGAGGTTATCCTTAAACTTGTCAAACTTGACTAAAAAAGTCCTCCAATCAACATTACCGATCACTGGAATCAACTTCTGCTCTTCATTTTTCAGTTTCATCAGAAGGTATGGAAGTGGCTTGTCCAGAATTGGAGTCACTGACAACTGTGAGTCCGTTGCTGTTAAATAACGAAGAGATTATATTATAATTTACTGTGAAACAACAACTTTTTTTAAAATAATTTTAATTTCAAACAAACAACATATTATTATGTTTTAATCATCCAGTCCGTGACAATATGGATTATGTTCATATCTGTGTGATTATCGTGAAATTAATGGTTCATTCATTAGCATAAAGTCACTTTAAAGAGTTGGCGTAATTAATAACGATCTTAAATGTGTATGACCCGAATCTGTTCCCTTTCTTCAAATTCAGTTGGAATACCGCTTGTTGGGTGTTTTAAAGTCGTTGTAGCATGATTTGGCATATTTTGTTTTCTCAAATTTGCTATTTATTATTAATTTGTATACAATATATTTTAATGTTAGAGGATAAAGAAAACGGTTATCGACATTGAAAGAAAAGGCTGCGACGTATAAAGCGACATAAAGTTGACCATTCTATCATGGTATCATATTTAAAACTCTACTTTGAGTGTTTAGGCATCGCTATATCAGTCAGATCACATGAATTACCTTCAAGCGGCCATTTTAATGTGAAGACATTAAAATGACCGCTCTACTGGAGATGGACTCCCATGGTTTAACAGAACCATGTACATTCGTTTTATAACTCTTATTGACGTAGGGGTGTAAGCCATTGGTAACGGTTATTTATATTTTTGTGAGAGCACTTTATTTCATTAAGAACATTTTGCTACAGCGCCTTTAATCTGTGGAATCAGATGTGTTTACAGCGAGTTTAGTTGCTATGGAACTTTGTTTTGAAGTCATGCATCCAGTTCTTTTCTTTCTGTGAGATTTGAAAAGCCATTTCATTGAGGAAGACTTGAAGACGATCAGAAGAACTCACTACAAGGAGGAGTCCAAAGTTTACCTTTCTAGTTTGATTTTTATCTTTTGGAAATCAATGTAAACCCACGGGCAAAAGAAAGTATATCTTCTTTTCAACAGAGTCAAACACAAAATATTTCTGCCGGATAAACTCGGTTTTGAATGTTTGTGATGAGGATATATCTCGTTAAGAGATATACATAATTTAATTCATGAGAGAATGATACCATATATTTTATACCTGTTCAAGCACACATAAGGTGCTGAAATGGCAATTTCAAAAGGTATTTTGGGAAATCATTTTTGGTATTTAAGGTAAAATTGTATGAAATATGGAAATTATGTTAGTACAAGATGGTATGGACATAATGCAATTCCTTTGACTTTAAATATATGATGCATCGTTGCTGTAGGACGTCAAAAACAAGCCTGAAAGCCATATTTCACTCCCCTATCTCGCCTGGTTAAGGAGATTCTATAACATCGGTTTTTAAAAAGCCATGTTTTTCAGAATTATGAAAAGATAATGTTTCAAAATTTACAGACAAATTTAGTTTGCTTTTTGAGACATGGTGTAACTATGTTTCAATCGTATTCATCACTCGTTGATTAAAATATCTTGCGTTGTTGTACCTATACTTACATGTATGGATGGAAACCACGGCCCCTTCTTCTGTACACATTGTAATCAGTCCGGGAAGGAAACCATGCTCTTCTTCTGTAGACATGCATTGTTACCAGTCAGTTTTGGAAACCATGGTCCTCTCCTGGAGACATTGTTACCAGTCAGGTGAGGAAACAATGGCCCCTTCTTCTGTAGGCATTGTTACCAGTCAGGGATGGAAACCATGGCCCCTTCTTCTGTAGACATTGTTACCAGTCAGGGATGGAAACCATGGCCCCTTCTTCTGTAGACATTGTTACCAGTCAGGTGTGGAAACCACGGCCCCTTCTTCTGTAGACATTGTTACCTGTCAGGGATGGAAACCACGGCCCCTTATTCTGTAGACATTGTTACCAGTCAGGGATGGAAACCACGGCCCCGTCTTCTGTAGACATTGTTACCAGTCAGGGATGGAAACCATGGCTCCTTCTACTGTAGACATTGTTACCAGTCAGGGATGGAAACCACGGCCCCTTCTTCTGTAGACATTGTTACCTGTCAGGGATGGAAACCATGGCTCCTTCTACTGTAGACATTGTTACCAGTCAGGGATGGAAACCACGGCCCCTTCTTCTGTAGACATTGTTACCTGTCAGGGATGGAAACCACGGCCCCTTCTTCTGGAGACATTGTTACCAGTCAGGTGTGGAAACCATTGCCTTCTACTGGAGACATTGTTACCAGTCAGGGATGGAAACCATGGCCCCTTCTTCTGTAGACATCGTTACCAGTCAAGGATGGAAACCATGGCCCCTTCTTCTGTAGACATTGTTACCTGTCAGGGATGGAAACCATGGCCCCTTCTTCTGTAGACATTGTTACCAGTCAGGGATGGAAACCACGGCCCCTTCTTCTGGAGACATTGTTACCAGTCAGGTGTGGAAACCACGGCCCCTTCTTCTGGAGACATTGTTACCTGTCAGGGATGGAAACCACGGCCCCTTCTTCTGGAGACATTGTTACCAATCAGGGATGGAAACCATGGCCTTCTCCCTGAGACATGGTTACCAGTCAGGTGTGGAAACCATTGCCCCTTCTACTGAAGACATTGTTACCAGTCAGGTGTGGAAACCATGGCCCCTTCTACTGTAGACATCGTTACCAGTCAAGGATGGAAACCATGGCCCCTTCTTCTGTAGACATTGTTACCAGTCAGGGATGGAAACCATGGCCCCTTCTTCTGTAGACATTGTTACCTGTCAGGGATGGGGGGCGGGATAGCGCAGTGGTTAGCGCGTTCGGCTTCGGATCAAGAGGTCCGGGGTTCGAATCCCGCCAGGGGCACGGCAACTTTGTCTGCAGTAGAGAACTGTTCTACACGCAGTAAGGTTTGGGTGCAATGCTACACTGAATTTCAGTGCAGTACCACCCATGGTTCGCTAGTTCCAGCCGATGCTCGCAGGTTTCACCGCAATGCATAGCCACATGGCGTTGCGGGCTTTCTCCCTGCCATAATACTAGCAGCCGCGATATAAGTGAAATACTCTTGAAAGCGGCGTTAAACCCCAACTCACCTCACCTCACCTCACCTGTCAGGGATGGAAACCACGGCCCCTTCTTCTGTAGACATTGTTACCAGTCAGGGATCGAAACCATGGCCCCTTCTACTGTAGACATTGTTACCAGTCAGGTGTGGAAACCATGGCCTTCTTCTGGAGACATTGTTACCAGTCAGGTGTGGAAACCATTGCCTTCTACTGGAGACATTGTTACCAGTCAGGGATGGAAACCATGGCCCCTTCTTCTGTAGACATCGTTACCAGTCAAGGATGGAAACCATGGCCCCTTCTTCTGTAGACATTGTTACCTGTCAGGGATGGAAACCATGGCCCCTTCTTCTGTAGACATTGTTACCAGTCAGGTGTGGAAACCACGGCCCCTTCTTCTGGAGACATTGTTACCAGTCAGGGATGGAAACCATGGCCTTCTCCCTGAGACATTGTTACCAGTCAGGTGTGGAAACCATTGCCCCTTCTACTGAAGACATTGTTACCAGTCAGGTGTGGAAACCATGGCCCCTTCTACTGAAGACATTGTTACCAGTCAGGTGTGGAAACCATGGTCTTCTCCTTGAGACATGGTTGGAAACCATGGCCCGCTTCTGTAGACCTTGTTACCATACACCCTCTAAAAACACTGTTACCAATCAGACGTGGAAACAATGATCCCCTTTTGATACCAGTCAGGGGCGGAAACTATGGTCCAATTCTGGAGACAATGTTTCCAGTCAAGGGTGAAAAACATGGCCCCTTTCTGTAGACAATATTCTGAAAACAATTTTATCGGAAAGGAACTTAAGCTATGGCCTCTTCTGAAGACAGTGTAACCAGTCAAGGGTGAAAAACATGGCACCTTTCTGTAGACAATATTACCATTCGGGAGTGGCTATCATGGTGTCATTCTGAAAACAATTTTATCGGAAAGGAACTAAAGTTATGGCCTCTTTTGAAGACAGTGTTACCTGTCAAGGGTGAAAAACATGGCACCTTTCTGTAGACAATATTGCCTTCGGAAGTGGAAATCATGGCATCATTCTGAAGACAATTTTATCGGAAAGGAACCGAAGCTATGGCCGTTTGAAGACAGAGTTACCCGTCATAAATTTGAATATAATTGTAACAGGAATTGACCATTCATTTCCTTTAAAATGGAACACTTAAATGCAAATTTTTGGAAATACCAAACTGATTGCGACTTTGAAAACTATGAGGTTATCCTTAAACTTGTCAAACTTGACTAAAAAAGTCCTCCAATCAACATTACCGATCACTGGAATCAACTTCTGCTCTTCATTTTTCAGTTTCATCAGAAGGTATGGAAGTGGCTTGTCCAGAATTGGAGTCACTGACAACTGTGAGTCCGTTGCTGTTAAATAACGAAGAGATTATATTATAATTTACTGTGAAACAACAACTTTTTTTAAAATAATTTTAATTTCAAACAAACAACATATTATTATGTTTTAATCATCCAGTCCGTGACAATATGGATTATGTTCATATCTGTGTGATTATCGTGAAATTAATGGTTCATTCATTAGCATAAAGTCACTTTAAAGAGTTGGCGTAATTAATAACGATCTTAAATGTGTATGACCCGAATCTGTTCCCTTTCTTCAAATTCAGTTGGAATACCGCTTGTTGGGTGTTTTAAAGTCGTTGTAGCATGATTTGGCATATTTTGTTTTCTCAAATTTGCTATTTATTATTAATTTGTATACAATATATTTTAATGTTAGAGGATAAAGAAAACGGTTATCGACATTGAAAGAAAAGGCTGCGACGTATAAAGCGACATAAAGTTGACCATTCTATCATGGTATCATATTTAAAACTCTACTTTGAGTGTTTAGGCATCGCTATATCAGTCAGATCACATGAATTACCTTCAAGCGGCCATTTTAATGTGAAGACATTAAAATGACCGCTCTACTGGAGATGGACTCCCATGGTTTAACAGAACCATGTACATTCGTTTTATAACTCTTATTGACGTAGGGGTGTAAGCCATTGGTAACGGTTATTTATATTTTTGTGAGAGCACTTTATTTCATTAAGAACATTTTGCTACAGCGCCTTTAATCTGTGGAATCAGATGTGTTTACAGCGAGTTTAGTTGCTATGGAACTTTGTTTTGAAGTCATGCATCCAGTTCTTTTCTTTCTGTGAGATTTGAAAAGCCATTTCATTGAGGAAGACTTGAAGACGATCAGAAGAACTCACTACAAGGAGGAGTCCAAAGTTTACCTTTCTAGTTTGATTTTTATCTTTTGGAAATCAATGTAAACCCACGGGCAAAAGAAAGTATATCTTCTTTTCAACAGAGTCAAACACAAAATATTTCTGCCGGATAAACTCGGTTTTGAATGTTTGTGATGAGGATATATCTCGTTAAGAGATATACATAATTTAATTCATGAGAGAATGATACCATATATTTTATACCTGTTCAAGCACACATAAGGTGCTGAAATGGCAATTTCAAAAGGTATTTTGGGAAATCATTTTTGGTATTTAAGGTAAAATTGTATGAAATATGGAAATTATGTTAGTACAAGATGGTATGGACATAATGCAATTCCTTTGACTTTAAATATATGATGCATCGTTGCTGTAGGACGTCAAAAACAAGCCTGAAAGCCATATTTCACTCCCCTATCTCGCCTGGTTAAGGAGATTCTATAACATCGGTTTTTAAAAAGCCATGTTTTTCAGAATTATGAAAAGATAATGTTTCAAAATTTACAGACAAATTTAGTTTGCTTTTTGAGACATGGTGTAACTATGTTTCAATCGTATTCATCACTCGTTGATTAAAATATCTTGCGTTGTTGTACCTATACTTTCTATTGCCCGTGAGTTTACTTACATTCATCTTTCAAATACATGCTACGTTTTATCTGTAGCAAATTGTATGTGTAAAAAAAATCATATTAAAAATCGCTTTCAATGTCCTGAATTAAATATATCTATGCAAAACAGATTAACATTCATTGTTTTCTTGTATTAGATTTTCTCTATATAATCCAAACTTTATAATCAAGCTATCTATCTATATCTTTGTAAAGAATCTAACTAATCTAAATTACCTCTTCCGTCCTGAAAATCTCGTGGAGAATATCCATCTGCATTTTGTAGCCGTGTATCTGCTCCAGGGATGTTCTTCAGCAAGGGGTCAACTCCCTGCTTGTTTGTCCCAGACAGGTAGTATCGCGGCATGCGTCCAGACTTGTCAGTCTGGTTACCATCGCCGCCAACGTTCACGAGACTCATGATGTCGACATTCCGTGTACACAGATAGTGCAAACAGGTGAAACCAAACTCATCCTGTTTGTTGATGTCCCCGTGTCCCTCTTCAATCACCTGTTTGATGTCATCAACAGACACACTGCTGTTACCACTCAACCAGTGAAGTGGAGTGGCTTCACTGTCATCACCTTGGTTAATGTCACATCGACCTTGCAACACCATGAACCGCACCAGTTCAAAGTTGACCTTCATTCTTCCACATAAGTAATGGAGTGCTGTCATTCCACATTCATCCTTTGTATTCGTACACTCAGGGATTCCTCTGACCATCAGTTCTTTTACTAGTTCAGTGTCAATGTTGTTCTGTTTACACAAGTACAGAAGAGCAGTATTTCCTGTTTCATCTTTTGCACCTATACATTCAATACCACATTTTATGACCAGTTCCTTTACTAATTCTGAGTCAATGTTTTTCTGTTTGCACAAGTACAGAAGAGCCGTATTCCCTGTTTCATCTCGTGCACCTACACAGTCAGTATCCATTTTTGTGAGCATTGCCATTATCAGTTCACGGTCAATCGTTTTCTGTTTGCACATGTATAGGAGAGCTGTATTCCCTGTTTCATCTTTTACACCTACACAGTCAGTATCCACTGTCATGACCATTTCCTGTATTAGTTCACAATCAATGTTTTCCTGTTTGCACATGTATAGAAGAGCCGTATTCCCTGTTTCATCTCGTGCACCTACACAGTCAGTATCCATTTTTGTGACCATTGCCTTTATCAGGTCACGGTCAATCGTTTTCTGTTTGCACATGTATAGGAGAGCTGTATTCCCTGTTTCATCTTTCACGTTGCAGTCAGCATTTCTCCCAATGAACATTCTTATACTTTCAGTGTGAACTTCATCCTGCTTACAAAGATACATAAGAGGAGTTTGTCCTGACACATCTGGTATGTTGATATCAGCTCCGTATTCAACAAGTCCAAGTACAACAGGCTTTTTCCCTCCGAGAATAGAGGTACACAACATTGTTCTGCCCTCTTTACCAAGTGAATCGATGTGCTTCTTAGATGCGACCTGCAATAGAATGGATCTTTACATATCAGAAGATGGCATCACATCTTAGAAAACAAAATTATTGTTATAGAAAATAGATATTATGAGCTGGTATCAATCATGTTTAATTTGTTTGAAGAGTAAATGACTTGCAGGTAATATTGAATGTACACATTCGTCCATCGATATTTTACCTGTTATCATATAACCTCATGGTCAACATCTCTCCTTCCATTTCAACTAACAAACATATTTCAATTTTGTTAATGTACTGGCAACCAAAATATCTATATCTCCTGATTAGTTCATTATTATTTATGTGAATCAACATCATCCATAGAGACCCACATTACAGGGTTAATGTTTTAAGTTTTCTCTCTTTCATTATTTCCCATCTCCCGTACCTTTTGCAATGCTATAAAGAATAATATTTAATTTATGTAGCACATAAACGTAGGACGAACAAAGTGCATGAGTGGAAAGGATAATACAGTAAAGGTAAGACAAGTGTGCCTCAAATTGAAGTTTGACAAAAACAAGACTGACTATCGTTGGATTAACAAATAGACAGTTTCTGGATAGACAGATATGCAGATTGACTGATCAGTGTGTAGAAAGGCAAATGACAACGAAGAAACAATAGTTGTTTAATAAATCAGTAGGTCATGTCCAACCTTGGAACGATATGAGACAAAAGGAGATGATACTTGACAGGATGATTGGCAGATTTGTGTGCAGAAATATAAGTTGTCTCTTCTAAACGAAAACACTGGTCATTTCAATATCCGTGCAATTATTTATATAATGATATACCTGAAGGAGCTGTATAATTTTTGCACAGAACAAGACAGGAGTATTGTTACTTTATTCGCAATGTCCAATAATTGTGACAAAATTTTATTTATATTTACAAAGTTTAAGATTCAACCCACCTGTCCAGGAGAAGCAACACCTGTATACACGCAGGCAGCCAACAGTTCTATGAAGAAATCCTCGTTCTCACAGAATCTGTGATTGAACACGCTGTAGTCTCCCTCCAGTATCTCTGGTTGGAACCTCTTTGAAAGAGTTTGCAGTACTTGTGGTACAGGTTTAACGTTGATATGTGTTGGTGACTTCTGTTTCTTGTCTGATATCAGAGTAAGCTTCTGTCTGATCACAGAGAGCTTTGCATATTGCACGCAAAACAACGGGTCTGTATTACAGATGACACTCAGTACACTCTCGTAGATTGATGGATGGGCGAAAACACATACTCCATTCTCCCACACAGTGATGTAGCTGCCTTCTTGCTCACGTTGAACTTTCAACAAGGAGCTTCGCCTTGCATGATCCTCCAGTGAGTAGGCATCAAACGTCCCATTGTTCTTTATCATCAGTTCAAAAAGGTCTTTGCAGTTCTCACTATACAAAACAGCCGTTGTAATATCAAGGAACTTCAGTGGTGTTTTGAAGAACTCTTCAATGTCAAGGTCACGCTTCTTAGCTTTCAGTTTTGGATACATCATGCTGCAGTGGGGAAAACCGTGAGCAATGTCAAGGTCAGCTACTCTCTGTTTAACTTCTAAACTTAATTTCAGTTTACTTTGTTTCAGATAGTAGTCAAGTATTTGAAGTCTTTCATCTTTGATTTTCACTGAACTTAGGTCAACAACATTATCAGGATCGAGGATTGTGTCTTGCAAATGTCCCAGATAGTCCCGGGCTTCCTTCACCACATTCTGTCTGCTGATAAATATAACTTTTAATTGGTTTCCATTAAGAGCAAATTGATTATGAATATCGTTCATCACCTCTTTCCATTTATTAATTAAAACTTGGTCGGAAGTGAAAGCACCGAATCTATCATCAAACATAATTACACGGTCTTCATTGAACCTTATCACTTGTCTGTATTCTTCAGGCTCTTTAATGTTGTATACGCTCCTCTTTCCCCTGAGTAGCTTGAGCACCAAGTATCCCAGAGTTGTTTTCCCATCTCCAGCATTACCTGTTATAGTCACCCAGTTCCTCCCATGCTGCAGCTTATCAACCACTGTGTCTACAGCAGATACGTGGATCATACCAGAGGTCAGAGATTCAATTTCCTTTTGAGTTCTTTCTGCAAAAAAAGTAGTACATAGATTATCATAAAAGAAGTCAAGTTGAGTAAAATAGAATAAGGAGGAATCATTATTGTTAACATTTAATGCAAATTGACAAGTATCGATTAAATTGAAAGAAAACAAGCTTAGATTAAAAACAAATAATCAGAATGGATGTATAACTTAAACCAGTCAATCACTCTTTAGTTATTTTTTAAAAAGTTTACACATCTCCACAGATAAAGGAGTTGGTTTGCAAAACATCTTATGAGTATGTTATGCACGATATTAAGAGATAGCAATTCCATGCATTTCCTAAAGTTTTATGTAGAATATATGTTCCCTTGTGTTATAAAAACGCAAAACTGTCAACATTACTTACTCAAAATATTCAAAATCTGTTTTTTGACCACTTCTGCAATGAAAAAAACTGTATGATGTCAAATATGACAGTTATAATAATTATGATGAGACGGAAAAATTTTTATCTCCTTTTCTGCAATGAAATAGACTCCTCGTAACTATAAATCAGTTGAGAAGGCAAAACTTATGCCAATCTAATAGACAAATGTATTTAAGACATACATACAATTTCCATTTAGATTTAAACACCAACATCAGTGAATTGTTAGTGCATTGGTTTCAAAGAGCTGAAATCTTGTGCACTTGGTTGAAGATTATAAAATCTCTATTTGGTGACTCTGTGATCCCTAATGAAAGCCACAGGGGCCACGACCTGAATACCTATTTTCAGCTACTTCTCACGAATTAATCCATGGTCATTATGTCACTTTATTGTGTTATCAGTTGATAATTATTTAGGAATCTACTGGTCATTGACTGTCCAAGTCAGGAGGGGTGTTAGGTTAAGACATTTTCAGTAATGGTACATTTTTGGAGACTAATGTATTTCGTCTTGGTGTATAGGATAGGATCTTAAACTATCTTGACAACTATTGACAACTATTGACAAATTAATTTTTGTAATGCATGAACCTGGAATCGAACATGCAACCCTTCGCTTGGAAGTCAGCGCTTCTAACCACTAGGCCAAAAGACGATGTTAGAAACCTTAGGTTTGTTTGTCAGTAAGAATCCCGCGTTCTATTCAAGACTTGGTAATGCACGGAAGGCATGAAAAGGCAGATTTTTAGCTGTCAATCACATCACTTCGCATGGAAATTTTTCGCTGCAAGTGCGTAGAAGAATCCATTTCATGAGGGTCGCAGCTACCTGTACCAAATGCGATGAATGAGCACCGAAATTTGTAAAATAATTGATTTTGGTGTCCCATAATTGAAATTTATTGTTTCAAATGTAAAATGATCACATATGCATGTTTCGTGACGTCATACATGGATTAAGATGGAGAATGCATGAGGAGCAGTGGATTTGTTAAAAATAATCAACTCGCCCCTTCGGAGCTCGATGATTATTTTTAACGAATCCACAGCTTCTCATGCATTCTCCATTACCAAAAACACATAAAAAGCTAAGATATTGTTATATATTCTTCAGTCAGTAGGACTTGTAGATTTGGTGATTTTTGTGATGATAATAAGGGACATAGTGGTCATAGAAGCATTGTTGAAAAACACTAGAATGCTGAAATCATGTACAAATATTTTTGCCGATGAATATTATACAATTTTAGAATGAGTGGTACTTTAGGGCCTCAGGCCTGTGGCCCCAAATAACAGAGACATCGTTTGAATGATCTAGTGGTAATGAATAAATCGAATTTCGAAGGTGCGCTATTCACAATTAGGGCAATGATGACTCTTTTTCAGAAAATATATCATACACTGAGGTCAAGGTCACAATGTCAAATGTTATGACCTCAGTATGTGACATGGAAAAGATGGCATTTTCAAAAGACACATCATTGATCAATTACAAGTGAGAGGCAAGCTAGGCTAAAATGTCACCCTCAATAGGAAAGTCAAGTGTTCTAAATCAAGGGCCATAAATCTGGAAATATTCATGTGATTGGTCCAAGAAGGTACATGTACTGTCACTGATGTATAAAAGCATGTATAACATTTCAGAAAGGATGATTACAGAATATATGTACCATCAGTTTGAAATAGGAGGGCTGAGCACTCTAAGTCAAGAACAATAACCAAAATATGTATCCAATTGGTCCCCCAAAAACAGCAATTTCAAAATGTTTGATCAAAAACAATGGCAGGAATGTATTCCAGAACACTGGGACGGATGGACAGACATTTTCAACATTTACTTTGTATGATTCAAAGCCAATGTTTGTATTTTTTTAACAACTTACTATAGAAAATTGAACACATTTAAAAACTAACCATCCAAGTCTGTTGGCATCAGCGGTTCATGAAGTTCCAAAGCTGAACAAAAAGGTAAACTTTACATCAATCAATGATCATGATATGTGTTGTGTTACTGACCTCGCTGTTAGAGATGTTATATGTTAGCTATTTATTTTTAGAAATTTCATTCATTAAATATGAATGATTTGTCAATTGTCAAACAAAACAAAAAAACTCTCATGTGCTCATTCATGATGCTGACTACTTCCTTAGATTAAAGGGACAGTAGCACGTTTTTTTGCTCAAATAAGTCGATGAAATGTATTTGAAAAATAATGTCACCAATAGTAAAACACCCTTCTCTCTTCAAAAAATCAAGTTAAAAATGAGTATACATGGTTTGGTAAAACCGTGGGAATCGTTTTTTGTACTTCGATGCAATTTTTGTTTTATACACAACATCGTTATTACCACTAAGGATAATTGGTCGGTTTAATAAGATGTTTTACCCTCTAAAATATATATAAATGACATAAACTATCATTATAAATGGGAAATTTGAAAAAATAAAATTTGCAAAAAACGTGCTACTGCCCCTTTAAGACATTCATCAAAAATCCTTAGCAAAAAGCATTGTTAGTAACGATATAAAACAGCAATGAAACTTCAGTCCATGAGTAATAAATAAGTAATCAACTAAATTTTGCCACATTGGTAATCATAATTGTATCAGTAATTGTATAAGCTAGACAATTATTTATTAAAACTACATAACTATCTATATTTACAATTTGTAATAGTAGACGCACACATGGTATGTTTAAACAACTTATACATATATAATTACATTCTGGGACAGGATCACGTCTTCTGCAGCTGAAAAAAAGGAAGTAAGTTGATTAGTTTCTTAAGAACTCTTGCCGTGTATTCACAAACGTAAAGTTCTACTATTTTTTTTGATTTTGAAGAAATAAGTTTTTGGTAATTTGGAATGCTTCCCGAGACATGACTAACGGTGTTACATTACATGGGCTAGAGAAGATAGTAGATAAAGATGTGGTCTCCGAGGATTTGTTCCAAAAATGCAAAGAAAATAAGCCAACAGTAATATCAAAAATATATTTACTTAAAACATTGATAAAATCCTTGTAGGTTAAATATATATTATTAAAATCATAAATACGTGTGACACAATTTCCTTCTAAAGACCAAGACAATGACTCCCACCACCAACCTGAAATAAAACAATATCAAAGTGAAAACATGAAAGTAATAGGATGATTGAGAGAGCCTCACTATGACAACCAAATCATGCAAACAAGGACGAAGGAAAATCCGGAACAAAGTGTTAACTTCACAGGGTGTTAAGAACACAAACAAAGACACAACGGGCAGGACAATGACACTTACATCACAAACAGAATCATGACTGGTAGAACAATGATACTTACATCACAAACAGAATCATGACTGGTAGGACAATGATACTTACATCACAAACAGAATCATGACTGGTAGGACAATGATACTTACATCACAAACAGAATCATGACTGGAAGGACAATGATACTTACATCACAAACATAACCATGACTGATAGGACAGTGATACTTACATCACAAACAGAATCATGACTGGTAGGACAATGATACTTACATCACAAACAGAATCATGACTGGTAGGACAATGATACTTACATCACAAACAGAATCATGACTGGTAGGACAATGATACTCACATCACAAACAGAATCATGACTGGTAGGACAATGATACTCACATCACAAACAGAGTCACGACCAGCGAGATAATGGTCAAATTTCCTCTATCTGCTGGATCATTTTCAACAGCTGAAATAACAAACAGAATGGCCACAGGATAAGTCCAATCTAAGCTTGCACACTCACCTACATGTACACATATACTCCGGTACCTACAAGTTCACTGTCAGTTATTAATATAATATATATCTAATATAATATATAGTAATATACTCTCATGTAAAACAAGTCATCAGAAGATGACATATCCAGCCAGTGTCACATAATTTGTAAAACACATCTTTGACAGAGAGGTGTATATCTATACATCAATTAGTGGGCAATACACATGCTGAGTTTCAGATATGATGAAGGGTTTTGGAGTTCTGTTCCGGAAGCAGACCCATCTCCGAAGAAATTCCAAAATTCAACACGTTTCCAAGGAAACTGATAAAAAATAATTTCAGAAATCAGATAATATCAAACGACACCAATTCAGTTAGTGGGTAATACATATGCACAGTTTCAGGAAGATATGATGAACGGTTTTGGAGCAGTGCTCCGCAAACGAACCTGTCTCGGAACAAAGTCCAAATTCAACATGTTTCTATGGAAACAAAACAATTTTAAGAAATCTCAAAATATCAAAAGTAGGTGGGTTTTCGAGTTCTGCTCCAGAAACGAAATGATTACGGACGAGCAGAGGGACGGACAGGGAGACGATTATATCCCACGGTATTACTTACGGGTGGGATAAAACAAACCTTTAATGGAGACTTGGAAAATACAGCTGAAGCGCAACAACTCAAAATCTTCAGATGACAAAAGTTAGTTTTAAGACATTTGACCAAAAAAATCATACCTGACTACCTTACCGGTGTGCAACACTAAACAAACCCTACCCCATGTCGCCTTTTTTACAGGTCTTTTACTCATTAAATTTATGATATATATTCCAAACGAGTTATATAGCAATTTCAGATTCCTAAGTCATGTGTATATCCTTGAGAAGTCTGTGGATCTGTATAAGTAGGACACAGAGGCACCTAATATTCAATTTGAATCAATTCAATGAGAAAATTGGAAATAAAAACATAACCCCTGTTGACCTATATAAAGCACACAGAGCCATCAATTCTACAATTTGTAATATAGACTAACTTGCGAAGTTAAACTCTAGAGCCAGTAAGACTTGAGAATAAATCGTTTATGGACTTATGAATTCCGGTTCCTATGAAATGATTCAGTCATCAAAAACTATTATTACCAAGTTGACATTCACATCAAAATATCTTTAATGCTGCATGGCTATTCAGGCCAATTTCAAAAGCCAAAAAATGTCCGGATTCATATACAATTGTTATAGATTGAAATATGGAAAGTTGAAATATATAGTCTAATTGGAACCCCAAAATATGTGAGTTTAATATATCTGCAATTATTAATAGTCAACACTGCATATAGCCCTTCACACTTTTCAAAGTGTTTTCCATTTTTCATCTTCTAATTTATCATAACAAAGTTCATTCAGTTAAAATTTAGGCTATAAAATAACACACTTACCTGTTTTACAGGTCGATCCATGATATCCAGGCACACACCCAGAAGAACATTCTCCAGTTGTCTGGTCACATTTCCTGTTCAAACATTGTTCACTACACGTGTAGTTACAGTTTAGTCCATGATATCCAGACACACATCCAGCAGAACATTCTCCTGTTGCTCTGTTACATCTCCCGGATAGACAGTGTTCACTACACGTGTAATTACAGGTCAGTCCATGATATCCAGAGACACACCCATTGGAACATTCTCCTGATGCTCTGTTACATCTCCCGGATATACAGTGTTCACTACACTTGTAATTACAGGTCAGTCCATGATATCCAGACACACACCCAGCAGAACATTCTCCTGTTGCTCTGTTACACCCAGGTCTAGAGTCATCACAGCCAGGTGAACAAGGAAGTTCACATAAGTCTCCATAGAAACCAGTCTGACATGTCCCTGTATGAACAAAATACAAAACCACCTGATTGTTTTATCTGATATACTATTACGGAATTATTATCTTCGAATTGCATGAGCTTGTATTTTTTAGAAATTGCGTTGGAAGACATATATTCATAAAATATACCCCCTTACTATCCTTTTATGTAGTAAAAGAGAAAACTCTATATAGCTGCTGAACAAAAGCTTGTTATATTCGCAACACTCATAACATTTGTTACATTATTTTAAAAAAACAACTTATAAACATGATCTTTTCTGTCATAATCAGGTATTCAAGTAATTTGAAATTTGTTATTATTATTATTATTATTATTATTATTATTATAAATAGGTCAAAAACACAATGTGAATGGCTTGTGTTTCTGATTAAAGAATCATATCTTACCAAAATAAAACCACTGCTCATTTTTCCAAGAGCGGTTGTTCCTTTTAGCTGTTTGAAGCATACCATTTTTGGAATAGCCTTGCAACTCCCAAGACGTAAACCCTATATAGATCCTCGGGGACAATATTGGTAAAACAGCCGATAGGGGAATGTCTACTTCAAGCCAGGAGCTTTGAAAGTTGGTATATGAATGTTGGTGTTTTGACTAAAAACATACCTATCGCAATCTCCACGAATCATACCTAAACAAATACAGGCACCGAGAACGACAAACTGGATCAATATCCCTTATTGAATGTACTTTCTTTTGATAGAAAATAGTTCTACAATACACGCATTTAAACTTGTTTAAAGGGGCAGTAGCACGTTTTTCGCTGAAATAAGTCGATGAAACGTATTTGGAAAACAATGTCACCAAAAGTAAAACACCCTTCTCTCTTTTAGAAATCAAGTTAAAAATGAGTGAACATGGCTCAGTAAAGTCATGGAAATCGTTTTTGTCATTCAAAATAATAAATTGTGTTCACAATAAAATGGCCGCCATACAATGTTTGCGTTATACGCAACACCATTATTACTACTACGGACTATTGGTTTGTGTAATAGGATTTTTTACAATCTAAAGTAAATATAAATAACATAAACTATCATTATAAATGAGAAATTTGAAAAAATAAAATTTGCAAAAAACGTGCTACAGTGCCTTTAAGTCTCCAAAGCCACGTAAACGTAGCAATGTAACAAACTTTTGTTCAGCAGTTGTATAGGTATTTGACTTTCTAACACTTTAAGCGATACAAAGACCCTATGTTATGGACAGCATGGTAATATACGAGTAGAGTATACGGGTGACATATAACATGTTGAAACTCAATGACAATAAGACTGAAGCTATTCTGATTGCCCCTAAACTTCGCCTCAAAAAATGTTATTTTCAAGATATAACTATTGGTTCTGAAACAATTTCCTTCTCTGCAACTGTTAAAAACCTTGGCGTGCATCTCGATTCTGACCTTGAAATGGATTCTCACATCAGCAACATATGCAGAGTATGCCACTACCACCTCAGAAATATCGGCAATATCCGCCACCTCATCACACGAGATACAGCTGCACTTCTTGCAAGATCCCTCATCCTATCCAGAATAGACTACTGCAACAGCCTTCTTTGTGGAATTTCCCAAAAACAAATTCATCGTCTTCAAAAAATACAAAACACAGCCGCCCGCATTGTTTCTAGAACTCCAAGATCTGCCCATATCACACCTGTTTTAAACTCACTTCACTGGCTACGCATTCAAGAGAGAATTGACTTTAAGATCCTGTGCCTCACCTACCAATCTGTCAACCATACTGCTCCGATATACCTACAGAACTTAGTGTCACCATACCATCAAACTCGTTCCTTATGTTCAAATAGTCAACACCTGCTTCAAGTACCACGATATAAACTGAAGTCTTTCGGCGCCCGCTCCTTTGCATATAATGCTGCTATCCTTTGGAACTCTCTCCCGCTTGAACTTAAGACTGCCCCTTCACTGAACACATTTAAAACTCATTTTAAAACCATCCTCTTTGCCCGCTACTTTTAAGCAGACTTCTTCCTCCTTTGTGTATATAGTGTATATATCTTACCGCATTGAGCATGTGCCTTGCATGTGGATGTGTGCGGGGTAAAAGTACCCTTATTATTAATATTATTTCATTTATCTTTTTTTTTAACTTCTTTTTTTTGTTCTACATGTACATAGCATGAAAGTCTTGCATAAAATAGATCAATATATACAACGACATGATTAAGAACAATGTGGGTTTTTTTTTTCTATACATTTGACAGAAGCTGCTTTTGTATATAGTAAGCATTATCATTTTTTTTCATTTGCAAAAGGAGGTATCAATACTAGGGACAAGGTCTAATCAATTTAAAACAGTTATTGACATCTTGACCAAAATTTCATAAATTTGGTGTAATTACAGTTTGACTATGAGTTGTATTTATCAAGATTGTTTGCGGTTTTGAGATCTTGTTTTATGTAGCTAAAGGAAGATTTAATTCCATTCTGGCTGGATTTGAAGATATTATAATTCGTGGTGGTTATTATCTTGTGACTATCTATTATCTTATCTCACTTATCTTATCTGACATTCATGTGTACAGTTATTAACAAAAGGGAACAGTTATGTTAACAATTCGGCACGAGACGGAATGGGTACAACTTGTGTAACTTAGAAACAAGTTTTAAAAGTAGAGGGACCCATTGCACATTACCTTTTGACTGACAAATGTTACAGCCAGACAAACAGTTGTCATAAATCGTCTCTGCTCGAGTAAAACAAGCCATACACTCCTGGTCACACTCGTCCCCGTAGTATCCTCGTCTACAGATGATGCACTCTCCAGTTTCTCTGTCACATTTATCATACCTTGGACTGCATATCTTATCTACAGGCACATTGCATGAACTACACTCTCTGTCACATGTCTTACAGTCTCCAGGACATGGTAGTTCACACTTGATATCACAGTAGCCTGGTTCACATCCATCTGTACAGGTGACAGTTCCATCTCTTATGGATAAGTGACACACGTTGTTCAAGCATCTAGGTGGACATGATTTATGACAGTATACACCCACATACCCAGGTACACAGCCGATGCTACACTCTCCATTGTCATAGCATCGTTCTTCAACACATGTTGAACACAGTCCATATACCAGCGGATAACTGACCAGCACTATCAGACAACCTGGAAAAGCAATCAATACTTGCAACAAGGTGTTACCTTTATCTATAAATGGTTGTAGTTCCAAAAATCCAAATCACTAAAATTCAAGACGAAGTTAAAATTATTTACATCCATCAAATGATATTATTTTCCGAGACTTGGCAACAAAATTAGTATCTATGTCGAAAGTTCATCTTCAGAGAATTGTAGAAGTTGTATATTCATTTGATACATGATGTAGTTCGTCATTCTTAATAGGCTCAACTTGCCAGGAATGCAAATGAAAGATGAAACCTGCAAGTGCGTAAACCATGTACGACACCACAATGAATAGCAAATATTTACAACATGTTACTCTCACTTCTCGATCAAATGCCGAACTCTCATTAGATCCTGTTTCATATCCTGACATATTTCTAGTATAACTATTTGTTAAAAGTAGGCTTATTCATACCATATACAAGCCCAGTAGTATTCATCTTCAGACTTCTGGTTGAAGGTGAACTGAAAATTAATAACATATTTTAAAAGGTGGGTTCTATCGGGGTATTTTTTGTTGAAACGAAATTCAAGAGGAGATTCCTGTTTACACATATATGTTATTAATACATGATTAAAACATAGTCAAATTGAAAGATGGTAATGAAGGTAATATGTTCTTATACCCCACTTCCGGTCTCGTTGCCATGGTTTCTTTTGTTACAACAGTAACCTGGGATCGAACCAGTGACCTCTATCTTTCCTGCCCAGAGATCTACCCACCCAGCCATGAGGGCAGATGAAAATTGATAACATTTTTCTTAACCAATTGATTAAGGTTTGTATACTGCCTGAAATAATATGTGTGGTTTGTGTATTTGTTTATGAATGTCATTGGTAAGTATTTTTGGGATGCAAACTGTCTTACACATATTGAATTTAGTTTGTTTATTCTCAAAACTCAGGTCATGTGACATTTGCCATTAGCTCTGTTGTGAAGCTAGTATATTTCAGCGAGATGTACGGGCGATCGTGCGTGCATGATGCGCATGCTTCTTCTGAAGCGCGCTGACAGTTTAGTATGTGAGGGTCTTAACCACTGAGTTTATATAAAAAAAAATCAAAGTTTATAAAAGTTCCATATTTTTTGTTATTTTCAGAATAAAAATGTTCTTTGCAAAAGAAACTCGACAGGAGTGGGGTATAAGTCTAAAGTCGAGTGGGTACATCTAATACATGACTTTATATTTCACAACGTGATAACCACAAGCGCACATTTGTTGAAAAATAAAACAATGAGAACTGAAGCCATTCATCCGCGCTGCGAGTGGGGAAAACTTCGCCATAGCATAACAGCAAATTGTTATTTTTATGACATGTTATGTGTTGCTATGTGAATACTCTATCAGTGTATGTCTTTAGGCTGAAGTAATGGACAGATACAAATCACATCATATTTTGAAGGAAAACTTTATAGTAAGTAAGTATAAGTAATTTGTATAGAAGATCATTACTTTGAGTTTAATTTAAGTAGGTTAATGACCTCGTAACTCTCCATTCCTTAAAAGTAATGCGCCTCGGCCCTTCGGGCCTTGGCTCCATTATTTTTAAGGAATGGAGAGTTTCTAAGACATTAACCTTGACATATTTCATTGACAATCACATTGGTTTTATGTGAGATAATATTTTGTGAACTGCTGTAGTGACCCTGCGGTTTCATAATTAGTCATTACGAGGAAACAATCAATTCGAAATATCAGTTGACCCCAGTCTCTCTCAGAATTCACAATGATGTGGTTATCTAGAGGTATTGTGCTGCTGCTTGTATGGATTATGCATGGCAAGTAGTATAATTTACTTATAAATACGTTTATTTACTTATCCACATAACGTTTACATATGTTATGTATCTTTGTACTTACTTATACATAAAGTTAATGTACTGATATATGCTTATATACGTCTATAAATTACTTTAACATATGTTTAAGCACTTAAATACTTCACTTG
Source organism: Gibbula magus (assembly GCA_936450465.1). NCBI lineage: Eukaryota > Metazoa > Mollusca > Gastropoda > Trochida > Trochidae > Gibbula > Gibbula magus. The sequence continues at coordinate 30,191,271 of OW388298.1, read as the reverse complement.
TACATAAGTTGTACAAATGGGATAATAGTACGTTTTTGATTAAACGTCATTATCTATACTCACTGTTGATAACTTACCGTAGCCATTGAGTTTCTCTCAATTTATCACTCGACCAAAATAACACAGTTAAAGAAGAATAGAGTTACCTCCCCCATGACCGCTCTCTAGTGCTTATCCCCAGTGACGTCACTTCTTTCTCCTGGAGCCTGGGCGTAGATAGCTCTCAGACTCGCAGGAGGGGAGGTGGGTGGGGTATAAAGACCGGTGAGTTATCAACGGTGAGTATAAATAATGACGTTTAATCAAAAACGTACTATTATTTACATACTCTAGTTGATAACTCACCGTAGCCAGCATACCACTGAAGGCGGCGGGCTGCGAGACAACCCGAGAGAAACAAGAGGTAACTCTCCCCCCTAAGGGGTGAATTGGCGACTGGTCCACTACGATTAGCAGACCGTAAGTCACAGTGTTAAGAGCTTACTACAACCCTAAGGGTTCCACTACCCCCGCCCCTGAGGGGTCGGCGGTCCAGATCATAGGGGTCGCCAATGAACTACTAATTAAAAGACAACACAACAACGAAGAAAAGTGTTATGCAAAGTTTAATAACGTACTTTAGATGGGGACGAACCCCTTAACGTGACGAATGAAAACCCCCAGCCGAGGAGGAACGGTGCTGGGCGAACACCTGAGGCCCTAGCCTCGACACGCCTTCCAGATATTCAGTTGAAATGTCTCGTAGGTAGTGGTTGGCGAACACCATGCCGGACTTCCAGAAACATGATCTCCTTGAGCACGGATATATCGATAGTACTTAATTATACATCTGGGCCGTGTTCAAGAGAGGTTTCAAAGTAATCGCTCAATTAGCGATTACTTTTAAACCTCTCTTGAACGCGATTGATCAATGTAGCGCTACGTAGCAAAGCATGCGAACTTTGAGGTTTTGCACCGTGTCGTTCAGGACAGAAGGAGCGCTAATTGAGCGCTACATTGAGCAATCAATGAGCGATTATAAGCGCTCGCTGTTATGGAACGGAGCCCTGGTCGAATGTTCATTTGATTTGAAAAGAAAAATTTTACTGTGTGCTCTTAATGCCGTAATGGCAATATTCATGACAAAAGCAAAGTTCAGGTAATATTTACGACTCATATAGTATACTGAATATACAATTGAATTTCAAATATTGAATATGATATTTTATTTTACGACGAGCAATGAAACACTGGGATTTATCAGTGAAATAAACTGTCTATCAAGCTACTGCCACCAGTAACTGATAGTATTTGACGTCATAAAACAATGGTCTGACGCAGCAAATTGGCTTTTGTTGTCACAGTGTTACTGTGGTGACGGGCTGTTCCTAGCGGCCGCTCGGCGTGAGAACGATCCTGTTCGGGTGTAAATACAAGGATAGCATCATACAATATAAATAGAATATCTGTCAATTCTTTACAAATACTATATAACTTTTTTGACCTAATGTTGAATGGACCCTTAGATCGGCAACATGGCTGCCCGTGCTCCTTTACTCTATGTTATATAGGGGGGTAGTTTTTTTTACCTAAGTTTTACCTACGTTATAATAATGATATTGAGTTCCTGTGTGCACAATGTCCGCTTGCAAGATGTCACCTTCAGCATTGAAGTTGTTTTTAGTCTTACAACATCACATCAAATTCAACATTTCAAGCAATAATGACGTTTAATAAAAAACGTACTATTATTTACATACTCTAGTTGATAACTCACCGTAGCCAGCCTACCACTGAAGGCGGCGGGCTGCGAGACAACCCGAGAGAAACAAGAGGTAACTCTCCCCCCTAAGGGGTGAATTGGCGACTGGTCCACTACGATTAGCAGACCGTAAGTCACAGTGTTAAGAGCTTACTACAACCCTAAGGGTTCCACTACCCCCGCCCCTGAGGGGTCGGCGGTCCAGATCATAGGGGTCGCCAATGAACTACTAATTAAAAGACAACACAACAACGAAGAAAAGTGTTATGCAAAGTTTAATAACGTACTTTAGATGGGGATGAACCCCTTAACGTGACGAATGAAAACCCCTAGCCGAGGAGGAACGGTGCTGGGCGAACACCTGAGGCCCTAGCCTCGACACGCCTTCCAGATATTCAGTTGAAATGTCTCGTAGGTAGTGGTTGGCGAACACCATGCCGGACTTCCAGAAACATGATCTCCTTGAGCACGGATATATCGATACCCGGCTCCCGCTTGCAGAGAACGGACATGATTGCAGGCAAATAGGTGTTAATGGAGGAGGCCTTGAGAGCTCCCTCCTCCCTGAGGTGAACCAAGTACTCGGCGACTTGGGGAACGGAGATTGACTGGATATCAAACCCCCTCTCCTCGCAGAACGCTGTGAAGGAGTTCCACTGGAAGTCGTAGAGCTTCCTGGTCGATTCCCTTTGTGATGTAGCGACCGTTTGCACCGCCTCCGAAAAGCCAGTATGTCTTAGCCCCTTTTCGAGACAAGCCAAGCGTGAAGAGGCAGAACCTGAGGGTTTTCGTGTGCGCGTCCGCTTGGCTTGCTCTTTAGAAGGTCCCACCTGAGAGGTAGGGAAACCGGTTCCTGCCCGCATAGCCTCCTTAGGGGTACCACGCCCTTGCCGTCCAGTCCGGTGCTATGAGGAGAAGGCGTAGTGTCCGGGTGGTCTGTATCTTGACCACTACCTGGGTCAGTATCGCCGGAGGGGGAAAAGCGTAAGCATCCATCCACTCCCTCTCTAACGAAAGAGTGTCTAGGCTCCAGGCCCCCGAGTCCGGCACTGAAGACACGTATGTCGGCAACTGATGATTGAGCTGAGTCGCAAAGAGGTCTACGTGCAGCCTTCCGAACTGAAGGCACAGCGTCTCGAACACCCTCGGGTGCAACATCCACTCCGTTGCCAGAGGCTTGTCCGGGCGAGACAGAGTGTCCGCTAGAACATTCTTGGCTCCCGGGATGTGCACCGCTCGGATGAAGAGGTTGAGACTGTCCACAAGGCGAAACAGCTCGATCACCAGATGCAGAATGGAGTCTGCCCTGGTCGACCCCTGCTTGTTGATTGCCCACGCCGCTGTTGAGCTGTCTGTGTGGACAAGCAGGACTTCGCCCTTCAGGTTGACCAGTGAGCGATTGCTAGGCGAATCGCGTCCAGTTCCAACGTGTTGATGTGGCGCTCCGCTTGCAAAGGAGACCACATGCCCAACACTTGTTCTAAGCCGAAATGTGCCCCCCACCCTTGAGTGGAGGCGTCCGCGAATAGATGTGAGGTGGCCAACAGCGGCCGTAGAGGCACTTCCGTGAAAGGTGGGGAAGAAACGTGTCAGGCACTGACTTGACGTCCTTTCTGGTCGATCCAGTTTAACAGTTGAAGACAAAGATTCAACATTCCCTTTGATCTTGTCCCTCTTTGACGTTTATGTAAGCTACTACTGTCGTGTGATGTGAAGCCAACATCAGCCTTTTGTTCTACAAGGCCTAAAAAAATGTTTCTGGTCTTTACAGGCTGACAAAAATGATGTGATGACACAATTATTTTTTCTTTTTTACGACATTTTTTTTGGGAATGAAGAGTTGAACAAACAAAATTTATACAATTATTTATATAAATAAAGCACAAACTCTCTGAAATATGTGTAACTGTTCCAAATAGTCTATACTTTCACCCCTACACTCAATCTCAACAGAAATGAGTGACATTTTCTATGTCCAATGTTTACTAAGGCTAAAAAATTACAGTTATCTGCCCCTTACTTTTGAAAACCTAGATAAAAAGACCTGATGCGGGCGGAAACCAGAAACAAATTTTTTTGGGGGGGGGGGGGGGGGGGGGGGGGGGGGGGGGGAAATATCTATATCTATATCTATATCTAGTAATATCTATGCCAAAGAGTTTATCATGAGTTCAATACTTCAGTTTCAGGATCTCAGCCCTGTCCAGTGAACTGTAAGGTGAAGATGGATTCGCCCATTCTCCCCTGTGATACTGATACAGGAGCGTGTTCTCGAGGGTGTATAGATGGTTACTATGGAAACACGTGCAACGAAACCTGTGACGATAACTGCGAGGGGAAGGCATGTCAACAAGAAGATGGTTCCTGCAAGTGTTTAACAGGCTACACGTTCAACACCGGCTCTTGTGAATCCAACACGGGTTAGTGTACTTAATTATACATCTGGGCCGTGTTCAAGAGAGGTTTCAAAGTAATCGCTCAATTAGCGATTACTTTTAAACCTCTCTTGAACGCGATTGATCAATGTAGCGCTACGTAGCAAAGCATGCGAACTTTGAGGTTTTGCACCGTGTCGTTCAGGACAGAAGGAGCGCTACTTGAGCGCTACATTGAGCAATCAATGAGCGATTATAAGCGCTCGCTGTTATGGAACGGAGCCCTGGTTGAATGTTCATTTGATTTGAAAAGAAAAATTTTAATGTGTGCTCTTAATGCCATAATGGCAATATTCATGACAAAAGCAAAGTTCAGGTAATATTTACGACTCATATAGTATACTGAATATACAATTGAATTTCAAATATTGAATATGATATTTTATTTTACGACGAGCAATGAAACAGTGGGATTTATCAGTGAAATAAACTGTCTATCAAGCTACTGCCACCAGTGACTGATAGTATTTGACGTCATAAAACAATGGTCTGACGCAGCAAATTGGCTTTTGTTGTCACAGTGTTACTGTGGTGACGGGCTGTTCCTAGCGGCCGCTCGGCGTGAGAACGATCCTGTTCGGATGTAAATACAAGGATAGCATCATACAATATAAATAGAATATCTGTCAATTCTTTACAAATACTATATACCTTTTTTGACCTAATGTTGAATGGACCCTTAGATCGGCAACATGGCTGCCCGTGCTCCTTTACTCTATGTTATATAGGGGGGTAATTTTTTTTACCTAAGTTTTACCTACGTTATAATAATGATATTGAGTTCCTGTGTGCACAATGTCCGCTTGCAAGATGTCACCTTCAGCATTGAAGTTGTTTTTAGTCTTACAACATCACATCAAATTCAACATTTCAAGCAAAATTGATTTGATGTTAATGAATGTGTGTAAATTGATGCTATCATCACTATCGATTCATATTTTGACAATGATATAAAGACAATATGTATTATTTCCGTTTTGAAAAAACCCACCCCCAATTAATTATTTAAGTGGTATTATTGATGGATGTTTGTAATGTCCCTTGACCTTCTTACATTTATAGAACAGTCGTTCAGGGCCCACTTGCACAGAGCCCCCTTAGCCTAAGGTGATCGTAACTTCCCCCTTAGCCCTACACTAAGGGCGACACCCACTTTCACAAAGCACCCTTACACTAAGGTGATCGTAACTAAGGTTGAAAAGCTAAGGTGAGTATGACCCACCCTTAGCATTGTCGTAAATATGGCGTCCTACATGTTATGCACCAACTTCGATGGAGAAGACAATGAGTTCCGACTTAAGAGAAACCGAATCTTCCGTGACCGTACCTCACAGCTGGACTGTCTGTGCGACACTGACTTGATCTCTCGGTACAGGATGCCCAGGGCGGCTATTTTTAGCCTGGTTGACATGGTGAGGGATGCAGTGGAGCACCCCACCCGGCGTTCACACGCCCTGTCACCGGAGACGCAGGTTCTCCTCACCCTTCGCTACCTCAGCAAGGGTGGTTTTCTCCTGGAATTGGGAGATCTACACGGGGTGTCCTGCTCAAGTGTGTCGAGAGCCTTTCATAGGACGATCGACGCCTTGTGTAGGGCACTCCCGGCCATCACCTTCCCGGCTGGCCATTCTCAGAATCATCTTCACCGTGCGTTTCATGCCATCGCAGGATTTCCGAAGGTGGTAGGGGCTATAGATGGCACCTTGATTCCCATAAAGAGACCATCAAAAGAGGAAGAGGCAGCCTACGTGTGCCGCAAGGGCTACCATGCGGTTAACGTACAGGCAGTGTGCGATGCACAGCTGAGGTAATTAAGTGTTTACAAATGTTTGCTTCTTAGAAGGCATATAAATAACAACCATTAAGAATTTATGATCATGCAAAAGACAATGTAAACATGTATATAACACATGAAATGTTCATCGTGAACAAAGGCGGAAGTAAAATATATTTACATTGGATACGACCTTGACCCACGAATAACTGCAAGGGGCCCTTTCTAGGATTATTTTTTCAATGTTGTGATAAAATGGAGGCGTAATCATTATTCTGTGAAGTAATAATTTTAATTATGTATAATTCGAAACATGTATGCAAGCAATCGCCATTATAAAAAAAAAATCGTTTTGCAGATTCACTAACGTCGTAGTCAAGTGGCCGGGCTCTTGTCACGATTCATTTATACTGAACAACAGTGCCCTCGGTCAAGCGTTCGAGGCGAACAAACCAGATGGCTGGCTGCTTGGAGATTCCGGGTAAGATATTGTTAATATCTGATATCTTTTTGTTTTTGTTGACTTTTTTTTAAGCCCTACATTCAGTAGATCTATAAAATGATGGATAACATTTAAAAAAAAACAACTTATAACCATATGATGTTTTTAAATTTTATTATGATTAATTTTAATGTGACATGTAATGAAATGTACAATTCATTTATTAATTTATTTATTGATTTAAGTAATTCATTCCATGATCCTAGTATGGTCACAGTGATATTTAATGTAGATCATTTTCAATATGTTATTTAATCTGTCATTTTGTAGATAACAATACTTAGTACTTACCATGTTTGTACTTATTATATATATACTGTACAGATATGCATGCCGTCCCTGGATGCTGACCCCCATCCTTGAACCGAAATGTAGGGCAGAGGAAAAATACAACACTGCCCACATGAGGACCCGAAATGTTGTTGAGAGAGCTTTTGGAGTCCTTAAGTCTCGCTTCAGGTAAGTTGTCAAAATAATATGTATTATTCAGAATAATCATCTATAGATGCATTAGAAAATATATTTCATACACCACCATGTAGACATGTTGTACACTCACCAGCAAGTGAGAGCAGAGAGATAATTTGTAATACTTTAAATCTTTGATTTTCATTTACAATTAATTTTAAAATAAATGTGATGTAAAATAACAATAAAATGCTGAAATGTTTAATTGTAAGTGTTGGAAAAAACAGGTTCAATATATCAAAAATATTTTTTTGGATATTTTCAAATTTGAAAATCACTGTCCCAAATTTCAATGTCATTACCATCACACTGTTTTAAATTGCTGATCACAGTATAAGGGGAGACAATTCCAAGACTTACATCATGCTTTTGATAAATCCTTGATAGGGTCAGTCATAAATTACCATTTATCAGGTGCAAGTTAACTTTTAAGTTTTTTCATGTAATGAATTCTTCTAGCTTGAAGTTGAAGTTATTGTTATTGCAACCACTTCACCATAATTATTAAGTTTATAATTTTGTGTTAATAAATAGTTGATGGTAATGACATTTACATGTGAGACATATGTTTTAAGTCAAAATTTTAAAAAATCAAATTAAGTGTATGTCCTTTTATATTTCATTAATCACAAGTATATATGATTGCATTCTAAGCACTTAAAAATGTTAAAGGACACAAATATTTTCGCTACAACAATACCAATGGGCCCCTAGTTGTGAAATCACCCACCAACATGATTTATTCAAGATGCATACTCTTATGTCATACTTAAAATGCATTGAGTATCTATTTTGTTATGGTAATTGGTGTATACATCAAAGAATAATTGTTTGTTTGTAGGTGCCTTCACAAGTCCACAGGGTGCTTGCAGTTCACACCTAGGAAGTGCACCAAGATCATCCAGGCTGCCTTTCTCCTACACAACTACTGTGTCGCTCTCAGACTGCCTGAACCTGCCCCTCTGGAGGGGGAGGAGGAGACGGATGATCTGCGGGTTGATGTTGAGGCCAATCAGGGGGGTAATCGTGTAAGAACACAACTCATTACTAATTACTTTTCCTAAATGAGTAGGTGAGTGGGTAGGGCTGGATAGATTGATTGGGTGGGGTTAGTATTACCACTTCATGTAAAATTATGGACAGATTACTGAAAGTAATGAATATGCCACATTTCTTGACACTCAACTCCCATAACAAAAAGTATTAACCAGATTTTAAAAAAAAAGAAGTCAGGTTTTGGATTAAATGTAAGTTTAATTCCGTACATAGCAATTCACAAATTCAATAATTGGCAGAAAAGAAATCAGAAGACCTATCTATATACAGGATGATATTTCTAATGTCTGACATGACATGTTTATATTATGATATTATTGTTAAATATATCCTTGAATTGATGATTCTAACCTGTAAGTTCTTAACTCAAAGGTATGAAATTTTGTGCATTTCCAAAAAGATATATATAATATATATTTTAAACACTGACCTCCTCAAGCACAATCTATGTAGATTGTGTATTGAAACATGAATGTATATTTCACATAACATATAGAACACTACCTTCAATAGTACAAATTCTTGTATCTTTTGGGGCCAAGTCCCATGCAGGATTCGAACCCACACCCTCAGAGTAAGGCAACTATCGCCAGTATTGACTGTACCAACAGCTTACCACATGACCATTTTCCTTGAGGTACCATCAGTGCTGGCGATAGTTGCCTTATTCTGAGGGCGTGAGTTCGAATCCTGCATGGGACTTGGCCCCAAAAGATACAAGAATTTGTACTATTCAAGGTAGTGTTATCCCAGATATAACCATGTTATATTTCTTCACTATCTAAATGGCATATATTCCTAGTACATTTCACATATTTCAGTGATGATTCAGTATGTTATACATGTTCTAGTAATTTTCAAACATTGCTTTCAATAAATTCTATTTTAATTTCATTTTAAATTTATTTTGTAAATTTTCTTGGGTGATATCTATATCTAAGTAAGTGGTTTAATACAATAATTCAGCAAATAATCTAAATTTTTTGTCAAGGTCCTGGATAATTGTACAATAATTTTAAAATAAATGTACCAACTGTGATCTTATCTTTAATTGTACATCCAAAACATAATATTATTTGTGAAAACTGGTAATTTAAAAAAAATAATTGTCATCTACCCACATTAACCTTTACATTTTTGACAAATTTACCAACAACAGTATTTATGTTTTCATTTGCACAATTTAATGATGGGAGATAAACTGTACGTTTCTGAGATTTTTTCATCAGACAGGGTTCTGAGAGATTCAGCAATAGATTCAAGTGCTGAAACTTGTCTATGATGGACTGCCATCAGCTCCATATGTTGTGCTCTCATGAGTTCCATTTTTTGTTGCTTTAAGTTGATGAATTCTTTCGCAGTTTCTGAGAAAAAAACAAAATTCCATAAGTACATTCAACATACAACATATCTCAATAACATGATCCACTTTAAAGAGCAACTTTAATAGATTTGTAAAAAGTCAGTTATCACAAATGAATTGAATTTAGCAACCTATGTCATTTTGTCAACTGTTACTAATTTTTTACAGATACAAATTAAAAAGTGTTGTTTCTGAAAGAGTAAATTAATTATACCTGGCTTAGATGTTGTAGTTGGGTTATGTTTCTGTTTTGAAACACTGGTACCTCCAGGAACTGTTGTAAAAATATCATTGTAAACATTAAATATTGATCTTTACCTGACTTTTTGTGCATGATATGACTATACAATTCACAAATACTTTTGTTATGTCCACCTTATTCACTTATGTATATTATCAATCATCAGTAATTTATAATATATTGATAAAAAAATATCACTCAGCAAAATCTAGAGTAATGATACACTGTAATATTCTAGTTATGGCTATTTATAATTAGTTTTAATGAGCAAAGTTCATTTGTTAAATTTTTATACAAATGTATGTATCAATATATTGATTACTTATTAACATTTGATTTCATATATCAATACATTTACCTGGTTTGTTGCTTTTTGGTGGCAAACTAGAACTTTGCTTCGGGGTCTGCATCATCTGGCTTTGATTATTTTCTGTTAAAGATGTACATTAATTTAGTGATCTTAAATTGATACAAATACAGTGATACAAAGACCAACATAATTAAGGAGAAAGTACCATAAATGCTTGTATAAGCGCCTGACGATTATTAATTTCAAAGGTGTATTTGAACCGTCATTTATTCGAGGCATGTCACTGATAATTCGAGGCAGGTGCTTATTTTTTCTTCGCCATAAAATGTTTGTGAAATTTTAAATTATGAATATTGAGATTATTTAAAGATTTACGGTATACCTGGTGCTGGTTGCACAGGCTGCTCCATAGGGACAGCTGCTTCCCCTCCACTTTCTTGTTTCATCTCAGCCACTGCTGCTTGAGATTCTGAAATGATATAAATAATTACATTATCACCCAATTTCCAGTCAATATGTGCAGGTTTCAAGGAAATATATATAACCAACTGGTGTTACACACTATGTCCATGAAATTATACAAATTATACCAATCAAATGTAATGATTGATGAATTATGTCAGTTAAGAAATTGTTGAATCACTGTGACTTGTATTCACATTATTAACAAATTTTAAAAGATTTCCAGACAGTAATCTTTAAACCTTGGATATTCTATCTTTTATTACCTCCATATAGTCCTGTATCCACACCTGCCTCTATGCCTATTATTTGGCAGTCCGGTATAGTGGACACCACCTGAAACCAGGCAATTCATAATATGTATTGACAGTAAGTTTTGTGGTCAAAATAACCTAATTAATATTATTTGTTCATTACTAATATATTGTAAGGAAACATGTGCAATTTTAAATCTTTTTTGTTTTTTAAGGATTTACATGATTGTCTCTGATTATTGTTACTATGTATTTGTAATATTGGCAATGCCTAATTGCATGTACTCTAATGTCTATCATTATTTGATATGGTCAGCCTTTTTGTAAATACTCTAATACATAGAATACAATAGCCTACATACCTTCTGTTCAATGTCTGTGAGCTGGGTTGGTGCAGGCCCACCCCCAGTCTTCTGCCCCTCTCTCCTGACTCCACAGGCCTTCTTCTTGACAACAGACCTTTAAATTGATAGGAAAATGAATAGATAGTGTTATCTGCTAATTTTTATTTGATTGACCTGCTAGAATCTTGGTAATAAGCATTTGAGGCATTATTATTTATGTATATTCCAAATAATGATTGGTAATAATATTAACATGTTCATTGTTCTTTTTTAAAAACATATATATGTGTCATATAAATAAAAAATTATATTTCAGTTTACATGTGTTGATTGTTCTATTTGTCACAAGAGAATTTGTTTATGAAAAATTTAAAGTACAATTACCAAAAAAAAATTAAAATTTATTCGCGGCAGAAAACAATACTATGAAAATATTTTTAATTAATCATTATTGATGTAAATTTAATGATGCACAATTCATTGTTTTATTTACCTGTAATCCTGCCACTTCTTCCTGATTTCATCAGGTGTTCGGTTTGAGGCACAGGAAGCATTTATTCTGTAATTAATAATTTGTATATGGTTAAAGAATATTCATGAATATATTTTATATTTATTAAAAATTAATGAAATAATTAGACATTAATTAATTTATATGTAGATGGACAATACTTGATGGTATCATTTCAAATAGAGAAGAAATTAATTTTGGAAAATTTAAGTTGAATAATATTTTAGGAACGCTTCATCTGTGGTTGATATTGACATTAGGTGACTGCAGTGATTATTTTAGGCCTAATATCAAACAAAATATTTTACATATACAAACAAAAAGGTAACCTACCGATCAGTAATTGCCCTCCACACCTTTTTCTTCTCTTGGTGTGTCACAGTCGACGAAAAAGAGGAGAAGAGCAACCCTCCGTGCAGTGTCACCTCGTCGATTATTATATCCATCTCCTGCACGGAGAAATTGCTCTTTCTTTGGCGTTTCACCGGCGTTTGGTCAGTCATTTTCGGTGCGCTTCGAAAAGACTTCGGCAGTTTATCGTCTGCTATGCGCGAGCACCTTGCGCACCTAGGCAAGGGAGCCTACTCTCGTTCGGTAACTAGCGGTAACTAGGAAGTGTTTATTTATTTCTTGCACTGAAGAGTTCACTCGTAGCGCTAAGGGTGATCGTAAATAAACTTGTGCTAAAGGCGCCGTAAGGGCGTTTTGTGAAACCGGTGTAAGTTTTTCTTAAGGGCGCCCTTATCTACGTCGTAACGGCTAAGGGCGCCCTTAGTAAAGGGGGCTTTGTGCAAGTGGGGCCAGGTCATTAATAACGATCCGGCTTTGAGTTCCCCGTACGTCTTTCTGTTATGATAAGTTTTTCATAGTTAATTCAAATTTATATCATGTTGCTAACTACTTAAAGGGGCAGTAGCACATTTTTCGCTCCAATAAGTCGATGAAATGTATTTGAAAAATAAGTTCACCAATTGTAAAACACCCTTCTCTCTTCGGAAAATCAAGTTAAAAATGAGTGTACATGGCTCAGTAAATCCATGGGGATCGTTTTTGTCATTTGAAATAATAAAATGTGTTCACAATAAAATGGCCGCCATTCTAATTTTGCTTTATACGCAACACCGTTATTACTACTACGGATAATTGGTTTGTGTAATAGGATGGTTTACCCTCTAAAGTAAATTTAAATGGCACAGACTACCATTATAAATAGGAAATTTGAAAAAATAAATTTTGCAAAAAACGTGCTACTGCCCCTTTAACGGGAATACCTGTACTAATGGATGATGTAACTTATTATTACCAGGTGCGAGATGCAATTTCAACGATCATTGCTTGAACAACATGTGCTTATCAAGTAGTAGAAAAGATTGTTTGGAAGGCTGTAAACCTGGATGGTTCGGAAAGTTCTGTCAGCAAAGTTGCTCTCCTCGTTGTTTCTGTGACAAAGAGTCTGGGAAATGTACACGTTGTATCCCGGGGTGGTATGGTACAACGTGTCAGTTCAAGTGCAGCGCTAGATGTGCATGGAACACAGACTGTGACAGAGACGGAGGATGCAGTGAGGGATGTACAAAGGGTTACTATGGAGAGAAGTGTGAGTCCACATGCCCAGAACAGTGCTATGAAGTTTGGTGTGATCTAAATGGAACCTGTAGCACTTGCAAGCTAGGATTCTTCGGAATGTCCTGTGGCCAGAAATGTCATAGATGCGCAGAGGAAGGCTGTGAAATGATAACAGGAGAATGCACCAAGGGATGTCAGAGCGGCTCATACGGTGAAGGTTGCGATATGAAGTGCGGAAAATGTTCAAAAACAGTCTGCAATCAAACAACAGGAGAATGTGCAGAAGGATGTGAGAGCGGCTACTATGGATCCTTCTGTATCCTGACATGTGAGGACTGTCAAGGTGGCGGCTGTGACACGGACACTGGGGAATGTCGACAAGGTATGGTACTATTACTACATACCACTGTTAGCTTAAACATATCATGTATATCCATAGGTCGATACGAATGTTGTGCTTTCATAGCAAGTTATAACAATGAGAATAGTTTTGATATCAATAAATATTATGTACCAATGAATGTAAACTGTCGGACTTATATTTGCAACAATCCTCATTTTGTGAATAAAGGACATATAGATGTATGGACCGCATGATTCGGTCGTACATAACATGTTGTGAGAATACAATAAGTGATCAATAGAAGAAAAAAACATCTGACATTTATTAGTCGTAATAAACTAATTAAATGAATACGCCAATGAATGTGTGCAGTGAAATATGATATATATTCAGACGAGACGTGGAGTGGAGTACAGTACTGGGTGGGTGGAGGGGTGGCTGTTGTCATCATTGCAGCAGTGCTGGTCTACATCGTATGTCGTATGAAACGGTCAGTATGGATTAAAAAAAATTCGGTCACATACAGAACCATTTAAAATAAGCGGTGAATCATTTGTCTAGGCAAGAATGAATAATCATAGTTTGTTGAGAATAATGATATTTCGGTTCATGTATTGTTGGATGTCACATATGTAAGAGGTACCTAACGACACTAATGATTTCTCTGCAGGATGCACGGTGTCATCTACAACAGTGTGAAGTGGAGGAGGCGTCCTCCTCCTGGTGTACAAGGTGTAATTCCTGGTGCTGTACAAGATGTAACTCCTGGTGTTGTACAACATACAAGTCCCGATGTCAATCCTGGATACGCTGTAGTTGATGACGAGGTGACAGTTACTCATCCAAGAGTTTGCCTCCGTCCTTCCAGACAAACCAGCTACATCCGACCAAGACACAGTGGAGAATCTACAAACAACCTTCAGATACAACCCCAGGCGGCAGCTGCTTCACCTTCAGACAGACGACTGCACGACGTTCTACAAGGCTCTGATGAGTGGTCGGAAAGACCAGACAGCTACGTGCTGCCTAATTATGTTGAGATCGACGAAGATCTCATGGTTTCCCTTCCACAACCCTCTCAAGGAGCTGAAGGACCCGCCCCAGTCGTCAACAACTCCTCATTCTCTGTTGTAGCTGATGTACATGTACAGGTGGAAGATCCTCAAGATGAAAATGCAAGTGGAGGCGACATCAGAATTCCTCTTATCGCCGACTGCTTCGGGAACACTGAGACTGAGGACTCGCCATCTGACGAGGAACCCCGACCTGATGTTGAGAATTACGACCATCCACATAGAGATGACTATGAGCAGTTTTAAAGGGGCAGTAGCACGTTTTTTGCAAATTTTATTTGTAATGATGTTTATGTCATTTATATTTACTTTAGAGGGTAAAACATCTTATTACAAAAACCAATTATCCGCAGTGATAGTAGCGATGTTGCCTATAATGCAAAAATTGCATGGTGGCCATTTTATTGTGAACACAATTTATTATTTTGAATGACAAAAACCATTCCCATAGCTTTACGGAACCGTGTACACTAATTTTTTAACTTGATTTTCCGAAGAGAGATGGGTGGTTTACTATTGGTGACATTAGTTTTCAAATACATTTCATCGACTTATTTCAGCGAAAAAACGTGCTACTGTCCCTTTAATAGGGGCTCCATGGATAAGTATATATTTTACCCAAATTGGAATTGAAATGTTCAACTTATCAGGCCTTTTCGCATTTTTGGCTTCTTCAAATGGGCTCTAGAGAACATAAATCATATGTACAAGTCTCTGTGCCTGTTTGAATAATTATTTAAAATGACCGTAGGTCTATTACTTATTTTTAGTCTTTTTCTGTATGACCTAAAAAAAATAGTGTTTAGAACCAAAACACGGAGAAAGCTTAAATTATGTACATAGTTCCTTGCCTCGCCTTTAGCGTCTCAGATTATCAGGATTATCGTATAATCCATTCAGGGAGCCGCTCCCATTGTTGCTGATCTTCAAGAGTGGTGGGCAGCTAGGAGATGGTACTTTAAAGGTGAACGTATGACTGTTGTCAATGAATATAAATATCTTGGGATATTGTTTACACACACACTAAATATGAATATTTCTACTATCAATTTGGCATATAGAGCTAAAAGGGCCCTACTTCAGTTGCTCCCTGTTTTAGTTGGTCCCAATATATTTTTCAAATTGTTTGATTCCCAAGTACAACCTATTCTTCTCTATGGGTCTGAAATTTGGGGTTACAGGGAATTTTATGTCATTGAAAAGGTTCACCTTCTTGCTTGCAAAAGGTTTTTAAATGTCGGTATGTCTACCCCGAGTAATATGGTGTACGGTGAATGCGGGAGATTCCCTTTGTACATAATTTCTTATTGCCGTTGTTTAAGGTTTTGGTGTAAAATAATAAATATGCCTGAACATCGCCTGCCCAAAAAAGCCTACAATATGACTGTCCATCTTGATAATATGGGTAAAAGTACTTGGGCATCAGGTATTCGTAATATGTTGTTTACATATGGCTATGGATTTGTTTTGTTATCCCAAACAGTTGGTGACGTTAAAGCATTTATCAAACATTTTCGTGCAAGGACAATCGATATATTTAAACAAGACTGTCACTCATCTTTGCATGAAAGTTCACGATATGATTGTTATCCCAATTTTAAATCTGTTTTAGAACCCGAGTCGTATCTGTTTAACCTACGTAATAAAACTCTCAGAAATGTCTTCATACGCTTCAGACTTGGCCTAAATGATTTATCCATCAATCAAGGAAGATACTCGTGTATAATAAAAACTCTGAGGCTCTGTCCGTTTTGTAATATCGTAGAAAATGAATTACACTTTTTATGTGTTTGTCCTGTATATAAAGATTTAAGGCAACTGTATTTTCCACAATGTCATCATTCCTTTAACAATATTACAAAACTGTATTCAATACTCTCCTGTACATCATCCACAGTACAATATAATGTAGCCCTATTTATCCACCATGCACTCGTATTGAGAAGAGATTCATTGTAATGTATGTTGTACATATTGTACCAAATAATCTTGTATATGAGCATATGGCCTACATGCAATAATAATAAACTGATTGATATCAGAGAAGGTATGGTTTGTGAAATCAGAATACCATAGTTGTCAAACTTACTGATTTTTCTAACCAATAATGGACATAACTCACTCATATAGCGAATAAAGGCTATAAAAATGTGCTGCGACAATATGGATGAATGTATTAGGCCACCCTTCCCTAATGTTGATGACCTTGTGTAAAGGCAAGAGGAATTCCACACTAGCCATAAGTCTGATCCCTTCACCCTCCCACATATCTTACAGGGTTTATCATCTTGGTATTCTTTGGGTTGTTCTCTGATAGTGTTTTAACTTGACACCTTTGAAATTATACATCATCGAGAAGTGAGGGTTTTGTTGGCAATGCCAGATTCCTCGTTAGAACTAACCGTCTATTTCTGCATATTTGTATGAGAGGAATGATTTGATTATCTAGACATGGCTTTTCGAATATTGAACACTTTTGTCCAAACCTTTTTCAAAATAAAATAATAAGTAATACTACGTGTCCACATACACACGGACTTACGATTTAATGAGCCAACTGCATAATTCTCAGAGTTTTCTTACTCAATCTTAGCATTAGAAGAGTAAATCGTCGGAATGTTGATGACTGTGTGAAACAAATAACTTTCTTAAAGGTGCTCCTTAATATATCCATGCAATTTCATTTGACAATGTAAATTCATGCTTTGTGTACATTTTATGATTTATCGATATGTATTTTCAGTTTATATTTTCTATTTTTTTCATTATATATATCAGACTGTGTTGTTATCAAGGGTCAAAATATTCTCCCTCAGTAATAATAAAATCACTCATCACTCACACTCAAAATAAAGTGGTTTTTTTGAAGACTTGTACAATAAACTGACAGTCACAATTTTAAAGATTATTGTGACGCGTGGATAAGCATAATGCTTGCTTAATGAACCTAAATAACATGATACTTTAATAATCGGATAAAATCTGTTTGTTTGTTTTGATTTATCTTAATTGTTGTTATTGTTAACAGTTCTACATTTATTTGTTCTGATTTATCCTTTCCTTGTACAGCTATGCTTGATAACGCAAAATGATTTATTTTACCAAAACGTCGCATTCTTTGAATAAAGAACTTGAAACAATTAATATTATTCTTTATAACATTTATCCACGATGTGGAAGTATAGGAGTGAGCTCCATTCGTCCGTGGTCTGTCTGTGGTAAAGGGGTAAGTTTTTCTCAGAAATCGTTAAGAAAGGATAAACATAATTATTTGTAACCTGAGGGGCGCTCCATTGTTCTTCTTTGGAGCTTTTACCTCCTGTTTTAGTACTCTGTTCATAGTGTCCGCATAGCCTTTCTGAGAAACTGTTAGAGAGGGATAACTACATTCCGTATAAGGACTCTATAAAGCTGAAAATCGAGGTTTTTGTTCGAAAATTCGAAAATACACTGCAGTTCGAATGGCAGCCAAATAATAGATTATGAAATATGCCTAATGTCACTTTAAGGTGTTGCTACATAGTTTCTATTCAGTGTTCATGTAGTCATCATCTGGCAAATAGAGTACGTCCACCTTTTGTGAGACAGATACAGTCTGGAAATGCCCTGCCATTGCATGTGGGAATTAATAGGTAGAGAATACTGTCACACATCGTTTGACATGATATTTTATGAAATATGCCTAATGTCATTTTAAGGTGTTGCTACACAATTTCTATTCAGAGTTCATGTAGTATATGTGCCAAATAGATTACGTCCACCTTTTTTGAGACAGATACAATCTGGCAATGCCCTGAGAATACTGTCACACATCGTTTTAATTGTATTTAACAATGGGAATATATCGATAGAATTCTCAACTTGTGATAATACGGTGATGTTTTTGCGGCCTTCGTGCCGTGTTTTGTTTTTCAATTGCAATTTTCTTTTTTAAATTAGGCAAATAAATTAAATATCTCGCCGCTAATGGCTGCAATAATGCCGAAGCGGCGTTAAACAATAACTCACTCACTCACTCACTCGATAGAATTCAACAGTTAAATTAACATGATAGTTAACACGACTAGCTTATTGAAATCAAAGTCGCTGTTCCAACACTCATTTGAAAGTACAGCTCTGACCTATTGACCTCCGGCTTGCATATACCTTTGGTTAACATTACATTGCCTCATTCAATGACAGATACACATGAATAATTGAAAGTAAATATTTCCCCTGAAATTTGAGCTTGGTTTGAATATTTACTGATCTCTGACATGAAACACGTATATCAATATGTGTGTGTAGTGAAATATTTACCGATTAGCTGAAAGAGTGTTTATGAACCAATTGGAATGTTCGACATTCGTCTATTTTGAAGGTTCAGCATTTTCAAACAACATCAATCATATCAACTACTTCCATATATTTAATCAATATTCAATATTGATACCGGACTTTTTCCAGAATCTTTGTCAGTGGTTATCAACGTCTGAATATATAAACAAGGTGAAAGAAACACTACACAACCGCGGAATACCTCTTTTCAATATACCTGAGAAGTTATTTGGTCATATGATCATGTTATGGATACAATATATAAAGGACAAGCGAAATTCCAGGAAAGTGACACCACAACATAATATATGCTTATTCTTAGTAGTTTACAACTTCCCAATGCAAGGCATAACTCTTGCCAGTCTCTATTCCTGGCTGATTTAGGCCTTGCAGTATTTCCTTAAAAAATCTGTGTTTAGATCTCCAGGCCCGCTATGCATTTCTGGTGCAGTGATTCACTATCTTGACACAACAAAGCGAGGGAAATACCGCAAGTGTTAAATCAGCCAGTAATGGAGACTGGCAAGAGTTATGCCTTGCGTTTGGAAGTTGGGTAGTCTAATACAAGATACTTGATCTAAAAAGGATCAAATTATATGACATCATTATACATAGAATTCCGACTCTACAAAGAAATAAAATGAAAGATCTCCTGCTAGGTCTTAGTGATAAAATGTATGTATGAAAGTACATTTATGAAAAATCAGGAAATGTCTGAACCTTTTATTGGTAAATTTTGCGTCAGAAAAGATAGTATTGTCTCCTGTGTATATTTTTCCTTGAATGAATTAAACAGCAAATACGTAACACATTTTCGCATCGCATTCAATTATACCCAGATATAGTACAATTATGTCTGTTATATTCAATGATGATATATAGTGTATTATTGTCTAGTACTGTAAGTGGTTTGCAGGAAATAACAGATGAATTGGAAAACTACTAGTGCTTATGTTTGTATTTATTTTGAAAATCAACTTTCTTCGTCTAATCACATTACGCAGGACATAAGCCTAGAAAATGTTATTTGGTATGAGTAAATCTGTTCAAGAAAATGATGGCATTTATTTATTGTAAAATAATTAGCTTTAGATAAATCTTTTCAAGATAGTATTAACATGCAGTTATGTACTGTAAGATAATTGGTGTTTTAAAGGGGCAGTAGCACGTTTTTTCGCTGAAATAAGTCGATGAAATGTATTTGAAAAATAATGTCACCAATAGTAAAACACCCTTCTCTCTTCGGAAAATCAAGTTAAAAATGAGTGTACATGATTCCGTAAAACTATGGGAATCGTTTTTTGTCATTCAATATAATAATGTGTTCACAATAAAATGGCCGCCATGCAATTGCTGCTTTACACGCAACACCGTTATTACCACTACGGATAAATATAAATGACATAAACTATCATTATAAATGAGAAATTTGAAAAAATAAAACTTGCAAAAAACGTGCTACTGCCCATTTAACAGTATTTAGTCGGCTATTTATAACAACCAGGATTTAATGTCTGAATGCAAATCATTTTGCTTTGAGAACATTGAAAGTATTGCATTCAATTTCTATTGAACCTGCAACTTGTGAATATCAATAGTGAAGCTATCAGTTTGACTGTATGTTTCTTTGTCTGTGTAGTGTGCGCGATGTATGCTGGGATTGATCTCGGGTCACGACGACCTACCTGTATGTCTCAACACGTCAGTATAGTGAGGAATGGTCAGGGTCATAGTGAAGGGGTTTAGGTTGTATTGCTTATCAACAGACAAACGAGTACCCCTTATCTAAATGTCTCATAAGATTAAAGTGATCAAATACATGTTTATTGAAAGGATTCTGACCTCATTTCGAGGTCAAAACAAACAACAAATGAATATTCAGAAATACAGCAAAATACACATCTACATTACTTGAACTAAAGATTAAATTTTAATGATTTTTTAAAAATTCTGCGACTGGGCAATAAAGCTTAAATTGGTTAATTTATGATTTTATCGAGTGGCTTGTATCTGGTGAGGCATGGTCAGGCCATTAGTTTAGGTCTATCTCTAAATGGTTTATAACATTTATGGGATAAAATGTTTCATGAAAGGATTCTCACCTCAAATGTATAATAATTTTGTATAATCTTCTAACATTCCACACTCACATTTCTACAGTGATAGATAAATATTATAGCTATGAGAGTTTATAAATGTAACATTGTGTATACACTTCTAACACTACCCACTCACATTACACATTACGGATCTAGATCAACAGCTTACAGGACAATAGAGGTATTAGGTAAAAATTATAGAATGTTTCTCTCTTTTGTAAAAGGTTTTAAATCCTTTATGTTTGTGAGATGCAGTGTGTTATCCTTCAATATATTACTACTTCATTCAAACCTTGAGTGAAGGGGCGTTTTAGAAGTCAATCTGGACACGATAGCAATCGAAACTACCTCAAAGGTTGACCCGGATAACACTTCCCTGTGAGTGGAGGCAAATCGTCATGTGTTCTGTTCACTAGTCCCATGAAATAACTTTATCAAAGCTCTGATCAGTGACGATTTGTATTTCAGCCGCTATGTGGCAAATTAATATTTATATGATTCATACAACAGTGCGAGTTTAAATTATCAGTAAGTTGACGATTTGACGGAGAATGTTGTATGTGAGTTGGGAGAGAAAGGGCACTCTTTGATGCAGCTCTTGTGTAACGATTACATATAACTAACTAAATACTTTCAGAAGCCAACTCAAGACTCACCTCTACAAATTGGCTTTCCCAAATAATTCTTAATAAATCCTCCTCTGAACTGCATTGTACATATGGACTCAGAAACTCTGTTTGTGCGCTTTGAGAGTGGCATTGACATGGATAAATGCGCAATATAAATAGCCTATTATTATTATTATTTAGAAATATTATGAAACTCTATCTAATTTTGTAACTTGTCAATCTGATGATGAAACATCAAATCGATGACATGTATGCTAGTTGTAAACATTCCTTTAGCGAACGTGTAAGGATTCTATTGAAATAACGCTATTCTCTAGGTATGTCATTGTGGATTAACGTTACAAAATATATTGCTTTGAAGTTAGAGTAAATGATAAAACGTACCCAGCCTCTTCATCCAAGCATCTGAAGATCTTCACAAGTACACGGTATAGCTCTGATTGTACATACAAGTCAAGAAGAAACTGATTTGGACAGGGGACACAGGACAGAGAGCTGAGTGGCGAGTAACTGCCATTGTAATATTGCTGTGTTGTGCTCTGCAATGATACAATTCAGTCTTCAAACCTCTTGTCATGCTTTCTTAGGGAACACTTTAACTTCTGCAAGACAGGACATGCCTGTTTCCTAACGCAATATGTGTGGTCTGGTGTATTAAATCTTTATGAAATCCTAATATGCAGTTGTTTATATCTCCCTTTTAATTGTTATATGAACAGTGTTCATGTTTAAATAATTGTTAACTTGAACGTTATGGATATAACTGGGGCGTTAATCTGAATGCAGAACTAGTTCTACACTGTGTTCAATCACATTTGTGACGTCATCATATTGTTCTTTCACTCTGTTATGTTTCAGTAATGGATAATTGCTCACCACGCCAAAATGTTTCAAATATCAATTTCCTTTTTTAAATTTGAAAGTTATTTTGCTAAATAGGCAGTAAGTTGAACATGATTTAAAAAGACTAAAATCCTCGTAAGTCTCAAATTCTTAAAAATAATGTGTCTGGCTTCATTTGGATCATTTCGACTAGGCTACTTCATAGTGATGAATCGTTCTAATAGTGTTGTAGTGTTTGTAGAGGATGCTACCAATATTTGTGCTATACATAAATTCTTTTCACATCTACCCACCCATTAATTTGGTTAAGAATAAAATGGATGGTGCAGTAAGACTGTTCAACATGGACGGGAACGAATTACACGGACAACATGGGTACACCGCATGACATATCATCGAAGTGGTTTATGTTCAGCTCTGTTGGCAGCCATCAATTCTGGGCCGTGTTCAAGATAGGTTTCAAAGTAATTATATAGCGATTACTTTTAAACCTATCTTGAACGCGATTGCTCAATGTAGCGCTACGTAGCAAGGCGAGCAAACTTCGAGGAATTTCCACTGTATCGTTCAAGAGAGAGTGAGCGCTACATTGAGCGCTACATTGAGTGATCAATGAGCAATTTAAGCGCTCGCTGTTATTGAACGGAACCCTGTTTGTAGCCTTGCGCCCAGGTCATTCAGTCAGACAGGTCAAATGATCACGTGACTTTCGTAAGCCAAACAGATGAGCGAACACAGTACATGTGTCGTCAATGCTGTCAATGCTACAATCTACTACAACACATTTTGAATGTGACAAGATCACGCGACTTTCTTAAGCGCTGTCGTATTCCTTCCATATTGCAGCTCGCCGCAACTCCTACTGTAAACACTTATTTCAACTGAATGCAGGCAGATACACATTAAGTCACTTTGTCAGTCGGTTGTATTGAATCTTTAGAAGTTGTTACAATTGACGTTATCAATGTTGGTGTATTTCCTCTTTTCAGTGATCGGTGCTTCTTGTAGCTCTGTGTGGGTCTTATTGATGTGTAAGTCATGTTTGGGCGAACCTGCTTTACAAGTTAAACGAATCTAACTTTCTATAATATACTGAATGCATGCTGTACTGTAAACCTTGGCCATGTTCAAGAGAGGTTTCAAACAAATCGCTCAATGAGCGATTACTTTTAAACCTCTCTTGAACGCGATTGCTCAATGTAGCGTTACTTTGCCAAGCGAATGTTTTGCACCGTGTCGTTCAGGAGAGAAGGAGCGCTACTTGAGCGCTACATTGAGCGATCAACGAGCGATTATAAGTGCTCGCTGTTATGGAACGGAGCCCTGTACTATTTCAAACCCTTATCAACCACAACAAAGAACCCTCCAAGCGAAAATATCACAGGCTGACAGTAATTCATATGAATAGATCACTCATATAATAGCGAACTTATGCAGAGAGAAAACCGAAACTTCAGTACAGCTATGCAAATACTCGACCATGCGAGTGTCTTTTGAAACTATTGAATAATTCGTTCTACATCATTCAGGAACAATTTAGAGCAGCTCTACACAGAGGGGTTTATTCATCCGTTCAAAATCGTATAAATTGTAGAAATTATTTACCAATCATATTCCATCCTGTTGTTTGTTAATGTTTACATGTGTTTAAACATTAATCATTGTCCAAATCACGCAGGTATTGTTGTGAATACTCTCCACGAAAACACAGCTGGCGGTGGTTAAAACACGTATAAGTTTCGCCCATTCCTCCGACCATGTGTCAGTGTTTCGTTTCCCTACAAGAAGACGAAAATCACACAGTGCAGTTATGCTTTCCCCATTCAAGGATATCTCAAGTAGCACTTTGTGATTCCATGAACACATGTTAGTCCTAGACCCAGAAAGAAAGCGGGCTTTTCATTAGACATCATTTAAACAGGTACTAGCTTCAAATACTCCGTCAAACCCTGAACATTGACATGAGACCGAAGGATATATGCTCAAAATGTTCCGTCAACATCTGAATATTGACATCATGGCAATGGATATATATATATATAATATATATATATATATATATATATATATATATATATATATAAATATATATATATATGGAGACACGTTTATATACTCACATTGCAACTAAAAGTTTCATTTAGGATAGCTAAGTTATAGACTAACCTCTGTACAAGTTAAACATACTATCTATATTCACTATTCTGAGGTGATCATCAAATAATCATTCACAATGAAGCTACAACTTAGCTGTAACATGAAGATACCGTAACGTATTACATCTGAGGTGAGGTGAGTTGGGCTTTTACGCCGCTTTCAAGAGTATTTCACTTATATCACGGCTGCTAGTATTATGGCAGGGAGACAATCCAGTTAAACCTAGCTGTAATGTTATACTTCCCCTAAGTCCGTCATTACTTGGGGGACGTATAACATTACAGCTAGTTTTAAAGGGGCAGTAGCACGTTTTTTTCGCTAAAAAAAGTCAATGAAATGTATTTGATAAATAATGTCACTAATAGTAAAACAATCTTCTCTCTTCGGAAAATCAAGTTAAAGTATGAGTGTAAATGGTTCCGCAAAGCCATGGGAATCGTTTTTGTTATCGAATTAATAAAATGTGTTCACAATAAAATGGCCGCCATGCAATTTTTGTGTTATTTGCAACACCGTTATTACCACTACAGATAATTTAGTTTGTGCAATAAGATGTTTTACCTTCTAACGTAAATATAAATGGCATAAACTATCATTATAAATGGGAAATTTGAAAAATTAAAATTTGCAAAAAACGTGCTACTGCCCCTTTAACTTGATTGGCAGGGACAAGGACGTATATCACAAGGATAAGAAACGCTAGCAGGACCCTAATTTCATGCGCGCCTCGTGTTTACGTACGCTGTAGGGGGCCGTCAGTGCACTATTCGCTGAGCATGCTGGGAAATCACAAAGTTCACTGACCGCAGAACCGCAAATGGAAAGCCAACTTTTCATGGTCAATTGACGAGTTTTCCTAACTCATAACGGTATGTATATTAATGTACTTTCAATAAAAACTAGTGTGGAATCCATATCTGCCAGTATTTGAGGGAACAATGTTTAGAAATAGTATAAATGACCAATTCCATTCGTCAATCAGTCGCCAACATCGGCGCGATATTCAAACAAGATGACGGATGTTCGATTTAGGAAAAATTGTGAAAATTACGGTTACTTGGGTTCCCGATGTGGCTAATGTCTAGTAGAAAGTCCTTAGTTACAAAGGTCAGATGAGAGATACATAACCAAGGATTGTACTTCTGCCATTCAATGTGAAACTGTTTTTTGTGTATTCAATAAAAATGGCATTGAAAATGTGTAATGTTCTGTCTGATCGAGATATCTCACGAAATAATCTTAAACATATGTCTTCAATTTATGCACAAAATATCGGTTATAACCATTTTCACAGCCTAATTACTTGTTTCAATGCATACTACTGTATATGGGGATTGTACTCATGTAATTTTGTAAGTCGTGGTTCTTTTCATATTAAAAAAAAACGTGTATAAAATAGTCACATTTTGGTTTCTGTGTCTCTGCCTCCTGGAAGATAGTGTATAAAGAAAGAAATGAAAATCGGGATAAAGCCTATCTATGCTTACAGTTTAATTTGGAATAATCATATTCATGATATATATATTATATGATATATATTTACTCTTCTTATGTGATTATATATAAATGTCTTATTTCAGATGCCTGCTCGTAACAGGAAGAAAAAGTGCCTTGTAAAAACCCTTGATGAACATGAAAGTCTCGTCTTCGTCCCTTTTTTCTCTGAGTCGTGGTTCTTTTCATATTAAAAAAAAACGTGTATACTTGTTTCAATGCATACTACTGTATATGGGGATTGTACTCATGTAATTTTATAAGTGGTGGTTCTTTTCATATTAAAAAAAACGTGTATAAAATAGTCACATTTTGGTTTCTGCGTCTCTGCCTCCTGGAAGATAGTGTATAAAGAAAGAAATGAAAATCGGGATAAAGCCTATCTATGCTTATAGTTTAATTTGGAATAATCATATTCATGATATATATATTATATGATATATTTTTACTCTTCTTATTTGATTATATATAAATGTCTTATTTCAGATGCCTGCTCGTAACAGGAAGAAAAAGTGCCTTGTAAAAACCCTTGATGAATATGAAAGTCTCGTCTTCGTCCCTTTTTTCTCTGATTGCACAAATAACTTATATAGTAATAAAAATGAAAACTATTCTTTATTTCCATTTAGCTGTGTATTTAATATGGCATAATTCATTTATTTACATATATACATAGTTTTCAAATTAGTTAATGTTCATCATTTAGATCTGTGCTTATTTATCTTGTTACAATCATCATGTCAGCATTTGATCCTGCAATGTCTATTAAAATTGTAATAAAATAATTGAACTGTGAACATGTCATTATCTGTTCATATTGTCATTTATTATATCATGTAGCAAAAACATATTGTGAGAAACGAATCTGCTACCAAAAATTAAAAAAATGTCGAACCTGCATTCATCACATAACAACCATCAATAATAGTTATAAAAACTTCAATTTTACAATTTTAAATAATGATATATTTATTCACCGACACACTGTTAAAATATCAATCATAAAAATCCCAATATCCCTAATTTATTTGTCCAGTATATTATTGATGTCTGATAAAAAGAACTTACGATCTCTTTAAAAAATTTGAATGAAAACGGTCACATAGATTTGATAATGAAGACTTATTTGAAAGGGATCTTTATATGTCCACTGAAACCAGACACGGATGAGTATGTTTTCTCACATACAGGGCAAAGATAAGACACCTTCTTGCATGGAACCTGCTACCTAGTAACGAAATGCCTATCCATGTACATTTTATTTATCGTGGGTTTTCAACAATAAGGACGAAACACAACTGACACACGAAGTAAAAGCCTAAACCAGGGCCGTGTTCAAGATAGGTTTCAAAGTTATCGCTCAATGAGCGATTACTTTGAAACCTATCTTGAACGCGATTGCTCAATGTAGCGCTACGTAGCAAGGCGAGCAAACTTCGAGGAATTTGCACTGTGTCGTTCAAGAGAGAAGAAGCGCTACATTGAGCGCTACATTGAGCGATCAATGAGCAATTTAAGCGCTCGCTGTTATTGAACGGAACCCGGGTGTTTATATCAATAAGGAAGTTGTTCGGTGGAGCTAGAACGCATGCGCCAGATGGGTTCACCGTGGGTTCACCGTTGCTCGAGAGATGTCAGCGGGGTGCCGACAACATGTGCGATCTATTACACCCGAGGCGACCATCAGTTGAGAGATTTAACAGGGTTGCTATTCCTTCCATCTAATTCCTTGGCAGGGAGAAAGCCAGCAGGTGAAACCTGCGAGCATCGGCTGGAACTAGCGAACCATGGGTGGTAGCATTGCACCCAAACCTTACTGCAGACAAAGTTGCCGTGCCCTCGCGGGATTCGAACCCCGGACCTCTTGATCCGAAGCCGAACGCGCTAACCCCTGCTTTATCCTGCCCCTATAACATCTGATATGAACTAGATGTATAACATCTATAACATGTATAAGCTAGTTTTATTATATTATATTGTATCATTTATTTCATCAAAGTTTTGAAAACTAATTATGTCCAGATAAACAAGCCCCATAATTCTTATCAAAAGTCAGCTGATATTACTTTGCCAACAAAAACAAATTCCTATTTGTTCAACCAAGGATATAACCTCCAAATCTTTTCTATCAACCTCTCATTTCAGTTAATTCATCAAAATTATTGTTTATCTATATTATATGTTAATAATAAAAGTGTGTTTTTTCATTGAACTCATTTTATAAATG
Source organism: Gibbula magus (assembly GCA_936450465.1). Lineage (NCBI taxonomy): Eukaryota > Metazoa > Mollusca > Gastropoda > Trochida > Trochidae > Gibbula > Gibbula magus. The sequence continues at coordinate 30,163,062 of OW388298.1, read as the reverse complement.
AAAGCCATTCTACATTTAAGTTGTGTTTGCATAAGAAATATTTCAACTGAACGTGGACATCAGTCATAAACTTCAATTCTAAAATTAATCAAAGTGCAAATATAAAATTATTCCCCAATGTATCCAAAAGATAGGACATGCATTGAATGTCTTTCACTTTCTACACTGACGGGCAAAATAAAGTATATGGACCAGTTGTATTTATCACATGTTTAATTTTCAGAGTCAAATATGTAGAGTTTTCGACGTCGTATTAAAAAACGGACTAGTTTTCGAAATTATTCCAAAATATTTAATCAGTCAAAGAATACCTCTACGCGGTTTGAACTTTTTTCATAAAAAATTCAAAATTTAACCTTTGAAATTCCTCCAAATTAATTTGGATAAAACACAACTGTTCGTCGACATATAACACATACTCTGTGTGAAAATCAATAAACGTGTTTCGTCCTGCACACATTTACAACATTTTGAACATGGTACGGGTCATGTTGGTGTAAATTTCACTTCTTATCCCTGTCTACTTTAAATAATGATATTTTAGTTCAAATATAAAAGAGTCACCAATTAAGTCATTCAAACTACTACCGAAAGGGGTTATTGATTGGTGCCATAATCAAATGCATCTCATTTCTTTAAAATATTGAATTAGTCGAAAACAAGTGAGTGTTATACTTTCTTTTGCTCGTCAGTTTACTATCAGTATAGATCAATTTCTTCTGGTCGATCATTTGGAAACATAATCAACATTATACGTCTTATATATAAAGGAGTTACTGCACAGCAGTATGTGCAGAATATGTTGTAGTCATATTGCCAAAAGTATGACACATGCATATTTCTACTCTTGGTTTGACTGCATAGCTACCTCTATTGACTAATTTCAGTGTTGACGTTTAGATCTGCCCCAATCAAAGTCACACACGGCGTCTATAGGAAGCAGTGTCAGCTCGTGATCTGGTGTTGTAGAAATAGCACTGGTAGAGCATGAGAACGTCGTAGTTTCAATAAGAACATTGACAAGGATTTACACTCGAATAGTCACACGAATATATCAACTCACTGTGACAGCTGTAAGTCTCAGTAAGGTTTGGGTGCAATGCCACACTGAATTTCAGCGTAGTACCACCCAAGGTTCGCTATATCCAGTCGTTGCTTACAGGTTTCACCGCAAACATAGCCACATGTCTCTGTCTGTCTCTGTCTGTCTCTGTCTGTCTGTCTGTCTGTCTGTCTGTCTGTCTGTCTGTCTGTCTGCTCTCTCTCTCTCTCTCTCTCTCTCTCTCTCTCTCTCTCTCTCTCTCTCTCTCTCTCTCTCTCTCTCTCTCTCTCTCTCTCTCTCTCTCTCTCTCTCTAATTTGAGGTCCGGCTCTTATTGGAGGTCCGACTCGGCTCTTATTGGAGGTCCGACTCGGCTCTTATTGGAGGCCCGACTCGGCTCTTTTTGGAGGTCCGGCTCTTACTGGAGGTCCGGCTCTTATTGGAGGTCCGGCTCTTATTGGAGGCCCGGCTCTTATTGAAGGCCCGGCTCTTATTGGAGGCCCGGCTGTCACTGGAGATACGGCTCTTAGTGGAGGCCCGGCTCTTATTGAAGGCCCGGCTCTTATTGGCGGTCCGGCTCTTATTGGCGGTCCGGCTCTGATTGGAGGCCACGGCTCTTATTGAAGCCCCGGCTCTTATTGAAGGCCCTGCTCTTATTGGAGGCCTGGCTCTTATTGTAGGTCCGGCTCTTATGGAAGGTCCGGCTCTTATTGTAGGTCCGGCTCTTATTGAAGGCCCGGCTCTTATTGGCGGTCCGGCTCTTATTGGAGGCCCGGCTCTTATTGAAGGCCCGGCTCTTATTGGAGGCCTGGCTCTTATTGTAGGTCCGGCTCTTATTGAAGGTCCGGCTCTTATTGGAGGCCCGGCTCTTATTGAATACCCGGCTCTTATTGGCGGTCCGGCTCTTATTGGAGGCCACGGCTCTTATTGAAGCCCCGGCTCTTATTGAAGGCCCGGCTCTTATTGGAGGCCTGGCTCTTATTGTAGGTTCGGCTCTTATTGAAGGTCCGGCTCTTATTGGAGGCTCGGCTCTTATTGAAGGCCCGGTTGTTCCTGTAATCCCGGCTGCTATGAGAGGCCGCTATTTGAGACCCGACCCTATTAGGGGAAATACGGTATTACAAATAATTTGATTTCAACAAAAACAATAACAAACACGTTGAAATATTTGTTTCTTCTTTTATTCCAATATATTATGAACTAATGTGTACTAATACCGACTATTGAGACATGTTTTAGAGAACAGGGCAGTCGGTTTGTGAAAACGTCATCAGCCCTAACTTCTAGTAATATAAATGCTGACTAATTTACATTAATTACAATAGGTAGCAATATGCAGTGTGAAGGCCATTAACATGTGCAGGCCCAACTTCCCTCGCAAGTCATAAATCGTAGCAGTATAAATCAGTGGCTAAATTAAAGGGGCTGTAGCAAATTTTTTTAGCAAATTTTATTTTTTCAAATTTCCCATTTATAATGATAGTACATTTCATTTATATTTCCTTTAGAGGTTTTAACTATTTATAACTCAGAGTAAGTATATATTATAACGGTGTTGCATTTAAAGCAAAAACTGCATGGCGGCAATTTTAAAGTGAACACCTTTTATTATTTCGGATAACAAAGAACGATTCCCATCGCTTTACCGAGCCATGTACACTCATGTTTAAACTTGATTATCCGACGAAAGAAGGGTATTTTACTATTGGTGACATTATTTTTCAAATTCATTCCATCGACTTATTTGAGCGAAAAACGTGCTACGGCCCCTTTAAGCCTTGCTGCATTTCCTTAACTTTGCTGTACTGGCTTATCAGAGCGCATCACTTTGAGGTTCAGACCTAAAAATCTGCCTCTCACACTTTTTAATCGAATACGGATAACTGTTTTCTATGGATAAGGCTTACCGGGTCATGTAATGAGATGTTTGACCTATTAACGTGCCAATACATAGGATAAACTTTAATAATAAATGGCAAATTTGAGAAAAATAACATGAAAAAAAACGAGCTACAGCGCCTTTGAAGTATCACTTTCCCAATGTTGATATAATGTTACCGGGAGAGAATTACTCAAACCCCATAGGAAGTAACGTCACGGACATCATTATCATCACTGAAAAGAGGAAGTTACTGACACCAAGAGTTATCGTTCCTGATCTCGGCGGTCCATTTGGTTTTGGCGGTCCATTAGGTTTTGGTGGTTCGTCGTCTTTATCCCCTGGCAGCTCGCATGATTCTGAACAAAAAGAAGACCCGATTAAAGGGGCAGTAGCACGTTTTTCCGTCAAATAAGTTGATGAAATGTATTTGTCACCAATTGTAAAGCACCCTTCTCTCTTCGGAAAATCAAATTTAAAAAATGAGTGTTCATGGTTCGGTAAAACCATGGTGATCGTTTTCGTGATTCGAAATAATAAAATGTGTTCACATTAAAATGGCCAACATGCACGTTTTGCTTTATACGCAATACCGTTATTACCACTACGGATAATTGGTTTATGTTTTACCCTCTAAAGTAAACATAAATGGCATAAACTATCATTATAAATGGGAAATTTAAAAAAATAAAAGGGACAATCAGGATTGTTCATGATATCTGAGAACACAAAATATCACTGATAACGTCATGCTTTCTTGAGCCGTCTTAACGTAACGGTGACCCGATTACTGTATACCGTATTTCCTCCAATAGAGGCCGGGCCAGGTCTCGTGCCTAACGCCGGGGGTATGACCGTTTGAAAGAAATTGACGCCGGATCTCGAATAGACGCCGGGTCTAAATTAGACACCAAGTGATAACATGAGCGAAGTTTTAAAAAGTGCTATGCTATGTTCACGTATGCCTTTTAAAGAATAAATTGTTCCCATTCAATAATGAATAAATATTCACCAAAACATATCCATATTCAAGAAATTTTGTCATGATTGCACCTCTATATATGTCTTCATTTGTAAGTGGGATGATTAATATTTTCAAACAATTAATAGACGCCGGCCTCGAATAGACGCCGGGTCTGTCTTGGTCTTTGAAAAACACAATTGCAATTTGCTTTAATTTATAGTCACACGAGACTGTATAATTCTACAGTATCTCATCGTCCCGTAAGTTCAGACTCCTGACCCTGAATTCATACCTATCTAATTTGTTTTCTCCCCGAACATCTTACACATATCCTTCACGGCTCAATTAACATTAAGTTGGCGTTAAAGATGCATCCATTGTGTTTCATAGTATTAATTTCTTTGGCTTAAAGGCATTGTAGCACGCTCTTCTTACTGGAATAAAGTGCTCTTACGAAAAAATATAAATAACCAGTGACTAAATAATACTACTCAATCAATAAAAAGAGTTCTAAAACGAATGTATATGATTCGGTTAAGCCATGAGAGCCCATTTCTATTGAGTGGTAATTTTAATGTGTTCACATTTAAATGGCCCCTCGAGAAGGTATTTCTAGTGATTTGACTGATGTAGGGATACCTAATCAGTAAACACTCAGGGTAGAGTTTTAAATATGGTACAATAATGGAATGGTAAACCATTTCTGGCTGAAGTCTAAAATTCTTATAAAACTAATCTACCTCTCACAATTAAAGGGGCAGTAGCACGTTTTTTGGCTCAAATAAGTCGATGAAATATATTTGAAAAATAATGTCACCAATAGTAAAACAACCTTTTCTCTTCCGAAAATCAAGTTGAAAAATGAGTGTACATGGTTTCGCAAAGCTATGGGAATAGTTTTTGTAATTCGAAATAATAAAATGTGTTCAAAATAAAATTGCCGCCATGCAATTTTTGCTATATACGCAACACCATTGTTACCACTACGGACAATTGTAGTAAAAAGATGTTTTACCCTCTAAAGTAGATATAAATGACATAAACTATCATTTTAAATGGGAAATTTGAAAAAATAAAATTTGCAAAAAATGTGCTACTGCCCCTTTAAGAGTTCCACACCATTGTCGCTTTATACATCGCGCCATTTTCTTCGAAAACCGATAACCGTTTTCTATGCATACGGCTTATCGGGTTATGTAATGAGCTGTTTTACCCATTAACGTACCAATATACTGTATAAACAAATGTGATGAAACATAACATGCAAAAAACATGCTACAGCGCCTTTAAATCCATCCAAACATACCAATTGTGCTGATATCAGTTCCAATATCTATTCACTCAACTTGCATATTCACCGCCATGGCAAAATATATCATAACTAGTTTCAATTGAGTACTATCATTATACATGTGTAGAAACCGAAACTAGACGCCCCATTTACATACACAGTAGTTATTTGACCTATTAAACCTAATAAACCCAAATATGTCATTTTGTCAAATACGTATCCAAAATTACGTTTTGACTAATGACGTTCGCATCAATCGTGGTGCATTGTACGGTTTTCGATCAGAAATCGCTATTTTTATCTTTATATCGTCACTATACTGAGAAGACAATCATTAAAACGGTAATTATAATGATAGTTTATGTCATTCATATTTACTTTAGAGGATAAACATCTAATTACACAAACCAATTATCCGTATTGGTAATAACGACGTTGCCTATAATGTAAACAAATCCCCCCCCCCCCCCCCCCCCCCCCCCCCCCCACTCCCTCCAGTATCTTCTAGAGCCGCCATTGTACACATACATTACATTGTACACATTGTAAACATCCCAAAATCGTTCTTGACCTTATGTCAAAATAATCAAGTGTGCGTGACTTGAATACCATGGAGAAAACAGAAACAGAAACCAACCCGCTGCTGTGTTCACTTCAATTAGAAACACTGAATTACTTCCATATACTGAACTTACCGTATTTCCTCTAAACATGTAAGGGCTTAATTCAGTGGTGACTGTTTAATTTTTTTTATTAAAATATCATTTCTTAAAGTAGACAAGTTTAGAAATGAAATTTACACCAACATGACCCTACCATGATTAAAATGTTGTAAATGTGTGCGCAGAACGAGACACATTTATTGATTTTCAAATAGAGAATGTTGATGAACAGTTGTTTTATCAAAATATTTAAATTCGTTGTTGATTCGTGAAAAGATTTGGACAAATAAAAAAATGTTCACGAATGCTACGAATTAGAGGAATGTTGCCGAATCAACAACGAATAATTTACGAATTCCAAGAATAAATTACGAATTGTCTACGAATGTTCACGAATATGAAACCAATCTCGTTCGTGATGATTCGTGACAATTCGGCTCGTAGTGAAATAGGGGCATAACATGATGATATAGCAATCTTGACATTCAGTAATTCGGTAATTTGCAGGAGAAAAACGTGGGTTGCTATGGTGACTTGTGAAATTGACAAGACTCCGTGCCTCGGAAACGATTGGTGTTGTGTAGTACCTCTTATGCAATGAAGGGAATTCTCTTTATATGGCGTCAGATTCTATTGACGCGCGTTAATTGAAATTTCATTGGATTGTCATGATATGAAAAATATTTATGATATGTCATGTTGTAGATAAACTATGTCTTTAGCGATTGATCATTGGGGCCCTTCAACAGAGTCTCCTATATACTATATATTAACAAAGGAACTAACTAGCCATTTAATATTTTCATTTATGGCAATTCTGATGAAAATATAAGTAACAATATCACATAGTACGGTTCTTTGATGTCTTATGGTGTATCCGTCACCCACCTTTAAATCTTAATCACGGCAGTTTAATATTACACTTATTATTACTTGTCATATATAATACACTTAAAAATTGACACATTTACCTTTCCCGGGAGTAAACAAGAGTTAAGGGAGATAATGTTCAGACTGTTTATTACCTTTATTACTTCAAACCCATGAAAGTATTACAAGCGAGATAAATATTGTAAACTTCCGGGAAGGTAAACATTCCCAATCAATTGGTCCATTGAGTATAACCTGTTAATATATAGTATATAGGAGACTCTGTTGGAGGGGCCCCATGCGATTGATATGTTTTCAAAAACTATTTTTATATTTGAAACCCACGATACTCGATGGCTCTTAAAGGGGCAGTAGCACGTGTTTTTTTTATCAAATACGTCGATGAAATATATTTGAATAATAATAATTTTACCTTTAGTAAAACACCTTTATCCCTTCAAAAAATCAAGTTTAAAATGAGTCTACATGGCTCAGTAAGGCCATGGGAATATTTTTTGTCATTCGAAATAATAAATTGTGTTCACAATAAAATGGCCGCCATGCATATTTTTCTTTATTCGCAACACCTTTATTACTACTAGGATAATTGGTTTGTGTAAAAAGATGGTTTACCATCTAAAGTAAATTTAAATGACACAAACTATGATTATAAATAGGAAATTTGAAAAAATAAATTTTGCAAAAAACGTGCTACTTCCCCTTTAATTGGGACTGTCAAAAAAATATTTGAAACACACATACTCCTCCCTGTGGTTGAATTTTTCATGACTTCGAGCTTTCTGATCTAAGGGGAAAGCCCTCACACTTACCTTGTATTGTCAACTGATCTGTCTCGGCACAGTGATGTTCACATTCGTCGCTATGTGTCGCTATGATCTCATCCTCGTCATTGTGCAGCACACATCTTACAACCACGCCGGTCTCGGCCGGGTCTGCCGGCATCAGTAACATGCTGGCCCGCTCATACTGACACGAGTTATGGCGCTTGTACGCACTTCCGGCATCAGACTGTGACGTCACATTGACCGGATCTTGGCCGGGCACCTGCTTGAACCACTGGAAGTGACCGGTGTGGTCTCCGATATCCCCGTAACAGGCCACCATGATGTTGTCCCCTGGACAATATGTTCTTCTGACCACTGAAATCACTGGCGTCTCCGGATGGCCTGAAATTTCAGTGTGATAAAGATTTCTGAAGAAAACACAAATATGCTTTGTTTATGGCACCTATATTTAATTGTATTTTCTTTTCGTTAATTGATCTTTAAAATAGCTTTTTACCTGTTATATCAACCGTTGTCTGATAACCTCTGTTATATAGCCCTTCGGCAATGGAGCTTTTAAAGGCACGTGTTTGGGATATTATTTTTTGTTATTAAAGTTTATACAATACAATAAATATATAGTTATGTTAGAGGATAAAACATCTCATTGCACGACCCTATAAGTCGTATCCATAGATAACCGTTATCCGGTTTGGAAGAAAATGGTGCGACGTATAAAAGCGACAATTTTGTGGAACTCTTGTGAGAGGTAGATTTGTAAGTCTCGTGCGACTTTGAGAGTTCAGACAGCAAGATGGTTGAGCATTCCATCATGGTGTCATATTCAAAACTCATATGGCAAAACTTGTAACGGAGAATATATAAAACCCTGGGTAACAGAGGATGGTCTTCAGAACCCAACAATACTAAATATGAATTTTCAAAACATTATCTGTTCATACCACTGAGAAACACAAGACTAGACGAGATAGAAGCCTCAAAATGCCCGTTTTGTGACGTCCTACGGTAATTATGCGTCAACAAATTAAATCAAAGAAGGTTTTTGTGTCGAGAACATCTTTAATTAACTAAACTTCTACTTTTAAATTTTCTTTAACTTAAGGATGTTCGCTCCTTCCTGTTGTACTTCTAAAATGAAATATGATTAAGTAAAGATGTTTATTTACTTCATGATGTTCTACATCATCTACACACTTTTAAAAAACAAATGAAATAAAGAAAATATGACTTTAGAACCTCTAAAAAGTGCTTAAACAGCATAAATGGCCTAAATTTGACAAAAAAGGGGGGTTTTCAGGTACATTTTGTGTCAAAGCTTAAAAAAAAACCTCACTACCATATATATTTTTTCATCGATTTCGGTAGGGAAACGTGAACTTTGTAACATATCAAAAAAGGAAAAAAGTTTAATTCTAGAATTTTAAAGTTTTTAGCAGTTTTTTCCTCATTTTCCCATAGACTCCCATGTTAAAATTGTACTTCACCCCACTATCTTACAGGTACATTGTATCATATCTCGAAAAAAAAAAATTTAATGCCGATTTTTCAATCATTTACTTTGATCTTTTACAAAATATAAGTTAGAAAAAAAGTTTAAATATACTATAAATTTGAGGAACGAACATCCTTAAATACCAAATATTGTGGCACAAAAAACATCTTGAAAAAGCGATTTTAGCCCCAAGTGTATTTGAACAGATGTGAAAATAAAAGTATCATACTCTGATGTATGAAATTGTGAATACTTCTTCACAAAACATGTGTCTATCATATCATTCTTCTTTACATCTACGTTTTCCCACCTCAATATTTCATTTTATGCTATTTTCAAAATGTGGGGACGTTTCTTGATACTTGATTTTGTTGTAGAAACGTTAACAAAGCGAAAATATCAGTCGTAAAAAATACTATGTAAAAGAAGTATCTCATTCTGCTCGCGGAAGCGAGGTGCTGAACGTAAACAGTTGATTTTTCTGTTTTTCATATGTTTATCTAAAAATAATGGAGCCTATATTCCTAAGCAGGTGACTCACCATCTTCATAACGTCACAGGCGCAACGAAAAGATTTCCAAATCTTCTCCTTCCACCCTTGACCTCAACCCTCGCATTTTCAGTGCTAAGATTTTAACGTACTGCAGGCTAATTGGATAAGCCAATCAGAAGACAGTTGAATTGCCTCTGTGACTGTGTCGATCGTCGCTTATTTTGAATTGCTTCCGAATGTAAACGGCGATTTCATTAGCTGTATGTTAGCAGATGGTAAGGGACGTAACTCGTGATCACAATAGGTGTCGCTGATTCGTTTCTGGCTAGGTTGAAGGCAAGGTAAACATGGAGAGATCTCGATACATTTTCACCTTGCCTTGGGAAGATGGTGACTCACTGACTTTTTGATATATGTGTAGATGTGCCGGTTTTACAGGTGATTCATTAACTGTTTGATATACGTTTAGTTGTGCGGCTTTGGGCTCTTAGAATAATTTAAAGGCGCCAGACCTTAAATTTATATATAACTATACCCATATCTATTTTTATAACATATAAAGAAGGTACGACAAAGTGGATCCTGCCATAGGAACGGAAATGGTTAAACTGGTTTTCTAGCTCAAATACGCTTTCTATAATTCGTAAACTGGTCCAAGTTCAAATTCCGGTCCGCCAGAATCAATCGTGTCGTACCTTCTTTATATGTTAAATAGATAGATAAATGTATATTTATACTATATATATATATATGGTCTGGCGCCTGTGCATATATCCATGTGCCGTGGTCAGAAACGGGAGGTAACTCACGTTTCAAAAAGAAAGCATCGGTCTCGTCGCAAAGATCTCCGCACTCCTCGCCGTCTGTTGAAGAAGTGACGTCATCACCATCGACCACAGAACAGCGTAGCGTCATACCCTCGTCCGTTGCTGTAGCGTTGAAGGTTATGTGACTGACTCTCTTGTAGCCACAAGTGTCGGGATGTGGTCTGTAGATGGGTCCGGGGTCTGCCAATTCTGTCACCTCCTGGCAAGACATGTATATAGAAATTATTACCCGAGGAAGTGTATCATATGATTTTTTACGAAACGGGTGTGAATTTATGTATTGCCCGAGCGAGAGCTATTACCTGTGAGGAATTGTCCAGACGCAGAGCATGCCACACAAAGTAGGCGGTATCACTCCCAACCAGACTGACACACGCGGCCTCGATACTCTGTCCCTCTTGGAAACATCCGGCCTGCTTGCCGAGCATTATCGACGGCTTTGTCGAGACACCTGTAGAATGATCAAACCTTAGTCTTGCATAGTTGTCCCACGCGGACCCACGGGCATGTTATTCAGCTCCGTACGTCCGTACACAAGTCGTCCGTCCAATTTCTTGTCAGTGCGATGTCGCTACAACTAGAGTCTTCAAATTTGGCACAATTCTGCATATGGGGACACCAGTCGATCTGGCTGACCATGACATTAATGTCAAGGTCACTGCAACACTTTGAAATTTTTTTTATAAACTATTGTTATTACGATGTCTCATTAATCGCTGCATCTATAGTGTATTAAAATTTGGTACCATTCTTCATTTAGGAATTACGCAGACACCAGTCGATTACGGTGACCTTGACATTATTTTCAAGGTCACGACGAGACTTTGACCAATCTTAAAAATGTTCTTAGTCTGATATAACAATAGTATCAAACAGTAGAGTCTTCTCAACAAGTCTAAAGTTTACCTTTAACAGCAACTAGCATATACAGGTAAGTATAGGTAGCGTTGGTCTGGAGATTGCAGTAGTACTCCCCCTCGTCGCTACAGAGGGCGGGGTTGATTCTCAAGGTGACCGAGGAGTCCCCATATCCCAGGGACGTCCTGTTCCTCAGTGTTGCTCCATAGGGCGCGTACACCGTGGTGCCGTTAGGGTAGAACTTTGCTATGTCAAGGAATCCCCTGTTTCGAACGGAGGTGTCGATGAAGATGTACTGCATCACCTCCGAGTCCCCCAGGGTATAGGAACAGGTGATCTCAACCGCCCCTCCTTCAACTACTGATTGACTCGTCGTGTTGAGTTCCCCGCCATACACCTGGTAGAGGCATGCTGGAACAGTGTTGTCTGATTACAAAGGCATATAGGCAGAGAGAGAGAGAGAGAGAGAGAGAGAGAGAGAGAGAGAGAGAGAGAGAGAGAGAGAGAGAGAGAGAGAGATATAGAGAGAGAGAGAGAGAGAGAGAGAGAGAGAGAGAGAGAGAGAGAGAGAGAGAGAGAAACAGAGAGAGAGAGAGAGAGAGAGAGAGAGAGAGAGAGAGAGAGAGAGAGAGAGAGAGAGAGAGAGAGAGAGAGAGAGAGAGAGAGACAGACAGACAGACCGACAGACACGGACAGACAGACAGACAGACAGACAGACGGACAGACAGACAGACAGACAGACAGAGAGACATACATACAGATAGACAGGCAGACAGGCAGACTGGCAGAGAGAGACACCGCAACGCCATGTGGCTATGCATTGCGGTGAAACCTGTAAGCAACGACTAGAACTAGCAAACCATGGGTGTTACTACGCTGAAATTCAGTGTAGCATTGCACCCAAACCTTACTGCAGACATAGTGGTCGAACCACGGACCTCTTGATCCGAAGCCGAACGTGCTAACCACTGCGCTATCCCGCCTCCACCTTCCATGTGGATATCTCACATATTTCTTTTTATTACAAAATATCCACAACCCTAGGAGAAAAAAATATAAATAAATACCTTTGCGCATACCATATTGTATGTTAATTATTTCATTAAAAAAAGCAGTTTACATTCATTGGACTTTTAAAAGTTGTGTGTGTGTGTGGCTTTGATTTTGTTGCAGTCTTGGTACAATTCATAAATGAAAATGTACCGAACCGTGTGATCTGAGGCACAAAACCTACCGAACCGAAACTCAAACCAACCAAGTTCTATCGGGGTATTCGCTCTAAGTCGAATTTTTATTTTCATATATTCGCGATCAGATAAGTGACGTTGTTTTGTAATATTTGTACATGTATATGTGATAAGCGAACAACTATCATTAATGTCAAAGAGACCGCCAACGGCAGCACATGAGTAAATCGAAACAAACATAATAATTACAGCAAGATGGCAAAAATGGTTTGATAAATCCTGATCCCTGTGAGCGCGATGGTGAACTGTTCTCATGTTGGTGGACAACAAGGTGAACGCTTGTCACGTTTTGTTTTAATACATTTTGTACATCTGTGCACATCTGTATATCCTTATTGCAAAGCTGCCGGTTTCACTTTCTCTAAACTTTTACACTTTTCGGAACTTTCCGTAGCTTTCACAACAAAGGTTTTTCCTATCCAATTCTTCAATTCAATTTAATCTCGAAGCTTTCATACATGAAGCTCTTCAATAAAAAATGATTAAAATGTACAAGTATAATGTTCTGCATATGTCTTAAAAGTACATTTCGAATTTATTGAAAATTAATGAAAAGATAAAAAGAAATTATTAAATATAAGTTGACCAAAAACTGAATTGCCAGGATCATATCGAAAAGAGGATGTTCGCGGAAGACGCATATGCCTTGTTGCAAAGAAATGGTTGTTTTAATAATATTATGCTCTCCATCTTGTACCTCGGAGAGTCGAGATGTTATCAATGAAATAAAATGTTTCTCATTCTCATATATCCATATCGCCAAAGATTATGGAGATATAAACTCATTTCCTACGATTATTTAAACATCGATGTATAGCTTTAGAAATTCAGAATTTGTGCCAAAATATCAATAGTTCAACATTTCTCTGTCACTATAGTTCCTATAAGTTATTGTTAACTACATAACTTTATTTATTATCAAGTCCAATATATACAGATTTAAAAGTTGTTCTGACAAATTTTAGAATAATTTAAATTTAAAACTAGGGAAGAAACTCATCTAATTGTATTAATATGTGAGAAGTGTGACACTATGAAGAAGCTATCCAAGGTGAATTGCACTTCATTTTGAGTTGTCCATATTATACTATTAGCAGAAACACATTCACTCCTAAATATTTTCATCAATATCCTACAAAGGAAAACCATAGCAACTTATGTCTTCAAGAAATTAGAATGTATTGAAAGGACTGGCATTGTATTTAAAACGAAATCTTTATGTAAAATGAGTTTAATATTTTGTTATGACGTTTTACATATGCTGCAGAGATGGATGTATCATTCTTTTTGTATAATATAATTACAATATGATATTGTTATTATGTATAAAATCCACACACTTCTTAAGGACACGAGGCATCTAAGATTGAACAAAGACTGGCAAAGACTGACTTTGAAAAAATGTTTCATGGCAAGACTGAAATATAAAGGTATTTCCATTATTTCTCCACAGAAGTGTTTAAATGATTTTATTTTAACGAAACTGATGTAGTACTTCATGGGAAAACTTAATTCACATTACTTAATCAAAATATGACACAAAATGTTTACCTGCGCAGACAAGGAGACAGGATAGATAACGAACCGCCATGATGCATCAATGGGGGAGGGATGGATAATGCAACTATATCATTGTCTCAACTTCACCAAGGTCAGTCCATTGTCTTGTGGGGGTGTCTGCATGTATATCATTGTCTCAACTTCACCCAGGTCAGTCCATTGTCTTGTGGGGGTGTCTGCATGTATATCATTGTCTCAACTTCACCCAGGTCAGTCCATTGTCTTGTGGGGATGGCTGCATGTATATAATTGTCTCAACTTCACCCAGGTCAGTCCATTGTCTTGTAGGGGTGGCTGCATGTAGAATTTTGCAGTACATCACTAAAGGTCAGTCCATTGTCTTGGAGGGGTGACTGCATGTAGAATTTTGAAGTACATCACTAAAGGTCAGTCCATTGTCTTGTGGGGGTAGCTGCATGTAGAATTTTGCAGTACATCACTAAAGGTCAGTCCATTGTCTTGGAGAGTTGGCTGCATGTAGAATTTTGCAGTACATCACTAAAGGTCAGTCCATTGTCTTGGAGGGGTGGCTGCATGTAGAATTTTGCAGTACATCACTAAAGGTCAGTCCATTGTCTTGTGGGAATAGCTGCATGCATAATGTTACAGTACATCATTCAAGGTCAGTAAATTGTCTTGTAGGGGTGGTTACATTTATATGGTTACAGTACATCATCAAAGGTCAGGTCATTGTCTTGTAGGGGTGGCTGCATGTATAAGGTTACAGTACATCATCCAAGGTCAGGTCATTGTCTTGTAGGGGTGGCTGCATGTATAATGTTACAGTATATCATTCAAGGTCAGTCCATTGTCTTGTGGGAATAGCTGCATGCATAATGTTACAGTACATCATTCAAGGTCAGGTCATTGTCTTGTAGGGGTGGCTGCATGTATAAGGTTACAGTACATCATCCAAGGTCAGGTCATTGTCTTGTAGGGGTGGCTGCATGTATAAGGTTACAGTACATCATCCAAGGTCAGTAAATTGTCTTGTAGGGGTGGCTGCATGTATAAGGTTACAGTACATCATCCTAGGTCAGGCCATTGTCTTGTAGGGGTGGCTGCATGTATACGGTTACTGTACATCATCCAAGGTCAGGTCATTGTCTTGTAGGGGTGGCTGCATTTATAAGGTTACAGTACATCAACTTTTAAGCAACGATGTAGAGATGTATTTCTTTGTAACGTCAATAAAATTGCATGACAATTAATCATCATATATCCATTAGTAAAACTTTCACTCTCAAACGTATCCTGTGATCACGTGCATGTTGATGATATTTTGCATAATGAAATAGACAGAAGGGGTAAAAAATTTAAACATCAGTTTTCATTAATTTTAGATTAAAAGTTGTTATATCGACTGAATCATAAATACATTAAATGAGGTAGCATATGATGTATGTTTGACCCAGCTGATCACTTACAGAATATTTCACGGAAGAAAAATAAAATTTGTAGTTTTGAAAAAAATGACTCCTGATCACTTCAAAGAGCTGCCAAAACTGTAACTGTTTACTGTGAGCTATCATTTCACGTTATGTTATGGCAAACTCAACCGTCTTTTTATAATGCGAAAATGCTAAATTATCAATCTAGATTTCGCGTTGATACGATGTTTCGAAGACATGCCAAATTATATGATATTTGCACTAAAATACACCACCAGGTGAACAAACTTTCGGTACGCAGCTGTATACCCTCTCTATATACCCACGTAGCGGAGGTATAATTAAGAGATTTGACTTTTATTATATGATTCTAGGTGAAATACCGGGATCTATCAATGAAAATAAACCGTGTTATCAGTCACTAGTGAAAATAACAATGGAACGTGTTATCAGTCACTAGTGGCTGATATAACAATGACCTGACGTCATGAAACAATGCTCTGACGTCATGACACGTTCATGACGTTACATTGTTGCTGAGGCGACAGGCTCATTCTGGAGCCGACTCAACGTAAATGCAAGTCGATTTCGGTATATATGCAAAGATTTGGTCATATAATAAATAATTCAGAAAATTTGTCTTTTCTTGACAAATACCATGTTTATCTCATCGAGTGAGGTAGAAAGTTTATATTATCACGAGTGTATCTGTCAGCACACACGAAGTGAGATTATCACCTGAGGTGTTGCACGCACCATATCTGTGAACTATGGCATGACTTATGTGTACAAATAGCAAAAAATATATTTGTCCTTTTGAAGTGAGAAACTAAAACTCCATATTAATTGTAAAATTAAATTTCTCATCAATACCAGCGACCTGTGAGGTAGTGACTTAGAGATAACGTGAGATTGTTTCCGTTTTTAGAATAAATATGATTTAAACAAAACCTACCGCTGGGCTTAATAATAATATAAATAATAATAATAATAACAACACTTTAGTGTCCTAATTACAATGTAGGTTTGCGTGCCAGTGCCAGTGGCACCCGGCAGCCACAGTGCAGCGCCAGTTCAAGCGTTGTTCTATCCTTATAATGCTGAGCGCCAAGCAAGGAAGCAACAGCTCCCATCTTTTAACGTCTTTCGGTATGACGCGCCCGGGAATCGAACCCCGACCTAGCGGGTGACGAGCAGACGCTCTACCAACTGAGCTGCATCCCCCATACGAGGCGGTATCAACAAGTTTTGAGTGTCGCACAGAAAGAGCGATGTTAACCCTTGATAATTTAATAGCTTCTTACCATCAGAAAACATTCTTGGGACCCATCTTTCACATGACTTGTGGACTTTGTTACCAAGTATATCAACCTTTCGGTACTTAGAAGGCCACAGACCTATTGTACATTTCACATGCATATATGTTTATACTGCGTATCATTGGAGCTTTATGAAGAAAAACAGCAACATTTTTAATTACATTTTCATTTAAACAATTCACTAAGGTAGCATATTTATCAATTGATGGATGGACAAAATAAAATTATTTAATATATGTTTACGTATGTTATCATATGCTGGACATACAAGGAGAAAAATGATATTCATCTTCAATACTATTACAATAGCAATAGCAACAGCATCTACAGGTCCAATTTTTTCTTTTGATATTATAATATTTTCAATTAACAGATCATGCGATGAACAACGGAGACGGGCTTAGCATACACTAAATTTCTTAACATTGACACATGATAAATAACGTTCAGTAAAAATTGCGTATTGATGATAGAGTCATTACTTCATTTTGTAGATATTGAGATTTTGTTAAAAAAACAGTTTTGTTGGTAAATATCTTTTAATCTTTGAGTGAAGGTGTTCAGAAACAATGACGAAAATTCAACCTTTTAAACATCCCATATATGATTAAATCCAGTTGAAGACTTTAAGTGTTTAAAGAGCGATCAATGATGTTAGTGTATTAAAAAGAACATTATTTGTGGAAAATATACTTATAACGTCAATCGCTAGAGAATCTTTTATCTACAACATGACATGTGATAAATAATTTTCATATCACGACAATGTTATGAAATTTGGTTTCAAACATAGGTTCCCCTTCGAGTAGCGCGCGCCAAGGGTATATGACGTCATATAAACAGATTTGCCTTTATTGCATAACACGTACTTCACAACAACTAGCCTTTACGAAGCGTGAAGGCTCGTCTCTAGCGCAAGTCGCCAAAGCAACCCACGTGCTGCACGTGCTGCACGTGCTGCACTTGATTCTGTTGGAAGTTGGGCTACCCTTGTCACACATTACTGAATGTGACGATTGGTTTATAAACACTGATTCTAAATGTCCTGAGAACATACAATTTATTGCCTGTTTAATGTGCGATTTTTAGCTAAGACCAGCAAATTATGACAAATATATTCTCATTGATAATAAAATTCAATCATAACACCTTGTTGGGTAAAACATTTATTCCAATATCTGTAGAAAATACATAATTAAATGAAATGATAAATAAATAACCGCCAAAAATTAAATATTTCGATTTCGTTCATTGCTCATAAACTCTTTGTATACGATGTGCGAGCGAGATCACAATGATTTGCGCTTGAAAATAATAGACTTGATCTATATTTAGACTGGAAAACACCTTTACTAATTAGTGCAATTTATCGGCTTATTTTTGGCCGACAAAATCTGTGAAAGATTAAGTGTATATATTTCTCGGAGATAGATTTTGGGCAATTTTCCGATATGTTCATGAACATCAATGATGGCTCTTTACCATCTGTTGCCCAAGTCCTTTTACCTTCTTTGTCATGAAGTAACATCATATTATAGTACATTTGGGTATTGGGGTATGGGGGGAAATTTGGACATTATCACATATTTCATCAAGTAATGTGAAATTTTGCTTTTCAACGTGTTCAAGTAAATCCTCTTCAACAAAATCTGCATCTGTACCCGTCCTTGCATTGAAATCTCCACCGCATAAAATAACACATCTTCATCAACATCAGTAAGTATTTCTATAAACTTTTCTTGAAAAATACCAATACCAATACCATTTTTACAAAACAATCATGTTTTGTTTTACCAGGTTGATGATTCTGGATGGACATAAACACATGAATATAATAAATCATGATCTAAAGCAAACACGTTCTTTTCAAACATAATAAATATGTCATTTTCGGTAATTTTAGACGTTATTATGTGAGCGTATTTTTCAAGCGGTCTGATTGGTCGAAAGCGATCACGTGACCATCGACACACCAAAGCATATTGACTCCAGCCCCCGTTACAAACAACCTTTGCTAACCTTAACTACTAAGTTACGATCCCGAGTCCGACCAAAAACCGTATCGCTCAATGAACGATTACTTTTAAACCTCTCTTGAACGCGACTGCTCAATGTAGCGCTACGTAGGAAGGTGATATATCATGATGAATGATAATGATATATGCTATGACCCTTACTGAGTATCTGTGACAGTTTTTGTTTTTACACCCCTTGGGAGGGTATTTCTTTTATTTGAGTTGCAGGTTATATGCCATAACCACCAACTTTGTCTGCAGTAGAGAACTGTTCTACACGCAGTAAGGTTTGGGTGCACTGAATTTCAGAGTAATACCACCCATGGTTTGCTAGTTCCAGCCGTTGCAGGTTTCACCGCAATGCATAGATAAGGGCGTTGCGGGCTTTCTCCCTGCCGTACTACTAGCAGCCGCGATATAAGTGAAATACTCTTGAAAGCGGCGTTAAACCCCAACTCACCTCACCTCACCTCACCTCACCTCTCATTTTACCGTTGTGTTTGTATAACGTCCTGTCTCAATAAGGAATCTACCTAGTGCTTTTCGGTGACTCCTTGGAATATTTTCTGTAATATATGTTTCAGGTTTAAAAGTACATTTAAAAGTTCGATAGAATCTAAACCTGTTGCCGCCGTCCCCTCGTTTACTGTTCTGCCGTGATAAGTCAGTATTCCAGTCCCTCAGATAGTCGTCCATCACTTTGCCTCGGATCTCGCGACTGGTCTACTTCCTGTGGACTCTCCTATTCCAATTGTTCTTCTTTCTCTCTGCATTCGAGTTTGCCCAAATAAAAACCTTGAATAACAATCTCTCTGGGTTGATGTTGCACATGCGTTTGTAGAATCTGCTGATAGTGTCCCATTGTCGTTATTTGTGTCCAGCCCATATCACTCTCTGCTGTCCTTTCTTCCCTAGACCTCTGAAAATGTACTACCTTTGATTCAGCTGGGTTCACCAACATCTTATTTGTAACACAGCAACTATTTAGAATGTGCATTAGAATATTCAGTTCTTCTTCTTTACCAACCAAAAGGACTACATCATCAGCATAAGCAAGTATACTTATCTTCGTGTCAAGGACTCTAACTTGTTGAATCAGATAACAAAAAATTAAAGTTAAAAAAGCAGGGGAGATAAAAGACATCCTTGACGTAAACCACATTTTACGTCAAACCATTCGGTTTTGAGGCCATTAAGTCTTGCACAACACTTCACTGAATTATACAGCGACACCATCGCATGAAAGGTGTTACCGTATATACCCACTTCTTGAAGCTTGTTCCAGATTATCCCTCTGTCGTTACAATCATAGGCTTTTTAAAAGTCAATAAAAGCACTGTAAGTCTCCATGCCCATACCCTCTCTGGTCTCAATAATAGAGGTTAGAGAGTAAGCGTGTTCTCTTGTAGATCTCTTTCTCCGGAAGCCGTTCTGTTCATCCTCTAATATATTGTTCTTTTCAGCACGATAACTCAGTCTGGTTCGGGGTTTTTTCGAGGGAAGGGGTGTTCGAACCCCTTAACTTCCCATCTGGATTCGCTTACACATGAAGTTACAACGTATCCCTATTTACTTTCTGGAAAACGCATCATTTAGTAAGTTATCGGTGGATGAAAGAGAAAGCACATTACTATGTTCACAAATGCAAACAACAGAAACCCAAAACCTAATATGTGGTTATTATCCATGACATAAACTCTATTCTATTGGACCCACTTCATTGAAACATCCAGCTATATGTTTACAATGATGTAATGGTTAAAAGCCATGAAATGTTTGCATGTGGTCCCTACTTTACTGAATGTAGTCAAAGATGTCTATTTAAAAATCGTTAAAAAACACTTAAAAATTAAATAAGCTGTTGATATGAAAAAATGCAATTAAAAGAAAGTTGTTAAAATCCTTTAAGTTTATGTTAACATTTCTATACTTATTCCAAGATTTATCTCCACAATTTTGCAGTTTATATCGATGTTCGATTATCTCCCTTTTATTTATTGCTCAAATATCCTGGCAACCAGGAAAAAAGATATGGAAAACAGAATCTTTATATTCCTATTACATTTGTTTAATAAAGATAAATTGTTGAAAAGGGATTTATTTATGACATATAAAATGCTCCCGGCTTAGAAAAATGGATTCTTCATTGCAAGTATTTTCCAATTTATCCCTCTGTTTAAGGAACAAACTAAATGGGAGATTTTGAGTTTTTTTTCCCTCCAAATTCATGACATAACCGATTTATTCTTTGTGTTAACGTTCACATATCTTGTGTCTCTTTATTCATGATATAAATGTGTTGGGACCAAGTCACAGTCCTCACTGTGGACCACAACGAACTAGCTAGGAAATTAAAGGTAAGACTATAGCAAGGTTTTGAATGGTTTATACTTAAAATTGTGAATATTGATATCGAATATTATATATTGATATTTGTTGGTGGAAATAATAACATTGCAAATAATAATATACATACATACATGCATACATGCATACATACAAACATACATACATAAATACATACATGCATGCATACATACATACATACATACATACATACATTCATTAATCCATATATACATATATAATCATATACATGCATATCTACACTAAAACCGCCCATTACACTACCCGATTACCCTTAGTTTTAGAAAACGGTGTAACGTATAAAACAAAACCTGCTAGCGTTATTTTAAGTGTGAACACCTTTTAATAATTCGAGGATGGTAATATGTTCTTATTCTTATCATAACCACGCGTTGTAGAACTCTATTTATTAATTGAAATTCCTTTAGCAAACGTGCTATAGCACCTTTAAGTTAGGATTAATTTGTTCCTTCATGTGGATCACAGTAGTTTAGTGGTTAGCATGCCTACCACTCACGCCAACGACCCGGGTTCGAATCCCGGTGGAGACACAATAAATGTGTGACCTGGGACTTACTGTGTTGTGTCCTTGGGCAAGGCACTTCAGCCACAGTGCACTAAGTTCACTCAGCTGTACAAATGGGTACCTGGACATGGGAATGTAAGGATGCGCGGAGCGCTTCATAGGCGGCACCGAAAGTACGATTACTTCAGGGTAATTATGTGCGCATTACAACGACGCTGTTATCATCATCCCAATATTCTAATGGCGTTTTCAAAATAGGTTGCTGTCGCATTACAATGTTTCAACTTAATATTTCTTCCCAAAATGGATTAATTTCTTTAGAAAAGGATTCGTACACAATCTAAAATAATAAATCAAAGTGTATGATATTTACCCCCAAATTCTATAGCTATTTTCTTTAATTCAGATGAAGGTTGAAACCATCTTCGTTTTATATTCCCTTGTCCTGACTCTATCATCGAGTGTTTATGGTAAGTAAGAACTTCCGGTACTTAAAATTTGTCCTCTGAAAATCTCTATGAACGGTGAGGTCTTTGAACGGCATTTAGAAGTGACATACATAAGAACAGAGAACCGTTCCACTAACTGATTTTAGACCTAAGATCAATCGTAATTCCATATTTCATCATTAGCTAAGATTGATATTAAGGCTAAGATCGCTTAGTGAAGCGGTATCCAGGAATATTGTCTGGATAACAACTTCTTTAATATGAAAGTACATGACGTATTGGAGTATATACTCACACCTTCGTTTTCAGCTACACAGCCTCTTCAGACCTTACATACTATATATACATACTATACATATTTATTTTCCCGTTCTTCTTTGTATGATGTTGGTGCGCACCTATAAAGTACTGATTGCGGCATTGTTAAAATGGGGTATTTAAAATCGTCTTATTAATCAAATACATGTGTATATTGCCTCGATGGTTTGCTCAATTGAATCCGATATGTAATGTACGTAGATGTTATAATTCTTGAGAAAAATGCAATACACGTGAACTTTAACAATATTCCATTCAGGTATGGCTTTGGAAAGTGTGGGAAATGAAAAGTTGTTTGCTAAATTATTCCACGAAAGAGTAATGGACTGTGCTATCCAAGACTGGCACTCTGTATTAGAAACTAAATCTTCGTTGTGCTTCTATTCATCTCTCTAATGTGATGGGGGATAGCGCAGTGGTTAGCGCGTTCGGCTTCGGATCAAGAGGTCCGAGGTTCGAACTTTGTCTGCAGTAGAGAACTGTTCTACACGCAGTAAGGTTTGGGTGCAATGCTACCATGAATTTCAGCGTAGTACCACCCATGGTTCGCTAGTTTCAGACGATGCTCGCAGGTTTCACCGCAGTGCATAGCCACATGGCGTTGCGGGCTTTCTTCCTGCCATAATACTGGCAGTCGCGATAGGTGAAATACTCTTGAAAGCGGCGTTAAACCCCAACTCACTCACTCACTCACTCAAATGTGATGGAATCATATCTTAAAAATGTTCGTAATTCAAAATACAGTAAAGCATTTTGAGAAGAGGATTTAATAATGTTGTTGTTCAGCTATCGAGGAAAAACCGTGTAAATGTCGATTCACAAACTCTGTGCTCACTCTGTAAAGTCGTCGAAGATGAATTCATATTTTATTTCATTGTCACTCAATTGTCAATTGCTAAATATACGAGTAATGAACTGTGCTATCCAAATCTGGCACTCTGTATTAGAAACTAAATCTTTGTTGTGCTTCTATTCATCTCTCAAATGTGATAAAATCATATCTTTAAAAAGGGTCGTAATTCAAAATACGGTAAAGTATTGTTAATTTTTAGAAGAGCATGGAATAATTTTGATGTCCAGCTATCGAGGAGAGACCTGGGCTCCGTTCCATAACAGCGAGCGCGTATAATCGCTCATTGATCGCTCAAGTAGCACTCATTCACTCCTGAACGACACGGTGCAAAACCTCATAGTTCGCTCGCTTTGCTACGTAGCGCTACATTGAGCAATCGCGTTCAAGCGAGGTTTAAAAGTAATCGCTAATTGAGCGATTACTTTGAAACCTCTCTTATATACCTCTCTGCTAAATATACTTTCAATGTTTTTAAGATCCGTTGAGAATATTTCTAATTAGCATCGTCTCTGCATCTACATGTACAATATGTGCAATGATGTACTATGGGCCACTGGCCTTGAATTCTCGAAATCAAGCTACTCATAGCTACTCTTCGCTTAACTTTCATAAACTGCTAGGCAAAAGAAAGTACTCACCTCAGTTGGTTTCGATTTATTCAATATTTAAAAGAACGATACAATAATTCTTATCTGCAGAAGTTTGATTGAATTATTTATTGACTGAGGATAAATTTTATAAATATATAATATATTATATAATATATTTTAAAAATATATCTTTTTTTGTAATAAAGACGGGTAAGAAATGAAATTTACACCAACATGACCACTACCATGTTTAAAATGTTGTAAATGTGTGCAGAATCAGGCACATTTATTAACATAAAATATGTCTTATATGTCGATGAATTGAAAATATATGATTAAATCAACTGAGTACAGTACTTTCTTTTCTCTGGCAAACGGGATTATTATTTAGCCATTGGTAACACTTCCTTATTTTTTTAGAGAACACTTTATTTCGGTAAGAAAATAGTGCTACAGTGCCTTTAACAGGCCATTGGGGTTCTTTCATGGACTTTTCCCTTCCCCGCGCTGATGATCCCCACGTGAGATATTTATGGCCCTTTTTACTTATTCGTTTAACGTTCATATTACTGACTAAATGCCCAATAATCCACGTGAGCGTTATTTATTTCGCTGTTTCACGCCTTCTCTACACCATAGTTTACTAATGTTATATTTTTATTTATTTTTATATTTTACCAATGCTGAAATTTTCAAAACCAAATTTGATGCAAAGTTAAAATTTCCAGAAACACTTCTTTGAAAGGAAACTTAAACCTGTATACTTTAACCAATATGGTTTTCTACCGTAGATAATATCTGGAATCAGGTGAGATTTTGCGGTATAAAGTGAGTGAAGGAGATTAAAGAAGCAGTAGCACGATTTTTCACTCTAATAATTTGATGAAATGTATTTGAAAAAAAACACCCTTCTCTTTTAGGGAAATCAAGTTAAAAAATGAGTGTATATGGCTCAATAAAGCCATGTGAATAGTTTTTGTCATTCGGAATAATAAAATGTGTTCACATTAAAATGGCCACCATGCAACCCCGTTATTACCACCACGGATAATTCGTTTGCTTAATAAGACGTTTTACTCTCTATAGTAAATATAAATGACACACATTATCATTATAAATGGGGAAAAAAACGTGCTACAGCCCCTTTCAAATACAAGAGTAAGATTTACAATGAGAATTTTTGTATAATGGGAGGAGGGGAATCGGTGAAGCCGAGTAGAACTTTTGTGGTTTACGACAACATATTGATTGTGTTTTGTGAACTGTCAAAATCCTAATAGATTCCACACTGGCATGCCATTACAAAGTTATGGCCCATTTAGAGTTGTGATTGACTCGCTTTCGCTCGTTTGATACTAGAATGTTCACTCGTTAGATTCCACATCGGCTTTGCCCTTACAAAGTTATGACCCATTTAGAGTTGTGATCGAGTCGCTTTCGCTCGTTTGATACGAAAAAATTCACTCGTTTCATAAACGTGGTATTGAACAGGGCATTGATTAGAAATCTTAACATATTAACATAACATTTATGGAAATTGCCATCGTAGTTTGTTAAAATTATGAAACTGGCAAACAAACAACAACTATGTTCATACGAGATTTGATATCTTCGGTTTTCAGCGTTCGGCCCTTCTGTATTTCCGATGTGTGTACCATTTGGTTCGACTAGGTGCATAGGCCTCCCGAGCGGAGTGTACGCAAGTTGTATAAGCTGCAGGAGATTCGTTACGTGCACTTCTGGGGACAAAGGCGTTGTGAGTTGTCCTAATGGTGAGACGTATGACGTCACTTCCGGCACGTGCAGCGTTGATGGAGTCTGCGAGTACGGTTTTATTACCTTTC
Organism: Gibbula magus; assembly: GCA_936450465.1. Taxonomy (NCBI): domain Eukaryota; kingdom Metazoa; phylum Mollusca; class Gastropoda; order Trochida; family Trochidae; genus Gibbula; species Gibbula magus. Next base: position 30,137,400 of record OW388298.1, on the reverse strand, counting down.
TTTTTAGGTTTATTGCAATAACGATCACCTTCATGTTTTGTGACAGAAGTCATCACTGCTGAAAATTACACTCGCTCAGATAATACATTTTGATGGACAAATTTGTTCCTGTTGTAATATTTGTTTATTTATGTTTCCCTTAGGCCTAAAAAATAATATTAAAAATGTTTCTGGTCTTTTCAGGTTGACAAAAATGATGCGATGACGCGATTTTTTTTTTGCGACAGTTTTTTTTGGAAGTGAAGAGATAAACAAACAAAATGTATACAATTATTTATATAAATAAAGAACAAACCCTCTTAAATATGTGTTACTATTCCAAAAAGTCAATAATCTTACCCCTATACTCAATCTCATCAGAAATGAGTGACATTTTCTATGTCCAATGTTTTCTGAGGCTAAACAAATTGAGTTATCTGCCCCTTACTTTTGTAAAACCTACAAAAAAAGGACCTGAGGCGTGGGTTTGAGCGGAAACCAGAAACAAACTATCTTTTTTTTGGCCTTATCTCTTTATTACTTTTAAACCCTAAACCAGCCCAAATCGGAATTTTCATCGAAAAAATCTAAATGAAAGAATGATGTTAACAGATTTACTCAATTTGGTCAAACAGGCTCCTCTAAAGTGGCATGAATATATATTTTTACACGAGTCATTGTATTTAGGCGTCTTTGGATCAGTCATTAGGGTACAGACACTCGTCTTAGTTCAAATCCCTTCTGTGTGGTTTAATTGCTAATTCTATTGGAATAAGAAAGTATATTTTCAAGATATTTTCAATCTTTGTTTTGAAAGTTTGTCGACATTAGAAGTTGCCACGACTCCAGCCCCGACAACCCTGACAACCCCGACAACAGCTGCCACGACAACACCTCCTGCGACAGCTACTCCAACCACTCCAACCACTCCAACCACTCCACAAGGTTTGTACAATTATACTTTTGAAAAGTCAATAATACCTGCTTTCAAAAAAGGTTCATCTTTTCAACGTCACGGTCGTTACAAAAATATGTCCAACTCTCCTCGCTCCACCCTTGACATCACGGCTCATATTTTCTGTGCTAAGATTTGAGTGTACTGCAGACTAATGCAGTGATAGCGATAGATGTCGCTGCATTGTTTCACAAGTTTTGTTGTTGCAAGAAAGTTGCGGGCAAGGTAGAAAAGAGGTAGAGTTTATCTCGATACGCTGTCATATTGCCATGGGAAGATGTACCATGTTTGTGAGGTAAAATTATCTTGACAATTTCCAGGAATGATATCTTCGGTTTTCAGCGTTCGGCCCTTCTGTATTTCCGACGTGTGTTCCATTTGGTTCGACTAGGTGCAGTGGCCTCCCGAGCGGAGTGTACGCAAGTTGTATAAGCTGTAGGAGATTTGTTACATGCACTCCTGGGGACAAAGACGTTGTGAGGTGTCCTCATGGTGAGACGTATGACGTCACTTCCGGCACGTGCAGCGTTGATGGAGTGTGCAAGTACGGTTTTATTACCTTTCTTTTTAGGCTTATTGCAATAACGATCACCTTCACGTTTTGTGACAGAAGTCATCACTGCTGAAAATTACACTCGCTCAAATAATACATTTTGTTGGACACGTTTGTTCCTGTTGTAATATTTGTTTATTTCTGTTTCCCTTAGGCCTAAAAAATAATTTTAAAGATGTTTGTGGCCTTTTCAGATGACAAAAATGATGTGATGACGCGATTCTTTTTTTTTTTTTGCGACAGTTTTTTTTGGGAATGAAGAGATAAACAAACAAAATGTATACAATTATTTATATAAATAAAGAACAAACCCTCCTAAATATGTGTTACTATTCCAAAAAGTCAATAATCTTACCCCTATACTCCATCTCATCAGAAACGAGTGACATTTTCTATGTCCAATGTTTTCTGAGGCTAAAAAAATTGAGATATCTGCCCCTCACTTTTGTAAAACCTACAAAAAAAGGACCTGAGGCGTGGGTTTGAAACTGACGCGAGCGGAAACCAGAAACAAATTCTCTTTTTTTGGCCTTATCTCTTAATTACTTTTAAACCCTAAAGCCCCCCAAATCGGAATTTTCATCGAAACAATCTAAATGAAAGAATGATGTTCAAAGATTTACTCAATTTGGCCAAACAGGCTCCTCTAAAGTGGCATGAATATATATTTTTACACGAGTCATTGTATTTAGGCGTTTTTGGATCAGTCACTAGGGTACAGACACTCGTCTTAGTTCGAATCCCTTCTGTGTGGTTTAATTGCTACTGCTACTGGAAGAAGAAAGTACATTTTCAAGATATTTTCAATCTTTGTTTCACAAGTTTGTCGACATTAGAAGTTGCCACGACTCCAGCCCCGACAACAACTGCCACGACAACACCTCCTGCGATAACTACTCCAAACACTCCAAACACTCCCCAAGGTTTGTACAATTATACTTTTGAAAAGTCAATAATACCTGCTTTCAAACAGGGTTCATCTTTACAAAGTCACAGTCGTTAACAAAATATGTCCAACTCTCCCCGCTCCACCCTTGACATCACGGCTCATACTTTCTGTGCTAAGATTTGAGTGTACTGCAGACTAATGCAGTGACAGCGATAGATGTTGCTGCATTGTTTCACAAGATTTGTTGTTGCAAGGTAGTTGCGGGCAAGGTACAAAAGAGGTAGAGTTTAATAATAATACATTTTGTTGGACTTATTTGTTCCTGTTGTAATATTTGTTTATTTCTGTTTCCCTTAGGCCTAAAAAATGATTTTTTAAATGTTTCTGGCCTTTTCAGGTTGACAAAAATGATGCGATGATGCAATTTTATTTTTTTTTGCGACAGTTTTTTTTGGGAATGAAGAGATAAACAAATAAAATGTATACAATTATTTATATAAATAAACAACAAACCCTCTTAAATATGTGTTACTATTCCAAAAAGTCAATAATCTTACCCTTATACTCCATCTCATCAGAAACGAGTAACATTTTCTATGTTCAATGTTTTCTGAGGCTAAAATTTTTTAGTTATCTGCCCCTTACTTTTGTAAAACCTACAAAAAAAGGACCTGAGGCGTGGGTTTGAAACTGACGCGAGCGGAAACCAGAAACAAATTCTCTTTTTTTGGCTTTATCTCTTAATTACTATTAAACCCTATAGCCGCCCAAATCGGAATTTTCATCGAAAAAAACTAAATGAAAGAATGATGTTCAAAGATTTACTCAATTTGGCCAAACAGGCTCCTCTAAAGTGGCATGAATATATATTTTTACACGATTCATTGTATTTAGGCGTCTTTGGATCAGCCATTAGGGTACAGACACTCGTCTTAGTTCGAATCCCTTCTGTGTGGTTTAATTGCTACTGCTACTGGAAGAAGAAAGTACATTTTCAAGATATTTTCAATCTTTTTTTCACAAGTTTGTCGACATTAGAAGTTGCCACGACTCCAGCTCCGACAACCCCGACAACAACTGCCACGACAACACCTCCTGCGACAACTACTCCAACCACTCAAACCACTCACCAAGGTTTGTACAATTATACTTTTGAAAAGTCAATAATACCTGCTTTCAAACAAGGTTCATCTTTACAACGCCACGGTCGTTACAAAAATATGACCAACTCTCCTCGCTCCACCGTTGACATCACGGCTCATATTTTCTGTGCTAAGATTTGAGTGTACTGCAGACTAATGCAGTGATAGCGATAGATGTCGCTGCATTGTTTCACAAGTTTTGTTGTTGCAAGGTAGTTGCGGGCAAGGTAGAAAAGAGGTAGAGTTTATCACGATACGCTTTCATATTGCCATGGGAAGATGTACCAGGTTTGTGAAGTAAAATTATCTTGACAATTTCCAGGAATGATATCTTCGATTTTCAGCGTTCGGCCCTTCTGTGTTTCCGATGTGTGTACCATTTGGTTCGACAAGGTGCAGGGGCCTCCCGAGCGGAGTGTACGCAAGTTGTATAAGCTGTAGGAGATTCGTTACATGCACTTCTGGGGACAAAGACGTTGTGAGATGTCCTCATGGTGAGACATATGACGTCACTTCCGGCACGTGCAGCGTTGATGGAGTCTGCGAGTACGGTTTTATTACCTTTCTTCTTAGGCTTATTGCAATAACGATCACCTTCATGTTTTGTGACAGAGACAGAGATACAATTATTTATATAAATAAAGAACAAACCCTCTTAAATATGTGTTACTATTCCAAAAAGTCAATAATCTTACCCCTATACTCCATCTCATCAGAAACGAGTGACATTTTCTATGTCCAAAGTTTTCTGAGGCTAAAAAAATTGAGATATCTTCCCCTCACTTTTGTAAAACCTACAAAAAAAGGACCTGAGGAGTGGGTTTGAAACTGACACGAGCGGAAACCAGAAACAAACTCTCTTTTTTTGGCCTTATCTCTTAATTACTTTTAAACCCTAAACCAGCCCAAATCGGAATTTTCATCGACAAAATCTAAATGAAAGAATGATGTTCAAAGATTTACTCAATTTGGCCAAACAGGCTCCTCTAAAGTGGCATGAATATATATTTTTACACGATTCATTGTATTTAGGCGTCTTTGGATCAGCCATTAGGGTACAGACATTCGTCTTAGTTCGAATCCCTTCTGTGTGGTTTAATTGCTACTGCTACTGGAAGAAGAAAGTACATTTTCAAGATATTTTCAATCTTTGTTTCACAAGTTTGTCGACATTAGAAGTTGCCACGACTCCAGCCCCGACAACCCCGACAACAACTGCCACGACAACACCTCCTGCGATAACTACTCCAAACACTCCAAACACTCCCCAAGGTTTGTACAATTATACTTTTGGAAAGTCAATAATACCTGCTTTAAAAACAAGGTTCATCTTTTCAACGTCACGGTCGTTACAAAAATATGTCCATCTCTCCTCGTTCCACCCTTGACATCACGGCTCATATTTTCTGTGCTTAGATTTGAGTGTACTGCAGATTAATGCAGTGACAGCGATAGATGTCGCTGCATTGTTTCACAAGTTTTGTTGTTGCAAGGTAGTTGCGGGCAAGGTATAAAAGAGGTAGAGTTTATCTCGATACGCTGTCATATTGCCATGGGAAGATGTACCATGTTTGTGAAGTAAAATTAGCTTGACAATTTACAGGAATGATATCTTCGGTTTTCAGCGTTCGGCCCTTCTGTGTTTCCGATGTGTGTACCATTTGGTTCGACTAGGTGCAGGGGCCTCCCGAGCGGAGTGTACGCAAGTTGTATAAGCTGTAGGAGATTCGTTACGTGCACTTCTGGGGACAAAGACGTTGTGAGATGTCCTCATGGTGAGACGTATGACGTCACTTCCGGCACGTGCAGCGACAACAACTGCCACGACAACACTCCAACCACTCCCCAAGGTTTGGACACTTAATTGTCAATTATACCTGCTTTCAAATTCAAACAAGGTTCATCTTTACAACATCACGGCCGTAACGAAAATATTTCCAAATCTTCTCGCTCCACCCTTGACATCACGGCTCATATTTTCTATGTTTAAAGTACTGCAGACTAATCGAATAGGCAAAATTAACTTCCGATGACAACGCCTGACGCCTTTACAGTCCGCTAGCGATACATTAATAGCTTCAATCAATCAATTTGTGAATGTGACAACATTATCACTTCTGTACAGTACACGAGTGCCGAATGTAACGATTATTTCATTGGCTGTATGAGAACAGCTGGTAAGGGGCGTAACTCGTGATAGCTATAGATGTGACTGCATTGTTTCACAAGTTTTGTTGTTGCAAGGTAGTTGCGAGCAAGGTAGAAAAGAGGTAGAGTTTATCTCGATACGCTGTCGTATTGCCGTGGGAAGATGTACCAGGTTACTTTAGTAATATTAACTTGACAGTTTTCAGGAATAATACTTTCTGTTTTCAGGGTTCGGCCCTGTATTTCCGACGTGTGTACCATTTGGTAGGACCCTATAAGCTGTAGGAGATTCGTTACGTGCACTTCTGGGGACAAAGACGTTGTGAGATGTCCTCATGGTGAGACGTATGACGTCACTTCCGGCACGTGCAGCGTTGATGGAGTCTGCGAGTACGGTTTTATTACCTTTCTTTTTAGGTTTATTGCAATAACGATCACCTTCATGTTTTGTGACAGAAGTCATCACTGCGCTAAAGTACACTCGCTCAGATAATACATTTTGTTTGACACATTTGTTCCTGTTGTAATATTTGTTTATTTATTTTTCCCTTAGGCCTATAAAAGAATTTTAATTTTTTTTTTTAATGAAGAGATAAACAAACAAAATGTATACAATTATTTATATAATAAAGCACAAAACCTCTTAAATATGTGTCACTATTCCAAAACGTCAATAATCTTACCCCTTTACTCCATCTTATCACAAACGAGAGACATTTTCTATGTCCAATGTTTTCTGAGGCTAAACAAATTGAGTTATCTGCCCCTTACTTTTGTAAAACCTACAAAAAAGGACTTGAGGCGTGGGTTTGAAACTGATGCGAGCGGAAACCAGAAACAAATTCTCTTTTTTTGGGGCCTTATCTCTTAATTACTTTTAAAGATAATAGAACCTCTCAGTTTTGTCCTATGTTAATTCGTTTATTCATATAGACAATACTTTCAAGTAAACAAAACACTTACTATTATTTTGAAGCGTCACCTACTTAGCCAGATATCGCGGTTCAAAGTGAGCAAATTTGGCCTGCTCATTATCTCATTCTTCAAACAGTTTTCCGCGGCCCCTCAGTGTAGCATAACCTTCGTAAGCGATGTGACGTCATATACAGGAGTTGCTACAATGAAATCCTTAGGCGATTTGTCGATTTTTGTCGATGATTCGTTTAAAACCCAATAACAACTTTTGACATTGTCCGTTTCCGATAGAATGGGTATTTGTGCGTCTGTAGGAAGTAAGTTCGGAGTTTTTTAATGATTTTTCGATATTCAGTTGCTTGTTTTAGTTTGGTTCGTTTACCAATCGAGCGGAGCGTTGGGTTATTTTATAGGCTACAATATTCTTTGAAATGAATAATTTCAATTGTAAACGTCACTATTTTTTTTTTTTTTTTTTTTTTTTGTACTTGATTTCAAGTTTCAAGAGGCCTGTATAGTTTGAGGTCTACTGAGTCAATATTTCTCATGGTGACTTTTTATTCATAATAGAATAATTGCATTATAACTTAGAAATGTTCAACATTGTTACTGGTTAACAGTTTTTAGACGAAAAAAATCGAGCTATCGTTAAATTTATAATCTTGTACATTTACAATTACTTACATTGAGACAGTTATTTTATTCAGGGTAATACAACTGTATAGAAATGTGGCGGGTGAAAATGTCAAAAGATTTTAAAGTCTACAATGATGTATCTATGATAAGGAATCATGATTAATTTCAAATCGAAATGAAAAGGGCGTTTTCTTTTTCGGTACACATTTTCTTTCAGATTCTGTTCCATCAATATCATGTTATTTGGGTAAAATCGATGAAATGTTAATGTAGAATGCTGAAAATCTAGCTTTTAATTTCTATATCAATTCTATATTGTTCAGAAGTTAGTCATGTAATCAACACTCACTAATTGCGCTTAATGCATTAACACCTTTGCTTTGATGCCAGATATCGGTCACTGGACCGGTTCAATTATATAAGCAGTGGCGCGTCAAGATATTGCCAACGTCCTGTCATATGACGTAGCTGGTAAACTGGTTAAAATAAAGATACACATATAGGCGACATTCAATTTGGACATCGTGAGCCAATCAAAATTAGGAATGTTATATTCAGCCAACGAAATTTAAGAATATTATGTTCTGTTGTTTCGTCGGTGATAGCAGCCGGTCATTCACTATTATGTATGATGCACACCGATGTACATGGATTAGCAATCATATGGTGACAACAGGTTAGTTATTTAAATCAATAAGGACATGTAAAGTGTTGTTTACATGCGAACTAGTTAGAAAATCATCACAATGTAGTGCAACAATTGATATGTATTTCTTTTAATTTGTAAAATGATATAGATATACGTCGCATAAGTCTCGTTTTTCGTTGAGTAGGATTAGCATGAATTCTGGTTTGTTTACCGATAAAATTTTGTATAATTGTGGAAACACGTCGTTTAATGAATTGTTTTATTGAATCAAAATACTTTGAGATAGTAGCCTACATATGTGCTGTTATTTCATTTCAACGGTTAAATAATGGAATAGATAAACGTGAGACATAGTAACGAGATACGTATCCCAATCATTTGGTACATTCGCTTGTTCTTCATTCAAATCTTTGTTATCGCTTGACTAACGTTGCTCAAAGCGAGATCTCATTGCTAGAATAAGAGTCTGACATAACGGAAATGGCCAGTGATGGACATTCACGCAGTAACTCTATAGAACTGACACTTCAAAATGACACAAAGAAAAGACAATGGCAGTAGATTTACGCTGAAATATCCACTCGGCATTATCGGAGACTAAACAATCTAAACACATGTGTACAACAACCAAAGTTAATTAACGACTGAACAGAATATGCCGACATTGTTTCTAATAGATTTGATCACGTTTAGGCTGTTTTGACAAGTGATATCAGTGAAAAATACGTGACGGCTATACGAGTGTATAATGTAAACAACAACATAAGCCAGCTACTCGTTGAGCAGGAGTCCTGAGTAACACGTCACACCTCTGCTAGCAGCTGATTGGCGGCTGTAACAATGAAGTATTTTTTAAAAACGTTTTTTCTACTATTTTGGGGTGGATTTGTAATCCAATACTTTTGTGTCGTTATTCTTTAATGTTGTCAGAATCATTTCCGCGAAGCCTACCCCCTGAGATTAGAATATCTGTAAAACCCTAAACAAGCCCTGGAATTTTCATCGAAAAAATCTAAATGAAAGAATGGTGTTCACAGATTTACTCAATTTGGCCAAACAGTCTCCTCTAAAGTGGCATGAATATATATTTTTACACGAGTTATTGTATTTAGGCGTTTTTGGATCAGTCATTAGGATACAGACACTCGTCTTAGTTCGAATCCCTTCTGAGTGGTTTAATTGCTAATTCTTTTAGAATAAGAAAGTATATTTTCAAGATATTTTCAATCTTTGTTTCGCAAGTTTGTCGACATTAGAAATTGCCACGACTCCAGCCCCGACAACCCTGACAACCCCGACAACAGCTGCCACGACAACACCTCCTGTGACAATTACTCCAACCACTCCAACCACTCCAACCACTCCCCAAGGTTTGTACAATTATACTTTTGAAAAGTCAATAATACCTGCTTTCAAACAAGGTTCATCTTTTAAACGTCATGGTCGTTACAAAAATATGTCCAACTCTCCTCGTTCCACCCTTGACATCACGGCTCATATTTTTTGTGCTTAGATTTGAGTGTACTGCAGACTAATGCAGTGATAGCGATAGATGTCGCTGCATTGTTTCACAAGTTTTGTTGTTGCAAGGTAGTTGCGGGCAAGGTAGAAAAGAGGTAGAGTTTATCTCGATACGCTTTCATATTGCCATGAGAAGATGTACCAGGTTTGTGAAGTAAAATTAGCTTGACAATTTACAGGAATGATATCTTCGGTTTTCAGCGTTCGGCCCTTCTGTATTTCCGAAGTGTGTACCATTTGGTTCGACTAGGTGCAGGGGCCTTCCGAGCGGAGTGTACGCAAGTTGTATAAGCTGCAGGAGATTCGTTACGTGCACTTCTGGGGACAAAGACGTTGTGAGATGTCCTCATGGTGAGACGTATGACGTCACTTCCGGGACATGCAGAGTTGATGGAGTCTGCGAGTACTGTTCTGTTATCTTTCTTTTAGGGAGGCATACGTCATGTCTCAGGGTATAACGTACGCTAATGCAACTTTCATACCCTGGGTGCAGAGGCAGCTTATACCCTCGCGAGGTGACGAATGTTCCAGCCAATCAAATAGTCTTCTCGCCCTGTTGGCGATAAAATTTAGCCAATCACAGGGAGCTTTTCAAAATGCAGTTGGCTTTAGCACTTTTGCGAAATGGCGACTTCCCCTGATAAGCCAGATGAAATCGAAGAGTTTTTCCCCTCAAATTGTCTCAGACGCAGACAATGAAATGGGACACGCAGTTCATCGAGGAAAATGGGGTTAACGTTTGATGAACGGTTTTGAGAGATCGTTATGATATCTGTAGAGATAAACCACTAAGAATGGTGGCGGAAGCCGACTCGCCTTTCAAGTGATGTCATTGGTTCTCCATATTTAGATCCTTCCTCGATCATACGTCACCTCGCGGTGGTATAAGCTGCCTCTGCACCCAGGGTATGCAAGTTGCATTAGAGTACGTTATACCCTGAGACCGGATGGGAGGCGTATTGCAATTACGATCATTGTTATGTTTTGTGAAAGGAGAAGTCATTACTGCTGAAAATTACACTCGCTCAAATAATATATTTTGTTTGATACGTTTCCTCCTGTTGTAATATCTGTTTATTTTTGTTTCCCTTTCTTCTGTTATAACTTTTAAACCCTAAACCCGCCAAAACAGAAATATTCATCGAAAAAATCTAAATGAAAAAATGATGTTTACAGATTTACTAGTACTCAATTTGGCCAAACAGACTCCTCTATGATGTCTTGAATATAGATTATTAGGCGAGTCATTGTCTGTTGGCGTCTTTGGATCTGTCATTAGGGTACAGACACTCGTCTTAGTTCGAATCCCTTCTGAGTGGTTTAATTGCTAATTCTACTGGAAGAAGAAAGTATATTTTCAAGATATTTTCATCTTTGTTTCGCAAGTTTGTCGACATTAGAAGTTGCCACGACTCCAGCCCCGACAACCCCGACAACAACTGCCACGACAACTCCTCCTGCGACAACTACTCCGACCACTCCCCAAGGTTTGGACACTTAATTGTCAATTATACCTGCTTTCAAATTCAAACAAGGTTCATCTGTACAACATCACTGCCGTAACGAAAATATTTCCAAATCTTCTCGCTGACTACTGCTGACTAATCGAATTGGCAAAATTAACTTCCGACGACAACGCCTGACGCCTTTACAGCGCGCTAGCGATACATTAATAGCTTCAATCAATCAATTTGTGAATGTGACAACATTATCACTTCTCTACAGTACACGAGTGCCAATTATTTCATTGGCTGAATGAGAACAGCTGGTAAGGGGCGTAACTCGTGATAGCAATAGATGTGGCTGCATTGTTTCACAAGTTTTGTTGTTGCAAGGTAGTTGCGGGCAAGGTAGAAAAGAGGTAGAGTTTATCTCGATACGCTGTCGTATTGCCGTGGGAAGATGTACCAGGTTAGTTTAGTAATATTAACTTGACAGTTTTCAGGAATGATACTTTCGGTTTTCAGGGTTCGGCCCTACTGTATTTCCGACGTGTGTACCATTTGGTAGGACTAGATGCAGAGGCTAGTTGTATAAGCTGCGTGAGATTTGTAACATGTTTGTCTGGGGACAAAGATGTTGTGAGATGTCCCCATGGTGAGACGTATGACGTCATTTCCGGAACATGCAGCGTTGATGGAGTCTGCGAGTACGATTTAATTAACCTTCTTTTAGAGAGACATATTGCAACAGAAAATATATACAGAATCTCATCGAGGTGTCTTCTGATTATGTCAACACGAGCTGATACAAGTTTTTACTTTTATCAAAGAGTGTTGAAATATTAGATATCAGAAGACACTCTTACGAATGATGTCTGAAAGAAATAATAATTTCCAAAACAAAGTCAATTTCACTAAATGCATGTACGTTCTTCTAGGAAGCCAATAAACCATCCCTGGTAGACGAAATTGTAATTAATGATATGAATAATAGATTTATACGTGAGATATTGCAGGAATATGATCGTCAGAGTAGATAAACGCACACTATCTTGGTTCGATTCATTTCAGAGTGGTTAAAGGATAGAATGATTTCATAAAATTGGCAATGTTTTCTTCGCAAGTCGGTCGGCCTTAGCAGTTGCCATGCCACCATCAACTACAACAGTCACAATTGCCACCACAACACCTTCTGCGACAACTACTCCAACCACTACCGAAGGTTTGTACATTTGGACCCCATCCCCCAAAAATGGGCGTGGCAGTCGTTCTCTCTTTACTCTGTTAATGACATTTTCTTCCTAATTAATTGGCAGAGGAAGAGCTATTTTTTCTCTTTTTATCATTTTTATCAAATGCAATGTTCAATGCACGGAGGGAAAATATTTGTTATATTTTTAAATATTTGACTGTCATGGTTAAATTAGATTGATTAACAATTTCCTCGCCGTACGTGGCATTCTCCCAAAACTTTGCATTGTTCAATGTCATACAACTTTTAATAGCTATTCTCACATTTATTCATGGGGTTTCATTACTTATCTTTGATATTTTGATTCAAAACTAAGCTTATATCCTGAGGCATCAGTGATTGACAAATACATCTTATATTTTTAAATATGTTATTGCTCTTGTTAACATATTAAGTGATTACAAATTTCTGTTTCTTAGGGCCAACTGTATTTCCGACGTGTGTACCATTCGGTAGGACTAGATGCAGAGGCCTCCCAGACGGAGTGTACGCTAGTTGTATAAGCTGCGTGAGATTCGTAACATGTTTGTCTGGGGACAAAGACGTTGTGAGATGTCCCCATGGTGAGACATATGACGTCATTTCCGGCACATGCAGCGTTGATGGAGTCTGCGAGTACGATTGAATTAACCTTCTTTTAGAGAGACATATTGCAACAGAAAATATATACAGAATCTCACCAAGTGTCTTCTGATTATGTCAACACGAGCTGATACAAGTTTTTACTTTTATCAACGAGTGTTAAAATATTAGATATCAGAAGACACTCTCACGAATGATGTCTAAAAGAAACAATAATTTCCAAATCAAAGTCAATTTCACTAAATACATGTACGTTCTTCTAGGAAGCCAATAAACCATCCCTGATAGACGAACTTGTAATTAATGATATGAATAATAGATTTATACGTGAGCTTTTGCAGGAATATGATCGTCAGAGTAGTAGATAAACGCACACTATCTTGGCTCGATTCATTTCAGAGTGGTTAAACTTATAATTCAGTTAGGATAGAATGATTTAATAAAATTGGCAATGTTTTCTTCGCAAGTCGGTCGGCCTTAGCAGTTGCCATGCCACCATCGACTACAACAGTCACAATTGCCACCACAACACCTTCTGCGACAACTACTCCAACCACTACCGAAGGTTTGTACATTTGGACCTGATCCCCACAAAATAGGCGTGGCAGTCATTCTCTCTTTACTCTGTTAATGACATTTTCTTCCTAATTAATTGGCAGAGGAAGAGCAATTTTTTCTCTTTTTATCATTTTTATCAAATGCAATGTTCAATGCACGGAGGGAAAATATTTGTTATATTTTTAAATATTTGACTGTCATGGTTAAATTAGATTGATTAACAATTTCCTCGCCGTACGTGGCATTCTCCCAAAACTTTGCATTGTTCAATGTCATACACCTTTCATAGCTATTCTCACATTTATTCATGGGGTATCATTACTTATCTTTGATATTTTAATTCAAAACTAAGCTTATATCCTGAGGCATCAGTGATTGACAAATACATCTTATATTTTTAAATATGTTATTGCTCTTGTTAACATATTAAGTGATTACAAATTTCTGTTTCTTAGGGCCAACTGTATTTCCGACGTGTGTACCATTTGGTAGGACTAGATGCAGAGGCCTCCCAGACGGAGTGTACGCTAGTTGTATAAGCTGCGTGAGATTCGTAAAATGTTTGTCTGGGGACAAAGACGTTGTGAGATGTCCCCATGGTGAGACGTATGACGTCATTTCCGGCACATGCAGCGTTGATGGAGTCTGCGAGTACGATTGAATTAACCTTCTTTTAGAGAGACATATTGCAACAGAAAATATATACAGAATCTCACCCAAGTGTCTTCTGATTATGTCAACACGAGCTGATACAAGTTTTTACTTTTATCGACCAGTATTGAAATATTAGATATCAGTAGACACGAGGGTGAGCCTAAATTTATCATTAAAAATCACCCTTCATTACGTTTCAATTAAAATCGTATGTCTCTCAGCACAGAACTGTCGTTTGGCTTTGATTGCAGTGATGCTATAGTGTTGGTGCGTCATCGTGTCTATGATGTCATAGAATTGTAATGTCATTACTTGATGATGTAAAAGCATTGTGATGTCATGTAGTTGACAGTGGCAGTGCATTACAAAATCTACTGTAACAACGATATCTCAAAGGAGATATTGCTTAATCTCACACAAATGATATCCCCTGTGGAATACAGGTTTGGAGGATCAATGCATTTTCAATACAAAACGATAGAAAGGAATATCGTATGCCTTCACTGAGAGTAAGAAAAATCTCAGATAAGATGTGGAAAACAACCATAACATGGTTACAATAGTAGCATTCCTTTAACAATGCACTTAGACTACCTTTGTGAGTTAAGATTGTGAGTTAAGATTGCCTTAGGACTTGCAAAGGACTCCGGTTCACTATCCACGTCATCTCCCTACAATTATTACTATCCACCTCAGGTGCCATCTTATGACGTCATGCTGCGATTGAAAGTGTTATTTGACTGAATAGAATAATATGCCAATAGGAGTAACATTCTAACCGATAAATTTTCAACAATGAAAATACGATAAATTTTCATAATATTGTTAATGTCTTTTTCCCGAGCCTGGCGGCCCTCGTGAGTGCGAGTACACCGGAATCAACAACAAGCACCTCTGTAACAACTACTCCAACCACTACCACACCAGCAGTAACTACAACGACAGAGGTGATGAACCGTGTGGACACAACAACCACCCCTGTAACAACTACTCCAACCATTACCACCACTACAACACTAGCAACAACTAGAACAACAGACGCAATGAACCGTGTGGACACAACAGCCACCCCTGTCGCAAAGAAGGGTCCAACGGTTGTGGTTCTCAATGGAGATGTCTTCACAAAGACCATCACCTTCCAAACCGGATGTGTGAACTCCTGCCAAGGGCAGACAACTGGGTTTTACCATTCCTGTTACAGTTGTAGCCTCGTTTTCATATGCAACCATTATTACAAGCACAAAAGCCGGTGTTTCGGAAACACTGAATGGGACGATGTCCTGTGCCAATGTGTCCAATGGTCATCCACTTGCCGGACAGAGGTCACACCCACACTGCAGCAGGACTACTACTTCCGCAGCTGGTGGCGCTAAATAGCTAATACAATACGGAAACTTGATATTCTTATTTTCATTGTTGAAATCTTAAATTATATTTACAGCATATAATAAAATTTATTTCAAATGCAATCACACCGAGAATCGGTATTTGTAACAGTATAGTGTCATTGAAAGTTCTAATCTACTTACTATTATACGCCCCCGAAGTCAATAAGGACTGGACGTATAAAATTACATCTAGTTTTAATTAGATTGTGAAAGTTCCGAAGCGAGACCAATTGTTTGACAGCGCATGCTCAGAACAGTTCAGGCACGATCATTTCCTGTTGGCCATGTTGATATTTTGAAGTCGTCACCTTAAAAAAACAGTTTCCTAGAATAAGTACTGAGTGTTGTTTGAAGTCATCACAGGGACGTATATATGATCAAGCAATTATTATATTAGAGGCTTGATGAACGATTGCCAAATTTCCTCCCATTGTTCTCGACAATACAGGCGCCTGTGGAAGTAATCAACTATCTGGAACGCTATCTAGTGAATCAAGTTATTTTTGTGGTATACCAAATTTGTTAATTTTTAAAGTGGCAGTAGCACGTTTTTTCTCTCAAATAAGTCATGAAATGTATTTGAAAAATAATTTCACCAATAGTAAAACAACCTTCTCTCTTCGGAAAATTAAGTTATGAGCGACTGTACATGGCTCAGTAAAGCCATGGTAATAGTTTCTGTAATTCGAAACAATAAAATGTGTTCACAATAAGTTGACCGCCATTCAATTTTTTAAATTATTTTTTTTTATATGCAATACCGTTATTACCACCACGGATAACTGGTTTGTGTAATGATATGTTTTACCCTCTAAAGTAAATTTAAATGACACAAACTATCATTATAAATGGGAAATTAAAAAAAAATAATTGTTTGCAAAAAAACGTGCTACAGCCCCTTTAAACTGGTACTTTAACAGGTACATTAATATATTGTCTTCACAACTGTTAATATTTTTTAGGCTATCAGAAGCTGAATAGTCATGTCTGTGTTCTGACCAGTCACATTGCTTTCCTGCGGTGCAGTTTAAGACACCGTAGCACGTCATTTTTACTGAAAAAAAGTGTTCTCACAAAAATATTAATAAGCATTTCCAATTGCTAATAAAATAGTTCTAAAGCGAATGTACATGGTTCGGTTAAGCCATGTGAGTCCATTTCTCCTCGAGCGGCCATTTTAAGGTGTTCACATTAAAATGGCCGCTCAAAGGTAGTTCACGTGATCAGACTGATGTAGCCATGTAACAATCATTGGCAAATGTCACTTTAACAACTGCAACCAATCAGGACACTCGAACTTTTCCGCGGATTTAGACTATCTAGGACAAGAACGACTACCAAGAAACAACAGACATTTCAAACGAATGCATACTTTACATCATTCTCTTACCACAGAGGTTACTCCCTTCAGATGTCCGATCCTAACCTCTGTTCCACTGGGGCATAGAGGGGAGAATCCTGATTGGTTGCATTTGAATCTATTTCTGCAATCAGCGCCTCTATATGTTATTTACCAATGACACGTCATAATGATAACAAACAAAAAAGAAACCGTACGTGTATTGCTCGAAATATACTATTTGATATATAAATAAATGAAGAAGACCAGATTAGAGACAAATACCAAAAGAAGTTCATTGTGTTATCAGGCATATTCGAAGGACATATGCTCATTAGCAAGACCAAATGCTAAGATCTTTGAAGTCACTCGACGTCGCCGCTGAAAGATGAATTTTCTTAGGTTAAGAAGCAGGGTTACAGTAAGAGGTTCCACTTGGAAATTTGCTGGATCTAAGAAATCCAGTCCTAGTAGAAAAGAGGTTAGGATCGGAAAACTGACGGGAGATACAAGACGGGAGTAAATAATGACCCGGTGCCGAGCGGTTATGGCATATAAACTCACCCGAGCAGATTTAATTGCCATAACGCAAGGCAATCGGGTTATTGTTTGCGTTACACTCCCGCGGAACACTCTTTTCTAAAATAATTTGATATATGTCTTTTAAAGGGAGATTTCGTTAATTTATACGACATGACCAAACTATATCAATGAAATATTTCCAATACATTCATGACTGACTCGAAAGGAAGGTTTCAAACTAAATTCTTCACTCTTTACACAAAGTGGACATAAATTGGTTCCTATATAAATGTATGTATATATAATACTAGAGAAAATATCAATACAGTCATGACACAACAGAATGTACACTCGTTGGTATGGATCCTCGGTAGCTCAATAGGCAAATGCGCTGCTTATCGACAAAGAGAAACAGGGTTCGATTCCCACTTTCATTGTTTACATAATTTTCATTTCTAATTTAATAGAATTTCCAAATGTTACAACTCCATTTGTTGTCGGAGGATGAATACTTGATAACCGACCATGATGGTTATGAGATAACCAAGCTGCGCAGATGTTGGTTATGGCATATAACCTGCAACTCAAACAAAAGAAATAACTTCCCAAGGGGTGTAAAAACAAAAACTGTCACAGATACTCAGTAAGAATCATAGCATATATCATCATCATTCATCATGATATATCGCTCTACAGAGCGAAGATTGGACGTTTCAAACACCCGAGAAACATCCCAATGCAAGGCATAACTCTTGCCAGTCTCCATTACATGAGGTTAAGATCCTTAGACTCGGTCTTGGTGCAAGTAGATAGACCGCAGGGTGGGTCAGGTAGAGCAGATAGACCGCGGGCGAAGACCAAGGTCTATCTGGGCTCCGTTCCATAACAGCGAGCGCTTATAATCGCTCATTGATCGCTCAATGTAGCACTCAAGTAGCGCTCATTCTCTCTTTAACGACAAGGTGCAAATTCCTCGAAGTTTGCTCGCCTTCCTACGTAGCGCTACATTGAGCAATCGCGTTCAAGAGAGGTTTAAAAGTAATCGCTGATTGAGCGATTACTTTAAAACCTCTCTTGAACATGGCCCTGGTGTACCTAACCTACCCTGAGTTACATTTGCTGCAACGTCAATCTGGTTTACAATAGTTTTGGATGGAAAGAAAATACTCATTACGAAGAGGGGGATATCTTTGACATATAAAGAAAACACGGTATTCATTTTCTACAGCATAATTGTCACAATGTAAACAAATTGCATTTTATCAGATGTATCATTCATGGTCTTCTTGCGTTCATCATTCACATGTTTCCCCAAGAATATCCTTATTTGCAGCATATTTACCAACCCCAAGGATTCATGTGGAAAATACGCAGTGGAAAATACGCAGTCGCAGGCAGCTCGCACGCAGCGAAAGTTCTGCATGCAGTAAAAGCGCCACGCTTAATGGAACAAATGTTGATTTTACTGAATAATAATAGACATATTAATTTCCACACTGCCTACGAAATATTTGATTCCAAGATATCTCCTATTTTAACGTATGATTCCGAAATATGGGGAGTAAAGACAAATTACAAAAAAGTTTTTTTAAAAGAATCCTTGGGGTTGGTAAATATGCTGCAAATAAGGATATTCTTGGGGAAACTGGACGATACTGTTTATTCATAGAAACACAGATTAAAGGTATAAAATATTGGATAAAATTGTTACGAATCAATGTTTCACGTATCCCAATACATCTATATGATATGCTTAAGTTACAAGATGAAAATGGGAAACTTAAATGGTTTATCACGTTATTCTTGGGGAAACTGGACGATACTGTTTATTTACAGAAACAAAAATTAAAGGTATAAAATATTGGATAAAATTGTTACGAATCAATGTTTCGCGTATCCCAATACATCTATATGATATGCTTAAGTTACAAGATGAAAATGGTAAACTTAAATGGTTTATCACGTTATTCTTGGGGAAACTGGACGATATTGTTTATTTACAGAAACACAGATTGAAGGTATAAAATATTGGATAAAATTGTTACGAATCAATGTTTCACGTATCCCAATACATCTATATGATATGCTTAAGTTACAAGATGAAAATGGTAAACTTAAATGGTTTATCACGTTATTCTTGGGGAAACTGGACGATACTGTTTATTTACAGAAACACAGATTAAAGGTATAAAATATTGGATAAAATTGTTACGAATCAATGTTTCACATATCCCAATACATTTATATGATATGCTTAAGTTACAAGATGAAAATAGTAAACTTAATTGGTTTATCACGTTATTCTTGGGAAAACTGGACGATACTGTTTATTTACAGAAACACAGATTAAAGGTATAAAATATTGGATAAAATTGTTACGAATCAATGTTTCACATATCCCAATACATCTATATGATATGCTTAAGTTACAAGATGAAAATGGTAAACTTAATTGGTTTATCACGTTCTGTGTATGGATTGTTCAAGCTGCTTGTGACGCCTCTATTTTAGTATCTTGATTTAATGACGATTGGTTGATATGTTCATGCGTTTTGGAAACAAAATATTGAATCGTTATTTGACACATTATTCTTATATAAAGCATATATCCATACACTTGAAAATATAAAAATCACTGTGTAAATTTCGCATTTCCCTTCACGACTTAGAGTGAATGATGAACGCAAGAAGACCATGAATGATACATCTGATAAAATGCAATTTATTTACATTGTGACAATTATGCTGTAGAAAATGAATACCGTGTTTTCTTTATATGTCAAAGATATCCCCCTCTTCGTTATTAGTATTTTCTTTCCATTCAAAACTATTGTAAAACCAGATTGACGTTGCAGCAAATGTAACTCAGTTGTAGGTAAGGTACACCAGGGCCATGTTCAAGAGAGGTTTCAAAGTAATCGCTCAATCAGCGATTACTTTTAAACCTCTCTTGAATGCGATTGCTCAATGTAGCGCTACGTAGGACGGCGAGCAAACTTCGAGGAATTTGCTCCGTGTCGTTCAAGAGAGAATGAGCGCTACTTGGGCGCTACTTGAGTGCTACATTGAGCGATCAATGAGCGATTATAAGCGCTCGCTGTTATGGAACGGAGCCCAGATAGACCTTGGTCTTCGCCCGCGGTCTATCTGCTCTACCTGACCCACCCTGCAGTCTATCTACTTGCACCAAGACCGAGTCTTAGGACATTAACCTCATTAAGAAACCTATCAGGGATTTTGTCTATTGTTTCGTAGGTATCTTGTTTTCTCGTAATAACCCCTCATTATTATTTCAACGGGTATTTCTTCTGATAATAACCACGTATGAGGTTTTTATTTTGAAAGTAAGTTTTTACTTTTGATTTGATTTTACAATTATTATCGAAAAGTATACAAAGATAACTTTTACAGAGTGTAGATGGGGGGAATCGAACTCGATACCCATTGCTCTTTAAACCGGACGCTCTACCTCCACGCTACCGAGGAAGCCGAAAGAGCTGTGTGGATTTTCTCTATTTACAGTCACACTGTCTCTGCCTCTATATAACGCTAGTCCGGGAGACATACTCTTTATAACGCAGAATTTGGGAATCAAAATTTATAAAATGTAAATTTTGACATTTGACAGTTATAAAAAAATTTAAAAACACTACCCCTCATTTTTCTGCTGTAAGAAAACCTCAATATAGATAAGCGCTCATATTTATGTTTTACGGTATCTAAGTTAGATAGAACACTCTAATTCGGTTATGCCTGGGATTGAAAACCCTCGTTAAGAAAGCTTCGGGGAAGTAAGACCTAAAGCTTTGCTTTCGGTCTTACTTCCCGCTCAGCTTTCTTACCTCGGGTTTTACACCCCAAGCATAAACTCTGTATCATGTTTTATCCTACACGTAATGGAGACGTAATGGAGACTGGCAAGAGTTATGCCTTGCACTTGGATGTTTCTCGGGTGTTTGAAACGTCCAATCTTCGCTCTGTAGAGCGATATATCATGATGAATGATGATGATATATGCTATGACTCTTACTGAGTATCTGTGACAGTTTTTGTTTTTACACCCATTGGGAAGTTATTTCTTTTGTTTGAGTTGCAGGTTATATGCTATAACCACCATCTGTGCAGCTTGGTTATCTCATAACCATCATGGTCGGTTATCAAGTATTCAACCTCCGACAACAAATGGACTTGTAACATTTGGAAATTCTATTAAATTAGAAATGAAAATTGTGTAAACAATGAAAGTGGGAATCAACCCTGTTTCTCTTTGTCGATAAGCAGCGCCTTTGCCAATTGAGCTACCGAGGATCCATACCAACGAGTGTAGAGTCTGTTGTGTCATGACTGTATTAATATTTTCTCTAGTATTATATATACATACATTGATATAGGAACCAATTTCTGTCCACTTTGTGTAAGGAATGAAGAATTTAGTTTGAAACCTTCCTTTCGAGTCGGTCATGAGTGTATTGGAAATATTTCATCGACATATTTTGGTCATGTCGGATAAATTGACAAAATCTCTCTTTTAAAGGCATGTATCAAATTATTTTAGAAAAAGAGTGTTCCGCGGGAGTGTAAGGCAAATAATAACCCGATTGCCTCGCGTTATGGAAATAAACTCTGCTCGGGTGAGTTTATATGCCATAACTGCTCGGCACCGGGTCATTATTTACTCCCATCTTATATCTCCCGTCAGTTTTCCGATCCTAACCTCTTTTCCACTAGGACTGGATTTCTCAGATCCAGCAAAATTCCATTGCACGAAAAGATGGAACCTGCTTCTTAACCTAAGAAAACTCATCTTTCAGCGGCGACGTCGAGTAACTTCAAAGATCTTAACATTTGGTCTTGCTAATGAGCATATATCCTTCGAATATGTATGATGTAAATAACACAATGAACTTTTTCGGTATTTGTCTCTAATTTGGTCTTCTTCATTCATTTATATATCAAATAGTATATTTCGAGGAATACACGTACGTTTATTTTAACATGACGTGTCATTGGTAAACATCATATATAGCGGCGCTGATTGCAGAAATAGATTCAAATGCAACCAATCAGGATTCTCCCTTCTATGCCCCAGTGGAACAGAGATTAGGATCTGACATCTAAAGGGAGTAACCTCTGTGGAAGAGAATGATGTCTAGTATGCATTCGTTTGAAATGTCTGTTGTTTCTTGGTAGTTGTTCTTGTCCTAGATAGCCTGAATCCGCGGGAAAGTTCGAGTGTCCTGATTGGTTGCAATTGAATCTAGTTGTGCAATCAGCGACGCCGTTGTAAAAGTGACAATTGCCAATGATTGTTACATGGCTACATCAGTCTGATCACGTGAACTACCTTTAAGCGGCCATTTTAATGTGAACTCACATGGCTTTATCGAACCTGGTACATTCGTTTTAGAACTATTTTATTTCAGGAGCATTATTTAACAATTTATTTAACATTTATTTATATTTTTGTGAGAGCAGTTTATTTCAGTAAAAACGACGTGCTACAGTGCCTTTAACTGCACTGCAGGAAAGCAATGTGACTGGTCAGAACAAAGACATGACTATTCAGCTTCTGATAGCCTATAACATATTAACAGTTGTGAAGACGGTATATTAATGCAAATTTGCAATCGTTCATCAAGCCTCTAATATAATAATTGCTTGATCATATATATATATATATATATACGTCCCTGTGATGACTTCAAACAATACTCAGTACTTATTCTAGGAAACTGATTTTTTAAGGTGACGACTTCAAAATATCAACATGGCCAACAGGAAATCATCGTGCCTGAACTGTTCTAAGTATGCGCTGTCAAACAATTGGTCTCGCTTCGGAACTTTCACAATCTCATTAAAACTTGATGTAATTTTATGCGTCCAGTCCTTATTGACTTCGGGGGCGTACAGCTAGTTTTAACTAGATTGGAACTTTCAATGACACTGTAATGTTACAAATACTGATTCTCGGTGTGGTTGCATTTGAAATCAATTTTATTATATGCTGTAAATATAATGTAAGATTTCAATGATGAAAATAAGAATATCAAGTTTCCGTATTGTATTAGCTATTTAGCGCCACCAGCTGCCGAAGTAGTAGCTCTGCTGAAGTGTTGGAGTGACCTCTGTCCGGCAAGTAGATGACCATTGGACACATTGGCACAGGACATCGTCCCATTCAGTGTTTCCAAAACACCGACCTTTGTGCTTGTAATAATGGTTGCATATGAAAACGAGGCTACAACTGTAACAGGAATGGTAAAACCCAGTTGTCTGCCCTTGGCAGGAGTTCACACATCCGGTTTGGAAGGTGATGGTCTTTGTGAAGACATCTCCATTGAGAACCACAACCGTTGGACCCTTCTTTGCGACAGGGGTGGCTGTTGTGTCCACACGGTTCATTGCGTCTGTTGTTGTAGTTGTTGCTGGTATGGTAGTGGTGGTAATGGTTGGAGTAGTTGTTACGGAGGTGGTTGTTGTTGATTCCGCTGTAATCGCACTCACGAGGGCCGCCAGGCTAGGGAGAAAGACATTAACAATATTATGAAAGTTAATCATATTTTCATTGTCGAAAATGTTAGAATGTTACTCCTATTGGCATGTTATTCTATTCAGTGAAATAACACTTTCAACCGCATTATGACGTCATAAGATGGCACCTGAGGTGGAAAGTAATATTTGTAAGGAGATGACGTGGATAGTGAACCGGAGTCCTTTGCACAAAGTCCTAAGGCAATCTTTAACTCACAAAGGTAGTCTAAGTGCATTGTTAAAGGGATGCTACTATTGTAACCATGTTATGGTTGTTTTCCACATCGACGATGTCATCTTATCTGAGATTTTCTTACTCTCAGTGAAGAAGGCATACGATATTCCTAACCAATGTTTTGTATTGAAAATGCATTGATCATCCAAACCTGTATTCCACAGGGGATATCATTTGTGTGAGATCAAGCAATATCTCCTTTGAGATATCGTTGTTACAGTAGATTTTGTAATGCACTGCCACTGTCAACTACATGACATCACAATGCTTTTACATTATCAAGTAATGACATTACAATTCTATGACATCATAGACACGATAACGCCCCAATACTATAGTATCAGTGCAATCAAAGCCAAACGACAGTTCTGTGCTGAGAGATATACGATTTTAATTGAAACGTAATGAGGGATGATTTTAATGATAAATAAAAGCTCACCCTCGTGTCTACTGATATCTAATAGTTCAAAACTCGTTGATAAAAGTAAAACTTTGTATCAGTTCGTGTTAATATAGTTGATATCAGAAGACACTTGGGTGAGATTCTCTATATAGTTTATGTTGCAATATGTCTCTCTAACAGAAGGTTAAATCAAACGTACTCGCAGACTCCATCAACGCTGCACGTGCCGGAAATGACATCATACGTCTCACCATGGGGACATCTCACAACGTCTTTGTCCCCAGAAGTGCACGTTTTTAGTGACGCTTACTTGCAAATAGGTCACCCACTATTGCAGTCGCACGGCTAACATTGTGACGTCAACCAAAAACGACTATGACGTCCCGCGCCGATTATGACGTTGCGGAAGCACGCGGTGGTTTCATACGTGTGTAAACAACTCATTGTTATCTAATGAGTGATCTCACCACGGTTGAGTAATAAATCCATTTATTATATGCTAAGCGGTGTGAGACTTAGAGAGTTTTCTGATATCACTTTCTCAACACAATCAAATAATGGGGATGACGTCATGTGTACAGTGGTATGACGTCACGTTTACAATCAACGCAACGTCGTCGCCGTTGCTAAGTGACAGAGCAACAGAGGCATAACGTCGCCAGAACTCGCTCAATTGATGCACTTTTGGACATAAAACACCACATTTCGGACCACAGAAACATATAATAAACATAATATGTTGTGTTTTCAGTGCAAAATCACTTATTTCTCATCTCGTGACGGGGTAAAGCTAATATTTTCACTCGTGGCTGCGCCTCTCGTGAAAACACAAAATATCCTCTATATCACCACTCTACCGAGTGACGATAAACTTTATCGCCACTCGCGTGACGTCATCGTGACAATGTTATGACGTCATATTGTTAGCTAGTAAAGGTTGTACGTTTACCTTTAAATCACTCAACACAGAAATAATGACATAATACATATAATTTCTGTTTTTCCTTGACAGATATTCTCTACATCTCAGTGAGGTAAACAGTTTACATGCTACGCGTAGTGTTTCAATTTTAAATTTACTCGCTATCAATCCAGTATAACATGTCTCTGATTTTCAAACACAGTTGGTTTATCTCCTAAATATAACTTATTTATCTCACACGATGAGATAAACATGCTATTTGTCAAGAATTGAAGATTATTCTATTTTCTCGTATTTAGCGACCGCTAAAAAGAGCCTGTCACCACAGTAACAATGTGACGTCATAAGATACCGTACATCCTTGAATAATCTTCCGGGGATTATTTTTGTCGAAGCCATAATATGTATATGCAAGTTTAAAAATCATAATCAACAAAAACAACATTGCAGTATGCTTTATATTAATGTTTGAAACATGGTACATATCCTAAGGTTAAACTTCGTATAAATATGCTTATGCTGGAATTATTTTTCAAAATGAGTTATAGACATCAATTTATTTACATTTGTTAAATTTAATCCGGCGATTATTTATGTCAAAGAGGGCTTAGACCCGGCGATTATTCAAGACGGGCGAATGTTCAAGGCAGGCGATTATTCAAGGATTTACATAATTAAGTCAGAAAACTATTTTATTCTTTGTATTGATAATGAATACATTGCAATATGCCTCCCTAAAATAAGTTGATAAAACCGTACTCGCAGACTCCATCAACTCTGCACGTGCCGGAATTGACATCATATGTCTCACCATGGGGACATCTCAAAACGTCTTTGTCCCCAGACAAACATGTAACGAATCTCCTACAGCTTATACAACTAGCGTACACTCCGTCTGGGAGGCCTCTGCATCTAGTCCTACCAAATGGCACACACGTCGGAAATACAGTCGGCCCTAAGAAACAGAAATTTGTAATCACTTAATATGAGTGAATTTAGCAATAGCAATGACATATTTAAAAATATAACATGTATTTGTCAATCACTGATGCCTCAGGATATAAACATAGTTTTGAATTAAAATATCGAAGAGAAGTAAAGATACCCCATGAATGAGTGTGAGAATAGGTATGACAGGTGTATGACATTGAACAATGCAAATTTTCGGGAGAATGCCACGTGCGGCGTAGAAATTGTTAATCAATCTAATTTAACCATGTCAGTCAAATATTTAAAAATATAACAAATATTTTCTCATCCGTGCATTGAACTTTGCATTTGAGAAAAATGATGAAAAGAGGAAAATTTGCTCTTCCTCAGCCAATTGGTTTGGAAGAAGATGTCATTAACAGAATAAAGACAGGATCACTGCCACGCCCATTTTGTGGGGATCAGGTCCAAATGTACAAACCTTCGGTAGTGGTTGGAGTAGTTGTCGAAGAAGGTGTTGTGGTGGCAATTGTGACTGTTGTAGTTGATGGTGGCATGGCAACTGCTAAGGCCGACCGACTTGCGAAGAAAACATAGCCAATATTATGAAAGTATTATATTCTAACTGCATTATAAGTTTAACCACTCTGAAATGATTCGAACCAAGATAGTGTGCCTTTCTCTACTCTGACGAATATATTCCTGCAATAACTCACGTATAAATCTATTATTCATATCCTTAATTACAATTTCATCCATTAGCGATGGTTTATTGGCTTCCTAGAAGAACGTACATGTATTAGTGAAATTGATCTTTGTTTTGGAAATTATCGTTCTTTCAGACATCATACGTGAGAAGGGTGCAATAATGGTGCGGATTAAGTGTTAAAGTCACATAGATCTAAGGAAATTAGTCAATATATATCATAACACAAAGAAATTTGTCATGCACCACTTATTTCCGAGTGAGTGTAATTTTCTGCAATACATATTTTGCTTCCTTTAACAGAGTACTAAGATTATAAGTCACAAAGTGAACCTAGGTTTAAAGGGGCAGTAGCACGCTTTTTGCAAATTTCCTATTTATTATGATAGTTTGTACTTTAGAGGGTAAACCATCCTATTACACAAACCAATTGTCTGTAGGAGTAATAACGGTGTTACGTATAAAGCATGCGCAAAAATTGCATGGCGGCCATCTTATTGTGAACACATTTTATTATTTCGAACAACAAAAACGATCCCCAATGCTTTACTGAGCCATGTACACTTATTTTTAACTCTATTTTCCGAAGAGAGAGGGATGTTTTACGATTGGTGAAATTATTATTAATATCTTCACTTAAAGGGGCAGTAGCACGTTTTTTGCAATTTTATTTTTTCAAATTTCCCATTTATAATGATAGTTTATGTCATTTATATTTGCTTTAGAGGGTAAAACATCTTATTACACAAACAATTTATCCGCAGTGGTAATAACGGTGTTGTGTATAAAGCAAAAACTCCATGGTGGCCATTTCATTGTGAACACATTTTATGGTTCACTTATTTCGAATTATAAAAACGAATCCCATGGCTTCACCGAACCATGTACACTCATTTTGAACTTGATTTTAAGAAGAGAGAATGGTGTTTTACTATTGGTGACATTATTTTTCAAATACATTTCATTGACTTATTTAAGCGAAAAAAACGTGCTACTGCCCCTTTAATTTATTGACATAGATAATTAGTTGTGGTCATGTGGTATTATACTTGTCTCACAATTTGATTTATATCGTAGGAATAGGTGTAGATTTTGAATTGTATATCAAAAGTATCAGTGTTGGAAAGTTTTGTATTTTTCTAAGTAGATTTCGTTGCTCAACTAAAAGTTTAATGACATAATGTAGTAGATATCTTGGTCTAAAAAGGAGTGTCACCTTTGCCCACTTGGTATCATCGATTTAGAAAATAAATATCAATTTTACCTGGAATGATTCTTTCATAAGAAACTGAGAAAATACATTATTCATAATATTAAATATATCAAACCTATTCTTCTGAAGTAAAACTGATCCATTTGTTTTCACCGAAGAAATACTATGTCTTTGTTTACACTTTGCTAATTGGTTCAAGCAATTTTATTAATTTGTTTCCATAGCAGTTCCTTAAAGAGGCAGTTCTGTCGCTGATTGTCCGCCATCTTGCTTTTATACAAAATGTAAAATAAAAAAGCTGTATTTTCACTAATTTTATTTTTTCAAAATTATAAAACATATGGATTAACAAGGTAAACACATACTGTTTTGTTAAACTAATCAATAATGTCGTTTATGCCTTAAGAAAACTTTCATCACTCGTAGCCGATGAAATGCTTAACTTCTCGTTGCTTTTTTTTTTTTTTTTTTTAAAGAATATTCAAATATAAAGTCAAACAGCATTACCTTCAGTAATGAGTTAAACATGGATTGTACAATAAACATGTATTAAAACCTATATGAGTAAACATGAATGTCCTCTCGAATTTCGTTTCCACAAATAATGCCCGATATAATCCTCTATTTAGGAGGTTCCATACCAATTCAAGAACTCGTTAATATTTCACTAGCACTATATACATAAAAATCATATGCTTAATATAGAATACTACACGACGTCCCGTTTGATAACATGTTTATGAAACGAGTGGATGGTTTGGTATTTTAACGAGGGAAAGCGTTACATGTTACAAACGGACCGAGTTTAGTAATTTATTTATTACCCAATGATATAAATAGCGCTGAATTGCAAGAAAATCGTTTTTAGTGACGCTTACTTGCAAATAGGTCACCCGCTATGGCAGTCGCGCGGCTAACAACCAAAAACGACTATGACGTCCCGCGCCGATTATGACGTTGCGGCAGCACGCGGTGGTTTCACACGTGTGTAAACAACTCATTGTTATCTAATGAGTGATCTCACCATGGATGAGTAATAAATCCATTTATTATATGCTAAGCGGTGTGAGTTTTCTTATATCACTTTCTCAACACAGTCAAATAATGGGGATGACGTCATGTGTACAGTGGTATGACGTCACGTTTACAATCAACGCAACGTCGTCGCCGTTGCTAAGTGACAGAGCAACAGAGGCATGACGTCGCCAGAACTCGCTCAATTGATGCACTTTTGGACATAGAACACCACATTTCGGACCACAGAAACATATAATAAACATAATATGTTGTGTTTTCAGTGCAAAATCACTTATTTCTCATCTCGTGACGGGGTAAAGCTAATAACAAAATATCCTCTATATCACCACTCTACCGAGTGACGATAAACTTTATCGCCACTCGCGTGACGTCATCGGGACAATGTTATGACGTCATATTGTTAGCTACGTTTACCTTTAAATCACTCAACACAGAAATAATGACATAATACATATAATTTCTGTTTTTCCTTGACAGATATTCTCTACATCTCAGTGAGGTAAACAGTTTACATGCTACGCGTTGTGTTTCAATTTTAAATTTACTCGCTATCAATCCAGTATAACATGTCTCTGATTTTCAAACACAGTTGGTTTATCTCCTAAATATAACTTATTTATCTCACACGATGAGATAAACAGGCTATTTGTCAAGAATTGAAGATTATTCTATTTTCTCGTATTTAGCGACCGCTAAAAAGAGCCCGTCACCACAGTAACAATGTGACGTCATAAGATACCGTACATCCTTGAATAATCGTCCGGGGATTATTTTTGTCGAAGCCATAATATGTATATGCAAGTTTAAAAATCATAATCAACAAAAACAACATTGCAGTATGCTTTATATTAATGTTTGAAACATGGTACATATCCTAAGGTTAAACTTCGTATAAATATGCTTATGCTGGAATTATTTTTTCAAAAGGAGTTATAGACATCAATTTATTTACATTTGTTAAATTTAATCCGGCGATTATTTATGTCAAAGAGGGCTTAGACCCGGCGATTATTCAAGACGGGCGAATGTTCAAGGCAGGCGATTATTCAAGGATTTACATAATTAAGTCAGAAAACTATTTCATTCTTTGTATTGATAATGAATACATTGCAATATGCCTCCCTAAAATAAGTTGATAAAACCGTACTCGCAGACTCCATCAACTCTGCACGTGCCGGAAGTGACGTCATATGTCTCACCATGGGGACATCTCACAACGTCTTTGTCCCCAGACAAACATGTAACGAATCTCACGCAGCTTATACAACTTGCGTACACTCCGTCTGGGAGGCCTCTGCATCTAGTTCTACCAAATGGTACACACGTCGGAAATACAGTTGGGCCGAACCCTGAAAACCGAAAATATCATTCCTGTGAATTGTCAAGTTAATATTACTAAACCAGCCTTGTACATGTTCCCTTGGCAAGGTGAAAACCCATCGAGATAAACTTTTCTACCTTGTCCTCATCGTAAACGAAACCTGTGAAACTAAACAGCGTCATCTATTGTCATCACGATTTTACGCCCCTTTCCAGCTCTTCACATACCGCCAATGAAATCGTTTTTTACATTCGGCACTGCTGTACTGTAGAGTAGCGATGATATTGTCATATTAAAACATTTATTCTAATTTTACCGATAATACATATTTTATAATAATAATAATTGATAATAAAATTACAAAATAGTTGTGCACTTCGACATTGGAAAGCTATCAAACTTGCAAACGCAACAGGTCACTGCGACTATCTTTGTTGGTGCCATTGAAAGTTAATGTTGGAACCTGTCTTCTGATTGGCCTATTCGCCTTGTCTGAAGATCGCTTAAATCTTAGCACAGAAAATATGAGCCGTGTTGTCAAGCTAGGGCGGAGCAAGAAGATTTGGAATATTTCCGCTTCTTTGTGAAGATGAACCTTGTATCCATCGTATTATTGACTTTTCAAAAGTACAAGTGAACAAACCTTGGGGAGTGGTTGGAGTAGTTGTCGCAGGAGGTGTTGTCATGGCAGTTGTTGTTGGCGGGGCTGGGGTCGTGGCAACTTCTAATGTCGACAAACTTGCGAAACAGAGATTGAAAATATCATGGAAATATACTTTCTTCTTCAAGGAGAATTCGCAGTTAAACCACTCAGAAGGGATTCGAACTTAGACAATCTGGCGAATGTCTGTACTGAAACAACTGAACAATAAACTCCTACACTGACTCGCCTAATAATCAATATTCATGCCACTCTAGAGGAGCCTGTTTGGCCAAATTGAGTAAATCTGTGAACATCATTTTTTCATTAAGATTTTTTCGATGAAAAGTTCTATTTTGGCGGGTTTAGGGTTTAAAAGTAATAAAAGAAGAAAGGGAAACAAAAATAAACAAATATTACAACAGGAGCAAACGTATCAAACAAAATATATTATCTGAGCGAGTGTAATTTTCAGCAGTAATGACTTCTCCTTTCACAAAACATAACAATGTTCGCAAAATACACCTCCCATCCTGTCTCAGGGTATAACGTACGCTAATGCAACTTTCATACCCTGGTTGGAGGCAGCTTATACCTTCGCGAGGTGACGTATGATCGAGGAACAATCTAAATATAGAGAACCTAGCGAAGGTATAAGCATTTTGAAAAGCTCCCTGTGATTGGCTAAATTTTATCGCCAACAGGGCGAAAAAACTATTCGATTGGCTGGAACATTCGTCACCTCGCGAAGGTATAAGCTGCCTCTGCACCCAGGGTATGAAAGTTGCATTAGCGTACGTTATACCCTGAGACATGACGTATGCCTCCCTAAAAGAAAGATAACAGAACCGTACTCGCAGACTCCATCAACTCTGCAAGTGCCGGAAGTGACGTCATACGTCTCACCATGAGGACATCTCACAACGTCTTTGTTCCCAGAAGTGCACGTAACGAATCTCCTACAGCTTATACAACTTGCGTACACTCCGCTCGGGAGGCCTCTGCATCTTGTCGAACCAAACGGTACACACATCGGAAATACAGAAGGGCCGAACGCTGAAAAACGAAAATATATTTCTGTAAATTGTCAAACTAATTTTACTTCACAAACCTGGTACATCTTCCCATGGCAATATGAAAGCGTATCGAGATAAACTCTATCTCTTTTCTACCTTGCCCGCAACTACCTTGCAACAACAAAACTTGTGGAACAATGCAGCCACATCTATTGCTATCACGAGTTACGCCCCTTACCAGCTGTTCTCATATAGCCAGTGTAACAGCCGTTTGCATTCGGAACTCGTGTACTGTAGAGTAGCGATGATGTTGTCACATTAACAAACTGATTGATATCAAAATAAGTGTGTAATTTAACATTGGAAAGCTATCAAACTTGCAAAAGATTAATGTATTGCTATCGCGCTGTAAAGGCGTCAGGCGTTGTCGTCGGAAGTTAATTTTGTAGCCTGTCTTCTGATCGGCCTATTCAAATAGTCTACAGTACTCTCAAATCTTAGCACAGAAAATATGATCCGTGATGTCAAGGGTGGAGCGAGAAGACTTGGACATTATAAGTTACACGGTGTTTTGCCAGGGTGTACGGGGCTGTAAGACCCTTGTATATACAGCCGAAGGAAATGCGGAATATACAAGGGTCTTACAGTCCCGTATACCCTGTCAAAACACCGTGTAACGAATTTATTACTCTTTAGATCTATTATTTTTACACCTATTTCCGATTAAATATATTCCGTCTGTGATAAAAACTCCGCACACTGTGAAAAAGCGAAAACACTGTAAAGAGTTTACCGCTCCATATCAAGGGAGATCACTCTGCGGCTAAAATATTATCGATTTTGAATTTATTATTACCTGAAGGATAATAGAGAGACACGACGTGTTTTTATTGAATTAGTTTATTGACACAAACAAAATAATGTGTGTATATAGGTTGAAATTACCTTACTTATATTTGTTAAGGTAAGCTTCGATTCTGAAATTCCGAGTCGAGCAACCGTTTAACTTCATCTAAGGTTAACGTCATCCGTAAGACTTGTGTAGTTAGTCACATGACCTGTCTTCACGGGTCATAAGGATGGTACAACCAGGCAAATCCACCTACACGGTTTCGTATGCATTGGCTATTGACCAATCAGAATTCAATAAATGTATCTAAAGGGTAATAAAGTTTCGTTACCGCCGTGACGTTGTAAAGATGAACCTTGTTTGAAAGCAGGTATTATTGACTTTTCAAAAGTACAAGTTGTACAAACCTTGAGGAGTGGTTGGAGTAGTTGTCAGAGAAGGTGTTGTCGTGACAGTTGTCGGGGTTGTCGGGGCTGGAGTCGTGGCAACTTCTAATGTCGACAAACTTGCGAAACGAAGATTGAAAATATCTTGATAATATACTTTCTTCTTCCAATAGAATTAGCAATTAAACCACTCAGAAGGGATTCGAACTAAGACGAGTGTCTGTACCCTAATGACTGATCCAAACACGCCTTAATACAATGACTCGTGTGAAAATATACAGTCATTGGCCAAAAGTCTGTTCGCAGTGACGTAATTTCCATAGACTTACATGTTAATTATCTTTTGCGAGAATAATTTTCATAATTTAAGTATAAGTGCATTTGCTGCCATATTTTGTTGACAGCTTTGAAATCAACTCAGCTATGCGCATATAATTACATTTCATTTACCGGTTAATTAGTTTTTGAATGACACTTGTTTAAACATCGTATGTACAACTTGTGATTCCAATGTCCCATTGACGGTAATCGGTAACGACGACGGAATGTTGCATATATGTGTTGTTTAAGAAGATGTATTTTTCTTAATAATAATCGGAAACTTTAATGGTAATTATGTCTCTGTAGCTCAGATAATTTGCACTATTTTGGAAAGGAATTCAGAACCAGTCGCCAAACAAATAACTTATGAAAATTATTCTCGCAAAAGATAATTAGCATGTAAGTCTATGGAAATTACGTCACTGCGAACAGACTTTTGGCCACTGACTGTATATTCATGCCACTTTAGAGGAGCCTGTTTGGCCAACTTGAGTAAATCTGTGAACATCATTCTTTCATT
This sequence comes from Gibbula magus, assembly GCA_936450465.1. Classification (NCBI taxonomy): domain Eukaryota; kingdom Metazoa; phylum Mollusca; class Gastropoda; order Trochida; family Trochidae; genus Gibbula; species Gibbula magus. The sequence goes on along the minus strand of OW388298.1, from coordinate 30,103,244 downwards.
TAGATTTTTCCGATGAAAATTCCGATTTTGGGCGGGTTAAGGGATTAAAAGTAATTAAGAGATAAAGCCCAAAAAAAAGAGAATTTGTTTCTGGTTTCCGCTCGCGTCAGTTTCAAACCCACGCCTCAGGTCCTTTCTTTGTAGGTTTTACAAAAGTAAGGGGCAGATAACTAAATATTTTTAGCCTCAGAAAACATTGGACATAGAAAATATCACTCGTTTCTGATGAGATGGAGTATAGGGGTAAGATTATTGACTTTATGGAATAGTAACACATATTTAAGAGGGTTTGTTCTTTATTTATATAAATAATTGTATACATTTTGTTTGTTTATCTTTTCATTCCAAAAAAAAAATGTTGCAAAAAAAAAAAAAAATCGCGTCATCGCATCATTTTTGTCAAACTGAAAAGGCCTGAAACATTTTTTTAATTATTTTTTAGGCCTAAGGGAAACAGAAATAAACAAATATTACAAGAGGAACAAATGTGTCCAACAAAATGTATTATCTGAGCGAGTGTAATTTTCAGCAGTGATGACTTCTGTCACAAAACATGAAGGTGATCGTTATTGCAATAAGCCTAAAAAGAAAGGTAATAAAACCATACTCGCAGACTCCATCAACTCTGCACGTGCCGGAAGTGACGTCATACGTCTCACCATGAGGACATCTCACAACGTCTTTGTTCCCAGAAGTGCATGTAACGAATCTCCTACAGCTTAAACAACTTGCGTACACTCCGCTCGGGAGGCCTATGCACCTAGTCGTGCCAAATGGTACACACATCGGAAATACAGAAGGGCCGAACGCTGAAAAACGAAAATATCAAATCTCGTATGAACATAGTTGTTGGTTGGTCGCAAGTTTCATAATTTTAACAAGCGCCGATGGCAATTTCCATTAATGTTATGTTGATATGTTAAGATTACTATTCAACACACTGTTCAATACCACGTTTATGAAACGAGTGAATGTTTAAGTATCAAACGAGCGAAAGCGACTCAATCACAACTCTAAATGGGTGATAACTTTGTAAGGGCAAAGTCGATATGAAATCTAACGAGTGAATATTTTAGTATCAAACGAGCGAAAGCGAGTCAATCACTACTTTAAATGGGCCATAACTTTGTAACGGCATGCCAATGTGGAATCTATTAGGATTTTGACAGTTCACAAAACACAATCAATATGTTGTCGTAAACCACAACAGTTCTACTCGGCTACACCGATTCCCCTCCCCCCATCATACAACAATCCTCATTGTAAATCTTACTCTTGAAAGTTTTTGAATTTCCCATTTGTAATAATAGCTATAGTTTATGTCATTTATATTTACTACAGAGGGTCAAACATCTGATAAAACAAACCAATTATATGTGGTGGTAATTACGGGGTTGCATATAAAGTAAAATTTGCATGGTGGCCATTTTAATATGAACAAATTTTATTATATCGAATGACTAAAACGATTCACATGGTTTTACTGAGCCATATACACTCATTTTTTAACTTGATTTTTCTAAAAGAGAAGGGTGTTTTACTATTGGTGACATTTTTTTCAAATAGATTTCATCAACTTATTTGAGCGAAAAAACGTGCTACTGCTCCTTTAATCTCCTTCACTCACTTTATACCACAGAATCTCACCTGTTTCCAGATGTTATCTACAGTAGAAAACCATATTATTTAAAGTATACAGGCTTAAGTTCTCTTTCTAAGAAGTGTTTCTGGAAATTTTAACTTTGTATCAAATTTGGTTTTGAAAATTTCAGCATTGGTAAAATATAAAAATAAATAGAAATATAACATTAGTAAACTATGGTGCAGAGAAGACGTGATAACAGCGAAATAAATAAAGCTCACGTGGATTATTGGGGATTTAGTCAGTAATATGAACGTTTAACGAATAAGTAAAATGGGCCATAAATATCGCAAGTGGGGATCATCATCATCATCACAGGGAAGGGAAAAGACCATGAATGAACCCGAATGGCCTGTGAAAGGCACTGTAGCAAAATTTTCTTACCCAAATAAAGTGCTCTCTCAAAAAAATAAGGAAGTGTTACCAATTGCTAAATAATAATCCTGTTTGCCAGGCAAAAGAAAGTACTTACCTCAGTTGATTTAATCATATATTTTTAATTGCGAATATCTCAAGTTTTCGATGTCATAATCTTAAACTGAAAAGTACAGGTATTTAGTCAGCAGTCAAAGAATACTTCTACATTTTTGTAAATTAAAAAAAAATATTTTGAATTGTAAATATCTTCAAAAATACCAGGGCCGTGTTCAAGAGAGGTTTCAAAGTAATCGCTCAATTAGCGATTACTTTTAAACCTCTCTTGAACGCGATTGCTCAATGTAGCGCTACGTAGCAAAGCGAGCGAACTTTGAGGTTTTGCACCGTGTCGTTCAGGAGAGAATGAGCGCTACTTGAGCGCTACTTGAGCGCTGAATGAGCTATTATTAGCGCTCGCTGTTATGGAACGGAGCCCAGGTCTCTCCTCGATAGCTGGACATCAAAATTATTCCATCCTCTTCTAAATATTAACAATGCTTTACTGTATTTTGAATTACGACCATTTTCAAGATATGATTCAATCACATTAGAGAGATGAATAGAAGCACAACGAAGATTTAGTTTCTAATACAGAGTGCCAGTCTTGGATAGCACAGTCCATTACTCTTGGTGGAATAATTTAGCAAACAACTTTTCATTTCCCATACTTTCCAAAGCATACCTGAATGGAATATTGTTAAAGTTCACGTGTATTGAATTTTTCTAAAGAATGAAAGATTATTACAACTACGTACATTCCATATCGGATTCAATTGAGCATAAAATCGAGACAATATACACTTGTAATTGATTAATAAGACGATTTTAATGACCTCATTTTAACAATGACGCAATACAAAACAATTGTCGAAGAAATCACGATGATTTATTCATAATTCACAAGCATGTTTTCTACCATTACAGGTCTCATCAGGTGAATGACGTCGACGCTGAAAAGGTTGATGCGTCATATATATATATGCGTCATATATATATATATATGCGTCATATATATATATATATATATATATATATATATATATATATATATATATATATATATATCGGAGTTTTTACTCACTCCTTCATCAGGTGGATATATATATATATATATATATATATATATATATATATATATATATATCGGAGTTTTTACTCACTCCTTCATCAGGTGGATATATATATATATATATATATATATATCGGAGTTTTTACTCACTCCTTCATCAGGTGGATATATATATATATATATATATATATATATATATATATATATATATATATATATATATATATATCCACCTGATGAAGGTGTGAGTATAAACTCCGATACGTCAAGTACTTTCACATTAAAGAAGTTGTTATCCAGAACAATTTTAAGTACCGGAAGTTCTTGCTTACCATAAACACCGCTCGATAGTGTCAGGACCAGGGAATATAAAACGAAGATGGTTTCAACCTTCATCTGAATTAAAGAACAAAGAATTTTACGGTAAATATCATACACTTTGATTTATTATTTAGATTGTGTACGAATCTTTTTCTATAGACATTAATTAATTTTGGGTAGAAAACGTAATGAGGTGAAATGGGGATAATAAGAGCTTATTTATAATGCGTACATATCCATGCACAATGCATGCTCAAGGCGCTACACAATTATTACCCTGAAGGAATCGTACTTTCGGTGCCGCCTATGAAGCGCTCCACTTGACCGTTAAGGTCCATACATTCCCATGTCCAGGTACGCATTTGTACAGCTGAGTGCGATGTGGATTAAGTGCCTTGCCCAAGGACACAACACAGTATAAGTCCCAGGTCACACATTTTTGTGTCACCACCGGGATTCGAAGCCGGGTCGTTGGCGTGAGTGGTAGGCATGCTAACTACTAAACCACTGTGATCCACATGAAGGAACAAATTAATCCTTCCTAACTTAAAGGTGCTATAGCACGTTTTCTAAAGGAAATAAAGAGTTCTCACAAAATGGAACATAAAGGTTACCAATTCCAAAACAACCCTCCCCAATTAATAAATAGAGTTCTACAACGCGTGGTTATGGTTTGGATAAGAAACGCGAATCGATTCCCATCCTCGAATTATTAAAAGGTGTTCACACTTAAACTACCGCTAGCAGGTTTTGTTTTATAGGTTACACTGTTTTCTAAGACTATGGGTAATCGGGTCGTGTAATGGGCTGTTTTAGTGTAGATATGCATGTATATGATTATGTATGTATGTATGGATGAATGAATAGATGTATGTATGTATGTGTGTGTATGCATGTATGCATGTGTGTATGCATGTATGCATGAATGTATGCATGTATGCGTGTATATTATTATTTGCAATGTTATCATTTCCACCAACAAATATCAATATATAATATTCGATATCAATATTCACAATTTTAAGTATAAACCATAAACCTTGCTTTATTCTTACCTTTAATTTCCTAGCTAGTTCGTTGTGGTCCACAGTGAGGACTGTGACTTGGTTCCAACACATTTATACCATGAATAAAGAGACACAAGATATGTGAACGTTAACACAAAGAATAAAATCGGTGATGTCATGAATTTGGAGGGAAAAAACTCAAAATCTCCCATTTAGTTTGTTCCTTAAACAGAGGGATAAATTGGAAAATACTTGCAATGAAGAATCCATTTTTCTAAGCCGGGAGCATTTTATATGTCATAAATAAAATCCTTTTCAACAATTTAACTTTATAAAACAAACGTAATAGGAATATAAAGATTATATTTTCCATATCTTTTTCCTGGTTGCCAAGATATTTGGGCAATAAATAAAAGGGAGATAATCGAACATCGATATAAACTGCAGAATTATGGAGATAAATCTTGGAATAAGTATAGAAATGTTAACATAAACTTAAAGGATTTCAACAACTTTATTTTAATAGCTTTTTTCATATCAACAGCTTATTTAATTCTTAAGTGATTTTTAACGATTTTTAAATATATATCCTTGACTACATCCAGTAAAGTAGGGACCATATTGCAAACATTTCAAGACTTATAACCATTACATCATTGTAAACATATAGCTGGATGTTTCAATGAAGTGGGTCCAATAGAATAGAGTTTATGTCATGGATAATAACCACCTATTAGATTTTGGGTTCCTGTTGTTTGCATTTGTGAACATTATATGTGCTTTCTCTTTCATCCACCGATAACCTACTAAATGAAAGAAAGTAGGGATGCGTTTTAACTTCATGTGTTTGCGAATCCAGATGGGAAGTTAAGGGATTCGAACACCCCTTCCCTCGAACAACCCCCCCTCCAAAATCCCTAGACCCGTGTATTTCTTTTTTTTTCTTTTTTTTTCGTTTCAAACATATTTTATTCATAAGAAAAGGATTGGGTACAAGTTATATAACTTAGAACACCCTCTCCTAAGTGTTTACATATATATATTATTTACATTCTTTATACAAGATGGACAGAAGGCAATAGTTAAAAGGGGAAACAGAGGAACAGTGAGAATAATTAAGAAAACCTTTTAGATTGACAAATGTAGGTTTGAACGATTTTAAATATGTTCTGATTTTCATGAACATTCAGATCTGCATTGCCACGTAGAAGTAACTCATAATTTATGTTTAAGGTAGTGATACTGCGTAAATTTGACACCATTGCAGTTCTTTGTGCAGTATATAATTTACACTCCAATAGATAGTGGTAGGAATTTTCACAAACATTTCCACAGGAACAACTTGGGATATCGACAATACCAACACGAAAGAGATCATAATTTAATGGACTACACATGTAACGTAATTTTGTAAGTATGATGTTATAATTTCTTGGTCCAAAATCAAAATATTTGGGTGCAACTATTTGTTTATTGCTAATATTAGATTTAAAGGATTTCAATGGCCCACAATTCCTCATTGCCACAGGGATTTCGTTCCACATTCTTATTGTTGTCGGAAAATAGGATGTATACGAAAATTTTAGTCTTAAGAAAGGGAGTGAAACATCATTAGAATTACGAAGATTATAGTTACTTTTTGGTGCCACATTAACAGGAATAAGATCTTGTAGGTACGTTGGTGCCATATTATTTTGTATTTTATAAAAAAGACTGAGTTTACGCTTTCTCCTGCGTTCTGCTAAAGTTTCCCATCCTGTTTCATAATATAGATACTCATGGTGAGCATATCTCGGCAATCCCGTTACAATTCTAGCTGCTTCTAGTTGCAGCTGTTCTAATTTATTTGCTTGATATTTCTTCTTGCGGTTATGAGATTCCAATTGTTTAATTCTATGTAGCAGTTGTGAGACTCGAATGTTGGTGTTCCCCAAGGTTCCGTTGTCCGTCATTGTTTGTTCCGGTGGAGGATCTGGACATTTTTTTCATGTAAATTTGACGGATCTCCAAAATGTATGGATCCGACTATGTCTTGCCCGGTGTGATTGTTAGGTGCTAACTGCAAACCTTGGACTTTCTTAGGTTATATACGACGAACTAACAGCCAAATGGGATGATCTGCGTGCAGCGGAAAAAGACTGGTGTAGGTGCAAGGACAACCACAAGAGAGAGCTAAATCACATCTTTGTACAACAGAGGAAAGCGTTTGAGCGTCAAGTGAAGAGGTCAAAGCGGCAGCATGTGAGTGACACACTGAACAGACTGGAAGACCTATGTGATTAGAGTGGTGGTGAATTTTGGAAAGAGATCGGACAGATAGGAGTTGCTACTGAGAGAAAGAAGAATTTTCCGATGGAGGTTACACTTGATGTCGGCACAGTTTTGACAAACACGGATGAAGTTCTTAAAGCCTGTGAGGATGCCTACTCTACTCATTTAAACGGTAACATCAATGGGCCAATGAGCAATCTTATTGATGACGTCAGAACCCAGGATGACGTCACAGGTATTAGTTTAATGAATGCGGAGATCACTTTGGAGGAGGTGCAGCATGCATTGCTACAAGCCAAGGAAGGGAAGCAACTGGGTGTGATGAGATACCAGTAGAAGTTTTAAAGAATAGTTCCAGTCTTTTATTTTTACATCATCTTTTTAATGCGTGTTTTAAATTGGGAAACGTACCAACCGAATGTAGCAAGGGAATCATCAACCCAATACCGAAGTCTTCCGCTGGTGACCAAACAGACTCCCTATCTTACAGGGGTATAACCCTGACAAGTTCCACCTACAAGTTGTATTGCAGTGTGCTGAACACCAGAGTTATCATGCTGAACAGAACAATATTTTAGAGGATGAACAGAACGACTTCCGGAAAAAGAGATCTACAAGAGAACACGTTTACTCTCTAACCCCTTTTATTGAGACCAGAAAGTGTATGGGCATGGATACTGCTTTTATCGACTTTAAAAAGGCTATGATTGTATGGACAGAGGGATAATGTGAAGGCTCAAGATGTGGTATAAATGGTAACATGTTTCATGCGATGGTGTCGCTGTATAACTCAGTGAAATGTTGTGTAATACTTAATGGCCTCAAAACAGAATGGTTTGACGTAAAATGTGGTTTACGACAAGGATGTCTTTTATCTCCCCTGCTGTTTAACCTTTTTTTAAATGATCTGATTCAACAAGTTAAATCCCTCGACATTGGTGTTAACGAAGATAAGTATACTTGCTTATGCTGATGATGTAGTCCTTTTGGCTGGTACAGAAGAATAACTGAATATTCTATTGAACACTCTCAATAGTTGGTGTTACAAATAAGATGTCGGTGAACCCAGCTAAATCAAAGGTAGTACATTTTGTAGGTTTAGAGAAGAAAGGACAACAGATACCTTTAGATGCGGAGACATTGAACTTGACGTTGTAGACTCCTATATGTATCTTGGACTCCTATTGACGGAGTCACTCGACTACACCAGGATGGGGAGACCTGCTGTGGACGCTGCTAGTCCAGCCCTTGGACTACTCATCTCCAAGTTTAAGATCCTCGGGGGAATGGGATATGACACATACATGAAGTTATATGATAGCATAGTTTGGCCAACTATTTCACATGGTGCAGCAATCTGAGGACATCACGCACTTCCGGCTGTCAACACTCTCCAGAATAGAGTATTGGACCTAGGAACTGTTTTGTTTCAGCAATACAAACCCCTGTGCACTCTCCAGAATAGAGCTATGCGTTTTTGTATTGGACTGTACCTAACTCAGCTGTGGCCGGTGATATGGGGTGGACACCAATGACGACAATGAGACGCTGTCAGCAGATTCTACAAACGCATGTGCAACATCAACTCAGAGAGATTGTTATTCAAGGTTTTTATGTGGGCAAACTCGAATGCAGAGAGAAAGAAGAACAACTGGAATAGGAGAGTCCACAGGAAGTTGACCAGTCTCAAACTGCAACATGTTATTCCTTTACAGAATACTATTAATGTTAATTTTATATGCAGCGAGATCCAAGGCAAAGTGATGGACGAATACTGAGGGCCTGGAAGACTGACTTATCACGGCAGAACAGTAAACGAGGGGACGGCGGCAATAAGCTTAGATTTTATCGAACTTTTAAATGTACTTTTAAACCGGAAACATATATTACAGAAAATATTCCAAGGAGTCACCGAAAAGCACTAGGTAGATTCCGTTGTGGCACGAGGGGCTCTACGTATTGAGACAGGACGTTATACCAACACACCGGTAATGAGGACATGCTTTAACTGCCCTGACAGCATCGAGGAAGAACCGCATGTTTTACTGCACTGCCCACTATACTGTTATTATCGTTCTGTTTTATGTAACTACTGTGATCGTGCAAATGATCATTTTAGTACTTTTAATGACGTTCAGAAAATATGTTTTACTATGTCATGCCCATATATTGTACTCTTAACTGCCAAAACGTGCAAGCCTATGTTTTATTGATGTACTTCCTTTTAGTCTCTCATAACCCTTTCGGGTGGCTCACTTTTTACACTTTTTTAATATGTATCATAATTATTAGTAATTTTTTTGTAAAAATGAGGTAAGACCCTAAGGTAAGGCCCTCGGGACATTGCTTTTCACACTATTAAAAAAAAAGAAAAAGTTTGAGATGACCCCCCGATTTTTACGCCTTCAGAATGTATTAAGTAGAGGGTAATGTCCGAGTAACTCTCCATTCCTTAAAAATAATGGAGCCGAGACCCCGCAGGTGTGACTCTCCATTACTTAAAAATAATGGAGTGAAAGAACAATAGGATGACGTCACAAGTGTAATTTAATCTAGACTAATACATTCGGAGGGCGTAAAAATCGGGGGGTCATCTCAAACTTCTTCTTTTTTTCTTTTTTTATGACCCGAGGGCCTGTGGGTAAGACTTTAATAAATAAGCTGTCTGCCTGTTTATAAAACCTGTTCATGCATGTAGATTAGGTCACATTACACTAGCGGATCCAGGGGGGAGGGGGACCCCCCCCCCCCCCCCCCCTTTTCAAATCCATGTATAAGTTCACTGTTGGAATTTGGGTCCGCCGCCCCCCCCCCCCCCCCCCCCCCCCCCTCACTGAGTGGAGAAAAAATCCTGGATCCGCCCTTGACATTATCATTCGCCTATAAAATCACTATCACTTGATGCCATAGGACGAGGTTCCAGGCTTATAAGGATAAGCATCCCACTCCTTCGGAATATTTTAATCCTTATATTAAGTAATGATTCTAATGAAACAGATTAAAATACCCTCAGCGCAGGGTGGTGGATTAGCGATACAGTCAGCTAATGCCTACAACTTCACGCATCAGTGGCTGTGTGCATATCTCAGGCGGTGTCTTACCGTTTTGTCGACCCTGAAAAAATCCTTTGATGTGAGATGTTGGGATTACCGCCTGGGAGTCACTAAAAGTTGAACTCGGGTGCGAATAGTGATCACCGAACATGTGAACTGTGTTCACCCTGTGACATCTATTGAGTTCACTCGATGCAATAAATAAACCAACTTCCCAATGCAAGGCATAACTCTTGCCATGCAGTCTCCATTACTGGCTAAGTTAGGCCTTGCAGTATTTCTTTCAGATATCTGTTCTTGGAAATCCAGGCCTACTATGCCTATACCTATAATTTTCATATCACAACAATGTAATGAAATTTTGTTTAAAAAAGAGTAACGCACGCTAAGGTAACTGATGTCATATAAACAGTATTCACTTTATTGCATAAAACGTACTACACACTAGCAAGCGTTTCCGAAGCGTGAAGGCTCGTCTTTAGCGCAAGTCGCCATAGCAACCCACGGGCTGTACGCGCTTCTCTTGGAAGTTAGGCTACCCTTGTCACACATTACTGAATGTGACGATTGTTTTATAAACAATGATTCTAAATGTCCTTAGAACATATCAATTATTGTCTGTTTAATGTACTTTTTATTGAGCTAAGACCAGCAAATTATGAAAATATATTCTCATTGATTATAAAATTTAAGCAAAATATCTAGTTGGGTAAAACATTTATTCCAATATCTGTAGAAAATAATTAATTAAATGAAATGGTAAATAAATAAGCGTCAAAATTATATATTTCGATTTCTTTCATTGCTCACAAACTTTCTTTTTCTTTTGTGTCTTTGTATACACTGTGCGAGCTAGACCACAATGTTTTGCGCTTGAAAATAATTGACTTGATCTTTATTTAGACTGGAAAACACCTTTACTAATTAGTGCAATTTCTCGGCTTATTTTGGGTCGAAAAAAACTATTAAAATTAAGTGAATTTATTTAACGGAGATATATTTTTGGCAATTAACCTATATATTCATCAACATCCTTGTTGGCCATTTAAAGTTTGGATATTGATAAAACATTATTAACAGGATTATTACAGTATTTGTATTGAATAAGAAATTTAAGTTTAATAAGACTTCTTTATTTTTGTTTGATTTTGTTTGATTTTATTTAATTTTCTATTAATTAAGTGCGCAATATCTTATGAATACAAAGCAAATTCAACAAAATGCTTAAACTCCAGTATTTACAAAGAATTTCATTTTGATAACATTCTCTGAATCCGAAATGTAACTCCAAGCTTTGGACAGACATGTACACAGTCGGACGAACAAACTATAGGACGAACAGACAGACACGTTCCTGAACTCTCTCCTTATTTTGATTACGTTTATACTAAAACCTCCATTACTACAAAGTTTATTTATATTCATTAAATTAATTACACATATACATATAAAATATGTGTGTTGAATAAATAATGGATAAGGATAAATCAGTTTTAAAAGGCAAGATAAGGTCAACATTTATTTTATATTTTGTTTTCCAACTACGTTCTAGGTTATAAAACTGACAGTAAAGTGCTCTTCAAAACTGCCCCGTCTCGCTAAACTTGACATTGATGGATTTGGAAATATACATCGTGCACGTGCAGATCGTGCACTTCTAGTCTCGTTACATAACGTAAACGCCAGCCGCCTTGCAGAGACTGACAAGTTTTATAACATGAAATTGTCTTGAAACAGGGTTTGATCTGAGGAACTTATTTTTACTTTGATATCAGATATCATTTGAAAAGATATACATATAACTTATCGGACTGTGGGTATAATTTTTTTATGGATGGTTTGTTATCATATAATTTTCAATTTGTCTCAAGTATTTAAACCAAATAAAATAGAGCCATGGGCTCTGTAGCTCACCAGGATCTGTATTGTATGCAAAACCGAAATAAATTGTTCTCAGCTTGTTCTATAGCTTTTCATACGGGAAAAGAAGTCGAAAATAGGTTCTACAATTTAGAATTTGCGCGCAACATTTCAGCTTACTTGACCTTTTGGTACTGCTGAAGAAGATAAAAATAGGTTTTTAAGGTCATGACCCCTGTGACCCTATTTGGGGTCACGGGAATCACGAAATCTACAATTTAGAATCCCCATTCGCCAAGGAGTCTGCAAACAACTTTTCAACTCTCTAGACCTTTTGGTACTGGAGAAGAAGATGAAAATAGGCTTTTATGGTCGTGACCCCTGTGACCCTATTTGGGGTCACGGGAATCACCAAATCTACAATTTAGAATCCCCATTGGCCAAGGACTCTGCACATAAAATTCCAGCTCTCTAGACCTTTTGTTTCTGGAGAAGAAGTCGAAAAAGTGAGACGTTTACAGACGGACGCCCACTTCTCTTATTATACATTGACACAAAACATGTGTTGGTACATGTCTGTACATGAAGATCTATTTTAATAAAGGAATAAAACAAAGCCCAACAGAAATGATATACATTTAATCAAGTTTGAATGATATACAAAATACAAATTGAAAACGGCACTCATAGCTTTAAATAAATTATCACAGGAATTGATATTCTTTGTACATTCATCAATTTTATACAAATTGTACACAAACAAATATATTTTAATACAATTTATGACTAAGGTATTTGTTTACTGAGGGTCTAAGCTGAAGAACTGTAATCTCATTTAGATCAGAATGAGCGAAACACTCGTACTTCGCTGCATTTACGATCTGAGTACTTCTTCCAAACGCAAGGCATAACTCTTGCCAGTCTGCATTACTGGCTGATTTATCACTTGTGGTATTTCCCTCGCTTTGTTGTGTCGAGACAGTGAATCGCTGCACCAGAAATGCATAGCGGGCCTGGATTTCTAAACACAGATTTAAGGAAATACTGCAAGGCCTAAATCAGGCAGTAATTGAGACTGGCAAGAGTTATGCCTTGCATTGGGAGGTAGATCTGAGTACTACGCAATAGAGGTCATGCAGGTGACATTTCACTTCAGGCTAGAAAGTCTACAGAGCACCACAAACATTGCAGTGATAAATGTACAAGCTATTGTGAGTCCCAGCAGTTGTAAGTGAGTCCCTCAATAAGTAAGCAAATACTACATGAAACCCCTATGAGTTCAGGGAGTGAGTGAGTGACTTTGGGTTTAACACCGCTTTCAAGAATATTTCACTTATATCGCGGCTGCTAGTATTTTGGCAGGGAGAAAGCCCGCAAAGCCATGTGGCTATGCATTGAGGTGAAACCTGCGAGCATCGGCTGGAACTAGCGAACCATGGTCGGTACTGCACTGAAATTCAGTGTAGCATTGCACCCAAACCTGACTGCGTGTAGAACTGTTCTCTACTGCAGACAATGTTGCCGTGCCCCTGGAGGATTCGAACCCCGGACCTCTTGATCTGAAGCCAAACGTGCCAACCACTGCGCCATTCCGCCCCCTGAGTTCAGGGAACTCACAGCTTTAATTTTTATGAGTATTTGATGTAGGACTCTGGGTACATTTTTTTCTGTGTCATATTAACTTAAAAGGCCTCTCTGATTGGCTGAATTTACTGAAGGTGAAAGGTCAAGGTGAAGGTCACCTGATAAATCTCTGCAGGGTTGTACTCAGATCAACCAATGAGGTATGATTGTTACGTTTAGTCTGATTTCAATGAGATTGGAAGAAAGGAAAACTCAGCAATTTATTGGTTTGTATCGAATGTCCTATATACTGAGATAATCAAGCCACATTCAACACTTTGATTTTGAATTTGAAATAACGTTTTGATTTATAATGATTAATTTTAATAACAATACATTACTATTTAAATACATAAATATGGAATTGTCTTATAGAAGATATACTCATGAGGGAAACAGAAAAACAAAATAAAATATTTTGGATAAAATAAATACTGGTAAGTATCAATCTAACACATGAAAAATAAAAAACTGTCAAGATATTTCTTTTTGATTTATATGTGGCAAGATTTGTCTTTTTTTCCAAAATCACTTATCTTAAAGATTGAGATTAAAGATCAAAATTGTTGTTAAAAGGAGGGTTCTATCAGGGTATTTTTTGTGGAAACGAAATTCGGGAGGATATGTTTACATATATATATTATTAATATATGACACAGTCAAATTGAAAGATACTAATGAAGGCAATATTTTGACGACTTTGTTTCACAACTTGATACACATAAGCGCACATTTGTTGAAAAATAAAAACAATGAGAACTGAAGCCATTCATTGACGCTGCAAGTGGGGAAAACTTTGCTACAGCAAACTGTTTATTAGTGTTATGACATGTTATGCTATGTGAATACTCTATTAGTGTATGTCTTTTATTATTAAAAGGTTGTAAATTAGGTACAATATAGCAATTTTCATTTCACGTAATGCAAAAAAACCAAGATGGCGACAGAACCCTCAGAACCCTCATACAATGGCTTATTTTTTATCTTGCCAAAATATCACAGTATATAAATATTTTACCAGAGTCATGGCAATAAATAAGGTTCTCTAACTGTTAACTGTTAATATTGATGAAAGTTAAGTTATATTTTTTAGCATCCAAAATGATGCTCTTCTACTTGATCTAAATACAGTCCTACTATAACCATCAGGGCCCGGTTGTTCAAAGTGCCGTTATTTTAACGGTCCGTTAAGATTTAACGGGCTTTTGAACAACCGGGCCCAGGAACAATTTCCAGTTCATATCTTTCATTCTATCAGAGAGTTCCCATTACATAATGGCCTGCTGCATTCGATGAACGAAGTATGTTCCGAACATCCTGTACAAACGCAAAGTGAAAGGAGTGGCTCGGAACACTGTTCTTGTCATGTGGAACATGAAAAAGGTGGTGCACAGCATTGGAACATTTACACATGACAAGAACAGTGTTCTGAGCCACTCCTTTCACTTCGCACAATTACTGAATATTCGGAACAAACTTAGGTCATCGAAAGGAGAAGGACTTAAGTATTTCCTCATCAGTGCTTGAAACAAACCACAATCTGGCCAATGAAGAGGTGGTTTCAGTGTCCTTATGTCTCTGATAATATACTGACATCCTCATCTTAATTGTGAGTGTATCCAAGCTTAAAGAGCCCTCATACAGGTTAGACTTGCAAGACTCTCAGTCTAATGAAGCAGTGGTTTTTGGTTTCAGTGTCAATTGGTGTTATTTCCATCACACAATCTCAAACATTAGAGTGTATCCAAGCTTGAGGACTGTGTGGACATCAAAGTAACAAACTGACCAGAATCTCGAACGGTTTGACCCGTAGTTGGAGTGTCCACTTCAAAAATTGTGCTCAGATCGTGACCAACAAAGTCTTCAGACTTGGACTCGACAAACCTGAAGCCATTTTCCTCTGATGCGGAGACAGACGGAGGTCCTGTGAGGAGGTTAGCCCAGGTGATCTTGTCTGGGTCAGCACTCAGTGGAGACAAGGACTCTTCTTCCAGGGACAGAGACCCAGACTGACTTGGTCTGTCATGTGGCTGGTTGGATTGGGACCGCAATGACAGTTGAGAGAGAGACTCCTCTTCAAGGTCTGTGGAGAATAGACGTCCAGCATCTGTCAGCGACCTCTCGTTTGTCTTGCTCATACTCGATGATGTCCCTCTTGTGCTGCCTTCTGAATCAAGCAAGGAGAACTGCTCAAGAGTTTTAGGGAAATCAGAGAGCACTGACAATGAGAAGTCTGGCATATTCTTCCCTTCAACTGTGTTTGAATCAGTTCTACCTGGGCGAAGGTTTGGCAAAGATGCAAAGGAAGTGTCTTCGTGATCAGTAAAGTTTGATTTCATTGTGTTGGACAAGCCTGAAGAAGATGTAGTGTCCAGTTTACTCCTTGGAAATGAAGATGAGTCTTGAATTCTTTGCTGTCCAAGTTCATAGCGTTGAAGAATGTTTTCTTTCTGTTTCTGCACCTCTTCAAGTTGTCTCTGTAGCTCCAGCTGACGTTTCTCAAAAATGTTTCCAGTTTCCTGAGCTCGGTTTATCAAAGACATTCCAGCTACTGAGCCATCAGATCGAACTGACTTGCTCAGGTTAGGACTTCCTCGCTCTGAAGAAGATGTCAATGTCAAATCTCCATCTTCCGACGGTGCCAATAGTGATATATCTCGCCCTGGGGTTCTTGTGAGAGATTCATCAGGATCTTCAAACAGCAAGGACCTCTTGATCCGTTCCAGCCTCTCCTTTGAAGAAGTTGTTGAAGCTTGTGATGTTGATAATCCTTTGCCTGGTTCATGGGGAGACTTGACATCAGCCATGTCCAAGCTCCTTGGCCTAAAAGGGTCTCGGATCTCGTCCAGGATCCGATCAGCTAAGGATTGCTCAGGCAGAGAACTTGACTCAGGAGCTACTGCTGCACCTCCCATAGTTAAAGGGTATTTTCTGTACAACTCCTCTCTCTGACGTTCAATGTTGGCTTTGGTTTCGGCCAGGAACATCCTCCTATCCGCGTTTCCCTCTAGGATCTGCTGTTGGTAATCCTTCACCTTCTGGGCAAGATCTGAACTCGACCCCGACATAAAACTCTGTCGTGAACGGTCAGATATAGAAAGGTTTGGCAGGTCTCTTTGACTCGACTGTAGTATTCTCTCCTGGTATTCCCTCACCCTCTTCACGTGATCAGCTTGCTTTGCAAGTCCAAGGGAGTGACTGGCCATGCCTCTAGCACCAGTATAGTCTCTTGCTAAACCAGAACCTCCAGGATACCCAACCAAAGAGGGACCTGAACCAGCCATAGAAGCACCAATATACCCAGATCCAGTGGCACCTGAGGCTGGATATGGTAAGCCACCAACAGACTTTCCTTGAAGGACATCCCCTGCTCTGATACTGTGGTACCCTTGAAGGGAAGAAGGAAGTCCTGAGTAATATCCACTCTCCAACCTTCCTCCTCCCTCTTTTGCAGTGATTTGCACTGGTCTGGCGTGGTAGATGCCACTTGGGTGTGGTTCTGAGAGTCCAATATCAAAGCCCTGAGAAGAACCTGGTAAAGGTGCTGACTGTACTAATGGACCTCCTAATCCTGATTGTAACCTCATCTCTTCAATATTTGATGTGGTGGGAGCTGTTTGGCTGAACTGCTGACCATTGAGGTTTGAGGAAACATGTGACTGGCTCATCTGAGGCTGGTTTGTCAACTCTGTGAACTGTTTGAATCTGTTGAGCAAAGTGTCCAGTTCTTTTTGCTTTTCTCTGCAAGAGAAACAGTAAAACAAGTTAGGCTGCATTATGATAATATTTCATGCAAAGATTTTGATTGAAAGTAAACGGGCATGTGCATGTTTGGTCCTAATTCTTGGAATAATCTTGGAAATGGTTGAGAGAATTGATGGACATATCCTGCTTGACTGATCTGTTCAATTTCCTGACCATGAGCAAATCTGATTGGTGCTGTTTTTATAATGAATAACTGCAGAACTATAGAGATTACACATTAGTGAGAAACAACAATTGCAATGTTCCATACAGGTGAGAAGTTATCTTTTGTACATTAGTTTTTTTCATCTCAGATGTGCTATGAGCTCTTAGAGATTTGTAATCTTTGCACTAAAGAGCCAAAGGTCAGAGGTTACTCAAATCATATCTTCCCACATTACTTCTGTTCTAAATTGATGATACATTGTTTAAATCTTAGCATTCATAGACTTGAGTTCCCTCCCCTTTTAATTGGATAGAAATAGGGACAGAAACTGTGTTGTAATTTTCAGATAGAGTATGGTGTGAGAACCACGGAAAGTTTGACCCAATTGTGACAGAGGTTATGTGGAAAGATATGACTCGAGCAATCTGTATGGGGACAACTTCCCCACACAAGGCATAACTCCAGTCTCCATATCTGGCTGATTTAAGTCTTGCAGCATTTTCTTAAGGTTTCCGTGATAGGAAATCAGAGCCCACTATGCAGTTCAGGTGCAGCGCTCCACTACGTTTGCACAGAAAAGCGGGGGAAATACTGCAAGGCTTTCATCAGCCAGTTATGGAGACGGGCAGGAGTTATGCCTTGCAAAGGGAAGTTGCTATGGGGAGAATATTCAGGCTGTTGTGAAATATTCACAGTTCCAGGTATAGGGCAAAGGGAGTGAAGTTGTTCTGACCTAGCCAAAAACTCAATAGCTAATGAATCTTCATATCTGACCACAATAGAAATAAAAATTTCTAGATAGTGTGCTAGTTCATCCTGTCTTAAGACTCATTTTCTGTCAAGCCGAGATATTTATGCAAACAATGCTACAAATTATAATTTCAAATCCCTGCCCCCTCTCTAAGAGCACAGTGGTGTAGTGGCTAGCCAACTTCGAAACGCAAGGCATAACTCTTGCCAGTTTGGATTACTGGCTGATTTAAGCCTTGCGGTATTTCCCTCGCTTTGTTGTGCCTAGAAAGTGAATCGCTGCACCAGAAATGCATAGCGGGCCTGGATTTCTAAACACAGATTTTTTAAGGAAATACTGCAAGGCCTTAATCAGCCAGTAATGGAGATTGGCAAGAGATATGCCTTGCATTGGGAAGTTGGTGGCTAGCATGCTGGCCTTTCACACCAAAGGCACAGGTTCGAATCCAAACATTTGTTGCAGGGCAGGGCAGGGCAGGGCAGGGCAGGGCACTTCATCCACATTGCACTCAGTCCACCCAGCTGTATAATTAGGTACCTATAAAGTAGGTGTGCAGCTTCGAAAGTACAGTTCCACCAGGGTAATAATGTGAAGCGCAATGAGCAAGCATTCTAGTGTGGATAACTTGTGCAGTTTAAATATCCATTATTATTAAGAGTAGCAGTGAATGATCTGAAGCAATCTTACTCTAGTTGATTGATTTTCTCCTGCATGGCTTGTTTCTCTTCAGGGGTGTCAGCACCTGTGATCTGAAATCAACAAAAACAACATGACGTACATCTACCACACCAATACCTCTTGATGCAGATAGGATGCAAATTACAGGAGTCATTCTTGAAAAATAAGATTGCTTTTGATTTTAAAACTCCATGCCACACAACAAATTTGGTTAATCTATCTTAGGCCCAAAATCAAGAATTTGTTTCTGGTTTCCGCCCGCATCAGTTTCAAACCCAAGCCTCATGTCTTTTTTTCTAGGTTTTCAAAAGTAAGGGGCAGATAACTGTAATTTTTTAGCCTCAGAAAACAATGGACATAGAAAATGTCACTCGTTTCTGTTGAGATGGAGAGTGTAGGGGTGAGATTATAGACTATTTGGAATAGTAACACATATTTAAGACAGTTTGTGCTTTATTTATATATATAATTGTATAAATTTTGTTTGTTTAACTCTTCATTCCAAAAAAAAATGTCTTAAAGAAAAATAATCGCGTCATCGCATCATTTTTGTCAGCTTGAAAGACCAGAAACATTTTTTTTTTTTAGGCCTTAAACGGTTTCTGAGAAAATCTGCCCCCTTTTTTTGGATAGACACATAGACGGACAGACGGACAGACGGACAGAGCCCAAACCTACATCCCCCTTCCACTTTGTGGTGTGGATAAATATAGCCATAAATATGAATATAAATTCTTATCCCATTTTTGGGATATATTATTACTTTCTCTAATAGAGGGTAAAACATCTCATTACACGACCCAATAAACTGTATCCATAGAAAATAGTTATCTATACTGAAAGAATATTGTGGGCGTATAAAGAGATAGTGGTGTGGAACTCTTCAGGGTGAGAGGTGAATTTGTAGGTCTGATGCGAATTTGAGAGCAAGCAATGACTGAATGACGTATTAAATTTGCATAGCGGAATTCCGGAAATGAGTGCTGCGCATGTTTACAGGAAATACACTAACTAGAAATTACTTACGATCGTTTTAATGTTGTTGTTTTTTTAATAAATAAATGCAATTTGGTAAGTAATTGTGAACTATTGACATTGAGAAAGTTTCAGACAATGCAGAACACACTCACAATATCCATTTATGTAATAATTAATGTACTATTGTTAATTTTATTTATTAATCGTAGTATTTTGTATAGTACCGTAATGCCGTAATTTGAGTGTTAAAATCGTAGTAATTACGGAGAAATCGTAATGGTAGGCACCTCTAGGGTATTATATAGCCATTGGTAATTATTATTTACCTTTTTGTGAGATTACTTCATTTCAGTAAGAAAAACGGTCTACAGCGCCTTTAAATATAGACCATAAATATGAGATCAGCAGAAAAACAACAACAAACCTGTTTCTCCTTCAAAGGACTTTGTCTTTTTCTCGCAGGGGATTTGACTTCTATGACAACCTGTCGCGGCATCTGATTGGTTGTTGCACCTTTCCTTTGATTCTGATTGGTTGCTCCAGTTGGGCTCAGATTCTGATTGGCCGTTGAGGGGAGTGAGCAGGTTTCCAGAGCAGAATATTCAGACAAGGGAGACAACCCTGGAGAAGAGAATGTTTACCAGTAATTAATATCTTAAAAAGAAAGTATTACTTGCATTGGAGCTTATTTTCCCTTTTGTGACAATCACCAAAAGGCCTGAAAGTTCTATCACCGATGTGTTGCTGTTTTACAGTAGCGTAGTTTTCCCCACTGGCACTGCCAATGAATGGCTTCACTTCTCATTGTTTTTATTTTTCAACAAATGTGCGCTTGTCTTTATGACATTGACAAATATAAAGTCATCAAAATATTTCCTCATTAATATCTTTCAACTGGAATGTATTTTAATCATGTATTAATAGCATATATGTGTAAACAGGAATATTTCCACAAAAAATACCCTGATAGAGCCCTCCTTTTAAAATTTAGTTAAAATCTAGCTGTAATGTGATCTGTTGTACTATGATAAGATACTATAAACTTTATCATTCCAGATGGGAAATTCGTCTTACATTCAAAGAATTTTTGGTAGTATGAAATACAAAATAATAATACATGAATACAATATAAAAACAATAATAACATACATTGTGATGATGGGTACTAATGACATTGCTTTTAATATGCCAAGAGTTACATAATTACTATTTGGTGTGATGGTTTAGAATTTTTATACTGTATGGGACAAATGATTTTGACGCTGTTAGTTTTTAAATGCCAGATTTTGAAACGACGTCCAGATGGTAGAAATTCATAATACCGGTATTCATTTAGAAAGTGCAACGGGTCTGATTGAATGGCTAGAGCCTTCTTTTTTACTCTGGAATCAAACTGGAATGAAAGATGCTCAAAATTAAAGCTGCAAATTTTACTTGAGGTGTTTAAAATTTTGTTTTTCTATGTTAGAGGAAGATTTCCATACCATGCATGAAAGCAGAAAGTCAGAATGCTATTGATAAAAATTTGGTAGAATAATCTAAGAAAACTGCGGACTACATCAAAAGATCATAATTTTCGCAAGAAAAAAGTCTTTGTTAGCATGTACACGGTGTGAATTAGATTTCCATGAAAGTTTGTTGTCAATGATCGTACCCAGATATTTATACTCATCTACTATGTCAACTTCCTGCCCGTCAATATTAACTGGCTCTAGCTTTTCCTTTTTCGTACATAAATCAATTATCATTTCCTTTGTTATACTGAGAACAAACTCTAAAGAAAGGAAATTATCTTTACACCATATACAGTCAAGCCGCAATAGTCCGGCCACCGATAATCAAATCTCGCAGTGTCCGAAAGGTAGCAAGCTGTAACCAAACTAATCTCTATATACTCATTAAATGTTGATTCATTAATCCGTTGAATCCGTTTCCTCATCCGAACGCCAATTAGCCGTAACGGATTAGTTAATTACAACTATTTCTGCTTCTTTAATCCGGTGACAAGCGATCATCACACTGATTGGATAGGTAAACTTCAACGACAGTGGACTGACACGGGAGTTGAGCGTGTCAGCAGTTTGTGATTTTAATAAATTGAAATGTTTTACATTGTGTGTCAGTAGTTTGTGATTGTAATATATTGAAATTTATCATTTTGTGTGATAGTTATAATATCCAGTGTGTCAAAGTCATTTGATATTCTAAAACGGAAGCGTTCGGATTATCGAGGCCTCACTGTAATGAACGATTCAATATTTTCCCTGTACTCTCATGCCGATTGATGAACATATCAACCCTCAAACAAGAGGATAATTGAGATATACAGTCATTTGTGTAGAGAGAGAAGAGGACAGGAGACAGGACACATCCTTGAGGAGCACCGGTACTTAGGAGATTGCTATCAGAGAGTGTAGAATTCCCTTGAACACGACTAGCCAAGAAAGTTTCTATCCATTTGATGATATTACTGTTTACTCCCATGTGGAATAACTTTGTTATCTGTTAAACTCTTGAGAAATTACATAATGGAGAATGCATTCGGAGCCGTGGATTCGTTAAAAATAATCAACGGCTCCGAATGCATTCTCCATCTTAATCCATATATGACGTCACGAAACATACATATGTGATTATCTAGCATTATAGACAATACATTTCAATTATGTAACCTAAAAAAAATATTATTTTGCAAATTTCGGTGCCCATTCATCGGATATGGTTCACGTAGCTTCGACCCTTATGAAATGGATTCTTCCACGCACGTGCATGGCGCAAATCTTCCACGCAAAGCGATTTGACTGACAGCCAAACTCCCGCATTTCATGTGTTTCAGCACGATCCCCATGCGTTTCACACTTTACCAGTCTTGTTTAGAATGCAGGGATCTTACTGACAAACAATCAAATGATTACCAGCAGGCCTGGTAGTCTAATAGGTTAGGGCGCTGCGTAACAGACGAAGGGTTACATGTTCGATTCCCGGGTCAGACATTACAAAAATAATCAGATATTTTAAGATTCTAATCAGATATACTAAGACAAAATACATCATTCTTGAACAAATTACTTTGTGAGCCATTGCGAAAATGTCAAAACCTGACACCCCTCCTGACTGGATTAGTCAATGACCAGTAGATTCTTAAAAATAATCCACTGTTAACACAATAGAGTGACGACATCACCATGGATTAACATCAAATAATGAAGTCAAGAGCTTTCGAATGGATTTTCATTGAGATAAGTAAGATTATATACACATGAGGTTTAGAGATGAGATGTTTAATGATGCTTTTTTTAAAGAGTATTTTACTTATATCACGGTTGCTAGTATTATTGCAGGGAGAAAGCCGGCAACGCCATGTGGCTTTGCATTGCGGTGAAACCTGCGAGCATCGGCTGGAACTAGCGAACCATTGAACTTGAGAAGAATGGGTGGTACTGCACCCAAACCTTACTGTGTGTAGAACAGTTCTCCACAGCAGAAAAAGTTGCCGTGCCCCTGGCAGGATTCGAGGTGAGGTGAGGTGAGTTGGGGTTGTTTTCAAGAGTATTTCACTTATATCGCAGCTACTAGTATTATGGCTGGGAGACAGCCAGGAACGCCATGTGGCTATGCATTGCGGTGAAACCTGCGAGCAGTGGCTGGAATTAGCGAACCATGGGTGGTACTACTCTGAAATTCAATGTAGCATTGCAACCAAACCTTACTGCGTGTAGAACAGTTCTCTACTGCAGACAAAGTTGCCATGCCCCTGGTGGGATTCGAACCCCGAACCCCTCGATCCGAAGCCGAACGCGCTAACCACTGGGTTATCCCGCCCCCGGGCGGGATTCGAACTGAATCATGTAAATGATGTTACTCTGAACTCATAGGAGGATCCAGAAATGTTTAAAAAGATGGGGAGGTGGGGGATCACCTTGACGATCCATCAAATTCACATGCAAACATTTTCAAAAGGGCGGTTCCATCCCTCTATCCACCACAGGTAAAAAATGTAGAAGAACTTACCTTTAATGCCGGCAGGAGAGGCACGGACAGGAGACTTTGTGCGTGCGGGAGGTCTGGAGAGGTCTATTATTTGACCGGAAAGCTTACCATTAGTGACGGCAGGAGAGGCACGGACAGGAGACTTTGTGCGTGAGGGAGGTCTGGAGAAGTCTATTATTTGACCGGAAAGCTTACCATTAGTGCCGGCTGGAGAGGCACGGACAAACTTTGTGCGTGCGGGAGGTCTGGAGAAGTCTATTATCTGTCAGGAAAGCTTACCATAAGTGCCGGCAGGAGAGGCACGGACAGGAGACTTTGTGCGTGCGGGAGGTCTGGAGAAGTCTATTATCTGTCAGGAAAGCTTACCATAAGTGCCGGCAGGAGAGGCACGGACAGGAGACTTTGTACGTGCGGGAGGTCTGGAGAAGTCTATTATCTGTCAGGAAAGCTTACCATTAGTGCCGGCAGGAGAGGCACGGACAGGAGACTTTGTGCGTGCGGGAGGTCTGGAGAAGTCTCCAAGCTGACTCGTCTCCAGGGCGGACCTAGTTGCATGGTCGTCTTTCTGCTCCTTGATCCGGTTGAACAACTTCATCAGAGCTGTCTCTGTTACATGAAATATGATGCATTATCACCTAGATCAGGGTTTATTGTTTTCATAATTAGCGCCTTGGGTAACAACTGAGTGGATGGAGTATGGCGCTCTAGATATGGACATATTATTATCATTAGTCCTAGGACACAAAATCTTGTGCAGTGTGAAGTACGTTTGCTGATTGCACTATTAGAAAAAGGTCTGTTTATTGCCCAAGGTGAAACCATAACTAATGTCTCAGGGCAGGGCAGGGCAGGGCAGGGCAGGGCAGGGCAGGGCAGGGCAGGGCAGGGCAGGGCAGGGCAGGGCAGGGAATCAACTCTTCAAACTCTTAGATTATCCATAAGTGTGTCACCCATCCAACGAAAAACTGAGCACGTTGTTGCTAATCTGTAAAAAGGTCATTGAATAAAACCCACACTATGTTTATGACACTCATTCCTCTCAAGATTTAAAAACGATGTCTTTGTGTATTTGCAAAATTTAAACTGCTACCAAAAAAGAAATAGGGCTAACTTACTGTTGTATACTAGACTGAATAATATTATCAGTTGTCCATCTTATAGTATCGCTCCGTGCATGCTATACGCGCATCACGTGACCTGTATAAGCTTCAGAATAAACCGGGTGACTAGACTATCCCGACGTCGTGTTGTCTCCCTAGCAGGTGGCACCGCCCCGCTGCTAGCCTATATGATATGAAGTGAGCCCATGAAGACACTACAATGGCGACGAGGATGCTGCTTCATAATATAAGGGAAGGTAGACACTCGATACACGACACAGAACTATGTTAGTGATACGAACTCTCACTAATTGTTGGAACTTTGAAATATAGAACTTTGAGTGAGAAATCTTTACACTCGCAAGACGCCATTTTTTCTCGTGCATCACGCATGTTATAATCACCTGTCAGTGTCACATTAACAGCGCAACAGTTAGTCTTCAACAATTCACCATGTAAAATAACAATTATATATCATCATGAACATTATTTAATAATGAACTGGATTCTAAGAACATTATTTGTGCTTTTCCAAGTCGTACTTGCCTTGACATGTGCATACTTTGACTATTCCAAATTGTGTCAACACTACGTAACCATGGCAGAAGGTGGTCAACCCGTGGAACCTATGAACAATTTCAATCTGCATTTATCTCCCCCTTCAGCTCTAAATATGAATGCCACTGATTTGAGTAATGAATTTACTGTATGGATGGAATCTTTTTCTATTTATGAGATTGCAAGTGGTTTAGAAGTGCAGGCGGATAAGGTTCGTAGGGCTACTTTGTTGCATTGTTTAGGTTCTTCTTGTCAACGAATTTTCCTTACATTACCTGGTGAGAAAGATACTTATGATAGAGCTCAGGCTGTTTTGAGGGCATATTTCATTCCTAAGAGAAATGTTGTAGCAGAACGTTACAAGTTTCGGTCTAGGTCACAAGGGTCAGATGAAAGTATTGACAATTACGTCACAGATTTGAGAGAACTTGCTAAGACTTGTAATTTTGGTGCATTGCATGATGAGATGATTAGAGACCAAATTGTTGAGAAATGTGCATCGAGACAGTTAAGAGAGAAACTTTTGCTGAAAGATGATTTGACATTAGATTCTGCTCTTAAGATTGCTAGGTTGTATGGTATGGCAATGGAGAATTCTAAAGCTATTGCAGGGATTTCTGTGAACAAAGTTGATTCTAATTTTACTCATTCTGGTTATCAGTCAAATGGTCATTGTTATAGATGTGGTTTTTCAGATCATAAGGCCTCTGATTGTGGTGCTTTCAATGCTACTTGTCTGTTTTGTAAAAAGAAAGGGCATCTGGCTAGAGTTTGTAAAGCTAGACAGTCAAGTGGTAGGTCAAGTTCAGCATCAAGGTCTCCGTCACGTCAGTCAGTTCCTGATAGAGTTTCTAGGAATACCACTTAGCTGGGTCATTTCAAACAGAAGACTGGTAGAAAGAAGAAAAGTAAAGTTAGGTTTCAGCAGCAGAATGATAGACAGAAACTTAATGCAGTTTTAGTTGATGAGACAGATTCTGATTCAGATTCGTTTTCAGAGGACGCAGAGTTTGTGTATTATCTGGATTCAGATTTGTTTACCAGTGTGAATGTAAATGGTAGAGATTTGGAAATGTTCTTAGACTCAGGTTCATATAGGAATATCATTTCAAAGATTACTTATGATAGGTATTTCAGAGATTTCACACTTTCTCCTACAGGGAAACATTTCAAAGCTTATGGTCAAAAGAAGCCTATGGAATGTCTTGGTTATTTTGATGCTGTCTTGAAAGTTGGTGATAAGGCAGTTGAAGATAGGATTTTTGTAATGCCTGGTGATGATGTATCTTTGCTTGGAAGGAAATCTAGTCTTGAACTATCATTGCTTCAAATTAACATCAATAAGGTCAGTTCTTCAGCAAATCTTGATCATTTATTTGATGAGTTTTCAGATGTTTTTGATGGCTTAGGGAAAATCAAGGATTTTACTCATACAATCAAGGTTGATGAGTCAGTTTCTCCAGTTCCACAACCGCTTCGTAGGTTACCCTATTCTATGGTGGAAGCAGTCAACTCTGAGTTGGATCGTATGATTGATGATGACATTATCGAAGAGGTTCATCACGCAACACCTTGGGTTTCCAATATTCATTGTGTTCCAAAGCCAAATACTTCTGAAATTAGAGTTTGCTGTGATCTACGTGAGGTCAATAAGGCAGTGGTACGTGAAAGGTTTCCAATTCCTACTGTAGATGATACTCTTTATGCTATGAGGTCTGCACGCTTTTTTGCTAAGTTGAATTGTAAACGAGGTTTCTGGCAGATAGATTTAGCAGATGAATCTAGAGATTTGACAAGTTTTGTTACACACAGAGGTATCTTTAGATTCAAACGACTCCCGTTTGGTTTGAATTCAGCTTCTGAGGCGTATCAAAAGGCCATGAACTATGTTTTCCATGATATCTCAGGTTTGGAGAAATATATTGATGACTTGATCTGTTATGCAGATACTCTTGAAGAACTTGAAATTTTGCTCAGAAAGGTTTTCAAAAGATGTAGAGAGTACAATTTAAGGCTCAATAAAGACAAGTGTAAGCTTGGTTTGACAGAGATAGAGGTTCTTGGACATGTAGTTTCTATTGAAGGTGTTAGACCTAATCCAAAGAAGGTTTCAGCTGTTGAGTTAGCTAATCCTCCAGAGAACGTAGCTGAGTTGCGTTCATTTCTAGGAGTTTGCAATTACTTGATGAAATTCATTCCTGGTTTTGCAGATTTGTGTGAACTTTTGCGTTTTCTCACAAGATCTGGAGTGAAATGGAAATGGGACAATGTTTGTCAATCAGCATTTCAGTCTCTGAAGAAAGCTATTGGTAAAGCCACGTGTTTAGCATTCTATGATATTGATGCTTCAACTGTTTTGGTTAGTGATGCTAGTCCAGTTGGTTTGGGTTCAGTTCTACTTCAAGAACAGGTTGATGGTAGTCTTAGACCTATTGCATTTGCTAGTCGTTCTTTGACTGAAACTGAGCGTAGATATTCACAAATAGAACGTGAGGCTTTAGGATGTGTATGGTCTGTGGAACATTTTCACAAATATCTTTGGGGAAAGAAGTTTATCTTACAAACTGATCACCGTCCATTAATTCATATGCTTACTCAGGAGAAAACAGTTCAGTTACCCCCTAGAATTCAAAGATTCGCTTGGAAGTTACAGGGATATGATTTTCAGATTAATCACATAGCTGGCAAGTCAAATATTGCTGACTTTTTCTCTAGGCAGTCATTATCTTGTAAGAGAAGTGATAATGTGGCAGATTATTACATTAGATCAGTGGTTGATATATGTGTTCTAGACATTGAATCAATTACAATTGATGAAATCAGAAACTATTCATCAAAAGATGCAGAAATTGTCAAAGTGATGAGTGCTATAGAAACAGATGACTGGAGTGATGTGTCAGTGAACTTTCTCAAGTTTAAGGACGAACTCTCATCGTTTGACTCCATTCTTTTGAGAGGAGAGAGAATTGTGATTCCTGGAAAACTGAGATCAAAAGTTTTGAGTATTGGTCATGAGACACATCAAGGTATAGTACGCACTAAGCAATTCCTTCGTTCAAGGTTTTATTGGCCAAACATGGATGCTGATGTGGAACATCTCATAAACAACTGTTCAACCTGTGTTCTTAATCAACCGTTGAGAAATGACACTCCTTTACAACCTGTAGATCCAGCCCCAAGACCCTGGTCGAAAGTTGGTATAGACATCGTTGGACCTATCGAATCAGTGCATGTGTTAACATTGATTGATTATTTCTCTTCGTATCCTTTTGCTGTAGTGATCAAAGACATTACATCAAGTGCTATTATCGAAGTTTTGGAAAGAATATTTTCAGAACATGGATTCCCAGAGAGCATGGTTTCAGATAATGGTCGACAATTTGTGAGTTCTCAGTTTGTGAAATATTTGAGAATGGCAGGGATTGAACACATTCGTTCATCGCCATATTTTCCTAAGAGCAATGGGAAAATCGAACGATTCCATAGATATTTGAAGAAGGCATTTCGTTCAGCAACAACCGATGGAAATGATTGGAAACAACAACTACCCAGAATTCTACAAATGTATAGAGCTACTCCTCACAGAGCTAGTGGTGAAACTCCAGCCATGTTGTTGTTCAGCAGAAATATCAAAACTAAATATCCAGTGTTGTGTTCATCAAAATGTGATCCACTTTTAGAAAGAAAACTCAGTTATGCAAAGAAAATGAAATCTTATGCTGATGAGAAGAATAATGTGAAACATCATTCATTCGCAATTGGTGACATAGTGTATGTTGCTAATTTTGTGTGTGGTAAGTTAACACCTACGTACAAAGCTGTGAAACATGTAATCATTACTAAGAAACAACGTGATACATTTCAGATAGTTAACTGTGATACAGGTATTATTAGTATAAGGAACGCTAAATTCCTAAGACATGCTCCATGTGAAGATCCTGTGAACTTGGACAATGTTGAAACTTCTGAAGATATGATTCCGAGAAATCTGGTATTAGAGAAAACATCACAAGTACAATCAGCTTCAGCAACAGCAGAGCACTCTCCTGTTCGACATGATACTCTGTGTACTGATTCAGCTGTAGATCTTAGTACTAATGTGATAGAACCTGAAATAGAAGATGAACTGAGTAGATCTGTTACACAACCAGCAGATACTGCTTGTTTGAGAAGATCTCAAAGAACACGTCGTTCACCTGCATACCTGAGCGACTACGTGAAGAAATGAAATGAACATTTATATTCAAATTTGAGTCATTATAGTGATTGATCTGTGATGACTTGTGTAAATATCAAGTTGAACATATTTTGGTGGTAGATTTACATTTGAATTTATTATATGTTACATTTTGAATTTATACATAATGGTGGTAGATTTTAATATTTAAAATCATAAGGAACTTCAATTCTAATTGTTGGAGGAATGTTGTATACTAGACTGAATAATATTATCAGTTGTCCATCTTATAGTATCGCTCCGTGCATGCTATACGCGCATCACGTGACCTGTATAAGCTTCAGAATAAACCGGGTGACTAGACTATCCCGACGTCGTGTTGTCTCCCTAGCAGGTGGCACCGCCCTGCTGCTAGCCTATATGATATGAAGTGAGCCCATGAAGACACTACACTTACCATTCTGCTTGTTAGTGTGAGAAGACCCGTCGGTGAGGTCTTGGACAGGCGGCTCCTCAGTATAGCGTGACGCAGGATCTATTGGAGGGCCATCTGTTCCACCACTAGATGGCGTGTCAGGCGGGGTCTGTGTGTCCAATGACATAAGAACAGCGGGATCTGAAAATGTTGGGTCAGCATTGATGAAACCATGAACCTTTGACCTTTGCATTGACGAAATTAAAAATTCCTGGATCCATCGCTGCATCATCTTTTCAGTCAAATTAGGAACATTCTAGGAGTGCTTCAATAAATAGTGAATTCAAATAGTGAGTGAGTGAGTGAGTGAGTTGGGGTTAAACGTAGCTTTCAAGAGTATTTCACTTATATCGCGGCTGCTAGTATTATGGCAGGGAGAAAGCCAGCAACACCATGTGGCTATGTATTGCGGTGAAATCTGCGAGAATCGGAAGGAACTAGTGAACCATGGGTGGTACTACGCTGAAATTCGGTGTAGCAATGCACCCAAACCTTACTGCATGTAGAACAGTTCTCTACTGCAGACAAAGTTGCCGTGCCCCTGGCGGGATTCAAATCCCAGACCTCTTGATCCGAAGCCGAACGCACTATAACCACTGCGCTATCCCGCCCCCAAGTAACCATTAACCTTCAGTGATGTGATAACACGGTGATTATCAAAACGCATTGTGATGTCTGTAGTTGATGTCAGGGCAATGTTCAAAATCCACTGTCAAAATGATATATATCACCTGCAGATCAGTTTTGGGTGATAATTGTACACATTTCAAAATGTTTCATGTTTCGAGTTTAATCCTAATCAAAAGTCTTACGTTTATCTGCCAAGTACATATCTTCAAACGCTTTCTCCATATCTCGTTGTTTGCCCTCTTTCTCTTCCAAACGACGGTCAGGGGGAAGAAATACCTGTTTCTTGAAAACAAATTAAAACAAGCTTTTTAAAACAAGTTATATATATTGATTATATTTAAGAGAAATGTTCAGGATATTTCAATCTTATTTATCTCCGATTGAACGTAACACTCGTACCTCGCTGCATTCGTGATCTGAGTACTGCACCAGAGGTCATGTCAGGTGACCTTTTACTCCAGCCAATCAGCTAGTTAGAAAGCCATTGGATATTCAATGTCATATCTAAGAAGGCCTCTGATTGGCTGAATTTATTGAAAGTGAAAGGTCACAGTGAAGGTCACTGACATGACCTCTTTGGGTAGAACTGAGATATACGAACGAACGAACAAAGTGTTACGTGGGATCTGATTAAAATGAGATTGAGGATATTCCAAATACGACAGCGACTTGTAGTACCAACAAGGAAGAAAAATAGTCATCTTAATAAGTGCTTCACACACTCTTTGCCATGACCTTGAATATAAACTCAAACTGAAAATGTTCAACTTGTGACAACATAACCTGATGCTAAATTTCTAGAAATTCCATGACATGTTCGTCCAAATATCACAATCCCTACCTTGACTTTGAACAAATTCTCAAGATAAGCAAATTCAACTGACATATGAATATTACCCAAGTACTCTTTTAATGTCGATTTGGAGTTACAACTATGCGACAGTAAAACCTGGGAAAAGTAAAGCCTAAACCACAGGAGTGAGACGTACAGACGTACAGACGTACAGACGTACAGACGTACAGACGTACAGATGCCTCTGAATGCATAGTCTCCTGCTCAGAGTTGCAGCAGGGGACAAAAACCTCAAATGTTGTCTGTAGTGAAAAACAACACAACCTACAAATCTCCTGAGAAAACCTCAGTTGGTAGAGTGTCCGCTCGGGAGACCAGGGCCCATATTTTCGAAGCTGTCTTAGTGCTAAGATAGTCGTAAGTCAATGTTAATATAATGTATGGCACTTACGACTATCTCAGCGCTAAGAGAGCTTCAAAAATATGGATCCAGGTTTACATCCCAACTAATAATGAGAGTTGTTGCTTCCTCGCTTGACACTCAGCATTATAAGGACAGAAATATGCTTTATCTTGCGTTGCACAATGGCTGACGGGTGCAAAATGCACAAACCGAATTTCAAATCATGTGAATGTACACTGTATTACGGAATAAAGAGTTTATTATTACAAATATACGAGGATAACAAGGCTTTACCGGGAGGTCGGCGACTTCTTCCTGTCTGCGCCTCCTGTCGGCCCTCTGTAGCAGACTGAGGTCCTGCAACATGTGGCTGTACTCCTGTAACAAAGAAACGTCACATGAACATGTGTAGTGTAGGGCAGCGGTGGGTACTAATTACTTGAGTCCTGGAGTCAAATATTCATACATCTGGACAGAGTCTTACTTCTGAAATGGAGTATCCGGTTTCAACAATTATATGTAAGACACAGAAGTGTTTATTTTCATCCTGGTTGAACAAAAAACAGGCCAGATAAAACAGTGGTTTATCATTAAACATGTAGTAGTAGGTGTAGGTGAGGTGTAGGTGAGGTGGAGGTGAGGTGAGGTGAGGTGAGGTGAGGTGAGGTGAGGTGAGGTGAGGTGAGGTGAGGTGAGGTGAGGTGAGGTGAGGTGAGGGGAGGGGAGGGGAGGGGAGGGGAGGGGAGGTGAGGTGAGGTGAGGTGAGGTGAGGTGAGGTGAGGTGAGGTGAGGTGAGGCGAGGCGAGGTGAGGCGAGGTGATACAAGATGATGACATCTTTAGTTGACATTGCTAGGGACGCATGTGACTTTTTCGTAACTTCAGGTGATCTTTTGACATTTATGTCAACCTCACAATTTAAATTAGAAGGAGGAAAATACAACGATGATACGATTACATCCATTGTACATACATGTCGAAGATGTTCCCGTCTGAGTGCCTCGTTGCCACGGATACGAGCCCTGATGATCCTATCCTGGTCGAGATGTTTCTTCTCCTTCAGCTGTGTCTTGATTCTCTCGTCCTCCTCGACACCGGCCTCGATAGCGTCATTCTGTCGACAGAACACAAATCATGAGGTCAAACTTGTTATAACAAGAATGGGTGTCTGTATAAATAAAAGCCATTGGCTCTTTAGCTCATAAGGTATTACATAACTTCAAATTTTCGGCTTTTGAGATGCAGCGGTTCTTGAGAATAGTAGAAAATGTGTAAAGTTTACGGACAGCCCATGCCGTAAGCCCGAGTGGCCCCTCAGGGTTGATGAGCTAAAAATTAAAGCCATTGACTCTGTAGTTCATTGATTATAAAATTATTATTTCTAAAGATAAAGACTAACATATCAAATAATTGCCCACTCATCAAGTTTACAATTTATAATCCACATTGGTCAAGGTTTGTCAACACAAAATGTAATTATTGTAGACCTTAGCATTCTGAGGAAGGAGTAACAAGTTTATTTTAAAGATGTGACCTCTGTTGTTTTGATTAAATTAGAGCTATAATCAAGTTCACTCAAGGGACCCTGGACAGTCTCAGAAGAGCACAAAAGTTCTAAAACAGAATTAAAAGAACTTAAGATCAGCTAGTGTACTCAACGTCAAACTTGGCTTGGGGCTGGGACGTCAATGGAATCCACTTAACCTTTAGCCTGCTGAATTGTTTTCAGGTTTTTTACAGAAAGCGTCAATGTTGTATTTTATCAATTACGTCACAAGGGTATCCTTCATTTCAAACTTTTCTCTCCTTAGTAATTAACATAAACAAATTTAAATTAAAATATTTTTCTTAGTAACATATAAAAAAATGATAAACTTATTATTATCAAAATACATTTTTAATTACTGTAATATTTTTTAAATATCAATTGTTTATAGACTTGTCTATGAATACGATGAAATAAGTACAGTAGTTCTAAAATTGTACTACATTTTCTCGAATTATTTTGTCAATAATTATTTATGCAGCCAAATTATAATACCATTTTTTTCAGAATTAAATTTTCTACCTGAAGGTCTAATGTTTCACCTACAAGCTAACATAAACAGTATATTATATCACTGCATTAACAAATAAATGGCTAAATATGTCCGAATAAAGTAAAAGCAAGGATCTTAAAAGATTTACCACACCATGAGGTCTAATGTTTCACCTACAAGCTTACATAAAAATATCACTGCATTTGCAAATGAATAGATGAAGATGTTCAAAGGAAGAAAAAGCAAGGACTGTTACCTGTTCACAAGAACCAGCTTTAACAACTGCGTAGTCGGGCATGTGGTAGTGTGTGGTGGAGAAAGCGTTCATGTCTGTCATCGGCACCGGCTTGACTGCAAACAACATAGGTTACTTAAAGGCGCTGTAGCACGTTTTTCTTACTGAAATAATAAGGCTGGCACCACATTTGACTTTGGGTGCGACACATTATTAGATGTACGCCGATGAATACATTGTCCCCTGTTCCACATAAGATTTGGATTGGTTCACAAGCTGTAATAGCTTATCCATCCTTGGTTACCCAGGGTTTTATATATGCTCCGTTACTCTCCATTATACCACACTCCATCAGAGAAATCTGTACCAAAATTACCCGCCCTTGACAAAATCAGTAACAAATGAACATGCTCGACTGTATAATACGAAAATGATCAAAGGAGATAACCGGTGACGGATGGCTAACAAAATGACCACGCCCAGGAGGTGCATGCTTTGAATTGTCATTGGCTCGCAGGTCCTAGCTGCGTTAAAAGGGCGGATAATTTGGGTACAGATTTCTCTGGAGTG
This sequence comes from Gibbula magus, assembly GCA_936450465.1. Taxonomy (NCBI): domain Eukaryota; kingdom Metazoa; phylum Mollusca; class Gastropoda; order Trochida; family Trochidae; genus Gibbula; species Gibbula magus. The sequence continues at coordinate 30,068,695 of OW388298.1, read as the reverse complement.
TCCCAGGGGTGATATAGTGCAGAGTAACGGAGCATATATAAAACCCTGGGTAACCGAGGATGCAGCTTATCTGAATATAGAAATATACTAATACCACCCCAAACTAATTCACTATAGTTGTTAGAGAATGAGTTCTTGTTTAATGTATTTTCTTCCAACAGGGGTTACTCCCTTCAGATTTCCATTCCTAACCTCTGTTCTTTTTTGCTTGAAATCCAGGACAGAAATGGAGTGTCCTGATTGGTTGCAATTGAATCTAGTTGTGCAATCAGCGACGCCATTGTAAAAGTGACATTTGCCAATGACAAGTCATAATGATAAAATAATAAGATAGGGTAAACGTTTTCTGGTTTAATGTGTTTTCCTCGAAATATGCCAGTTGATTTTGTGAAAACTATTGATTATAAACATGCTTATGCAAATGAGCAAGACCCTTAAGAGTGTAATGCCTAGATCTTTGAAATCCCTCAGTCAACATGGTTGGTGAAAGATGAGTTTTCATTGGTTAAGAAGCAGGGATACAGTATGAGGTTGCAATTTTCCCAGAAAGGGAATTATGCTGGAGTCCTTGATTTCAAGCGATGTAGAACAGAGGTTAGGATCGGAAATCTGGAGAGAGTAACCTCTGTGGGAAGAGAATTTGTCTAATGCTGCTTGTACAATATTGTAGCCATCAGCCACAATAGTTCTAGAGACAATATCCCTATGCAAGGCATAACTCTTGCCAGTCTCCATTACTGGCTGATTTAGGCCTAGCAGTATTTCTTTAAGATCTATGTGCTTGAAAATGTGGGCCCACTATGTATTTCTGGTGCAGCTATTCACTATCTTAGCACGGCAAAGGTGAGGTTAGGTGAGGTGAGTTGGGGTTTAACGCCGCTTTCAAGGGTATTCACTTTACCGCGGCTGCTAGTATTATGGCAGGGAGAGGCCATGTGGCTATGCACTGCGGTGACACCTGCGAGCAGCGGCTGGAACTAGCAAACCATGGGTGGTACTACGCTGAAATTCAGTGTAGCATTGCACCCAAACCTTACTGCGTGTAGAACAGTTCTCTACTGCTGACAAAGTTGCCGTGCCCCTGGCGGGATTCGAACCCCGGACCTCTTGATCCGTAGCCACTGCAAGGCTTAAATCAACCAGTAATGAAGACGGGCAGGAGTTATGCCTTGCGTATGGATGTTGTTCTAGAGAGAGTACCTGTAGTCTGTAGCGCCACCTCTACTGGGTCAGGGGGAGGCGGCGGCAAGGACGCAATCTCCGCAGCTCGCACCATCTCCGTCTCAAGCGCAGCTTTCCTGTGAAAGGCGAAAAAGCAGCATTTCATTATTCAAGAGAACACTGGATAATTGTACAGACAGATTCCGTTTATCCTGAAAATTTGGTTACAGTTGAAAATCGTCTGGATTGCAAGTTGTGCGGTTAAGAGAATCATCATTTGAATAGAAATACATAGAGAGGATTTGAAATACTACCGTGCAGAGAGCCGGGTTTACGGATATAAGGGGTCGGTTAAACAAGATCTGACTGTATAACCTTTATTACTTTTCTTTGTCTGATAAATCAGCAATGTTATTACAGATAGAAGAAGATTGCTTGTTACCGATTGACATTACGTCATAATGATAATAATAAGATATGATGTCAGGTCTGCGCTGATCTTCCTACAAGTAAGAACTGAAAAGCGATTTGTTTTAATGATTGAACGTAGCTTGAAAGTAGCTTGAAAGTAATAAGTAAAATACTCAACTCAGTCCGATTTAATATCATCTTCATGAATTATATCAATATGTCATTACTTTCGCTTGCTAACTAAGCACTCGCAAGTTCACGAATATAGCAGTTAGCATTACCTTTAGTTTTCTCTTTATAACGAACATTACAAATGTACTCTGTATCATTCACCAAAACAGTGAACATATCATCGGGACTCATTTACTTCCTCTACAGTCTACAGAAGATATTGTTACTTTCATTCCTCAGAAAAAGGTAGATTTTAATGAGACTGCAAATCGATTCCTGAAATGCTTACCTGGCTATTATTTGTTTGTTTTCTTCATACTCCTTCAAGGCTTGTTCGTTGCGCGCCTTCTTCAATGCAGATTGGTATCGGTTGTGGGCTGCTTGTTTTTGCTGTTGTTCTCTGCATAGTTTCTCCACCTTGTTCTCTTTCTGTGAGAAAACTTCAATTTTAATTTCAAATTTCCCATTCATAATGATAGTTTGTGTCATTTAAATTTACTTTAGAGGGTAAACAATCTTATTACACAAACCAATTATCCATAGTGGTAATACCGATGTTGCGTTTAAAGCAAAAAATGTATGGCGGCCATTTTATTGTAACCTCTTTTTATTATTTCGAATTACAAAAACTATGCTCCTGGCTTTACCAAAACATGTACACTCATTTTGAACTTGATTTTCCGAAGAGAGAAGAGCGTTTTACTATTGGTGACATTATTTCTCAAATACATTTCATCAACTTATTTGAGCGAAAAAAACGTGCTACTGCCCCTTTAAGCAACGCAAAATTTATAATAATATATTAATATTAATAATGCTTGAGTGAGGTAGAAAGTTTATATTTTCATGAGTTCCACAGCCACAGGTGAAAATATATAAATTTTCTACCTCACGAGATGAGATAAACAACACAAAATTGATATCAATAACAATGATAATGATGATAATAATAACGATGATGAATGTTTTTAATATTTGTACAAATCTCTACATTGTGGCACTTCAAACATTATTACCCTGGTCTAACCTGGGCTGCCGTATCACTCTAAGGCCACCTTCACATCTTACACCAGTTACCCACTTAGTGCTGGTTGAACAGAGGTACACGTTGAATAAATAGAGGATATCTGTCTTTTCTTGACTAATACCATGTTTATCTCATATATTATCAGAGGTGAGGTGAGGTGAGGTGAGTTTATTGGTCTTTTTGTACAAAGAATGTATAATGCAATATTTGAATGACATTTGACTTGAGGAGGCAAAGAAGCAAACAGATTAAACAAGAGTCATCAGAAGATGACATATCCCACCGGTTCCACAAAATTTGTAAAACACATCTTTGACAGATACTTGTGTATCTACTACCGCACTTCAGTTAGTGGGTATTACAGATGCTGAGTTTCAGGTATGTTAAGGGTTTTAGACTTCTGCTCCAGAAGCAGTCAAAATCAACAACAACCAACATCCCTCTCATGTTTCTATGGAAACAGAAAAAAAATCTGAAAATATCAAAAGGCACCACTTCAGTTAGTGGATAATACACATGCAAAGTTTCAGGAAGATATGATGAACGGTTTTGGAGTTGTGCTCCGGAAACGAACCTGTCTCTGAACAAAGTCCAAATTCAACAAGTTTCTATGGAAACTGAAAAAAATAAAATTTTCAGAAATCTGAAAATATCAAAAGGCACCACTTCAGTTAGTGGATAATACACATGCAAAGTTTCAGGAAGATATGATGAACGGTTTTGGAGTTCTGCTCCGGAAACTAAATGATTACGGACGGACAGACGGACGGACGGACGGACAGACGGACGGGGTGATGACTATATCCCACGGTATTACATACCGGTGGGATAATAATAGGAGACGAGGTGAGGTGAGTTGGGGTCAGCCACTTTCAAGAGTATTTCACTTATATCGCGGCTGCTAGTATTATGGCAGGGAGAAAGCCTGCAACAACATGTGGCTATGAGGTGAAACCTGCAAGCATAGGCTGGAACTAGCGAACCATGGGTGGTACTACGCTGAGATTCAGTGTAGCATTGCACCCAAACCTTACTGCTTACAGTTCTCTGCTGCAGACAAAGTTGCCGTGCCCCTGGCGGGATTCGAACCCCGGACCTCTTGAACCGAAGCCGAACCGAACTATATTATCAGAGGAAGTTACAGTCTACTGTACTTATGATGCCCCTTAGTGAAGTTCAGCACGGTACATTTATCCATGTCATTATTCTTACCACTTTGTGTGCGGCTCTGTGAGCTGTTCCGATGCTCTTGAGTGAATTCTCATACTGCTGTTCTAGATGACGCACCTTTTCTCGTCTTTCCTTCTCGAGATTGTCCTGGAAAATGAACGATGACAATTATTACTGGTAATAATAAATAAACTTACTTCTGAATTTCTGATGCCTGCTCCATCAACTTTAGGGAGATATTTACAAAATATGCTCTGTAACCGAGTTGGAATATTACGAAAACAAGGAAAAAGTGAGCACAGCTCGATTAACCCTGTCTGCAGTTTGACCACCTTTATACAATTATTTCAAAACAAAATGAAGTCGAGGATGTCATTGAAAAACAATAATTGTCTTCAGTCAAAATTTCAAAAATGATTTGAACTTCCATACCAAATTTGAAGTTTCCAAGTCATATAGTTTTTGAGTTATGCTCAGGAAATGACACAAAGACCGAAAATCTGTCTGTTTTGGGTTAAAACTTCAAAAATATTTTAACCTCGGGGTTGAAACACCTAAATGACAAAACAATATATTGGTTACAATTTGTAACAAATATAGTGTTTACAAAATAGTAACTTACAGCCCTGCAAATTTGAAAATATCAGACATTTAGCTCTTTACAAATACAGACACGCAGAGATCCAGTATGTGCGTTGTAGTGGGGATATACTAATTGACACAAATATCATTATTGTTTATAGTCTGTCATTTCTATTTTTGAAGGCAATGCCATATAACTTTTATCAAGTTTATTGTCTTTTTGTACAAAGAAAGTATAATGCAATATTAGAATGACATTTGACTTGAGGAGGCAAAGAAGCAAATAGATTAAATAACAGGAGGAGAGGTGAGGTGAGTTGGGGTTAGCCGCTTTCACTTATATCGCGGCTGCTAGTATTATGGCAGGGAGAAAGCCTGCAATGTCATGTGGCTATGCATTGCAGTGAAACCTGCGAGCAGTGGCTGCAACTAGCGAACCATGGGTGGTACTACGCTGATATTCAGTGTAGCATTGGACCCAAACCTTACTGCGTGTAGAACAGTTCTCTACTGCAGACAAAGTTGCTGTGCCCCTGGCGGGATTCGAACCCCAGACTAAGGCTGGGACGGTTACACGTATACACGGTATCGTTTTGTGATGAGTGAATAAACGTTTACAGAATCATGTAAACGGTAAACGATTAAACAAATTGTCACGTGGTAGCAAAGTTTGTACATCACTGTGAAAATATAAAATGTCATCTTCTAAACATTATGAAGTTTCGTGGAAATACTTCTTACAAACTTGCTCTCATGTGCGTAACACGCAGCCATTATTGAGCATCGATGAAGGGGTCGTTTCAAAGGTTTTTGTTACAAATTAAATCTCTAGTGCTGTAACAAAATATTTTCACGTGTAATTTCCATTGCTTTGATTATTGTTAGAATGCTGTACCTATATAACGTGTAAGATGAAAAGAATGTAAGATGTAAGATGACTACAAAGAGGTCATTCAAATGTATTTACGCTCACTGCAAAAAAACTCCATTATAAATGGTATACGGCCCCTTGCAGCCACTCGATTCGACAAATCAGATTCAAGGAATCACTTAGCGCATGGCTGTGAAAGCATGTCAATTTGAGGGCATATTTTGGTCAAATCTCAGCAAATTTAATATGTTACCGTTTAGATTGTTTCATAATAACTATTTGGGAGCTATCATGACTCGTATTATGTCTGAATTGTGGATACAAACGCCAACATCAAGAGTTTCACCAGCGATTGTATAGTTTGACTACATACTTGACTCGCCGATCGATCTGTGATGAATTGGCCGTTTTACGGGTATTTAATTCATGTCAATTTATTCGTGTAACATTCAAAATTGAAAAGTAACTAACATAGATTGAATATTTTATTATTAATTCATGACAGAAAACATGTCGTCTGAAACGGGAATTTTTTCAAAAGTATATATGATAAGTAATGTACTACATAGTAGCCTACACGTCGCTGCCACACATCTGAAACACAAATATTGTTTTAAAGTTGGACATTATAGTAAAATTAGTTCTTTTTACTGACAACTGCATGTTTTTTTCTCAATAGGATATTTACGTCTCACATCAGTCACGAACTTGAACTTGCTTTTTATAACAATAATCAACACAATATATATGAGGTCGTGTACACAGCAACGTTCCGTTTTTTACCTTTCGTGTAAACGTGTACCAAATTTTGTAAACTTCCTAGCCCTACCCCAGACCTCTTGATCCGAAGCCGAACGCGCTAACCTCTGCACTATCCCGCCCCCAAAAAGCAAGTAGATTAAATAACAGGAACGGTAGGGCTTAGTGGCAACCCATGGAAGAAAATCATCACATGCGAAAAATTTAATACAAATTGGCTTATATTATCTTATCAGCCAAAATCCTCATCCCTCGGCATGGTGGCCGAGTCGGCAAAGGCGTCAGGTTAGCAATCCAGCGAGCTTGAGGTGCCGGGTTCCAGTCCACCTGTGACCGGGTGTAAAAACCTTGGAGTCAACTTTGAGTGCGGACTCTTTCAGTGTTGTCACAACCCCTAGTGTACAGTACACAACCCTGTGCACTTAAAAGAACCCACGAATCCGTTGGTAAATGACCAGATGGTGGCCACATGAATACGTGCAGACACCTAGTTGCAGGTACAGCAACGTGCAGTATCCTTGGACAAAATACTGTGACAATGTGTCCTAGTTCACCCAGCTATGAATGGGTACCTCGTAAGGATGAGCATGGTGATTTGACTTGGTGCGCTAGTGGCTGCAAAAGTGCATACTCCAAATGGAGGTGAGATTGACAAAGAGTGTCTTTAAACAGTGACATCCAATGATCGGGGGCAAACAGAGCGCCTTTGAGCAGCTTAGCTTAGCTGGATATTGGCGCTATACAAATGTTTATATGTATGTATGTATGTGTAAGTATTTATCAGCAGTTATTACTTTTTTTGAAAATATACAATACCTTGATTTCACCAGCAAGTTTATTCAACTGTTTAGCTTTTTCTTTTTTGACATCGCCACGGATTCTAGCAGCATTGACTTTGGATTGTTCCCGCACCTGGAAGGAGAGATTTTAGGGGTGAAACGGTACGCTTGAGTTTCGGTTCGGTACGTATTGCGGTACAGGACCCTTGGTTCTGTACATTTTCGGTTCGATACAAAACCAAGAATGTATTTCAATATACCGAATAACTTAAACTATAACAAACCACATGTTTTTCTTCAAAATTAGTTTGTACAGTATGGAAATCATTACACAACTTAAAATATAATTACATCTGAGTTAATAATGGATCAACAGCGATGAAATACATGCATATTACCGCTAAAGCTAAATTACGATTCATATCATTTTAAGTTTGTACATAACTGTTTAATTAACTTATATATTTCGGTATATACAGAAAAATCACGTTGATGTACCGTGTATCGAACCGAAAGCAAAATACAGCGGTTCAACTACTGTAGTTGTGAACCGTTTCACCCATAAGAAATTTACAGAGTTTATCAATATTCTCGAGTCAAACCTGACTTTTATTTCACAACATAATAAAGACAAGCGTACATTAGTTGAAAAATAAAAACAATGAGAACTGAAGCCATTCACCGGCGCTGCGAGTGGGGAAAAGTTTTCTACGGCATAACAGCAAATTGTTTATTAGTTTTATGACACACTATGTGTTACTAGGTGAACTTTCTATCAGTGTATCTTTTATCATTAAAATGTTGTAAAATTAAGTAAAATATAGCGTGTTTTCATTTCACATAATGCACAAAATCCAATATGGCGGATTTTGTCGACAGAACGGCCCCTTTAACCATTTTCCTGTAACAGTCACCTTCTCAATGTAGTTTCCCTCCGTGAGGCATGATCTAACTTTTCTGTGCTGGATAGCAGGACGCACTATGAAATTCAGGTGTAGCGTGATGCAACACTAGCATAGGAAATTTAAGGAAATGCAGCAAAGTTTGTTGAGACTGCTGCAAATCCTGACCGATTGACATTACTATATTTTTTTAACTCGTTAGAGTCTGCTTGACATAGTCGTCGGCCACCATCATTATTAAAAGGAGGGTCCTATCTGGATATTTTTTATAGAAAAGAAATTCAAGAGGATATTCCTGTTTACATGTGCTACACAGATTTACAGTTTACACAGTGTTTTTTAAGTTTATACCTCCATGAACTTAATAAATTTTGAAGTCAATTCTTAATTAAAACACAGTCAAATTGAAAGATACTAATGAAGGTAATATTTTGATGACTTTTGATGATTCAATTCATCAATGCTTCAAGTGGGGAAAACTTCGCAACAGCATAACACCTATAGAGAATACTAAACGATGTCCTGTTTAATAACATATTTATGAAACGAGTGAGTGGTTTGGTATTTAACGAGCGAAAGCGAGTTAAATACCAATACCATCTCACGAGTTTCATAAATATGTTATTAAACAGGACATCGTTTAGTATTTTATTTATTAATCACCCAACATTAACAAAATAATGCGCAAACGAAAGGCCGGTTCGAGTGCATAATGCCAGCATAACTAGGTCAGGCGTATGAATACATTGTAATGAGGCTGCTGTCATTCCGTTTTACGTTAACACTGAACAACGATCTAAAACAATTAAGATCAACAAGATTTTACGAACCAAACATCATATTTAATGAAAAAACCAACAATTTGACATAACTTTTTGAATCACAAATTTCAAGTCTCGGGATTATTTTCTAAGTGCGTGGTATCGTAGCTTTCAAGTTGTGCACCGCCTCAAAGAAGCGTGGCTGTTCGTGTGGCACGAACGTTTGAAACAGTTTGAAAAGTTTTAAGAAGTATGAAAGTTAACACGGATCACTGAATTGTTTATTGGTCCTGCAAAGATAGGACCAAGGGATTGCATTTGAGAACGGCTAACATTTAGAGTGTTTGTGTTTGTACTTTGCTGCAAATTTTAAACACTATCTCGATTTGGACCAAAGTCAACAACACTGTCAACAGTGCACTCCCGTGACCCCGCATCAGCTGGACGGTTGATCAAGTCGCTGATTTGACGATGTTGATTGTCAGAGATGTGAGAATAATTGTTTATACTCTGCAAGTTCTTGTGACCATTAATTTGTATAATTATTTATTATTTAGATATCAATGCTGCGAAATGCCTGAAATAATGCTACTTCGAGATGTTGTGATTGACAGCTGACATTGTTTTGGTCACGTTACTTTGGTCATGTGACCAAGTGCAAGTAGTTCCGGCAGCACGCGTTATTACACTTAGTGTAATAACACGGTAGATTTATTACACTGCGATATCTTCAACGGGTGATTAATAAAGTCGTTTATTAGTTTTATGACATGTTATGTGTTACCATGTAAATACTCTATCAGTGTATGTCTTTTATTATTATAAATTAAAATTAGGTAAAATATAGCATGTTTCCATTTCACGTAATGCAAAAAATACCAAGATGGTGACAGAACTCTCCCTTTAAGTCAAAAACCATGAGCAATCTTGTGATTGTCACCATAAGAGAAAAACAAAATTTGATATTGGGGGTGAGGGTTCAATTAATGAAAAGGAGGGATTCAAATAAATCTGACATAAGCATATTAATGCGAAGTTTACCCTAGTGACATACACTTCTTTTGCAATGTTCATAATTTAAAACACACTGCAATGATGTTTTTGTAATGAGTCTTGATAAATTTCATATATTATGACTTCGAAAAGAATCAATCGCGTGCCTCGAATAATCAACTGCCTTGAGTGAGTGAGTGAGCTGGGGTTTAACGCCGCTTTCAAGAGTATTTCACTTATATCCCGGCTCAACTGCCTTGAATAATCACCGGGTCAAATCAGTGTTTGAAATTATCGCTGGGTGATTATTCAAGGATTTACGGTACCTGAACAAGACGTAGCTTCCTCCTTCGACTTGTTTCTTCCTTTGACAACTGCTCGATTTCATTTGGGCTAAGTCGATACCCGATCGTACAATCGCCTTTCCCCTTCCTCATCCTTCCCTCAGTGTTTCATCTGCAGAAGAGACATAAACAAATCGTTACAAATGTCATTACAGGGGTTGAAATTCAACCCCTGTAATGACAACCGTTGAAATTAACCTTTTCAATGCAGTAGCTACTTGGACTAGTGCATTTCTAAAAGTACTAGTCCAGACTTATTCCAGCTAGCCAAATACATCTCCATGATCATTGCACCTTAAATTCTAACTAGTCCTTCAGACTACCAGTTTTTACACTCTACTAGCCCAGCTTCTTTTTCACTAGCCATGGGCTACCGGACTAGTTACAGGGTTCAGAACTAGCAGAAGATTCATAAACATATCTCATTAGGTAATACATAATTTATTACTTCATTAACGGATCCTCCTGTCATGATTTTGATTTTGTTTTTAAAAATGCTACTTAGAATCTCTCTCAAACAAAAATATTGCAACATTTTCCCACCCGATTAAAATTGTTGCTAGATTTTACAGACGAATTAAAAAAAGAATGAAATTCATCATTATCATTATAAGCTATAATTATCTATAAAGCTCTGTGCCTGTTAACTGAACACTTTTCATTTACACTTGATCAAAGTGGGGTTTTTTCGTCTCCTGTCTTGAGACATTTTGCCCCCAAAAATATGAAAGCCATTTAATTTGTTAATATTGTTATGCCTGGCCTTATGATAGTGAACAAATAAAACAATGCTATTTGCTTAGAAGATTCAGCTTGTAGGATTCACGCTGAGGCGATTTAGGTTTTGATGCCAAAATTTACAATGACTAAAGACTAGTGTTCATTGACCATATCGAAAATTTGCTTAACGTTCAGGCAAATTTTCTCTTTCACTGGGCAAAAGTGTCTTTTTGCTCTTACCAAAAAATGAATAAAATGAAATCATTAATTTAATGCGCCCTTAAAGGGGCAGTTGCATGTTTTTTGCAAAATTTATTTTTTCAAATTACCTATTTATAATGATAGTTTGTGCCATTTAAATTTACTTTAGAGGGTAAAACATCTTATTACACAAACCAATTATCTGTAGTAGTAATAACGGTGTTGCGTATAAAGCAAAAATTGCATGGCAGCCATTTTATTGCGAACACATTTTATTATTTCCAATGACAAAAACGATTCCCATGGGTTTTACTTAGCCATGTACACTCATTTTTAGCTTAATCTTTTGAAAAGAGAAGGGCGTTTTACGATTGGTGAAATTATTTTTCAAATACATTTCGACTTATTTGAGCAAAAAAACGTGCTACTGCCCCTTTAGCGCTTAATCAATCTGGGAAATATGCAATTTCGCTGACAAGGCATGGTATCAAGTATTCTGCATTTGTTCAAAATTGTCATCTAATAATCTAATCAAAACTAAGTTATTTTCTCTCAAAAGGACATGGCTGAATTCAACATTTGGTAATGTAGGCATCCCTTTCCAGGTCGAACACAGAATTGGGAGAAGTATTAAAAGGAGGGTTCTATCAGGTTTTTTTTTGTGGAAACGAAATTCAAGAGGATATTCTCGTTTACAAATATCTGCTATAAGTATAAGATTAAAATACAGTCAAATTGAAAGATATTAATGAAGTTAATACTTTGATGACTTTACATTTCACAACTTGATAAAGACAAGCGCACTTTTGTTGAAAAATAAAACCAATGAGAATTTAAGCCATTCATTGTTGCTGCGAGTGGGAGAAAACTTTGCTACGGCCTAACAGCATATTGTTTATTAGTTTTATGATACTTATGTGTTACTGTGTGAATATTCTATCAGTGTATATGTTTTATGGTACTACAACATTTTTTAATTGGGTTAGATATAGCGTGTTTTCATTTGACAAAATGTCAAGAATCCAAGATGGCGGATGCTGCCGATATATCGGTGATAGAACTTTCCCTTTAAGAGAGGCTGCAAGCTGTTTACCAATCCCTTTCTTTTGAAATAAATAGTTTAAACCAACACAGAATTTACATGAGGAAACTTTAAACAAGACATTTAAGTCAGACAAAAAAATCCTTTTTGAAAGTATATAATAAAACTACTGAAGTAATCAACTAAATTATCAAGCCCAAAAATTGATATGAAAACAAATGGATAATAAATAATGCAAAGCCGGACATAAAATTGAAAGAAGCATCCTTAAAATCACCTTTGAAGTCCAACTAAAATAGAAAGATACCCCATGATTCACTGCAGCACATGTTAGTATTAAAACAATGCCTTTGTGATATCAAATCTATTGTTATTAAATTTATGTGAAATGATGTTCGGAACTTAGAGATTATTAAACTTGGTTCCATTAAATAGCATTTCTATGAAAACAATCATTGGTTTGGTATCTAACGAGCAAAAGCGAGTTAAATAAAGATATCATTCAGAAGTTTTATATCAAACAGGAGCAACTTTAGTATTTCATTCATTACTTGCTGAATAAAATCCTGTCACATTGCCAGAAACTCATTGATAAGCCGTATGCATTAATTATCATTGCATTGTTACAGTGCTGTCTGTTAAAGCTACGCACCTAACAGGACTCGACAAATAAAATTTTACTTACTGGTCACATTGGCCAGTGCCAACAAATATTTACACATTTCAGGTGCAGCGATTAACTATCTAGGCACAACAAAGCGAGGGAAATACTGCAAGGTTTAAATCAGCCAGTAATGCAGACTGGCAAAAGTTATGCCTTGCATTTGGAAGTTGTTTTTAGTATAGCAGACTGGCTTAATACAAATTTCAATAACAATTTTACCTCTATAAGTTGTAATTAAACATGAGCTCAGTAATCATGTAGGTGATGTCTGAAAAGGTTACTGGCCAGTTCGGCCAATAGAAAATGAAAACTACTGGCCAAATAAAAATTCCACTGGCCTTTGTATTTGTCGAGGCCTGCCTAAGCCATAACGGATTATTTATACCAATAAAATATTTCTCAGGTTGAAAATTTATCTCACAATGAAAGTTTAGGCTTATGTATATTTAATAAATGTTCTTTATTTTACCGAGACGTTGGGGTGAGCGCATTTACTGTTTGTACTGAGTTTGAAAGAAACTAGCAATAATGATCAATAGATAACAAACTCTACTATTAATATAAAAAAATATTTGTTGTCGCCGTTTAGTCCAACTCATTTCTGTCGCCTTTCCGTCCAATTTGTCACTGTTTCAACTAAACTTTTGTCACCGTTTCATCCGTATCTCAGTGACAGATCCAGAACTCGGCCTGACTTTAGAATCCCTCACCATATAAGGGCTCGCTTTTTTGTTCTTTATTATTTATGTTCTAGAATATTATTTTACCTATCGGACATGCGCAGACGTTGTTTTCCCGTCGAGGCGATGACGCCATGTTTGTTGACAAAAACGGAAGATCGGTCGCTGCTGTACTGACCCCATTAGCCCTTAGGATACCAATCAACCCTACGTCCAGCACATGATATATCAATTCATAAGTTTAGGGCTAGTGCTGGTTTCCTAAAATGGAATGTAAAAAAAACGTTGGATTTTTGTTTGTGTGTACCGTACTGCAGTAGGCCAAAGCATCGGGCTTTCCCCGTCTGATTGACATGTCGCACTTCAAATTTAGTAATTGTAGTCTAGGCCCTTAGTTAACCCTTGGACACATTCCGATAATTTCATTTAACCCTTGGATACATATGATTTAATTTAATTTAACCCTTAGATAATGTTTGATGATGTTATTTAACCCTTAGATCCCTCGAGATCATTATATAATAACATTAGTGATTAGCCTAGTTTTTTTAATGCAAGAACTTCGGGCACTTTAAATTTAATATATATGTAAGAAAAACATTGTCCGAATTTCTTCGATACCGAACCGTGATAATCCGATTTCCATTTGGGATCGAAATGAATTTCCAGGAACATTTTATGGACGCTTTAATCCACAGCAGTTAGTTCCCTTGAATCAACTGCTTGAACTGAATTCTCGTTCGGTGTCTCGTTTTTTTGGCCGCCATTGGACATTGTCATGCAACTTGGCGTTGCAAAAGTAATGCAAATTCATAACAACCTTCACATTGAATCCAAGCATTCTGTGACAGTCGTCAGTTAAGTAGGCTATTATTTCGACTACATTTTAACCCTTAGGTACACCTTAAGTTTATAATTCTTATCCTTTTGACGAACTGACGCAATTTAGGACATTTTAAAATTTGTTAAAACACTTCTGGGGTGTCTTTCTTACAGATAATACCTTAGCAAGATATATAATAAAACAAACTTTCAAGGTAAGTGCTTATTGTGATTTATAATTTTACGATGTTAACGTTTGCTGAAATACTGAAGCGTTGAGTAGAGAATCTAATAAATGAAAACATGAACACGTAGCTTGTTGACTTACCTTTTCGGGTAGTGAATCGTATCAAATTGATGTCCAAAACTTATATTATTCACAATCAAAAATGGAATTGGCATTTGGTGATATCATGTGCATGGACATCACATGTAGAATTTACACAATTCATAAAACTTCAACAGTGGACGCTGTGACACGATCACTCCCTTTGAACATTTATTGATATCCCGATGTAATAATTATTGTAATTTCTCCTTCGCTGAAAAGCAAACAAGATCGCCGTTGGTTATAAATATAGGGCCTAACATAAAATCTGTCAAACATCCATACAGTAATCTATGATTTACAACAAAAAATACATGTTTTAGATCAGCCTACGCAAACGTGGATCTTACCGTCAGGCCAGCGACATTCCCAAGTCTATTCCTTATTTGGAAAGTTCCACACGTGAGATTGAATTGACCAATCAGTGAGAAGCTACGTCATTGGGATTTCCTTTCAATTACAGACGATTTGAAAGATGTTTTTGAGTAAAACAAAAATTTGTGTTTAAAACTCTCGTCTTTTAGACGAAGTTTTAAATTAAACTTTTGTCGATAAACACGAAAATGACCTCTTTTTTGGTCTAAAATGTCTCCTAACGGAGATCAGCCCGCTGTCGCACGCTTCTCTATATATATACATGCTCGCTTCGCGAGCAGTTTACTGCGTAGCAGTAAACTGTTCTTACACGTGCTTACACGTTCTCTCGCGTAGCGAGCACGCGCCTTCGGCGCGTGCTTATCCCGGTGAGGGATACTAAAGGTGATCCCAGAACTCCACCACTCAGTCAATGTTTACATTCAGCTATTCTTTGCATGCATTTAGAATATAATGAGTCTATATATTTGTGAAACGGAAGAATTCACTGACAACATAAATTCAAAATGATATCTGTCACAACAAATCCTAACATTTGGATAAAGCAGCATTATCTGATTATTTCATTGAATAGTTTCCACAGAGACTGATCGCTCAGTTGAAGAAGTCAGTCACTTTATAAACATGATAATGTTTTACTTGGAATCAAATATCAAAGTCTCTGTATGCCTTTACTGTTTATTACATCTTGTTCATAAAGTAACAGAGTCAAATGTAAACGATAATAATATAATATTATACGACATACCTGTTAACCGCTAAGAGCAAAACATGTTCAAACAAAACAAACCATTTGATTTCACCGCTCCCGGAAACTGGCCGGTCTACGGCATCCGTAGATTTACGACTTTCAGCATGACACTTTAACATAATTTACATGTGAAAACTGTGCTTTTATATCATCTTAGGGAAACACTTTTGGTATTTGTATGCTGTTTCATTTGAATACAACCACACCGAAATATAAGTAGTTTGTTCGTGCTGTTGCGTTTAGACGAACACTTCAACAGCGTTTGCGAATGGTTATGCTTGATTTAGAGTCCGGCCGTCGCACCACCCGGCGTAAACCGCCGCAAGCCTTTCTGTTTAAGATAAAATAAGAATTCTTTTTACATCAAACAGAGCATGTAATGAGCTATTTACATTGTGACAATTCATGAAGTACATTATATGGACACATATATGAGTCAATCTTTAAAAAGTGTAAATTCCTAGGTGAGAAATTCCAAACATCATTTATTCTTACTTAAAAATATTCTTTTGTAAAAAAAAAGAGTTAAATACGTCCTCAAGTTTACAAATTCGAAATATGCATGCTTAATCTTGTTTAATTAATGTTCAATTAACGATCACTGATAATTGGTTGTCATCATGTCAGTTCTGTTACCGATTTTCTAAGACTTTTTTTTAAATATAATTTTATTTATTAGTCAGATTTGTTTAGTGAAACATGGGGAAGTAGATTTAATAGGAAAAACTTCACAAAATATGTCATAAAATAGTTTAACAGTACCTGAAGTAAAAACAAAAACATAATCAGAGACCTATTATTTGCTATATTTTAATCAACTCCTGAATGAAAAGTGTGTATTCTCCCTACACATCTTCCTAAAGATTGGCTTGCCAAGGCTATGTAAAAACTAATTGAAATATAAATGTTTTTTATTAAAAAATCATAGGTTTTTTTCAGGCAACATTGGTTGTCTTTGCCGGTGTATCAGCCTCAGATGACTCTTGTACAAAATGACTTAAAGGATAGATGAAATGCATTTTTCTCAAGAATGACAAATGATTACCTCTACGTATATTGTATATCGGAATCAATTGAGCATAAAATCGAGACAATATACACTTGCAATTGATAATTAAGACGATTTTAATTCACCCATTTTAACACTTTCGCAATTTGTTCGGCGAATCCTTTTGAAAATGCTCACTGAGGCGTGACTGCGATAAGCGATAGGCGGGGCGGCTAGATAGCTTCTCCGCCGGTGTCTCGTTAATTAATTAATGATAATTATCACTGCCGCTAAATGAATTTATGAGGTGTATTACATCGCCAAAATGACATGTTTATGTAATAATTGTGTAATTGTCATCTTCGGAATTACCTAGTTGGATATCTAAACATTCGATATATGGGAAATTTAAGTTGGTTTATTGAAGGTATCTTTGTGAAATTAACAATCAAAATGTTGCGAAATTACGTTGAATTGTGACTATCGCTGAAAATCAAATTCCTCCACATACGTCACAGAAGTCATCCCTTCACGGGTCACACCCCCGTAGACTTTCATTCTGGTCACCGGGGCTAAATCAGGCGGTTTTTTAAAAAGCCGTATATAAGTAATTTATGGACCGATTTCAGAAATTTAAAATCGAGCAATTGTCAAATTGACATCCCATTTTAATGAATCCGATTTGGACCATATGTCATTTCATCCATCCTTTAAGAGTCATTTGAGCCTGGCCTCAGATAACTCTAGAGTCATTTGGGGCTAGAATTTTCCTCAGGCTCAGATGACTCTATCCAGGCCTAAATGACTCTACCTCAGCCTCAATATTATTCAGGCTTTAACAAATCAATCCCGATAGAGTCATTTCGGGCTAGCCTCAAATAACTCTAGTCTACCTATTCACTTTATTTTTACACTGCCAAGAACTGGAAGGCGACAGGTTTGAGTGATGATCTGTCCATTCGCAAGTGTGTCCGTACGTGCGTCCGTGTGTTTGTCCGAGTGAGACCTGCGTGAGGGCATAATTATAAAATATTGATTGAGTACGACATTGAGAAGCGGTGTATTAATATTTTCGGGAGTTACTGCCCTTGATCAATTTTGGAGATATATTCTTGATATTCCCTATTTTTTGCTGAACTGATGATGTGATTCGGTAATCTATTTTGATACAGAGTACCAAACCGAACCATGTATTTTGATAAAAACAAAGGATGGGGATATGCATTGTTAAGCCAAATTTTAAGGTATGTCCAGAAGTTTTGGTTAGCCAGTACACATGGCAAATTAACACTCTCATTTTCATCCTTACAAAAACAACATAAGCTGTTATCTACTTTTTCCATTTTGAGCAATTCTCTTTTTATATAAATAATACCATGTAGAAACCTGTATTGGAAATCTATAAGCTTTGTATCTTGTAATCCCTTTCTGTATATTGTGAATATATTTTCCCACTCAAAGTCAATTTCAGGGAATAAAGTTTGCCATTTATTGCAAATAGCTGGATGTTTATCAGTGGAGATAAGTTTTTATTATAAAAGGACCTACACCCTTTTTGTGCTTTAAAGGTGCATCCATTGTGTTTCATAAAATTTTATTTGGCTTTAATATGTTCCAACTCACCACATGTGATGTCTACAATACACATTAAATTACTCAGCTTGTATATTTATCCCAAATCGCCAAATATATCATAATTACTAGTTTCCAATTAAAATTTAGTATGCATGTGCAGAAACCGAAACTGCACGTCCCATTTACATGCACAGTAGTTATGTGACCTATTAAACATTATCAATTGTCTTTTAGTCTGTTATAGATAAGATTCAAAAATTACGTTTGACTCATTGGCGCGCGCAACACGCTGAGCATTGTCCGGTTTTCGATCAGAAATCACTACTTTTACCTTCACATCGTCAATATGCTAAGTCTTCTATCATCAAAATGGTGGTTTTCGGTAACAGTCGGTACTTCTCGATAAAGTAACACCGTTTATAAATTTTGCAATATGTGACCCCCAACAACACAATGGATGTACCTTTAAGTAAGTTCATCTTGCAGTGGCTAATATTCGAATTCATGATTGGGATACAGTGTCAAAGCTTTATAGTATGTTTCCAAGATGCAGGTAAGATGTTCAGTAAATATCTCAAGTCTAGAAATGTGCCTTTAATGCGGTATTTTTCTTTTAAGAAAGTTTGTCATGATTACATTTACCGTATTTCCTCTAACCGGACCTCAAATAGGACCCGGGGCTATAATAGCAGCCGGGGTTAAAAGTACCTAAAGATGAATATGAGCCTTTGTCATCCGATTCATGTCACATGGCGAGGAGATTGTGTTATTCTAAGAATTATGTCTCCCCCCGAAGGATCGGGAGACATATTGTTTCCGAGTTTCCGTTTGCGTCGGCGTCGGCGTCGGCGTCGGCTTTCACATTGTTTCCCGAGCATACCTCTAAATCTACTTGACCATTCTTCACCCTTTTCTCGTTGGAAAATCAAGATAAAACATGATTATACATGGTTCCTTAAAGCCATGGGAATCGTTTTTGTCATTCGAAATAATAAAATGTGTTCACAATAAAATGGCCGCCATGCAATTTTTGCTTTATACGCAATGTCACGTTATTACCACTACGGAAAAAGGGTTTGTGTAATAATATGTTTAACTCTCTTATGTAAATATAAATGATATAAACTATCATTATAAATTGGAAACTTGAAAAAATAAAATTTGCAAAAAACGTGCTATACTGCCCCTTTAAGACAAGTGTTCGTGACGACTTAATTGTGGTGTGAACAATGATCCATATATATATACAGCACATTTTAATAACTATTTGGATCATTGTTTATCGCACCATTTGACTGTGTTAAATATATTTCAAAACGTGTTTGTTCACTGGCTTATAAACGGGTTGAAAGGTGCAAGTTAAACTGGTATATATACAACAGTTTAACTTGAACTTGACACTAGAAATCACATGAAAGAGGTAATCAAGTATTATCAATTGCTGGGTAATACTCCCCAATCAATAAACACTGCATGTGTATCATCGTACACCGGGTGTAGAGAGGTTTACATCGATGATATGTTTGTAGAGAGGAGTAAAATAGCTACATTTTCAGCTTTATTTGGAAATAACATCAAGGACAGATAATTATCACAATAAACTTTGCCTTGAATGTTTTCCTATCGCGTATACGATAAAGAACAACATTGCTAGTGGGCTTTTATATACTAGGCGCAAAAAATAAAGGAACCCTTTGATTTTGTGAAACATCTCAAGTTTATTCAACACTACTGTATTGCTTGTATGTCAGACAGACTTAATAACGAGTGTGTCCGCCATTAGCAGCCACACATGCACGACACCTTGCAGGCATACTGGACACCAACCGTCGAATTGTCGCCCTTGGAATCAAGTTCCACTCTTGTTGTAGTGCTCTACCTATTGCATCGAGATTGGCTGGTGCAGGGTCCCTGAGACGCACCCTACGCCCTAACACATCCCACAAATGTTCGATGGGGGAAAGATCTGGGGACTTGGCAGGCCAGGGTAACGTTGTCACACCCTGTTGTTGCAAGAAGTTGATGGCAACGCTAGCTCTGTGTGGACGTGCATTATCGTCCTGAAACAAAAAGTTCCGACCTGCTCTGTGAGCCATAGGAACCACATGTGGTCGTAGGATTTCGTCCACATACCGCTGGCCAGTCAAATTACCCCGTATCAGAATCAAATCAGTCCTTGTATTGAATGATATCCCTCCCCAGACCACGATAGAGCCGCCGCCATAAGAATCATGTTCCTGTACCGTAGCTCTCGTAAATCGCTCTCCCTGACGACGCCAGACACGTGATCGTCCATCCGTGAATCTCAAACAAAAGCGGGACTCATCACTGAACATCACAGTTCGCCATTGCCGGTTCCCCCACCTCTGACGTTGCTGAGCCCACTGGTTACGAAGACGTCTGTGGTTAGCTGTCATGATTACACCCTTGAATGGACGTCTTGCCTTTAGACCTCTGCTACGGAGCCGGTTTCGTGCAGTAGAGTCCGATATCCGTAATCCAGTAGCTCTGAAGAATTGCCTCTTTAGTTCCGGGGCTGTAACAAACCGATTCCTCAGGGCTATGGTTCTGAGGAGGGTGTCTTGCCTTGGGGTGGTTTTAGGCTGCCTTCCTCTACCGGCCCTCATTGTAACGCCCCCTGTCTGACGGTAAAGGTTCATGAGACGTGAAATGACACTTTTCGACTTGCTAAAGAATCGGGCAACAGCATTCTGAGATTGTCCACCCTCTATCATGCCAATGGCCTGCCATTTTTGTGCGTTCGTCAGATACTGTCGAGGTGGCATTTTCACAAGTGATACCGGGTCACTCATACTGCCAGTTTTATAGTGTTAGATGCACGTGCGGTTCGTGATGCATGTGCATCAGGCACAGGGGACATGGAAGAACACTGTAGTGTAGCCCTGAATGAATTCATCTCTGGGTTGGAATGCTATCCGCTTTCAACTTTTAGTTATCGTTTCTTCTGCTACAAATTCAGAGTGGGGGTTCCCTTATTTCTTGTGCTTAGTGTATATACTTACATCATTGTATTTTCGCATTGCTTAGTCTGGAGGTTGTAATTTGAGTGGCATATCATATGTTCACACATTTTGATCATTTCTTTAAAAAATTATGTTACATTCTGATTCACTCACACGATATGTCTTTACTAACCATCATATTTACCTGACGCAGTGTGTATTCTATCAATATGCTATTCAAGTTGGTTTTTTTCAGTCTGTAAAACATCGGTGTGGATTTTCCTTTGTGTACAGTTTGTACTTTGTAGATATTTTTTTTTTTTGTACCGTTGGTAGCATTTTTACCGAATAATGTAAATCATCTGTTTCATCCGTATCCTTAATTTTCAGGTCTCAAAGGGGTGACAAATAATATATTCATTGTGTATATTTTAAGAACTGTGAAACGGAGGATATACTTTATGACATTATCAACCATGCCTTTAACACACCATGAAAAGGAAATCGTGATTCTGAAAGGATTGAGTGGAGGCAAAAATAACCTTCAATAACATCAGAAATATGTTCTAAACAGGGGGAGAAACATATTCAATCAATGTAGGTCAAGAATTTGTCCGATTTTGCAGATTACACTCCTCCAGGGTATGATTGAAAACTTTTGTATACACGGTGACCACTGCCCATTTGTAAATATTCCTGACTCAAATACTATTATAGTTAGATATTCTATGAACATCGTAGCAAAGACTTCGGTAACTGAAGCTCACTTGTGTCTTGTCGAGAGTACTTAAAGTTCTGTCATAACACAGATACGTTACTCGCGCTAGACTGGAATGGATCCATTAGTCAAATACTAATCGATACAAATCGGCGGAGCAACTACTCAGAGCTCAAACAGAAGTGCTCAGAAGCGTATAGATAATAAGATAATGATAAAATATAATTGGGTAACAAAAGATAGATCTAGCAATTGGTCTTCTCTCAATTGTCACATCAAATGAGAGAGAAAGAGTGCGAGAGAGAGCATATATATATATATATATATATATATATATATATATATATATATATATATATATATATATATATATATATATTCAAAAGTTAAAAAACACACAACACCAATAGACTCCTACTAGTTTCATTGTATATATATATATATAAGATACCCACGGCAATTAAACACAGGCGGTCAATGGGACCGACAGCGTGCTTTATGAGACAATAAAACATGCTCGTGATTTTAGACGTCGGTTTGAGCGTCGCTTAGCAAATGACGTCACATGTTACGTCACTTTGATTGTTCAATGCTAGTGAACGTGTTCTACGACGGGAGGCATTAATATTTTCAAAAAAATGATATATACAAACAACATAATATCTGCAAGGCTATAAAAGCGAGTAACTGTTTAAGGGCATCTCATATAAGAAATAGAAGACTCGTTGTTGTGCTTTATCGTAGAATAAAACATAGAAGAGAGCATAAAACACTCAGGGCTGCGCCCTTCGTGTTTTATGCTCCCTGCTATGTTTTATTCAACGATAAAGCACGCCAACTCGTCTTCTATTTCTTAAATATAGAATGGAAATTACTGTTACATAGAAAAGAAGCGTTGATTAAATATGAGTATAAGGTATTACTTGTTATTATGTCTTTCTTGGACAAGTCCATTAGGTTCCTAATTACAGTTAAGGCTTTAACATGCACGTAAGCACAGGTAACTCTAGATCATTGATGCCTACGCGAGTTTCCCAAGACAGGGAATGCACGGATTGAACGTTTACAAATATCTTAGTAGATCCAATTAAGTTCATAAGGTAGTGGCGATTATTAAACAATGAAAATAATGCTCCTGACTCCTCTGGTGATACAGATGGATACAGATGTTGAAAAATAGAATGATGGATTACAGAAATGTCTCCTTGTGTGACAGAACAGTTAAAAGAATATTGACAATTACAACAAATATCTGTCGTTCATTGTTGTCAGCTGACCATGCAGTTTCCGATCTGGAATACCGCACTTTTGCTGTTTTAGCTGATGTTACCTGGTCTTATATTGTTTCGTGGCGCGGCGTTAAGCAATAACTCATTCACTCACTATTATTTCGTGGACATATTTTGCAACGATACAAATGATATTATTTCGTCTCGCAAACCTGACCACCAATGAGTCATCAGTGTGTTTTTTTCAAAAGTGCCAGAAACTAATAATCCTCTTTCGAGGGAAGCTCATGATAACATACACGTACATTTATATCGAAAATAACCTGTAAGTGACACAGAAACAATATATTTTACGTGAAGAGCTTCTTTTGCGTGTACATCAACCGAAACTACAAACGGTACAGCGAAGCAGTAATTTATGATACAAACGTTACACAAGCTACGGAAAAAACAACATACCGCTCTAGAAAAAAACCTGAAACCATTTCCTAGGCATGGGTTCTTTTCTGCATAAGTCAAGTTATGCATACCAGTGAATTATATTTTAAAAAATGCATATATTTTTGTCAAATGTTCATGTAAAACATCTCTATCACATAAAAATGTTCGATAGGGTCGATGAGCAAAGCAATTTTGGGATTATTTATATATGCCGCAGTACACTAAAACAGCCTCCCGCATTCACAAAATGTATTATGTTCCTAATGTATTCATTACTGTGTACAAAACTTAATAAGCAATAGGATAAATCGGCTGTTACATACCGTGTGTTTTGTTTTCTACTCCTCTCTACAAACTTATCATCGATGTACACCTCTCTACTTCCGGTGTACGATGATACACAGTGATAAAAAGAGTTCTAAAACGAATGCACATGGTTCGACTAAGCCATGCAAGTCCATTTCCCGTCTGTCGGCCATTTTAATCTATTTACATTAAAATGGCCGTTTGAAGGTAGTTCAAGAGATCTAACTGATGCAGACCTAAACACTCAGAGTAGAGTTTACTTATTGTCAACCATCTTGCTGTCTAAACTCTCACATTGAAGAGGTCCACACCACTGTCGCTTTATATAAACTACCGGGCAAAAGAAAGTTTATTTCGATTAATTCAATATTTAAAAGAAATCAGATGTATTTGACTATGAAACGATACAATAATACTTATCTGCAGTAGTTTGAATGACTTTGTTGGTGACTGAGGTTAAATTTTAGTTCAAATATCTTTTATAATGAAGACAGGGTTAAGAATGAAATTTTCACCAACATGACCCCTGCCCTGTTTAAAATGTTTTAAATGTGTGCAGAATCAGGCACATTTATTTATTTTCACATAGGATATGTCTTATTTGTCGATGAACAGTTGTGTATCATCAACAATAATTTAAAAACAAAATTAAACTTAAAATTTCATTTTTTTTAAATAATCAAAAAACATGTAGAAGTTTTCTTTGACTGCTAACTAAACACCTGTACTTATCAGTTTTGGATTATGACATCGAAAACTTGAGATATTTGCAATTGAAAATCATACATATGATAAAATCAACTGAGGTGAGTACCTTCTTTTGCCCGGTAGTTTACGTCGCACATTTTCTTCCAATACGGAAAACCATTTTCTATGGACACTGCTTATCGAGTCGTGTAATGAATGTAGTGAATTTTACGGGTACTTCAGGGCCATGTTAAGAGAGGTTTCAAAGTAATCGCTGGATTAGCGATTACTTAAAAACCTCTCTTGAACGCGATTGCTCAATGTAGCGCTACTTAGCAAATCGAGCGAACTTTGAGGTTTTGCACCGTGTCGTTCAGGAGAGAATGAGCGCTACTTGAGCGCTACATTGAGCGATCAATGAGCGATTATAAGCGCTCGCTGTTATGAAAAAGAGCCCAGGACATTCACACTATGTTTTTCTATTGTTGTATGTTATTATTACTGATTTACTCACATTTCTCATGAAAATGACTTTAATTACATTTTGGTATTATTTTCATTTCTTCATGTCACATTGCAAAAACCCTGTACAATAATGCAAAGACTCTGTGACAAATGACAAAGACTCTGTTACATATCACAAGGACTCTATCGCAATACTAACAAATATTCCATCATCACTGAAACCAGTGATACAGGGTTATTAAAGAGAAACCTCACAAGGGTGTTATTAAGAAAAAGCAAGATACCCCCGAAACAATAGAAAAAGTTCTAAAATGCCTCAAGGATGTTGATGAACATATAGGAAAATTGCCAAAAATCTTTCTTCGTGAAATATACACACTTAATTTTTCCCAAATTTGTTCGACCCAAAATAAGCCGAGAAATTGCACTAATTAGTAAAGATGTTTTCCAGTCTAAATATAGATCCAGTCTATTATTTTCAAGCGCAAAGCATTGTGGTCTAACTCAGACACTGTGTACAAAGAAAGACACGAAAGAATAACAAAGATTATGAAATATATAACTTTTGGGGGTTATTTATTTACCATTTCATTTAATTATGTATTTGCTACAGAAATTGGAATAATTGTTTTACCCAACTAGGTATTTTGCTTGAATTTTATAATTAATGAGAGTAAAACTTTGTCATAATTTGCTGGTCTTATCTCAATAAGAAGTACATTACACAGGCCATAATTTGTAAATTCTCAGGACATTTAGAAACATTGTTTATAAAGCAATCGCCACATTCAGTAATGCGAGAAGCACGTGCAGCGCGTGCAGCACATGGGTTGTTATGGCGACTTGCGCTAGAGACGAGCCTTCACGCTTCGGAAGCATTTGCTGTTGTGTAGTACGTTTTACACAATAAAAGGGATTCTGTTTATATGACGTCAGATACCCTTAGCGCGCGCTGCTTGAAGGCGTACTTCTCTTTGAAACCAAATTTCATTACATTGTCGTGATATGAACATTATTTATCACATGTCATGTTGTAGATAAAAGATTTCTCTGGCGATTGACGTTATAAGTTTATTTTCCCCAAAAATGTTTTTATTTGAAACACCAACATCCTTAATGGCTCTTTAAGTCACCCATTATCTGAATATCACAATCAGTCATATAGTGAGAAGTATCCACTAACCACTCTATTAGTTGATCAAAAAGTGTACATGTACTTGAATTTTCGTATAAAATGTTGGTGAAATATAAGCTGCAAAAAGGAGAATGTTTCGTTCTGTGTTCAACATATATAGAATACTAAAAATGTCCCGTTTGATAACATGTTTATTAAACGAGTGAAGGGTTTGGTATTTTAACGAGCGAAAGCGAGTTAAATACCGCTGCCATTCACGAGTTTCATAAACATGTTATCAAACGGGACCGAGTTTAGTATTTTATTTATTACTCAATGATGTAAATAGCGCTGAAGTGCAAGAAAATCGTTGTTTATGACGCTCACTTGCAAATAGGTCACCAGCTATTGCAGTCGCGCGGCTAACATTGTGACGTCAACCAAAAACGACTATGACGTCACGCGACGATTATGACGTTACGGCAGCGCGCGATGGTATCACACATGTGTGTAACCAACTCATTGTTATCTAATGAGTGATGTCACCACGGTTGAGTAATAATTTGTTTAAACGATAACAAACAAGCAAATAAGTGAGCATGGCTCACTAATACCCCCGACTGTTAAAGTTTGACATGTTTATATTACTTAAAGAGAGAGGTGTCAGCACAAATAAGGATTGATAAGCTATGTTCAAAATGTAATGGCTAAGATTAAAGTGTTTGTAGAAAGGGTAGGACAAGTCTCTTCACGTAAAAAAGATGGTTTTGGAAAAGTAGGAGTAAGAATAACTTGAAAAGGTGAGGATAACATAATAGTGATAATACACTACTACCATTACCACTGATTTCAACTTTATTTCGGAAATTCAGCAGAATGATTCATTCGAGGGACTTGAAAACAACAGGAACTTGGAAGCACACCACTGTTAGTACAGTGAGGGATAACATTTAACTTTTCCAAAAATATAACCAGTGGAAATATAAAATAGTAAAATCAACAAGAACACAGAAGAAGCTTTTAATGAAAGTTACACGAGAAATTTTAACCCGAGTCCAAAATACCAAAATTTGTCAAAATTTAAAAAATTCACCAAATCGTGTTTAATCTCTCTTTTTATGTAATCGATCCGACAATAAATGTCTTCGGATGGACGGAAGGGCGGACAGACGGAAGGGCGGAATCGTTGCATTTTCTAGATACCCAAACCGCTGGTCGGGGGTATGATGACATTTATGATCGAAAACCGGACAATGCACCGCGTGTGGCGCGCGCCAGTGAGTCAAACGTAATTTTGGAATCTTATTTACGCCAGACAAAATAACAAACTTGGGTTGATAATGTTCAATAGGTCATATAGGGGGGGGGGGGGGGGGGGGGGGGGGGGGGGGGGGGTCAGGACCAAAATAATATATCTAGATCTACCGGGATACGAACAGGTTCTGTAGATTCCTCGCCACACGGTCTGAGAACATCCCGTAAAGGCGTGTGTTCCGAACCAGTTTAGCGCAGCCAAAGCCGAGTCAAATAGCTGACCAATCACATCATAGTATTTAAACGGTCGGTTTTTATAAAGCATTCGGAACAGACAAAAGGATAGCTGTTTGGAGTTATCTGCCCCTAGCTTCTCGCACCGAAAGCATTTGTTGGGCATCTTTTGATTGGCTACCTGAATTGCGCTCGAACACGCGAGTCTACGGGCTGTAATCAGACGGTTTGGCGTGGAACCTACGACTGATATGAGTTCGTATCCCGGTAGATGCACTATTTTGCAATTTTTATTCCACGGAAAACCGTCGATTTTAATCAGACTGTTTGTCACCCCAGGATCTTTTTTAAATTGTTGACTCTATTATTCTGCCTATTTTGTTTTATGGTTCTGAAGTCTGGGGAACATCTTATTGTAAAATTATTGAAAGTCTCAAGATTAAAGTTTGTAGACAGCTTCTTAGAATTTGGTAGAAATGTTAGTAGCAGCGTGGTGTTAGGGGAATACGGTAGGCTTCCATTGCAGTTTAATTATATGTTTAGAGCAGTATTGGTGTAGGTTAATTCAACTAGATTCACATAGACTTGCAGTTCAGGGTTATGATATGTTGAAATCTCTTGATGATTCGGGTAGACTTACTTGGGCTACATATATTAAGAATATCTTATTTGAATTTGGTTTTGGATTTGTATGGCTTTCTCAAGATGTTGGTGATAGCAAAGTTTTTATGCAACAATTTAATCTTAGGCTCTCTGATATTCTAAAACAATGATGGTCTGCAAATATTCATAATCTTTCAGATTAATTTGCGTACAAGCATTTTAAATCATTATTACATGTAGAAAGCTGTCTATCATTATCCATATCTCCCTATTTAAAATCCCTTGTAGCAAAAGTCAGGTGCAGTAATTTGGGGTTAGGTATAGAAACAGGAATATACAACAATGTACCAATGGCTGACAGTCTGTATTTACTGTAAAGTAGATAATATTAACTGTATTGAAGATGAAATCCACATTCTTTTCTATTGTAAATTGTATGAAAATAAGTTTATTGCTCCATTGTTGTACAATACATCAAACACACATAATTTAATCTATATTCTTAGCAGTAAAGATAAAAGTATTATCATGAATGTTGTTAACGTTCTTAAATGTATATGTAAAACTAGAGCTGCAATTTTAAATTCATAAACCTGTTATCTTTTATGTGCGCTTGTTTCAAATTTGTAATGTAATTGTATTTTGGGCCTTTGGCCTTTATACTGAATAAAATG
The DNA here is from genome assembly GCA_936450465.1 of Gibbula magus. NCBI lineage: Eukaryota > Metazoa > Mollusca > Gastropoda > Trochida > Trochidae > Gibbula > Gibbula magus. Next base: position 30,039,930 of record OW388298.1, on the reverse strand, counting down.
TCTGTCTGACAATGTATGGGCTTTACAAAAATACAATAAAACAATCAGATAACTCTGGTATATTATCCAAAGTTCATCAAGTCTCGTATAGACAAAACAGGTCAAATTGCCATAGGAGGGTTAGAAAGTGAGAGTTGTGCAATTTACTTCTCATGCCATCAATATTCCATAAAATAAATGAAAAGGGGATAAACGACTCATTAATGGAAAATTCGCTTCCATTAGTGTCATCGTATATTTTGTCGTAGTTATCAGTCCCATCACCAGCTGTTAGGAATTGACCATTTTCCAGTTTCGCGAAACGAGTGGGTTTAGAGTGACGTCCCTTTGAAAAGTCACGTGACCGCGGGCAAGCCGTCAAAGCTTACGTTCAGTTCAACGTTATTTTGGTTACATTTTCACGCTCGCCTCGACCTAAACATACCCTTCCACGAACATTGACACGTGTCAAAGGATTAACCATCAAAAGAACTCGCTTGAAAAAGTCAACGATAGCTGATATTTTCCTTGAAATGATCAAATGAACAAGGCTACATATTTAGAGAATAACCAACGAGGTACGAGTGATTACGGGAAATATCCATGAGTCTAAATAATGTTCAGCCACGAGCTTTAGCGAGTGGCTCTGAACATTATTTAGTCGAGTGGATAATTCCCGTAATCACTCGTACCGAGTTGGTTATTCTATATATTATCCATTATGCAATTAAATTGACCAAATTACGATTGGTTATTACATTTTCATGTTGGGGCGGCCGCTGTGAAGGACCCGTCGCCACAGTAACACTGTGACGTCATAAGATATTTCGTCGCGTCAGACCATTGTTTTATGACGTCATAGTCATTCTTTCTCCGGGTAACCGACCAATCAACGTTGAGAATCACTTGAAAGCACATGTGCAAATATCACAAAAATAATCACCTGTGTCTTCTCACCCGTATGGGTAATATATGGTGGTATTTACCTTATAACGGCATCATAGACATACCTATTATCACATGTATTATTTGTTTAATGGGTGAGGAAGAATTATCATTTTATTAATAATACATGAGATAATATATTTTGGTAGTGCATTTAATTTATTGAAAAGTTTTGTGAATAGCCTACATCAAGAAAGATTAACCGATCGACTCGACCACGGGCATAATTAAAATTCAGTCCAATTTAATTTGGTTGTATTTTTCAACAGACAAAACGTGAATATGAATATGAATATAGGGCCTCATTGTTTGAGGGAAAATAAGTTTATTAGACTCAACATTTTGATCTGCAGTTTTTTCCCATTTCTTTATCAATCTATTGTTACATTAAATATCATATCCATGATGCTCATGAGCGACTGAGCGGTAGTCACAATTTAAGAAGGCCATATTGTCTACTTTTTAAAAAATTACTTTTCATGCCTAGCTTTCATCTCTGAGGAATTTAAAAGAAAACGTTACAATAGTTATGTTTATGAAAATGTATGTTTAATTGACACTCCGTGACAAACTCCTAACGAATCAGTTCAATTTCTGGAGACATGTACATGTCCCTTACCCGAAATAGTATTGACATGCACTTCAAAGGCCACTTAAATGAATGTATTTGAATTTATCTATAGATTAATTTCTTACATTTATAGATAATGTTAAACCTTTTATAGGTTGTATGCGTTACTAGACCTAGAGCGCCAACCACTTCTGTTACATTATTTACGCTTTGTAAGATATGATTCAGTGTCTATTAAGTTGATAAAAAAAGTGAAATAAACATGTGAGATTTGGTCAACATATATGTACGATGCTATATACATTTAATTATAAAAAAATTCATATTAAGCGATGAATTTAGTAATCAAATTAAAGATTAAAAATATAAATCTTCGTTCAATTGCACAATACAATTATACAAGACTTGCACTTTAATATTTTGCTTGTAATCATGTCTCTCCCCGAAGGGTCGGGAGACATATTCGTTTTAGCTGAGTTCCCGTCGGCGTTGGCGTCGGCGTTCCCATTTCGTTTCCGGAGCAGGGCCTCCTTTCACAAAGCAACCTTTACTAAGGTTAACCTTAACTCCCATTGTTTAACATTGCACTAAGGTTACCTTAGTGACTTACGATCACCTTAGTGTTTTGTGAAAGGGGCCCCAGATCTCTAAAACTATGTGACCAATCATCACCAAACTTGGTATAATAATAATAATAATAGTGCATATTTATAAAGCGCACATATCCACGCTCGAAAGCATGCTCAAAGCGCTAAACATATAATGCTAATAAATAATGATAATAGTGATGCACATTTGAATGTGCTCACTTCACACAAACAGCAATAACACATCAATGTGTACAATTGTTGCAATTGTGAAAGTCCTTATGAACCATAAATCTGAACAAAAAGATAGGCTTTTAGACTTGATTTGAATGATTCAAATGTTGGACATAGTTTCAGATTTTTGGGAAGAGAGTTCCACATGTTAGGAGCAAAATGCTCAAAACATCTCTGACCAAAGCACTTGAGGTTACACTTCGGCACTGTCAATAGATTCTGATTTTGTGATCTAAGCTCCCGTGTTGGGACATAGGCTGATATCAACTCTGATATGTAGGCAGGCGATTGATCATGCAGAGATTTATGCATTAGACATAAAATTTTGAGTTGAATCCTTGCTTTTATTGGAAGTATACTGTCTCTCCATATCGTGTAGATGTGCCTTTTTGGGTTAGAGATTTTTTTTAATTTAATTTTTTTATAAATTTCCATGGCAACGATTTGGACTTAGTCTATTTCAAGGGTAGTGTTCGTTTCGGAGCAGATATCTAAAACTATGTGACAAATCATCACCAAACTTGGTATTCTGTCTCTCGACATTATGTAGATGTGCCTTTTGGGGGTTAGAGATTTTTAAAAAAAAATATTTTTTTATTTCCACCTCATCGATTTGGACTTACTCTTTTTAAAAAAAATGGCTTTTATTTCAGCATCAAATCATTTATAGTTTTGAATATTTTTTTTGCTACAATTGTGGAGTTGATAGGTTATTTATTCAAGTTGAATTATACAGAGAACATTAATGGTGCTTAATGATAGTATTGTTTAGAGGTTTGGAGCATTTGAGGAAGGGGGAGACATCTATTTTTACGGGTAAAAACACTTTCTAGTTAAATTAACTTTAATTAAAGTTAATGTTATGCATTTGTCATTTGATTTGTTATGAAAACTGAATTTTAGAAAATGTAGTGATTTTCCCTGAACGGTAGTTACGTCATAACGTGTGAGAGAAAACAATGTGTGCTGTTTTTTTCAATCAACGTGTTCCACTAAGGTGATTATATTGAACTTTCACCCTACATATATAGATATGTAATGTTCAATTTAATCAATTAAGCAATCAACACATTCTAACGTTCTTTATATTTTGGTTAGATACTTCAATTGTATTGTGTAGACAACCACACATAACTACAATAGCTATATATCCGTTCAATTTTCAACACATCTAACCAAATCGTTGCTGTATATAATTCTGTGTAATAATTATGGCCGTATTCAATATTTTCTATACCTATTCAACACTACCGTCGTGCCGGACCGAAGTTGTTTTGTTGTGATGGATGCAATTTTGCCAATAAATATCAATCACCGCTGATCATCGCTGCGATACTGCCGAACCGTCGTAAAACAATAACTTACTCCAAAAAGCAATACGTACATCTTTGTTTGATACATGAACACAATTTATGAGAGTTTATTGATTTACTGCAATGGTTGTCTTTCGCGTTTTAGAACAAAACGAAAACACACACATGCTCCATATTTTAAAGGAGTCCCACAGTGTTGTAGCGGACGATAATAACTAAAGAAAATTTTCCCGTAATGTTTGGACAAATGTCATTGAGAGTGTTGGCCATGCACATTCGAAACTTTAATAAGTGTCTAGAAGTATGATAATAAAATCTTTGTATTATAATTGTGGAGTATATTATTTGTTTTATGATAAAGAGATATATTATGTTATTTTACTCTATAATATATTTAAAAGGAAAACGGTCGTGCATAGTGAGTAAGAGTTATCTCCCTTGCAACTGAAAATTGATAACGACATGTAAGGTTATAAGCGTGGACCAATCAGAGCGCTCGCTTCGACCACACCCCCCGTCGCCATTTGTGTACACATTAGTACGTTGAGAGTGAAAAAGGGCTTTCGGTCGACTTGTAGAAATGGCAATAAAGAGGTGGTAGGTTCCATGAATGTTGATCGATAGGTAAATCATCCAAGTAAATGTCTGTATAAAGTTTTAATCGATTACACGCCGTGTGAGCGTAGCGCGCGGCCTCGAAGACGAGTGGGGTCAAACCAAGTGTCCGGCCTTTTCTAGACTAATACATTCTGAGGGCGTAAAAATCGGGGGGTCATCTCAAACTTTTTTTTTTTTTCTTTTTTTTTTTAAATAGTGTGAAAAGCAATGACCCGAGGGCCTGTGGTCTGCCTGTCCGTCCGTCTGTCCGTATGTTTGTCCACAAAAACTTTAACCTTGGCCATAACTTTGGATTGCTCAGAGCTAGGGCTTTCATACTTGGCCTGTGCATACCTTGTGATGAGACCTTTCAGATGAGGTCATCATATTTGACCTTGTGACCTTAACCTTGCCGCAGTGGACAATATTTAGAAAACGTTAACCTTGGCCATAGCTTTGGATTGCTCAGAGCTACGGCTTTCATACTTGGCATGTGCATACCTTGTGATGAGACCTTTCAGATGAGGTCATCATATTTGACCTTGTGACCTTGACCTTCATCTTGCCGCAATGGACATCTTCAAAAAACTTTAACCTCTGCATATAACTTTGGATTGCTCAGAGCTTTCATACTTAGCATGTGCATACCTTGTGATGAGGTCATCATAGTTGACCTTGTGACCTTGACCTTGCCGCAGTGGACAATATTAAAAAAAACTTTAACCTTGGCCATAACTTTGGTATATCCGGGGGCATCCGTGTTTAAGTTTGCATCAGGTTAAAACATATCCTCGTCAGCCTTTATGGTTTACGGTTTACTGGGCGGAGTATAAGTGGGTTTACAGAATAACAATATAACAATATTACACAAGGATACACTCAACCTCGAACGAAACGCCACCATTCAAAATACCAGATAATTAAATCTACGAGGCATGAACTCCTGAGACAGAGATACACCATGTCTTCAGAAGCTAATTAAACTAACTTTCAAATTTCAAAACATTATCTATTCATATTTCTGAGCAACACACGTTTGAAGAAATCTTCGTTTCGAATCTCCTTAACTAGACTTAATAGGTGAGTAAAAAGGTGTTTTTAGCTTGTTATATGACGTCTCACTGTAAAGACGCGTCACCAAATTTAAGTCCAAGAAGGTTATTTGTGTTGACAACATGTTTTATTAATTAAATTCCTACATTTTATGAATTTCCAGCTTAAATGCCAACTATTCTGGCAAATAAAAAACTTTGAAAAAAAACGATTTCATCGCTCCAAACTTGAATAGGCATAAAAATAAAAGTATTATAATCAGATGTATGAAATTGCGGGATAACCTTACAAATCATATACCAGTAAAATGCGTTGAAAATTGATTTTCTCCTGCAGCAGTATTTCGATTTTTACACTGTTGAGTGTATTGATCTAAATTACCATGTGAACAACCTAGTAATAGATGTAATGAAGCTTCATGCAGCACCATATGCGGAACAATAGTACTCTTGGCACATTACATCCTGGGTTAACTTTTGTTCAAACTTTATTTGAAACATGCATTCATCCGCTTATTTTCGATAATTATCAGTATTTCTGATAGATAGTCACGAGAGTATTTCAAATGTTAAAAGCTCAACAAATACAGTCGTGACGAACAATATATAGAGAATTTCATGTAAGGAGATTCGAAAACGACAAGTTCTAAAAACGTGTGTTTTTCAGAAATATGAACAGATAACGTTCTGAAAGTTCAAATTTAGTTTAAATGGCTCCTCGTTTTAAAATCTCCTTAACTAGATGAGATATGAGAGCCAAAAGGGCTTTTTTTGGCTTGTCTATGACGTCCTACAGAAGAGACAATCGAGTCAACAAATTTAAGTCCAGGAAGGTCATATATGTCGACAACAACTTGTCTTAATTACATTTCTACATTTATGAATTTGTAAGTTTGTAAATACTCTGACCAAAAACCATTTTTCTGTACCCTAAGTGCACTTGAACAGAGATGAAAATAAAGTATCATATACTGCTGCATATTAACACTGTGAGTACTTCTTTACAAAACAAGTGTCTATCAAATTATAAACCACCGTTTTCCATGCATCAGTTTAATATATTTATTACCAATAAGGTTGATACGATACGAGCACATGTTCACGTTTGCCTAGCTACCATTGCCTCAGCTACACCCGTATTCCGTCGCCTGTTACGTCATATAACGCTTTTTCATAACGTCACTGGAGGTTGTCGTCACAAGAGAAGTTGGCCGTTTCCGGTTTATTTTTACGCTGTTAAAAATGGAATAGAATGGGTAATTAAGAAGGTATTACACTCGAAAGTGTGCCATAAAACGTTTACGAAATTCGTGCACATTCGTGTATATCACTCGCTCTTGCTCGGGCAATACAAAATACACACTCGTGAGTAAAAGTTATATGGCACACTTCAATCTTTTAGAGATAACTCAAAAGTCAAGTGAATGTTGTGAATATACCTTCATTATTAACACTCTTTGATTTTCCGACAACGTTTTACACTGTGGGTCACGAGATAAACTCCAGTTTGAGATGGTTATTTCAAATTGCACTTGTCGAGATTGGATCTGGGAATTGGGGATTATAGGATTCCTGAAAAAGATCACAAACCATCTCTATACACCAGGAATAGTCTAGACGCGTTTCACTATTGCTTGGAGTACCCCAAGGGTACGTCCTGGGCCCTATGCTTTTCCTGCTATACATTGCTAAATGTAACAAAATCAATATTATGCTACATTTTCGTTCGTCGCTTCGCCATTGTTATATTTTCCCTTGTAATAATGATTTCCAAAACGCTTTCGTCTTGCAGTGACTCGAACACTGTTTATGTTTTGAAAAAAAACAGTTAGATTGTTTGTTACATGTTTTGCAGATACGCCTTTTATTGATCAACAATTTTGGTTTGCTTTTGTTGTTTTTTTTACAGAAAAATACTTCTTTGTACAGCATACATAGTTGATTGTTCAAATATTGCATTCAACATATATGAATTTCTGTATAGATGAATGTTATATTCTTGAATGCTAAATACATGAATAGACATAAAGAAATGAAAATGAAATGAAAGAATACGATACAATTAATGGATGTTTAAATGCAAGTTTCACGAATGTGCGCTTCATAAAGGAATGCTTTTATTTTATAAATGATGTTGTTTTTTAATAATAATAATAAAATAATAATCAAAAATACTTCTTTGTATATCATACATAGATGATTTCTCTCATGACACATTCAGGATATATGAATGCTGTATTGATCAATCTTTTATTTCAGTAGAAAGGCCTACGGCCCACGTACAAAATCAACAAATCAAATATATAAACTGAGTTGCTTATAGTCAAATAAAAGAATTTCGTACAATCAAGGCATCTTTTACATAATTTGAAATAGCTGTCAAATGTGTTACGTTATAATCTTGAAGTTTGTGTATCATTATGTCTTCATTCATGTACATTGGTATATTTTCGAAATATTTATCACGTAAATCATTATAAACTGGACATTTGTAAAGAAAGTGAAATTCATCCTCCACAATGTTGGATTTACATATCTTGCAGTAACGACATTCACGTGGAATACCATCTCGTCTACCAACATTTTTATAGATTTGTAGCTCACCAATTCTTAATAAAGTAATTCTACGTCTTGCCTCTTTGGATTTGATTGTTACCAGATAATTTTCTAAACCGAACACAACTTTTATTCTAGAATATAAATGCAATGTTGAATATTCACTTATTTCAGCCATTAAAGTTTGAACATGACAGTTCTTAATCCTAGTTTCGAAATTGATAAGAAAAGCCTCTTTGATTGATTGAATGCTGTATTGATGACGTTTATATTATTGAATGCTAAATGAATGAATAGACACACAGAATAAATGAAAATGAAATGAAAGAATGCGATACAATTTATTGATTTATGAAACGCAAGTTTCATAAAGGAATACTTTTATTATCCCACCGGTATGTTATACGGTTGTATAGTCGTCGCCCTGTCCGTCTGTCAGTCCGTCCGTCTGTCCGTCCGTCCGTCTGTAAACTGTTCGCATTTTCGTCTTCTTCTCCAGAACCACTTGGTCTACGGAGCTGAAATTTGTCTGCAGACTCCTGGGCTAATGGGGATTCTAAATTGTAGATTTCATGACCCCATGACCCCAAATGGGGTCACAGGGGTCACAACCTTTAAAACCTATGTTCATCTTCTTCTCCAGTTCCAAAAGGTCTAGAGAGCTGAAAAGATGTGTGTAGACTCTTTGGCTAATGGGGATTCTAAATTGTAGATGTCGTGACTCTGTGACCCCAAATTGGGTCACAGGGGTCACAACCTTTAAAAGCTATTTTCATCTTCTTCTCTAGTTCCTATAGGTCTAGAAAGCTGAAAAAGTGGTGTGCAGACTCCTTGGCCAATGGGGATTCTAAATTGTAGATTGCATGACCCCGTGACCTCAAATGTTGTCACAGGGGTCACAACCTTAAAAACCTATTTTTATCATCTTCTCCAGTTCCAAAAGGTATAGAGTACTGAAAAATTGTGTGCATACTCCTTGGTCAATGGGGATTCTAAATTGTAGATTTCGTGACCCCGTGACCCCAAATGGGGTCACAGGGGCCACATCCTTAAAAACCTATTTTCATCTTCTTCTCCAGTTCCAAAAGGTATAGAGAACTGAAAAATTGTGTGCAGACTCCTTGGCCAATGGGGATACTAAATTGTAGATTTCGTGACTCCGTGACCCCAAATGGGGTCACAGAGGTCATAACCTGAAAAGCTATTTTCATCTTGAGATTTGATGTGCTCTTCAAAGGGAGGTATTTAAACAACAGTGATGAATTAGATGTTCATGTGTGTCTTTATTTGAAGGGGATTTTATATCTGGCCTCAGTGATAGGTCAGAGGGGTAAGGACCTATTTCATCTTCTCCATTTAAAGTGCTTCCAATTTGTTGTACCTCTCTCCTTGACATTTTGAATTAGTTAATGTATAAAGCCTGATGAGCTACAGAGCCATTGGCTCTATTTTTCCTTTATGTATTAATGTACATATGTTATCAAATATGGTATCTCTGGTACCACCGAGAGTGGTTTTTGAGATATAAAGAGTTTGACTGAACGTGCTGGGAATTTTGCATATCGGATCTAAATAAAGTTTAGTTCACTTCTTTTCTCCGTGAGATTGATTTCTTTCCACTCAGTGTCTGTGTACTAATAGTCTAACACTCTGAAAACAAATATTGAAAAGAGTATTAAATCCGATTTCTCACAGCCGCCTTTTTAATATTTAATAAAATGGTGATGTTTTCAGAATAATTTTTTTGTTTAGAGTCTGAGGTGAGGTGAGTTGGGGTTTAACGCCGCTTTCAAGAGTATTTCACTTATATCGCGGCTGCTAGTATTACGGCAGGGAGAAAGCCCGCAACGCCGTGTGGCTATGCATTGCGGTGAAACCTGCGAGCATAGGCTGGAACTAGCGAACCATGGGTGGTACTACTCTGAAATTCAGTGCAGCATTGCACCCAAACCTTACTGCGTGTAGAACTGTTCTCTACTGCAGACAAAGTTGCCGTGCCTGGCGGGATTCGAACTCCGGACCTCTTGATCCGAAGCCACTGCGCTATCCCGCTCATAGAGTCTGAGTGCAACACTAGTGTACTAAGTATACTCCAGCTACTTAGTAGGTGGGGTTGGGGTTTATATGGCGGTCATTCCGTCCGTCCACCCTTTCGTCCTGTCATTTAACTAAAAGTTTTAGGTGTACATCAACTACTTCTTAACCATCTTCTCATCATACATTGTTCATTTGAAGCTTTCATGAATTCAAATTGACGTCGTTCTATAACGTTAACTTGGGTGAACGCAATTTGGGATTTGACTACATCTCACCATAGTCTTCTTCGAGTTCGAAACCCATTTTCGAAATGTTATTTTTACAGAGTTATGACCTCATGTAATTCAACTCTGTGCTAATAACGATTATGGTGCTCCAATAGGTGACAAGTTTTACTTGGAAACATTGTAACGGAGGCAATAAAATAGGTGTAACACACATTTTGATGCTGCCAAGCGACAATACAATCTGGTTAAACATTGAAAACCACAAACAACCAGGTTGATTACATACATATGTTCCATGCATTCTAGGAATCATCACAATCTGCAGATTTTTCGAACAATCTAGGAATGTTTCACCATTCCTAGATTGTTTAAACAATCTGCAGATTGTGGTTTAAACATATTTATTCATGAAAAGACATACAATTCATGAAGGGATTGGCCAACAAGCACAGAGGTGCTTATATAAAGGCCGCTCCAAAAGAATTACAATTACAATGTATAATTACTAGTGACGCATACAAATCATATTCATGAGCATTTGAAAGCATATAAACTAAAATTACTTAAACGACAATATTCTAGCAAGGGATGTATGTTGTATGAAATTTAGCAGAAATCAGAGAATCTTCGAGAGTAAATTATGAAGTAATGGACAGATTTTAGTAGTTCACTATTTTCTTTATTACTCGAGCTAGCATTTCCGTAAAGAATTGATGGTAGATTGTAACCTTGAGTAAAGAAATAGGAGTTTATTCTTAACTCGTGGTAAATGGGGCAGACAAGAAAGAAATGGAGTGCATCTTCGGAATGATGTCCACAGTTACAAGTAGAGATATCGGATACATGTCTCGCGTACTTATCAGCGTTTAAATCGCTGCAACCAAGCCGAAGGCGGGAGTGGATTATTTGACAAAATCTTGAGCCATTATATAAATCAAAATAAATTGGGTTTGTGTTGGTTTCCTTCAGTTTCCTTTTAAATTCTCCAAAAGTGCTCGAATTGACAATGTCAGAGGGGAGGGAATTCCAGATAGTAACAGTGTCCGGTAGAAAAGATTTAGCATAATTACTTGAGTTACATTTAATGCCTTGTAGGTCGGAATTGTTTCTCAGGTTGTAACGACTAGCGTCAGACACGTTGTCAGGTACTAAATTTGATAAATAATCAGGTACTAATTTATTAACCATCTTGTAAAATACATACAATTTTTGACGATGTCTCCTTTTTTGTAGAGAGCTAATGTTTGTCTCTGAATACAGCTTTGCATGACTTGTCCCCCGGACTGCACCACATATAGTTCTGATTGCGTCCAAATTTAGTTTTTCGAGAAGTAGAGACTGCTCTTTTGTGCAATTATCCCAGATGTAACACGCATAGTCGAAAACTGGTAATATAAACGATTTGAACATGGTCTGAAGACGGTATTTAAAGCTCCTGAGGCAGTTAATCATTGGACTTACTTTATTAACGATACTATCAATATGGTTCTGCAGATTGTGAGACATAACCAATCTAAGAATGATCACAATCTAGGAATTTGTTTCCTTGCAGTTGTATGTTGTAGACTGTGAGCATATTTCTGTATCATCTACCGACTGTATTGGTTGATTCATAGATTGTGAAGGGTTATGATATTTCATCTAACGACTACAGGGGTCGATTCCTAGATTGTGAAGGGTTCTCAAATAGTTGTTATATCTTATCAAAAGATTATAAAGGGGTCAACTCATTTCTCTATCTTATCTAACACCTACAGGGGTCGATTCTTAGACTGTGAGGGTTGTGATATTTCATCTTCAGACTGTATTAGTCGGTCCCTAGATTGTGAAGAGTTATGATATTTCATCTACAGACTTCAGCGGTTGATTCCTAGATAATGAAGGGTTATGATAAAAAGTAACGGGGAAACACTAACAGGGAAAAAGGTGAAAAAGAATCATATAAAGGAACAATATAAGTATTGCATTGATTTGAAATAATGTTGATAATCTTGTCATTGAAGATTATGAAAACATTGATACTACTTTTAAGGATGAATCAACAAAGTAAAGTATACTTGTTATCTGTAATAACATAATTAAAACAGGATTATCTTCTTCTAACTGACCAGCTAACTTAGATTTTAGCTTAACTGAATAAACTAATTTACTATAACAACTTATGTTACCTTTGATCTGCAAGATTATCTTCAAAGAGAAACAGATTTAAACTGTTACTGTACTGTTGCAAAGACGCCGAACATGTTTTAACACGTAAATCAAATCGCTTATAATCACTATTCACAGATCTACACTTGCAAAGACGACATTGTTCTAATGCGACATTGTGCTTGTATATATTATAATAAACTGTTTGAGAGGCATTCTAGAAGTTGGTGTGATGAAGAAGACAAATATTTTATGGATGATCAACTTCTTTATAAACAATTACAACCGCTTAATCCACAAATGATTAATCCAATCTACTCACTCTGGCTTCCACCTACACCACTAATTGGTACCCTCATCCTGCCTTTGTCCTCTCATCCGCCACCCCCTGGCTAATTAACTTACTACTCTCTGGTTTCCTTGTTATCACAACTTCACTTGTACAACCATTTATGCCATTGTTACCTCATCTTGTTGTATTTGTTATCTCTTTATCATACCAACATGTATCCTGTATATAATCTGCTGTTTCACCATCCATTCCATATGCTTGATAACGGTATAAGGATCTATACCGAAACGTCGCTATTGTTTATAAAGAAGTTGATCATCCATAAAATATTTGTCTTCTATATTATAATATATTGTTAAACTTGTTTAATAGAAACACTTGAAAACTGTTACTTTTTTCTGATACTTTTTTCATAACAAAAACTGTTACTTTTTTCCGAGCACCTAAGAACATGTACGTGCCTATCCCCTAATTTGTGTGTTTAAACGTGTTCCGTTGTGGAATTAAGTGAAAGCCTGTTATCAGTTTTTTCTTCTCTTCCTATATAACCCTACTTTAGTGAAAGGGTATTTCGCTTCAAGGAATAGTGTCAACCTTGGGTCGTTGTTCGGCTCATTCTCGTTCACCATGCAGCTTTTGTTTTAGGTTTCCAGATTAGTGGAGCGGGATAATCCCTAAGAAACAAAAGGTGTACTTTTAATTTTGTTCCCTGTGAGATTTGGTCCGTTTGATCAATGCGTAACAACACTGTGTGACAATGCAACAACCTTTAAAAATAAGTTTTGCAGAAATAACTGTCATACAACGAATAAGGAACATGAATAATAAATATATTCAGACATGGCAATTATATCCTTCATGTTACATGAAACGTCCATATGTTGATTGAATGACAAGTCAATTAGGAAAAAGTTGTATTGCCATTTTGACAAAAACTTTGGAAAATGGTGTTTGGTAACATATGCTTGACAGGTTTTTGCATTATTCAATAGAACTCATCTTCGACAAAAACTAAAACATGGACCTGATAACCCTTGGTATAAAAAGGCATAGGTTTCGATTGTTTCTTCTAATTAAGAACAAACTTGTCTCTTGCAATCTGTCTGTTGTCTACGGCATGGTTGAGGTCGTCTCTTAAAGATGTCAATGGACCATCTGTGTTGATGGATAACTGCATTTAACCACTTGTGTACATTGTTGGTGTCTTGTGTTGCAACAAGAAAAAGATATGTTGCAACAAGACTACTTAACTTCGTAAATATTTCTGAGAGACAACTATCCAACACCCTAGATTTGATTGTTTTTAAGAAACCAAACTCATAGTCTCAACAATTTCAAAAGTTCAGAAACCTGAACAACAACATGCTGAGATAATTTTCACTTTTTTATATGATGGTACTTGAAAATATCCTGTTTTAGCCCACCGCCGTTTTGACACATGGTAACATGTACTCTTGTACCACCAAAGGTGTTTTTGCAAAAATAAGGTGAAGATGAAGAAGGAGTCAGGTTAACACTTGCTGATGAGTGCTAATCTGTGATGAGCTGTTGTCACTGATCGGGTTGCTGGCTGGACCATTTCTCACGGGGTAAAGAAACATTTGCACAATCAATCAAGCGTAACTCTTAATCTACCCAACCTGTGTCTGTTAATGAAACATCGTAACTCTTCACAGTCTTTGAATCGCACCAAAAGTCGTTAGATAAGATAGAGAAAAGAGTTGAAAGATCATCACAATCTAGGAATCGACCCCAATCGTCTGTTAATGAAACATCGTAACCCTTCACAGTCTTTGAATCGCACCAAAAGTCGTTAGATAAGATAGAGAAAAGAGTTGAAAGCTCCTCACAATCTAGGAATCGCCCCAAAAGTTGTTATAATGACACACAAATGAATGGTTAATATAGGAACATCAAATCTGAACTCAAATTTGATATTGAATAACAGCTCCGATGACATTTCGTCTGTTGTGGTTGTTGTCTGTCATGTACGATATGTGTGCGTGATGCATATGCTTGTCATACGTTCCACATAAGGACAATGCGCTGTGCGATTGCAAGGAACACGGTTAGAATGCGTATAATGTGTTGACATTAAATTTTGTTTTGAGTTCAGCATGCGTGCTATATTCGGTGCAAGTACGCTATATGTATTCATATGTGGTTCGGGAGAACAGCAAATACTGCGTATGGAGTACATACCCACTACGTATTGATAACGTACGTGTACCGCACGCGACCGATGGGAAATCGATGTATTGCGAATGAATAACTTATGATTTGCGTATCATCGTACGCAACATAGTTTTCAGCATGTCCAAAAACTTCATGCGTATAAAAATGGTCTATGCGTATGCCGACATATAAGAAATGACATAAAACTCTAGGATGCCAATGAGCGGCGTATATTGCGCACGGCCGCGTATGAAAGATATATTAAAACGCAACTCAGATGAAATGACGATACGCAGAAGTGTGACAGGGGCTTAAGATCGAATTACGGTAATTCCGTTCCAACTACGGCAGTTCCGTTCGAAGTATGACAATCCGTTTTTAGTACGTTAGTACTCCGTCTATTTTCAGAAAGGGGAGAATGTTGGACACGTCCAACATTCAAGCGCATCCTTTCCTTTTTTAGTCCGTCCGAGCCAGTTCATAAAGTTCGCAAAGGGTTGCCATTACATGTACAGTGCCGTGCCATAAGTTAACGGACGGTGACGTTATTTCCATAGACTTGCATGTTAATATAGTCTAGGATAAATAATTTTCATAGATAGGATTTTTTGTCCGATTATATTCACATTATCAAGGTTGTGAGGAATCATCTTGGCTACACCCTCATAATTTATGTTTAATTTTCCATTTCCATTATAGGTTATTACAGTAATTTGATCAACAAATATACGTAATTGTGAAAAATTTAACATGGCGATCTATGGGAAAGTTTTGATTTAATGTACATATGCAGGTAAATCGGATAAATCTACGTGAAATTGAAGTCAGAAAATACAATTTATATTATGTACTTCAAGCTGAAATGATTTCAAATAAAGATGAGAAATTTGACATTGATACAATGAGAACTTATTTTATGATAATTATTTGTCCTAGACTAAATTAACATGCACGTCTATGGAAAAAAACATCACCGTTCGTTAACTTATGGCTGTACGTCCATTCTGTTCTCGGACAGTTCGAACCCGTTCTAAAAAACTTCAGGAACGTGGTGAGAACGAGTTTGGTGTAAATGGCCTATTATGAACGGGCAATGTTATCCCATCTAAACGTGGTACCAACTGTCAGAGGACGAGATAAAGACTAGTGGACTTTCTAAGAACTGTCTGTAAATGTACTTGGATCGTAGTATGAAAATTTATGCACAAAGGTTACCCGTTCCTGTCCCGTTCGAGGTCGTTTTACAATAATTGTAATGAGAACTACCTTGGTGTTACTCAGGCATTAGAAATACCCTGGGCGCAAGGTCGCCTTCTCTCTTTGCTGTACGATAACTCAGTGCTATAAGAGTATCTCAAATAAATATATAACTATATATATAATATATATTAGTAAGAAATATACATGTTTACTTTAACATTATAGGCTTGCAATCGTGCATGATACTTTAAATCCATTCAATTACTGAATAGGGCAATGTCGGCGCAGCAACCACAGACAAGGAACAACATTCCAACTGCGACGTGCAGACTATGGAAACATTTGTGTGCGCAAATGTAACCTGAAATTACGTATTCGCATGTATATGCTTATATTGTTATTCATTAAACGGACACTACGTGATTTCATGAAATTTTATTTAGATGTGATACATATCAATATATCATAAAATATCAAATGCCCCGACTCTCCTCCAAATCATCTCATTCGACGCCAAATATTTGACAATAACTTGCTTTCAATGAAACTCGAATAGCGGCTTAATACACGATGAGAAGCCGAATTCATGCGCCCTAATTACAAGCATACCAGTTTTATGTTCATTTAACAGAACCAACCAATATCTGTCCCTCTATCTGCTTCATATAAATATAACATGGTTATATTTGGGATAAAACTACCTTCAATAATACAAATTCTCGTACTTTTTCGGGCCGAGTCCCATGCGGGATTCGAACCCACGCCCTCAGAGTAAGGCAACTATCGCCAGCATTGACTTTACCAACAGCTTACCACATGATCATTTCGCCTCGACAAGAATCGAGGTCCAACAATCGATAGTTAAGCTAATTTTATATTCAATACCCCTCTGATAGACGTAACTTTGGCGCAGTTCCCAAGGCTGAATGCATTGTGGTCGTGTGGTAAGCATGGGACTCGGCCTGAAATAGTACAAGAATTTGTACTATTGAATGTAGTGTTGTCCCAAATATAACCATGTTGTATTTCTTCACTATCTAAATGGCAAGTATTTCTAATGCTTGATATAAGTTTTCAAAATTGCCTTGACGCGCGCCAGCCGCGGAACATTGTCCAGTTTTCTATCATAATCACGACTCAACATCTTAATAATGTAAATATACTGAACAGATTGGCACTTAAAGGGTAATTACTTCTCGATGAAATAACACCCTTGCTAACTTTTGACCTATGTTACTACAATAACATACGGACTGTCCCTTTAAGTTGCCATCCTAAACCTTTCTTAAATAAATCAACCGATATATATATATAGAATATAGGTGTAGTAAGTTAATGATTGGTATAAATATCTATAAATAATATATAATGTGTGATGTAAGTATGGCTTTTAAATATGTACACACGATTAAGCAACATCAATAAGTACAAATACTGAAAATACTCTGTAATAATTCAGATTTAGATTATCGAGGCGTATCCACAACGAGACAAAATATGTTAGTCATGCTTCATAACTGACTTCATTAGTAACACTATTTATTACGTAGCAATAGATAATAGAGTGTACCCTATGAACATAAAGACAGTTAACACTATGATAGAGATAATTCAACAAATTACAGCATTGCCTAGTAAGCATTTGCCACTGATATGTGAAAAATAAAAGATTGAAAGAGCTAAATATGAGCGTAAATAAATCAGATTATGCTTATTTACTCATAATCCTAATAAGATTTTATTTATTGGGAAATAAATCTTATGCTAAAGATTATGCTTATTTACTCATAATCCTACTATTGCATAAAGGTTGTATTTAATGAATATGAATTTCTTGTAAATAGATAGCTCGCCCGATGCGTGCGGAAGATGCTAAATGTAAGGTAACATAACTTCAATCTACGATGGCAGCTTGATTCAATACGAAAATTAAAGTTTATTGAATATTGAATGATATAACAGAAATTATTTATTACTGCACTTTGAAATCATTAACCACTTAAAATCCCTTAGCGCTACAGAGGTCGGCCTTCCCTCATATGGCTGGCTGCATACTGCTAACCTCTCATTTTTCCGTGTAACCGGGGACATCTGCTAACCTCGCATTTTCCATGTAACCGGGGACATGTGTGTATCGGCGCGAAATACCAACAAATGCTATTCCCTTATGATGTGTGTAAGTGTTTATGAAATTTTACAGGCAAACGGGACAAAGTACTGTCCGGGCCAAAAATACATTTCCTAGGTTTAAAAAGGCGGAAAAAAGCATAGGGAAGGGTTCTGTTAAGCGGGGACGTCCCCGGTTGAGTGTGTGTCCCCGATTGAAGGGTGTGTATAGATACAACTGTCCCCGTTTGCCACCTTTAACAAACACACAAACACACACACACACACACACACACACACACACACACACACACACAAACACCTCACGGGCTCCAGAGCCCATGGCTCCATTTTTTCAAGTACGCATTTTCCATTCCAAAAGGCATCGTTAAGGTGCATCCATTTTGTTTCATAAAATTTCATTTGGCTTTAATACGTTCCAACTCACCGCACGTTCTGTCTACAATACAAATAAATTCACTTGGCGTGAATATTTATCGCCAATCGCCAAATATATCATAATTATAGTTTCCAATTAAAATTTAGTAACATCATTATGCATGTGCAGAAACCGAAACTGCACGTCCGAGATACATGCACAGTAGTTATGTTACCTATTACACGTTATCAACTCAAAATTTTCTTTGTGTCAGTTATAAATAAGATTCCAAAATTACGTTTGACACATTGACGCGCGCCACACGCATTGCATTATCCGGTTTTCGATCCGAAATCACTACTTTTACCTTCATATCGTCAATATACTAAGTCTACTATCATCAAAACGGTAGTTTTCGGTAACAGACGGTACTTCTCGATACAATAACACCATTTATAATGTTTGCAATATGTGACCCCCATCAACACAATGGATGTACCTTTAATGTGATGTTAATCTGAAGTTGCATTTTTTTATAGTGAACATTGTATAAACAAACTTCTTATATCCCACATTGTGTATCAGCATGTCCAACATTCCAAAATGTTCATAGATCAGACAAAGTAAAAAAAAAAAAATTGCAGCCAAAAATAAAAAAAAACCCTTAAATTTTGACTTTTTAACTACAAATAATGCAATAAAATAAACCAAATAAGGGATTTTGTATGCCGAAGACATGTATTATGTAGACATGCATTTGAAATACCTAAAAAAATCTTGCTATTTTCAGCATATCATTATTTATTTAGCTTAGAACTGAATTTCACGAAGATTTGGCGGCCATTTTGGATTTTAGGTCACGTGACCATGTTCCCGCGGTCCAGAAAATTGGATCCTAGGCAAAATGAATATCTACATGCCTAATGATCATTCATGCCAAGTTTCATACTTTAAGCCAATTTTTTTTCAATTTTGACACTAAGGGACTCCACTATTACGAGTAACTGTTGTGATGATCAGATGGGAACAAGTTTTCTCGGAAACAATTACATCCAGGCATATTTTTTTACATTTTGAATTCATTTCATGTACATTTTTATTGTGTCTCATGAGACGAAGAGCGACAGGTCGTCATATATTCTATGATTGTGCATTTTTTATTTTTGTATATTACCTTAGCATTTTATCTCACTAGCGTTATATGGAGACATTTTTAGCTCATCTAGCCTGAAATCGACCTTGTTCCGAGGATAAAATTTGCAAAATAGTAAATCTGCCGGGATACGAACAGGTTATATAGATTCCTCGCCACAAGGTCTGAGAACATCCCGTATAGGCGTGTGTTCCGAACCAGTTTAGCGCAACCAAAGCCCAGTCAATTAGCTTACCAATCACATCATAGATTTCAAACGGTAGCTGTTTTGAAAGCATTCGGAACAGACAAAAGGATAACTGTTTGGAGTTATCTGCCCCTAGTTTCTCGCACCGAAAGCATTTGTTGGACGTCTTGTGATTGGTTTACTGAATTTCGTCAGAACATCGGAGTCTACGAGCTGTTACCAGACGGTTTGACGTGGAAATCTCTGAACGATATGAGATCGTATCCCGGTATATGCACTATTTTGCACATTTTCCCCGCGGAATACAGTCGGTTTTAATCAGACTGCATTTTTAGCTCATCTAGCCTGAAAGGCCCGATTGGCGTATGGCATGGCATGTCCGTCTATCCGTCCGTCCGTTAACTTTTCGCTATTTCGACTTCTTTTCCAGAACCACTGGCCCTTTAGGGAAATGACATTTTGTATACAGACTCCTTGGACAATGGAGATTCTAATTTGTAGATTGACAACTCTGTGGCCCCAAATAATGGCCTCACAGGCCATGACTTGAACAATTATTTTCATCTTATTCTCAAGATTGAAAACGCCTAGATGGATGAAATGTTGTGTACAGAGTCTTTAGTAAATGGGGATTCGAAATAGTAAATTTGGAGACGTTGTGGTCCCAAATAAGAGCCTTACAGGCCATGACCTATTTTCCTCTTCTTCTCCATTATGAAAGGCCCTAGAGAGTTGAAATGTTGTGAAACGACTCCTTTTCCAATAGGATATAAATTGTAGATTTGGAGACCCTGTTGCTCCAAAATAAGGGTCACAGGGGTCATAAACATAAAACATTTATTTTTACTTATCTCAAGTATGAAAAGTACACAATATTTGTTAATATTTCGAACCTTGCATAGTGTAGCTTCGCTGGCATTTAAGTGAAATACATGTGTCCTTGTATCGAAAATAATAATTCGCTTATTATCAACCGTTTGAGTAAGAGTATTTCACTTCTAATATCGTGGCTGCTAGTATTACGCCATGTGGATGTGCACTGCGGTGAGCAGCGGCTGAAAGTAGCGAACCATGGGTGGTACTGCGCTGAAATTCAGCGTAGCATTGCACCGAAAGCTTACTAAGTGTAGGTCTCTACTGCAGACAAAGTTGCCGTGCCCCTGGCGGGATTCGAACCCCGGACCTCTTGATCCGAACGCGCTAACCACTGCGCTATCCCGCCCCCTCAACCGTTTGAGTAACAAAACCTAACCATAGGCGAAATTCGTGATATTCATAATCAGTGAGAAGGTGTCGGTTAAGGCTAGATTGGATGGAGAAATAGTTTCGGGATGTTAGCATGGGGACATCCTCGGTTACCCAGGGTTTTATATATGCTCCGTTTCTCTCCACTATATAACCCATGGGAAACTCTGTCAGCGAAATTTGTACTAAAATTACCCGCCCTTTACCGGCGTGACGAAGTCAGTAACCAAAGAAAATACTCAATAAGATATGACGGAATGGATCAAGGGAGATAACCGTTGGCGGGTGGCTCACAAAATGACGTTGCGTGCTTTGCAACGAAGTGATATGAATTGTCATTGGCTCGCAGGTCCAGGCTGCGTAGCGGTTTGATTGGCTTACGCCGGCAATGGGCGGGTAATTTGAGTGCAGATTTCTCTGATGAAATTTCTCATGGGTGATATAGTGGAGAGAAACGGAGCATATATAAAACCCTTGGTAACAGAGGATGGCATGGGGAGGGAAATGTAAAAAGGATATTTTGCAAATTTCAGACATGTCGTAAACAGATTGTAGTGCCATTTATGGCATTTGTATTTTCATAATGCAGCATGTTTTAGTGCAATGTTTGAAAGTGTGTTGAATTGAATAACAACTCATATACAAGTCATATACATATTTTATAGATGCACCTGTTTACCTCTTATGAAGAACGTGAAGCATAATGCTGAAATCTTGTGTAGAAATCACAGGGTTCACATGGGAAATGCCTTAAAATAGATCACGCTAAACCAGAGGTCCGTACCATCACAGTAGAGCTCATTCTCTCCTGAACGACACGGTGCAAAACCTCAAAGTTCGCTCGCTTTGCTACGTAGCGCTACATTGAGCAGTCGCGTTCAAGAGAGGTTTAAAAGTAATCGCTAAGTGAGCGATTACTTTGAAACCTCTCTTGACCACGACCCTGTTGAGTTTAATTAGTGCTTTACTTGTATTTATTCTCATACTTCTACCAAGATATCGTGATATCGTGACATCGTGATATCGTGATTTATTAAATGACGAGCAGTGAAATACTGGGATTTATCAGTGAAATAAACTGTCTATCAAGCTACAGTGAAGATAACTTATATTTTCACTGCGAACGGTGACTGATATAATTTGACGTAATAAAACAATGGTCAATTGGCTTATGACGTCACAGTGTTACTGTGGTGACGGGCTGTTCCTTGCGGCCGCTTGGCATGAAAACGACCCTTTTCGGACGTAATTACATGGATAATATCATATAATAAATAGAATATCCGTCAATTCTTGACAAATACCATGTTTATCCCATCTCGTGAGGTAGAAAAGTTATATATTTTCAATCGTGGCTGCGCCACTCGTGAAAATATCACCTTTCTACCTCACTCGATGAGATAAACCTGGTATTAGTCAAGAAAAGACAGATATCCTCTATATCGTGAATGAATTCTATTGTTATACTTAAGTTTTAGAGCTACAGTGTAGAACTAGGAAGATACTCTTTTTTCGTTTTGATATCTTGTTCTATTATTGAATGTTGAAGATTTAATCTTTGGAGTGGCGTACCCTGCTGATTCATTTCTTCAATCAAAGTCAGCAGTACATGAAATAACAAATCTCGCCCAATGGTCTTATGATATAAAATATGTCAACAAGGGTATTTTAATTTCAATAACTGAAAGGTTATATAAACTGACGGGCAAAAGAAATTATAACACTCACTTGTTTTCGATTAATTCAATATTTTAAAGAAATGAGATGCATTACAATAACACCTTTCGGCAGTAGTTTGAATGACTTAATTGGTGACTGTTTTATTAATTAACTAAAACATCATTATCTAAAGTAGACAGGGGTAAGAAATCAAATTTACACCAACGGACGAAGCACATTTATTTATTTTCACACAGAGTATGTGTTATATGTCGATGAACAATTGTGTTTTATAAAAATTAATTTGGGGGAATTTCAAAATTTAAATTTGAAATTTTAATAATAAAAAATTCAAACCGCGTAGAGGTATTCTTTGACTGATTTATTATTTTGGACTAATTTTACAAACTAGTCCGTTTTTTAATACGACGTCGAAAACTCGAGATATTCCACATCGAAAATTATACATATGATAAATACAACTGAGCCATATAATTTCTTTTGCCCGCCAGTGTATCTGATATAAGAAGATGAGAAGTCTTTTACAAACAAGAGTCATCAGAAGATGACATATCCCACCGGTTCCACAAAATTTGTAAAACACATCTTTGACAGATACTTGTGTATCTACTACCGTACTTCAGTTAGTGGGTATTACAGATGCTGAGTTTCAGGTATGTTAAGGGTTTTAGACTTCTGCTCCAGAAACAGTCAAAATCGACAACAACCAACATCCCTCTCATGTTTCTATGGAAACAGAAAAAAAAATCTGAAAATATCAAAAGGCACCACTTCAGTTAGTGGGTAATACACATGCAAAGTTTCAGGAAGATATGATGAACGGTTTTGGAGATGTGCTCCGGAAACGAACCTGTCTCTGAACAAAGTCCAAATTCAACATGTTTCTATGGAAACGACCCAAAATAAAATTTTCAGAAATCTGAAAATATCAAAAGGCACCACTTCAATTGGTGGGTAATACACATGGAAAGTTTCAGAAAGATATCATGAACGGTTTTCGAGTTCTGCTCCGGAAACGAAATGATTACGGACGGACGGACATCCAATTGAAGTGGTGCCTTTTGATATTTTCAGATTTCTGAAAATTTTATTTTTGGTCGTTTCCATAGAAACATGTTGAATTTGGACTTTGTTCAGAGACAGGTTCGTTTCCGGAGCACAGCTCCAAAACCGTTCATCATATCTTCCTGAAACTTTGCATGTGTATTACCCACTAACTGAAGTGGTGCCTTTTGATATTTTCAGATTTTTTTCTTCTGTTTCCATAGAAACATGAGAGGGATGTTGGTTGTTGTCGATTTTGACTGTTTCTGGAGCAGAAGTCTAAAACCCTTAACATACCTGAAACTCAGCATCTGTAATACCCACTAACTGAAGTACGGTAGTAGATACACAAGTATCTGTCAAAGATGTGTTTTACAAATTTTGTGGAACCGGTGGGATATGTCATCTTCTGATGACTCTTGTTTGTAAAAGACTTCTCATCTTCTTATATCAGATACACTGACGGGCAAAAGAAATTATATGGCTCAGTTGTATTTATCATATGTATAATTTTCAATGTGGAATATCTCGAGTTTTCGACGTCGTATTAAAAAACGGACTAGTTTGTAAAATTAGTCCAAAATAATAAATCAGTCAAAGAATACCTCTACGATGTTTGAATTTTTTATTATTAAAATTTCAAATTTAAATTTTGAAATTCCCCCAAATTAATTTTTATAAAACACAATTGTTCATCGACATATAACACATACTCTGTGTGAAAATAAATAAATGTGCTTCGTCCGTTGGTGTTAATTTGATTTCTTACCCCTGTCTACTTTAGATAATGATGTTTTAGTTAATTAATAAAACAGTCACCAATTAAGTCATTCAAACTACTGCCGAAAGGTGTTATTGTAATGCATCTCATTTCTTTAAAATATTGAATTAATCGAAAACAAGTGAGTGTTATAATTTCTTTTGCCCGTCAGTTTATATAACCTTTCAGTTATTGAAATTAAAATACCCTTGTTGACATATTTTATATCATAAGACCATTGGGCGAGATTTGTTATTTCATGTACTGCTGACTTTGATTGAAGAAATGAATCAGCAGGGTACGCCACTCCAAAGATTAAATCTTCAACATTTAATAATAGAACAAGATATCAAAACGAAAAAAGAGTATCTTCCTAGTTCTACACTGTAGCTCTAAAACTTAAGTATAACAATAGAATTCATTCACGATATAGAGGATATCTGTCTTTTCTTGACTAATACCAGGTTTATCTCATCGAGTGAGGTAGAAAGGTGATATTTTCACGAGTGGCGCAGCCACGATTGAAAATATATAACTTTTCTACCTCACGAGATGGGATAAACATGGTATTTGTCAAGAATTGACGGATATTCTATTTATTATATGATATTATCCATGTAATTACGTCCGAAAAGGGTCGTTTTCATGCCAAGCGGCCGCAAGGAACAGCCCGTCACCACAGTAACACTGTGACGTCATAAGCCAAATCGCCGCGCGAGACCATTGTTTTATTACGTCAAATTATATCAGTCACCGTTCGCAGTGAAAATATAAGTTATTTTCACTGTAGCTTGATAGACAGTTTATTTCACTGATAAATCCCAGTATTTCACTGCTCGTCATTTAATAAATCACGATATCACGATGTCACGATATCACGATATCTTGGTAGAAGTATGAGAATAAATACAAGTAAAGCACTAATTAAACTCAACAGGGTCGTGTTCAAGAGAGGTTTAAAAGTAATCGCTAAGTGAGCGATTACTTTTAAACCTCTCTTGAACGCGACTGCTCAATGTAGCGCTACGTAGCAAAGCGAGCGAACTTTGAGGTTTTGCACCGTGTCGTTCAGGAGAGAATGAGCTCTACTGTGATGGTACGGACCTCTGGTTTAGCGTGATCTATTTTAAGGCATTTCCCATGTGAACCCTGTGATTTCTACACAAGATTTCAGCATTATGCTTCACGTTCTTCATAAGAGGTAAACAGGTGCATCTATAAAATATGTATATGACTTGTATATGAGTTGTTATTCAATTCAACACATTTTCAAACATTGCACTAAAACATGCTGCATTATGAAAATACAAATGCCATAAATGGCACTACAATCTGTTAACGACATGTCTGAAATTTGCAAAATATCCTTTTTACATTTCCCTCCCCATGCCATCCTCTGTTACCAAGGGTTTTATATATGCTCCGTTTCTCTCCACTATATCACCCATGAGAAATTTCATCAGAGAAATCTGTACTCAAATTACCCGCCCATTGCCGGCGTAAGCCAATCAAACCGCTACGCAGCCTGGACCTGCGAGCCAATGACAATTCATATCACTTCGTTGCAAAGCACGCGACGTCATTTTGTTAGCCACCCGCCACCAGTTATCTCCCTTGATCCATTCCGTCATATCTTATTGAGTATTTTCTTTGGTTACTGACTTCGTCACGCCGGTCAAGGGCAGGTAATTTTAGTACAGATTTCACTGACAGAGTTTCCCATGGGTTATATAGTGGAGAGAAACGGAGCATATATAAAACCCTGGGTAACCGAGGATGTCCCCATGCTAACATCCCGAAACTATTTCTCCATCCACTCTAGCCTTAACCGACACCTTCTCACTGATTATGAATATCACGAATTTCGCCTATGGTTAGGTTTTGTTACTCAAACGGTTGAGGGGGCGGGATAGCGCAGTGGTTAGCGCGTTCGGATCAAGAGGTCCGGGGTTCGAATCCCGCCAGGGGCACGGCAACTTTGTCTGCAGTAGAGACCTACACTTAGTAAGCTTTCGGTGCAATGCTACACTGAATTTCAGCGCAGTACCACCCATGGTTCGCTACTTTCAGCCGCTGCTCACCGCAGTGCACATCCACATGGCGTAATACTAGCAGCCACGATTTTAGAAGTGAAATACTCTTACTCAAACGGTTGATAATAAGCGAATTATTATTTTCGATACAAGGACACATGTATTTCACTTAAATGCCAGCGAAGCTACACTATGCAAGGTTCGAAATATTAACAAATATTGTGTACTTTTCATACTTGAGATAAGTAAAAATAAATGTTTTATGTTTTTGACCCCTGTGACCCTTATTTTGGAGCAACAGGGTCTCCAAATCTACAATTTATATCCTATTGGAAAAGGAGTCGTTTCACAACATTTCAACTCTCTAGGGCCTTTCATAATGGAGAAGAAGAGGAAAATAGGTCATGGCCTGTAAGGCTCTTATTTGGGACCACAACGTCTCCAAATTTACTATTTCGAATCCCCATTTACTAAAGACTCTGTACACAACATTTCATCCATCTAGGCGTTTTCAATCTTGAGAATAAGATGAAAATAATTGTTCAAGTCATTGCCTGTGAGGCCATTATTTGGGGCCACAGAGTTGTCAATCTACAAATTAGAATCTCCATTGTCCAAGGAGTCTGTATACAAAATGTCATTTCCCTAAAGGGCCAGTGGTTCTGGAAAAGAAGTCGAAATAGCGAAAAGTTAACGGACGGACGGATAGACGGACATGCCATGCCATACGCCAATCGGGCCTTTCAGGCTAGATGAGCTAAAAATGCAGTCTGATTAAAACCGACTGTATTCCGCGGGGAAAATGTGCAAAATAGTGCATATACCGGGATACGAACTCATATCGTTCGGAGATTTCCACGTCAAACCGTCTGGTAACAGCTCGTAGACTCCGATGTTCTGACGAAATTCAGTAAACCAATCACAAGACGTCCAACAAATGCTTTCGGTGCGAGAAACTAGGGGCAGATAACTCCAAACAGTTATCCTTTTGTCTGTTCCGAATGCTTTCAAAACAGCTACCGTTTGAAATCTATGATGTGATTGGTAAGCTAATTGACTGGGCTTTGGTTGCGCTAAACTGGTTCGGAACACACGCCTATACGGGATGTTCTCAGACCTTGTGGCGAGGAATCTATATAACCTGTTCGTATCCCGGCAGATTTACTATTTTGCAAATTTTATCCTCGGAACAAGGTCGATTTCAGGCTAGATGAGCTAAAAATGTCTCCATATAACGCTAGTGAGATAAAATGCTAAGGTAATATACAAAAATACAAAATGCACAATCATAGAATATATGACGACCTGTCGCTCTTCGTCTCATGAGACACAATAAAAATGTACATGAAATGAATTCAAAATGTAAAAAAATATGCCTGGATGTAATTGTTTCCGAGAAAACTTGTTCCCATCTGATCATCACAACAGTTACTCGTAATAGTGGAGTCCCTTAGTGTCAAAATTGAAAAAAAATTGGCTTAAAGTATGAAACTTGGCATGAATGATCATTAGGCATGTAGATATTCATTTTGCCTAGGATCCAATTTTCTGGACCGCGGGAACCTGGTCACGTGACCTAAAATCCAAAATGGCCGCCAAATCTTCGTGAAATTCAGTTCTAAGCTAAATAAATAATGATATGCTGAAAATAGCAAGATTTTTTTAGGTATTTCAAATGCATGTCTACATAATACATGTCTTCGGCATACAAAATCCCTTATTTGGTTTATTTTATTGCATAATTTGTAGTTAAAAAGTCAAAATTTAAGGTTTTTTTTTACTTTGTCTGATCTATGAACATTTTGGAATGTTGGACATGCTGATACACAATGTGGGATATAAGAAGTTTGTTTATACAATGTTAACTATAAAAAAATGCAACTTCAGATTAACATCACATTAAAGGTACATCCATTGTGTTGATGGGGGTCACATATTGCAAACATTATAAATGGTGTTATTGTATCGAGAAGTACCGTCTGTTACTGAAAACTACCGTTTTGATGATAGTAGACTTAGTATATTGACGATATGAAGGTAAAAGTAGTGATTTCGGATCGAAAACCGGATAATACAATGCGTGTGGCGCGCGTCAATGTGTCAAACGTAATTTTGGAATCTTATTTATAACTGACACAAAGAAAATTTTGAGTTGATAACGTTTAATAGGTCACATAACTACTGTGCATGTATCTCGGACGTGCAGTTTCGGTTTCTGCACATGCATAATGATGTTACTAAATTTTAATTGGAAACTAGTAATTATGATATATTTGGCGATTGGCGATAAATATTCACGCCAAGTGAATTTATTTGTATTGTAGACAGAACGTGCGGTGAGTTGGAACGTATTAAAGCCAAATGAAATTTTATGAAACAAAATGGATGCACCTTAACGATGCCTTTCGGAATGGAAAATGCGTACTTGAAAAAATGGAGCCATGGGCTCTGGAGCCCGTGAGGTGTTTGTGTGTGTGTGTGTGTGTGTGTGTGTGTGTGTGTGTGTGTGTTTGTTAAAGGTGGCAACCGGGGACAGTTGTATCTATACACACCCTTCAATCGGGGACACACACTCAACCGGGGACGTCCCCGCTTAACAGAACCCTTCCCTTTTTTCCGCCTTTTTAAACCTAGGAAATGTATTTTTGGCCCGGACAGTAGTTTGTCCCGTTTGCCTGTAAAATTTCATAAACACTTACACACATCATAAGGGAATAGCATTTGTTGGTATTTCGCGCCGATACACACATGTCCCCGGTTACATGGAAAATGCGAGGTTAGCAGATGTCCCCGGTTACACGGAAAAATGAGAGGTTAGCAGTATGCAGCCAGCCACATGAGGGAAGGCCGACCTCTGTAGCGCTAAGGGATTTTAAGTGGTTAATGATTTCAAAGTGCAGTAATAAATAATTTCTGTTATATCATTCAATATTCAATAAACTTTAATTTTCGTATTGAATCAAGCTGCCATCGTAGATTGAAGTTATGTTACCTTACATTTAGCATCTTCCGCACGCATCGGGCGAGCTATCTATTTACAAGAAATTCATATTCATTAAATACAACCTTTATGCAAAAGTAGGATTATGAGTAAATAAGCATAATCTTTAGCATAAGATTTATTTCCCAATAAATAAAATCTTATTAGGATTATGAGTAAATAAGCATAATCTGATATATTTACGCTCATATTTAGCTCTTTCAATCTTTTATTTTTCACATATCAGTGGCAAATGCTTTCTAGGCAATGCTGTAATTTGTTGAATTATCCCTATCATAGTGTTAACTGTCTTTATGTTCATAGGGTACACTCTATTATCTATTGCTACGTAATAAATAGTGTTACTAATGAAGTCAGTTATGAAGCATGACTAACATATTTTGTCTCGTTGTGGATACGCCTCGATAATCTAAATCTGAATTATTACAGAGTATTTTCAGTATTTGTACTTATTGATGTTGCTTAATCGTGTGTACATATTTAAAAGCCATACTTACATCACACATTATATATTATTTATAGATATTTATACCAATCATTAACTTACTACACCTATATTCTATATATATATATCGGTTGATTTATTTAAGAAAGGTTTAGGATGGCAACTTAAAGGGACAGTCCGTATGTTATTGTAGTAACATAGGTCAAAAGTTAGCAAGGGTGTTATTTCATCGAGAAGTAATGACTATTGTCGAAAATTACCCTTTAAGTGCCAATCTGTTCAGTATATTTACATTATTAAGATGTTGAGTCGTGATTATGATAGAAAACTAGACAATGTTCCGCGGCTGGCGCGCGTCAAGGCAATTTTGAAAACTTATATCAAGCATTAGAAATACTTGCCATTTAGATAGTGAAGAAATACAACATGGTTATATTTGGGACAACACTACATTCAATAGTACAAATTCTTGTACTATTTCAGGCCGAGTCCCATGCTTACCACACGACCACAATGCATTCAGCCTTGGGAACTGCGCCAAAGTTACGTCTATCAGAGGGGTATTGAATATAAAATTAGCTTAACTATCGATTGTTGGACCTCGATGCTTGTCGAGGCGAAATGATCATGTGGTAAGCTGTTGGTAAAGTCAATGCTGGCGATAGTTTGCCTTACTCTGAGGGCGTGGATCGAATCCCGCATGGGACTCTGCCCGAAAAAGTACGAGAATTTGTATTATTGAAGGTAGTTTTATCCCAAATATAACCATGTTATATTTATATGAAGCAGATAGAGGGACAGATATTGGTTGGTTCTGTTAAATGAACATAAAACTGGTATGCTTGTAATTAGGGCGCATGAATTCGGCTTCTCATCGTGTATTAAGCCGCTATTCGAGTTTCATTGAAAGCAAGTTATTGTCAAATATTTGGCGTCGAATGAGATGATTTGGAGGAGAGTCGGGGCATTTGATATTTTATGATATTTTGATATGTATCACATCTAAATAAAATTTCATGAAATCACGTAGTGTCCGTTTAATGAATAACAATATAAGCATATACATGCGAATACGTAATTTCAGGTTACATTTGCGCACACAAATGTTTCCATAGTCTGCACGTCGCAGTTGGAATGTTGTTCCTTGTCTGTGGTTGCTGCGCCGACATTGCCCTATTCAGTAATTGAATGGATTTAAAGTATCATGCACGATTGCGAGCCTATAATGTTAAAGTAAACATGTATATTTCTTACTAATATATATTATATATATAGTTATATATTTATTTGAGATACTCTTATAGCACTGACTTATCGTACAGCAAAGAGAGAAAGCGACCTTGCGCCCAGGGTATTTCTAATGCCTGAGTAACACCAAGGTAGTTCTCATTACAATTATTGTAAAACGACCTCGAACGGGACAGGAACGGGTAACCTTTGTGCATAAATTTTCATACTACGATCCAAGTACATTTACAGACAGTTCTTAGAAAGTCCACTAGTCTTTATCTCGTCCTCTGACAGTTGGTACCACGTTTAGATGGGATAACATTGCCCGTTCATAATAGGCCATTTACACCAAACTCGTTCTCACCACGTTCCTGAAGTTTTTTAGAACGGGTTCGAACTGTCCGAGAACAGAATGGACGTACAGCCATAAGTTAACGAACGGTGATGTTTGTTTCCATAGACGTGCATGTTAATTTAGTCTAGGACAAATAATTATCATAAAATAAGTTCTCATTGTATCAATGTCAAATTTCTCATCTTTATTTGAAATCATTTCAGCTTGAAGTACATAATATAAATTTTATTTTCTGACTTCAATTTCACGTAGATTTATCCGATTTACCTGCATATGTACATTAAATCAAAACTTTCCCATAGATCGCCATGTTAAATTTTTCACAATTACGTATATTTGTTGATCAAATTACTGTAATTACCTATAATGGAAATGGAAAATTAAACATAAATTATGAGGGTGTAGCCAAGATGATTCCTCACAACCTTGATAATGTGAATATAATCGGACAAAAAATCCTATCTATGAAAATTATTTATCCTAGACTATATTAACATGCAAGTCTATGGAAATAACGTCACCGTTCGTTAACTTATGGCACGGCACTGTACATGTAATGGCAACCCTTTGCGAACTTTATGAACTGGCTCGGACGGACTAAAAAACGAAAGGATGCGCTTGAATGTTGGACGTGTCCAACATTCTCCCCTTTCTGAAAATGGACGGAGTACTAACGTACTAAAAACGGATTGTCATACTTCGAACGGAACTGCCGTAGTTGGAACGGAATTACCGTAATTCGATCTTAAGCCCCTGTCACACTTCTGCGTATCGTCATTTCATCTGAGTTGCGTTTTAATATATCTTTCATACGCGGCCGTACGCAATATACGCCGCTCATTGGCATCCTAGAGTTTTATGTCATTTCTTATATGTCGGCATACGCATAGACCATTTTTATACGCATGAAGTTTTTGGACATGCTGAAAACTATGTTGCGTACGATGATACGCAAATCATAAGTTATTCATTCGCAATACATCGATTTCCCATCGGTCGCGTGCGGTACACGTACGTTATCAATACGTAGTGGGTATGTACTCCATACGCAGTATTTGCTGTTCTCCCGAACCACATATGAATACACATAGCGTACTTGCACCGAATATAGCACGCATGCTGAACTCAAAACAAAATTTAATGTCAACACGTTATACGCATTCTAACCGTGTTCCTTGCAATCGCACAGCGCATTGTCCTTATGTGGAACGTATGACAAGCATATGCATCACGCACACATATCGTACATGACAGACAACAACCACAACAGACGAAATGTCATCGGAGCTGTTATTCAATATCAAATTTGAGTTCAGATTTGATGTTCCTATATTAACCATTCATTTGTGTGTCATTATATATCCGTGCACTTAATAATATATTATTTTAAAACAGATGTAAACTGCCAAAAAAGGGTTTCAATGTAAACATGGACACAATTGTTAGATTTCAGGAGATGAACAAGGTATTCAAAAGAATAATTTAATTCAATTGCCAAGGTGAAAAATTTAGCCATTGGCTCTATAGGTCATCAGGCTTTGAAGGATTTATACCAGGCCTTGTATGTGAAATAATAGGTTCATAACCTAAATGTAATGACTTATCACGAAACATTAAATTTCACTGCTTTAACGCTCATTAAAAGAAGTAGTAAAATAATTTCAAGGAGTGATACTTATAACTCACAGTCAGTATCCCTAAATTTGCTCTCAAGTCATGTAAGAATGCCTTTTTTAAGTATTTATGAAAACAACATCTGCACATATGCCTGATTTAGGAATAACATGTTTGCCCTATCCGAGCCGATTTGGGTGTGAAGTTTGGGGCTTCATGTAAACTACATGTAAATCTATGGAAAGGGAAAAAAATATGCTATATGTGAAAAACTCAACTCCATCAACATTCTCAGGTGGCGAATTGGGTACGTTTAACTTAATAGTTAATCGGCTTGTCACGGGTATTTAATATTGGCTTAATATATTGAAAAGTTCATCGGATCGATATATAATTTTCACATACAATGCATTATTGAACGCTTCAGATGAGAAACCTGGGATTGAAAACTTTATTGAGAGATATGTTCTTCAAGTTTAGTTTTGGATGTATTTGGGTCGCTCATGTTACTAATAGTGATGCTTTTGTGAGAGAATTTACACAAGGGGTTAAATATATTTATTCCCAAATGTGGAATCATGCATTGTCAACTAGATTGTATCTTTAAATAAAACATCCTTAGAAAAATAGTTAACTATATAGCTATTATTGATGTGAAAAGAATACAAATTGCACTTGTACACGCTTTCCTCTCGGCTCAAACATGCTTATTGTATCCCCTCCACACACAGATGTAACTCGATCACAGTACGCCTCTTTCAGTTGCTATTTCATGTAAATTTGTTCGAAAGAAAATAAGCTGTTCTTAAGAAGTTTCTACTACGTTCCTACACATTTCTAAAAGTTCAAAATAGGTCTTCGTTACATTCTATTCGTTCTTAGTACGTTTAAGAAATTCTCATACAGTTGTTACTCCTTTGGCAGTACGATATGAAGGGACGGGTATGAATAAGTGCGTTTTGGTATACATAGTTAAATTAGTAAAACATACACAACTAGCAGCTGTAAACATTTTGAATGTTGGTTTTCGTCTACTTTTTTATGGTAGCCGGGCATTAGAAAAAGGGTTGTTTGGTTTAAACACATTTCATTCATGATGAAACAGTTTAGGAATAGGTTATCCCCCTTAGAATTTCCTCTCCTAGGGGAAGACTATAACGGGAACTTTTGGGGAAAAGATATAGATTTCCAATGGCCAATTGTTTTCTTCAAAACTATTCCATTGAAGATTTAAACTTTTTCATGGGAAATAAGAACGGGCAAGAACGTGCTGGATATTTGCATAAATCAGGCCAGGACATCAAATGTTTCATTTTCTGATATTCACTTCCATGTAGATGTCCATGGCTGGATATTACAAAATGGAATGACTCAACTGATAACAAACCTTTGTTATTTCTAAAAAGTATTAAAGTATCCAGTTTTGTTTTCAACTTCATGTAGAGTTTTTTACTCTTCATCTCAGCTTTCAGCATATTCATTGTGATTTAGATGCCCATGACTTAATATCATATATCTCAAGGGAGACCAGATTTTGTGACTTGTAAAATGTCTATTACTCATGATCAGCTTGTTCATTAGTGACAGCATAGTCAGTGCAGTATTATGTTTATTTATTCTGTACCCTTTTTATGAAAAAGGTTCAAGGTGTTA
This sequence comes from Gibbula magus, assembly GCA_936450465.1. NCBI lineage: Eukaryota > Metazoa > Mollusca > Gastropoda > Trochida > Trochidae > Gibbula > Gibbula magus. The sequence goes on along the minus strand of OW388298.1, from coordinate 30,005,132 downwards.
CTTTTGTTATGAAGAAGAAGAAGAAGAAAAGTATTTTATTTCGGTGTCACGTGCTTACATACATTTCACATATGGCATAATAAAACAACATTCACATTATATAAAAACATTGCAGATAAAAAGATAGCACCCGGCCTACAAAGGCCTATGAGACACCATATTACTTTTTCATATTAAAATATAGATAAATATGGGTATAAAACATTGAATATACAAGGATGGAGTAAACATTAAAATTAAAATTAAGTGAGGCGCAACCTCGTCTATACATATTATATATTAATGCAGCCAGTGGCTTACATAACTTACTGTTAGATAATAGATATACAGCCTGGTCAGTTGGATTAAGATGTAGAAAGGAAGGGTCAGCAGACGATACACATTTCCAAAATTCATACCTTAAATCTGAGTAGAAATTACAAACAGTGAGAAAGTGAATTTCATCCTCTATACAATTACTATTACAGAATTTACATAATCTTTGTTCAAGAGGTATTTTTGGACGGGAAAACCAACCTAATTCTATTTCTAAGGGAAGAGTGCCACATCGTAATTTGCTGAGTATACTGAGGTGTGAACGCTGAAGAGAAGCAGAAACATAAGATTCAGTATTTAGAAAATGTTTAAATAAGCGGTAAGTCCGCAACTTATTGCCATTACACTGACCACTATCATTCCATAGTTGAGATAACCAATCTATGGAAGCGCATTGCTGCCAGCAGTGAGAAAAATTTTACACAACGTCTAATTAGATGATAGTTTCGTCTAATTAAAAGATAGTTTTATCTAATTAGAGGATAGTTTAATCTAATTAGATGATAGTTACATCTAATTAGACGATAGTTTCATCTAATTAGACGATAGTTTCATCTAATGAAGTATTTTTTTAAATGTCTAATTAGAAGATATATTCATCTAATTAGATGATAGTTTCATCTAATTAGATGATAGATTCATCTAATTAGATGATACTTTAGGTCTAAGTAGATGATACTTTCGTCTAATTAAATGATATTTTCGTCTAATTAGCTGATACTTTGGTCTAATTAGATGATACCTTCGTCTAATTAGATGATACTTTCGTCTAATTAGATGATACTGTCGTCTAATTAGATCATAATTTCGTCTAATTAGATGATAGATTGTATAAAACATTCGACCGAAGGGCAACTCGGCTCAGACAAGGATGAATGGACTGGTAAAGTTTTGTTTGGTCTTGGACTTTCAAATACAGATATACTGGATAGTTTAGCCGTATATCATGGCATGTACATCAGTAGACGCACACTCCATAGAGTTCAGAGGATGTGTAATATTTACCGAAGAAAACATCAAAGTGATGAATTGGATGTTGCCTTATACATAGAAGCAAATGGATTCCCCAAGCCGACTTTTAGGATATAAGATGATGCATTTAAAATGTATACAACATGGTTTTGTGATCAGTCAAAATAGTGTTCGTCACTTGATGCATATCATTTCTCCAAATCTTATAGAGGCGAGAAAACGTAGATGTCTCCAACGCCGTGAGTATCGTAATCAAGGTCCTAATTTCGTGTGGCACAGCGATAGTTACGATAAACTCACACCGTATGGCATATGTGTGAATGGTGCAGTAGATGGATTCTCCAGGTACATAATATGGCTTGAAGCAAATACAACCAACAGTAACCCGAGGGTTATTGCATCATACTTTTTGACAGAAGTAAGAAAATGAGGAGGATGTCCATCATTCATGAGGGCTGACAAAGGGACAGAGAATGGACACGTAAGGCAAATGTTGAAATTCATGAGGCGGCAGCAAAACAGAAACTGTTTCTTCGTTGGATCAAGCAATCATTATCAACGCATTGAGCGAATGTGGGGAATCATCAGGCAGATGAAACTGTCGAACAACTACGCAAACTACATGGAGTTCAGAACGGAGTTTGATAACGTTCTCACCAGTAATGTGTGGGTCATGGACATAATATAAGAGAAAAAAAAACATTCAAAAGTTGAAAATTTGATTAAAATCTGTTCTTCTATAAGGCGGTACATAATGTTGTTGTGTATCTCTTTTGAGTTTGTTGTTTGAAGATAACAGAGTTCTTTGAAGACTTGACAAGAATAGTCTGTATAGTAAAAGAATTGATTGATTAACCATTTTGCTTAAAGGTGCATCCATTGTGTTTCATAAAATTTGATTTGACTTTAATACGTTCGAACACACCATATGTGCTGTTTACAATACAAAAAAATTCACTAAGCTTGCATATTCATCCCCAATCGCCAAATATATCATAATTACTTGTTTCCAATTAAAATCGAGTAACATCATTATGCATGTGCAGAAACCGAAAGTGCATGTCCTATTTACACGCACAGTAGTTATATGACCTATTAAACATTATCAACCCAAATGTTTTATTTTATCTGGTTTAAATAAGATTCCAAAATTACGTTTGACTCATTGGCGCGCGCCACACGCGGTGCATTGTCCGGTTTTCGATCAGAAATCGACACTTTTACCTTCATATCGTCAATATACTAAGTCGAATATCATCAAAATGGTAGTTTTCGGTAACAGTTGGTACTTCTCGATAACTTAAGACCATTTATAAAGTTTGGCATATTTGACCCCAAACAACACAATGGATGTACCTTTAAAAACTGTGTTTTACAAGGGGCGTTTCTTTCACGTTGAAGATATTTCAGGTGTTCATTGTTTCTTGTTATTTTTTCATTTTGAAGCCAAGATTGTTAAAAGGTTTTCTATCGCTTCGATTGTTCAGTTTTGTCTATTGAACAATAGGCATGGTAATCTGTCATGACTAAAGGTTTAGTTTCTTTTAAGAGTTGAAGAAATGAAGATGTTTCTTTTTATCTTGAGTTGTGTATCTTTTAAAGTTAGAAACGAATCTTTTCATGAAACATTGGTGCTTTGAAGGGTTTTAATTTTTAAAGATGCAAATGATTGACAATGGGAATGTTGCTCAGTGTTTTATTTTGTGAAACGATTCTTGTAGTTTTACAGCTAGAAAAAACATCTATTTTTGTCAATCAGTTTTGTGAAATATCTGTTTAAAACAGTCAATGACTCTACGATACCTTTAGTTATATTACAAACTAGCATTGTTTTGGCCCTATCCCTTATTCAATTTTTCCGAGGAATGCATCTGTAAAATGAAAGTCAAATGTACACAGCAATGTGCACATATCACGATTTCCTTTATTCGTTCTTTGTAACGTCTCATAAATTCACTGTTCGTTTCCAGGCTATTCCCATGCGATTTATATGGAGCAAATATGTAATAAAGAAACTATTACATTTGAATTGATTTGTTTTATGAAATTCATGCAAATGAGTCAATAAAATGATCTCGTTTGTATTGTACAAAACTTCGCACTCTTATCGTTAAAACTGTATGACATTTCCTTTTAATGAAAATCCATATATCCATTACCGAAAGGCTGCAACATAAGTAGTAACATATTTTGTATATGTGAACCTATCTATATCATATTTGCCTAGCAACGATGGTTGTAGTCTAAGTCCTGAGAATAGTCTGTGCTTTGCCTCATTAAGCTGTTTTTAAAGGGGCAGTTGCACGTTTTTGGATATTTTTATATTTTAAAATTTTCACTGATAATTGTGCGTTAATGCTAAATATATTATTTTGACAGTGTCAAAAATCTCACTACACGAGCCAATCATCCATAGTCAAAAGGACAAAGTATGAAGATTCCCCAAAAACCATTGGCGGCCATTTTGTGTGAACACTTTTAATTCATTTTTGTAAGAAATAGGAATCGCATGGCTAAAATCTACGTTATATATTTGAATTATTACTGCTCCATTTAGTTTCAATACATTGTCTTTCAATTGGAACCATTAATTTTCATTTTCCTGACATCAACCTAATTTCCCCCTAAAAACGTGCTACTGCCCCTTTAATTGCTTCGACGTCACGTTAGCAGTGTAGCTTCCGGCATTTTTGTGTGACCTAGAACTCCTGCAAATTGGTGTACAAACCTAGGCATCGCTCTCGCTCAGATAAAAACAAAATTCACACTCGTTTGATACAGTTAATTGCCTCTATGAATTGCCGACTCTGGTAACCACAATTTATCAATTATCAATTTATCAAGGCACCTGTACACAAGGTTTCTGATGCCGAGGCACTTGGTCCTAGAAAATAATTTATGCTTGGGTTTTAAAGCAGGGTTTACGGGGTAAGGGTGTTTAAAAAAAATTCCAGTTGTTCTTGGGAGGATTAAAAACTTAAATGTGTATTGAGGAAAGTTGGATGAATCACATGGCTATTAGCACCTACAGCTTACCAGATTTTATTAGTTGAAAGAAGGAAACATGAAATATGACAGACTAAGTAAACATAGCCCCAATATTACCCGTTTCACTCCGGTATTGAGTCTAGAAAGGTCTAGTAGAGCCGACCTTTCTGCGACCTATGACCCTCCAACATTAAACGTGCGAAGGCAGACTATTGTGGCTTGGTCAGATGAGTTCTGATTGGTCTATTCGATACGTGTGCTGACGCGACCCTCTATTAGACCTTTCTAGACTCAATATCGGAGTGAAACGGGTAATATTGAGGCTAGGTCAACGTACACTGGTAATGTGAATATAAGACGACGATATCTAAGGAATAACACGTTTAATGTGTCTGTTACTATACAGTAATGCTTAAAAAAGTCATACACCATTTCATTTGTAGACATTTAGATATGTTAATTGCAGCAGTTCAGTAGTCTTGTAGGCATTGACGAAGTTCTGCGCGTAAATACTGATATAAGAGAACTCCTTCATCAGGAGAATCAGGTTGTTGTCGACCCCCATCCTCCATAAGTAGTAAACACAGTTCATACACAGTTTCATCACATCTAACAGGACCTCTAGGTGTAGCCTCCGTTTCACAAACATTGATGGTGGCCATGTCGACCTCGCACAAGTAATTCTCAGCTCCATATCTCTCAGGAAACATGTACACGATAACAGGTTTCCCTGCTGCAAGATTCAAGCCTCTCGATCTTCTGATCTTGTGTGTATTCCAGAGATGGGATACCTCATTCAACTCTTTCTGAAACAAAAAAATAATATTGTTATCGAAAACATTAACCGCAGACAAGAAGTAAGCACAATTATTAGACTTATCGGTCTGTCTTGAGGAAAATAAGAATGTTTTAAAAGAACGTCAATAACCATTCCATATCTAACTTATTACCACTGACCTCAAGATAATTATTCTGAACAGTTCCACAATCTAGAATACCATTCACAGAGCTCTTGGATCTAATGTGTCCTTTAAAATGTACCAATGCAGTTGTGTTTTTTTAATATTTTTTTAACAGACAGAGAGTTCGAACAAGTTTGAACCATTTACGTCTTTTCGAAAGATCAATTTCAGATTATTTTCGATCGGTATGTCATTAGAAGGTAATCATTTCTAGAGGAACATCACAATTGATAGGTCATTCTTTGGTCTCAATTGGAACCATAAATGCCTCATATATGTTTTTTTAAATCGATATCATTTATTCCCCTATGACATATATATGATAAATTTAGATATCTTTATATAAAAGATTCCTTATATAAACGAAGAAGCTGATATCAAACTTTCAAATTACGTGTATACTTATAAAATAGCATGTAAAAATACCAACTATCAACTCTAAGCTGTTCAACTGGCTGTTTCATCGGTTTCAACCTACGTTTAACACACGGCAATGTAAAGTTTATTATCATAAAAATCAACTTTATACATTCATATTGTCAAAGTATAAAACCGGATACTTTTCAGCAAGATTAAGTACTTTTGGCACATGTGAATCCAACAAGTCAGGAACATTTCTACATTATACTTTTGCCAAGTATATATATAATATATATCTAAAATAGTTTACTGACCCTAGAAACGTTGTAGCGTACATATGAAAATACAAGTCAACATTCAAGATTGATTGAAGTTGACTGTAAGTATACTCATTAGGACTTTACTTACCTGTATGAGTTCCATGAAACAAAACTGTATAAGACTTTTATCTAGAAAATCTCCCGTAAAAAGGCCCATATCCTTTAGACTGGAAAACAACTGCATCCAGTACTCAGCATTCATCTGCCTGATGATTCCCCACATTCGCTCAATGCGTTGATTATGATTGCTTATCCAACGAAGAAACAGTTTCTGTTTTGCTGTCGCCTCATGAATGTCAACATTTGCCTTACGTGTCCATTCTCTGTCCCTTTGTCAGCCCTCATGAATGATGGACATCCTCCTCGTTTTCTTACTTCTGTCAAAAAGTATGATGCAATAACCCTCGGGTTACTGTTGGTTGTATTTGCTTCAAGCCATATTATGTACCTGGAGAATCCATCTACTGCACCATTCACACATATACCATACGGTGTGAGTTTATCGTAACTATCCATGTGCCACACGAAATAAGGACCTTGATTACGATACTCACGGCGTTGGAGACATCTACGTTTTCTCGCCTCTATAAGATTTGGAGAAATGATATGCATCAAGTGACGAACACTATTTTGACTGATCACAAAACCATGTTGTATACATTTTAAATGCATCATCTTATATCCTAAAAGTCGGCTTGGGGAATCCATTTGCTTCTATGTATAAGGCAACATCCAATTCATCACTTTGATGTTTTCTTCGGTAAATATTACACATCCTCTGAACTCTATGGAGTGTGCGTCTACTGATGTACATGCCATGATATACGGCTAAACTATCCAGTATATCTGTATTTGAAAGTCCAAGACCAAACAAAACTTTACCAGTCCATTCATCCTTGTCTGAGCCGAGTTGCCCTTCGGTCGAATGTTTTATACAATCTATCATCTAATCAGACGAAATTATGATCTAATTAGACGACAGTATCATCTAATTAGACGAAAGTATCATCTATTTAGACAAATGTATGATCTAATTAGACGAAAGTATGATCTAATTAGACGAAAGTATGATCTAATTAGACGAAAGTATCATCTAATTAGACGAAATTATCATCTAATTAGAAGAAAGTATCATCTAATTAGACGAAAGTATCATCTAATTAGACGAAGGTATCATCTAATTAGACGAAAGTATCATCTAATTAGACGAAAATATCATTTAATTAGACGAAAGTATCATCTACTTAGACCTAAAGTATCATCTAATTATACGAAGTATCATCTAATTAGATGAATCTATCATCTAATTAGATGAAACTATCATCTAATTAGATGAAACTATCATCTAATTAGATGAATATATCATCTAATTAGATGAAACTATCATCTAATTAGATGAAACTATCATCTAATTAGATATTTAAAAAAATACTTCATTAGATGAAACTATCGTCTAATTAGATGAAACTATCGTCTAATTAGATAAAACTATCATCAAATTAGATTAAACTATCCTCTAATTAGATAAAACTATCTTTTAATTAGATGAAACTATCATCTAATTAGACGTTGTGTAATTTTTTTCTCACTGCTGGCAGCAATGCGCTTCCATACCAATCCTCTCTATCATTATTCATTAAATAATTCCTAGCAGAAGTAAAATCGCTAAATCGTTATGTATAAAAGTTTACTTCACTTAAACATTGTTATTGTTGTAAGATTTGTAAAATGGATTCTCACGTCGAGTATGACCGTCCGATTGCAATAATCTCTTAAACACACACATATAGCCGTGATTTGTATACAAAAGTGAACCCAAATGGATCCGTCTCAGGCTGAGTATGACCGTCAGATTGCAAAAATATATTCTCAAGATTTAATTAGATTACAGTTTCATCTAATTAGATTACAGTTTCACCTTATGATAGTTTGATCTAATTAGATGATAGTTTGATGTAATTAGATGATAGGTTGATGTAATTAGATGATAGTTTGATCTAATTAGATGATAGTTTGATCTAATTAGATGATAGGTTGATGTAATTAGATGATAGTTTGATCTAATTAGATGATAGTTTGATCTAATTAGATGATAGTTTGATGTAATTAGATGATAGTTTCATCTAATAAGATGATATAGTTTGATGTAATTAGATGATAGTTTCATCTAATAAGACGATGATTTCATTTAATTCAATGATAGGTCATCTAATTAAATAATAGTTCCATCTAATTAAGCGATAGTTTCATCTTCTGATATGATAGTTCTTTTTAATTAAATGACAATTTCACCTTATTAAATGATAGTTTTATCAAATTATATGATAGTTTCATCTTACTAAATGATCGTTTCATCTAAATAGATGATACTCTCTTTTAATTAGATGATAATTCATTCAAATCTGAGGCTGAGGTATTCAGTCCTGGCGAGGTTGGAGGGGCTCTTAAGTTTTACTTTGTTATCAGACTTGAGAATTATGATACCTCCAAAACATAAAACACGTAACATAAAACTAAACAAAGAAAACACAAACAATGTCTTCTGTACTCTTATGAAACAAATACTGTTTCACTAGCCAGATGTTTTAAACTTTAGTTTGTCCAGTTGTATCTCTGAGCACAAAAATCACAACTTTTGCAAGAGACCGAGTCCTCTAAATGTAACAAATTCAATATACAATCACAAAGGCATATGCTATACTTACTGAAACAAAACGCCCCTTGTCAAACAAAGGAAAATTCCGTCAGCAAAATTCAATCTTCAGTTCCACGTTTGACTATCTTTGTTTCATCACAATCCTCAATTCGTAATATTAGTTTTCTTATAACATTTACAAATAATTTTAATTCGAATCAAAATCAATAATTTTCATTAAACCTACATATGTTTCAGAATTCTTTTTATCAGTCAATATTCATCTTTTGAATATCTGTTGTTTGATGAAATGGAGCCAGCCTCAATTTGATTATCAACAAATTGATTGTAAAATTGTGCATAATCTATATTTTTCATTTAATCTAATAGACGTTTTAGGACTTTTTCCTTGAGTCAATATTGACACAGTATTAACGTGGCGTGATATGTGGTAACATTTTGCAAAACATTTATAATATTATAGATCATTCAATATCTCAACTCTATAATCAAATACACTAAATGCCAACAGAAATGTTACCCCTATTTGAATTTAAATATCATAAAATGTTATGTGCTCAGAGAAAGTTGTTTTTTTGTGACTAACATCCCAAAAGTTGAGCCCATGTGCTAAAATTACAGACTTGAAAATGTTGAAAATTACGTTATCGTTATATAGTTTCATGGATAGAGTCAATTGTCCTATTTTCGAGCATAAAAAAATGGAAGGGAAAATTGTAAAAAAATATCATACAGTGAGCCAAAATGTTATTGTCTACTTTGATAATGCATGCACATTTATAAACAATGAAGTCAGTTATGTTTTTGGGTTGATTTGTTCTTAAAACATTGACCAAATACTGAGATTTGTAATGTTTCTCTTCTAAAGATAATTTCAGGGTTCTAAGATAATATTTTGGATGACAGTTTGATAGCAAAAGATACACACCAACGCATATTTCCTCAAATTTAGGCCAAAGTGAAAACACTTATTCACACCCAGTTTGTTTCCATAGAGACAATATTAATACACAATTAGTGTGCCCGCTTCCATGGTGTAAATGATACACACTGTCCCCGTTTGCTTGTGAAAACTTACCCATACGCACTTATTGTAGTAAAATGGATTCTCGGGCTGAGTATGACCGTCAGATTGCAATAACCTCTTAAACACACACATATAGCCATGATTTGTATACAAAAGTGAACCCAAATGTCCCCGTTTCCATAGAGAAATACCTGATAGACATATGTCCCCGCTTCCATGGTGTAAATGATACACACTGTCCCATTTGCATACAGAAAAGCACACACACATTCGGTGTGTGTCCCCGGTTCCAATGTTTAGAACTAACACACATGACAGGGGAAGTTAGCCATGCAAATAGTACACCTGTTAAACAGCTAGAAAAAATGTCCCCGGTTACATGTGTTTTTTAGTGTCCCCGTTTGCCACCTTTAACATCAATGTGTGTGTGTGTGTGTGTGTGTGTGTGTGAGAGAGAGAGAGAGAGAGAGAGAGAGAGAGAGAGAGAGAGAGAGAGAGAGAGAGAGAGAGAGAGAGAGAGAGAGAGAGAGAGAGAGAGAGAGAGATGTAAATAGTTTTTAGAGTCTTTGGTTCAGGTACACATTTTCCATTCCAAAGGGTATCCTGAACCATTAACAAAGTCCTCTTGCTTGTTTTCTCACGTTTTGAAACAGTTATTGGCACTCATTACACTCCGAACCATGTGAGATTATTTTACACTGTGGTGTTGACTTAAGGCCCAGTGTTGATTTAAGGTCTGCTATACAAGTCAACAGCAGGGGCTTTAGTCAACACTGTATCACCATTAATTTTCCATTTTTAACTCATCAGACTTGAAAGGCCCGATGGGCTTATGGCATGGCATGACGTTCGGCGTCCATCCATCCGTCCATCGTATTTCATCAGCCACGAGTGAAAATAAATAACTTTTCTAACTCACGAGTTAGTCATGACTGTAATTGTTGAGCTTTCAAAATATGAACGACACGGTGAAAAACCTCAAAGTTCGCTCGCTTTGCTACGTAGCGCTACATTGAGCAATCGCATTCAAGAGAGGTTTAAAAGTAATACTGTTGTGTCTATCCATCCTTTCAGAAATATTGATTATTATCGAAAATAAACGCCTGAATAAATTTTCAAATATAGTGTTAACAAAAGTTAACCAAGGACGTAATGTGCCAATGATACTCTTGTTGCACAAATACATATACACTGCGAGGATCGGATTATCGGTGGCCGGACTATCGCGGCTTGACTGTAGTTCTGCAACGGCTTCATTCACTCTATGTCTAGGTTATATATATGGTAATATAGATCGATAATCATAGTGCTATATTGCCATTTTGTAAACGCCCAGTAAATCGTAAAGCGTAAAGGTTAGCGAGGACATTTTGAACCTGCTGCCAACTTTAAAACTTAAAAACGTTTTAAATGCGCGTTTTTTTTATTATACTTTTATAAAATTACAACCAAAAAGCAGAATAGAAAGAACAAGTTTATGAAAACCTGCTACTAGAAAAATTGGCAATTGAAATGTTTTAATTTTAAATATTAATATAACATACTTCAAATTGGTAGTTTCTTCTCCCCCTCCCCCCCCCCCCTCTCTCTCTCTCTCTCTCTCTCTCTCTCTCTCTCTCTCTCTCATTTCCTCCCCCTCTCCTATCACAACCCTCTCTCCACCTTCTTTTCTTCCCTGCCTCTCCCCACCCCCCCCCCCCCCCCCCCCCCCACCCACCCTCTCTCTCTCTCTCTCTCTCTCTCCTCTCTCTCTCTCTCTCTCTCTCTCTCTCTCCTCTCTCTCTCTCTCTCTCCTCTCTCTCTCCTCTCTTCTCTCTCTCCTCTCTCCTCTCTCTCTCTCTCTCTCTCTCTCTCCACTAATAGTATCATCGATAATATAAAATGAAACTAATACATATACAATATATTCTTAAATAACATCATCACTGTCTAGCTCGACATTGACCAGAACTTAAGTTCAACATTCAGATACAATAGTGAAGACGAAATATGTTCGCCTTGGCGTACTCCTGAGAAGCACGGAAAGAAGACTGCATAAAATTCACCGCTGCATTAGACGGCGTAATTCCGATCTACATATTTGGATAAGTTTTAATAAGTTCTCACTTATCCATTGCCGAAGTAAATTTAACCACGGTCCATGCAGTTGGCCACACATAATCAAAAAAACCTTGGATAAATTGACAAAGGCACATATGTGCGTTTGATGTCGACACGCGGGATGTCATAGGATATTTACAAATATTGATTTGGAATAGGTTAACGATTTCTCTCTCTTTAGTACGACAGTTAGGGTCGTAGCGCCGCCCCTGTCTCACGCTTGAAGCAGTTTCATGATAACAAAATGAGATTCTTTCAGCTGTTGATGGTGTCACTGCTCGTCGGAGGAATGTTTGTCTACGTAAAGTTATCATATGGAATCGGGGTACGAGCCAGCGATGAGTTTTGAGAATTTAACTGGATAACCAATTTCAATTTAAAATTCAATTCGCTAGAACCATTGAATTCGTCTCATTGTAGGTGTGTCAAGGATTTTCACTTTACTTAAATCACCAGGAACAGTGATTTCTTTTGGAGATGATTTATCCGGACGTATTAACCTTCGAAGAATTCGTCTCCAATGAATGATTTATCCGTTCATGCTTTATTTGTTGCTTTCGTCTCTATTTAATGATGTGACCGTACGTATTTTACCTTCGAACAATTATTCTCCTCTAAATTATTTATTCCTACATACGTTAACTTGAATAATTCGTCTCCAATGAGTGATTTATCCGTACATATATCTTGCAGAATTCGTCTCCACTGAATTATTTATCAGGAGATACTTTATCTTGCAAAATATGTCTCCAATGAATGATTTATCCGTACGTATTTTACCTACGCAGAATTAGTCTCCATGCACTGAATTATTTATTCGCAAATACTTTATTATGCACAATTCGTCTCTAATTAATGATTTATCTGGACGTACTTTATCTTCGCAGAATTCGTCTCTACTGAATTATTTATCCTTACATACTTTACTTTCGCAGAATTCGTCTTCACTGAATGAGTTATTCGCGCATACTTCATCTTTCCAGATTGTGTCTCCAATGAAAATATTATCCCTGAATCCATCATCGGAGAAGATCGCTTTGTCACTAATTCTGAAGACGATGAACCACACTTCAGCATCACGAAACGAGACTAAAACAAGGGGGGAAGGCGTACTCGCGTCTTCAAACACTAAGGAGGCTGAAAATACGTCAAGTAAAAGTGAAGCTGTAGAAACAGGGTATACTTTTGAACCACTGAAATGGCGGAAGTTTGGCTTCAGAGAAGATATATTCGTCTATTCCGCTTACTACAGAAGGGAGAAGAAGGATATCATGATTGTCGGGATGGTTAAGAGGATGAAGAATTACTCTGTTGTGTGTAGCTTTCCTTCCATGCCATCAGTGAAGCGTATAAAAGCTTCCGTCAATATCATTCCTGAACACCATGGACAAAAGTAAGTAAGACGACATGTTGTCAAAACTTATCCATATTTTCCATAGTTCCTGATACACCAGTCCATCATGGACGCCATTAAAGTAAGCCGAATGTTGTCTAACCGATTTATCATATTTTTCATATTTCCTGACGCTCCAGAACCTCATGGACGCCATTAAGTAAGTCGAATGTCAAACCGATTTATCATATATTCCATATTTCCTGACGCACCAGATCCCCATGGACGCGTGTAAGTAAGTCGAATGTTGTCAAACCGATTTATCCTATTTTCCATATTTCCTGATACACCAGTCCATCATGGACGCCATTAAAGTAAGCCGAATGTTGTCAAACCGATTTATTATATTTTCCATATTTCCTGACGCACCAGATCCCCATGGACGCAAGTAAGTAAGTCGAATGTTGTCAAACCGATTTATCCTATTTTCCATATTTCCTGATACACCAGTCCATCATGGACGCGTCTAAGTAAGCTGAATGTTGTCAAACAGATTTATCATATTTTCCATATTTCCTGACGCACCAGATTCCCATGGACGCAAGTAAGTAAGTCGAATTTTGTCAAACCGATTTATCACACCATGGACGCAAGTAAGACAACATGTTGTCAAAAACTATCCATTATATTTTTCACATTTCCAAATACACCAGAACTTTTTGGGGCACTTACCAAAAATATAGTTTGGGCTGATATTAGTTTAAATAATTCCCTTAACTTGCATATTCATCTCCAATCGCCAAAATATATGATATTTTCTTGTTTTCACTGAAAATGTAAAACAGGCCCATATATGTGCAGAAACCCAAACTACACGTCTACACGTCTACACGTCTACACGTCTACACGTCTCACTAATGCCACTATTTCACTACGAGCCGAATTATCACGTATAGCCAAGAATAGGTGATTGTATAAATTCGTAAACATTCGGGAAAATTCGTGATCAGTAATTTCACTTGTACGAAAATTCGTAGATTTTGATGCTGAAATCCTACGAAACAGATACGAATTATTTACGAATTGTTCACGAATTATGTACGAATTGTGCGAACTAATAAAGAAACAGTTGCGAATACACTACGAATTTTCGTCCCTAATTCGGGACATTCGTACATGATTCGTAGATGATTCGTAAGAATTTCGGAATGAGACCATCAAAATAATCAACCACGAATTTCCCAAAACTGTTCACGAACTACATGAATTAGTTACGAATAGCTCACGAAGAAACTACGAATTAAAAATTCGTATTTGATTCGTAAAAATGTTTGAACAAATCAAAATTTGTTCACGAATGCCACGAATCGGAGGAATCAACTACGAATCATTTACGAATTCCAAGAATTAATTACGAATTGTCTACGAATGTTCAGTGACACGAATGTGAACATTTTCTCTTTCGTGATGATTCGTGACGATTCGGCTCGTAGTGAAATAGGGGCATAACATACACAATACATGACAAATAGATATTACTAACCCAATATTTTGTTTTCGTCTCTTGTAGATAGTTTTCCAAAATTACGTCGACGATGCGGTGTGTTGTCGGGTTTTCGTTCAGATATAACTACTTTCTCTTTTATGCCGTCACCTTAATTATTGGACTATACACTGTCGGCTAAAAGAAACGCCTTTCTTATCAGATTTGGTAAAAACTACCCTGGACAGTTTAGCAATATTATAGCATTATGAAGTTGCACCATTTCTATATATTTCAATATATTTAAATTTCAGAAGTTGTCATGTCACAAAAGAATGGCGATTACTGAAATGAGACAACAGAAATTGTTAAATTTTCAATCAGTGCTTGATCAGAAAAACAGTGAAACGGATTTTCATACAACCACGAGCAACAGTACATGCACGCATTGCATTAAAGTGATGATGACGCTACAGGTGATGACGCTACAGGTGATGACGCTACAGGTGATGACGCTACAGATGATGACGCTACAGATGATGACGCTACAGGTGATGACGCTACAGGTGATGACGCTACAGATGATGACGCTACAGGTGATGACGCTACAGGTGATGACGCTATAGATGTACATGGTCATGGTGCTCAAGTGAATCAACCGGAAATAGCGGTTTTCCTTGGGCATGTTTTTCATGAATGTTATTGACTCGAATCATAGTTTTTCCACGGTTTCCACGGTTTCCACGGTTTCCTGGACTTTCCTATAATTATTGTTTCAGCATAACGTGGAGGCCACCATTAACCATCAGAAATTATTCCATCTTTCATTTTAAGGATAATTAAGTAGGCGTTTCTTATGGCCGACAGTGTACATCAAAACGGTATTTGGCGGTAACAATTAGAACTTCTCGATAAAATAACATCTATTAAACATTTCACTTATACTCCAGCAACACTTTTTATTTATGTAAATAATTCATTTAAATTTTAGGTTAAAACTAAGAAACTTAAAGATTAAAAAAATAATTTCAATTTATGTTTTTAAAT
Organism: Gibbula magus; assembly: GCA_936450465.1. Classification (NCBI taxonomy): domain Eukaryota; kingdom Metazoa; phylum Mollusca; class Gastropoda; order Trochida; family Trochidae; genus Gibbula; species Gibbula magus. The sequence continues at coordinate 29,989,569 of OW388298.1, read as the reverse complement.
ATTCTTTTTAGATTATAAACATTCATGTATATTCAAGTTTGCCAAAAAATAGGAATTGTCGATTTTAAGCGTTTCAACAAAAAGGACGTTTTTGGACACTGTCTATGTTATCCAAAAACAGCATAATTGTTTGTTTTATTAGATTTTTGAAACCATGCAGTTCACTTAGCTGTTCATATGTGCTTAATATAGAAAAATCTATTATAAAAGTATTTTATCTGCGTACAATATCTCCTTAATTGAACTAAATTTCTAAATTTCAATTCTATACAGGCGAGGTGCTGTGTTAATAAGGTGTGTGGTTCACATGAATGAGACGGATATCCCCAAAGTCCTGGAGCTCCGAGTCGGTTCTGATCGCTCGCATCTTACGATCAAGTTCCCGAGACCAAGACAATTCAACTTCACTGTCTGTCTGGCTTGCCTGCACGGTCCGTATCAAAATCACGAAAGATTGATCGAAATGGTTGAAACAGATCTGCTCCTCGGAGCTCAACATTTCGTGGTCTACAACTATTCAACCTCCCGCCTGGTTGACAAGGTTCTACAGCATTACACAAGACGAGGGGTCTTGGAGGTCCGTCCCTGGAACCTACCCAAGCTGGATATTCACTACTTTGGACAGTTGGTGTCCACACAAGACTGTATTCTCTCAAGCCGTGGGGAGTCCAAGTACGTGGTTCTCAAAGACGTCGATGAAGTCATCGTGCCGCATCAGCATCAGAACTGGACTCAGATGATGTAGTTTTTGGACCAGGGTCATAACCGTGCTTCTTTCATGTTCCGTAACACCTTCTTCGAGACGAATTGGACAGATTACAATCCTCCAAAGAAGAACACGCCGATAATACAAAGCCTAAAATATATCTGGAGAGATAGGCAAGTTTTAAGCGCCAAAATACGAAGCAAGGTAATCCTGAAGCCAGAGCTTGTTGAAGTCCAAGGTATTCATTTTCCCTGGAAACTTGAAAAAGGTTTTATTAACACTGTTGTTAATGTCTCGGTGGCCCTTCTTCATCATTATAGGGCATTTGAGAAAACTAAGAACAAATCAAAAGATACCACTATGCTTAGGTATTCCGACGCACTTGAATCTAATATTAAGAAAATGTACACGACACTTGGGATTAGTTTTGAGTCTTCACCATCAAAGATGTGATGAGTGATGAGAACATATATTTATGGAGTGAAAGATTCTCAGAGGTAGCTTTATACATAAAGTGACGGATCCAGTTAGGGGATGGACCTCTTTGCATATAAATTTAAAGACATCCAAGGTTAACCTTCCCTCCTTTTCAATGAACTCTAGCAACCATTGGACTATCTGTAAAACAAATAGCCCAATCTGAGTTTATATACTGAGCAGAAAATGTTCAGGACCATCGGATTTTCCCAATATTTTGAAAATTGTGTCATAAAAAAGAGATTATGAATAATATTCTGATGAACGTCATTGCGATAAAAAAAAAAATAATGAACCAAAAGATTAGCATTCTAATGTTTTATTCAGAAATGTACAGACGTTTTGGAGATACGCGTGTCTCGCCTCGGAATCGCAATTGTTTAAACCTCTGAAACAGGATTGAAATCAACTTCATTGACTTGTATGTCCACTTCATGCATCAACTACTGCTTAAGAACGTCATGAAAAGTTAAGGAGAGGTTCTCAAACAGTTAATATGGAATCATTCACCAACAAGGCCGTTAGCGAGCTCATTCAGGGTTGTTGGTGACGCAGGACATTTTGAAATGAGACATTGAAGCAGTGGTGTCAGAATGGGGCTAAAATTGCAAAATTCCAATTTCGAAAAATAATGTCAAAATAAATGAAAAATCAATTAGTCCTTAAGTATTTTTGCGCAGTATATTTTTGAATGCACCAAAGCACTTCGACTCGCATTCTCTTCCCACAGAGGTTACTCCCTTCAGATTTCTGATCCTAACCTCTGTTCTGTATCGCTTGCAATCGAGAGCAGAAGCAAAATCCACTAGCGGAGGAAAGCGGAATTTCAGCCTGCATCCCTGCCTCTTAACCAATGAAATCTCATCTTTCAGTTGCAATGTCGAGTGACTTCAAAGGTCTGGTCATTTTACTCCTAAGGGTCTTGCTCATTAGCGTATGTCCTTCGAATTTGTCTGATGTAAACAACACAAAAACTATTTTGATATTTGTCTCTGATTTGGTCTTCTTTATTTATAAGCATGTTTATGATCAATAGTTTTCACAAAATCAAATAGCATATTTTGAGGAAAACACATTAAACGAGAAAACGTTTGTCTTACGTTTATTTTATCATTATCATTGACAATGTCACTTTTATAACGGCGTTGCTGATTGCACAACTAGATTCATTGCAACCAATCAGGACACTCCTTTTCTGCTCTCGATTTCAAGCGTAAAACAACAGACGTTAGGGTTGGAAATCTGAAGGGAGTAACCTCTGTGGGAAAAGAATGCCGCAGGGGATTGGCAATAGTGTATATTTAAGAATATAAGTATTCTTTCTCTCAAACTCGGGATTTAAAGATGATTTCTGACAACTTTCTTACAATTCAAAAGTGACAAAGATGTATTATTTGCCTCAAATTTCAAATCAATTATTTGTAAATTAAAGTGTCTGAGGTGAGGTTATTTGGGGTTTAACGCCGCTTTCAAGAGTATTTCACTTATATCGCGGCTGCTAGTATTATGGCAGGCAGAAAGCCCGCAACGCCACGTGGCTATGCATTGCGGTGAAACCTGCAAGCATCGACTGGAACTAGCGAACCATGGGTGGTACTACGTTGAAATTCAGTGTAGCATTGCACCCAAACCTTACTGTGTGTAGAACAGTTCTCTACTACAGACTGGTGGGATTCGAACCCCGGACCCCTTGATCCGAAGCCAAACGCGCTGACTAACGGGCTATCCCACCCCCTTGAACTGTTCAAAGTTCAAAGATAAGTTTATGAATATTATGGAACACAAAACATTTTCTCTAAAACTTGTGAGTTGTGAAATGATTTCTGACAACTTATTGTAATTTCGATTTCTGCACACGTAAAAGCCTGTTATTCGATTTTCATTAGAAACAAGTAATTATCATACATTTGGCTATATGGTATTACAATACAAATCAAGTGAAATTATTTGAACTTAAATCATCACATGCATTCTTTCGTCACGTATGATAGCCACATAAAATATTTAGAAAAATACTCAATGGCTCATTAATTGACCAACAAGTAATGTTGCGTGAACTTGATATTGACTCCATTCAAGTCTTATATAAAGAGTTAACTTTTCAATTTAAAGTTAATTTCCATTGAATATTACATATTCTAATGTGTATTCCAGCTTTATAATTTGTTAAATAATTTGTCTTAATTAATTATCAATTATGGATTAATTTTGTCATTTGTAAAAAAAATTCTCTAGCTAAGTAATACATATTTGAAAGTGATGTCAATGTATGTATACACCTCGTCAAAGGAATCGCACCACCCATTGGTCGTAGGGTGAGATCAAGTACAAAACCTTTAGCAATGATCTGGTGTCATATTTGTAAAAAGGTGGTGAGGTGAGGTGAGGTGATTTGGGGTTTAATGCCGCTTTCAAGCTTGTATTTCACATAAACGGCTGCTAGTTATTATTGCCGGGATAAACACCATGTGGCTATATATTGTGATAAAACCACCCAGCAACGGCTGGAAAAAGCGAACCATGGGTTGTACTGCACTGAAATTCAGTACCCAAACCTTACCGTACCCAAAAGTTACCGTGCCCCTGGCGGGATTCGAACCACGGATCGCTTGATCCGAAGCCGAACGCGCTAACCACCATGACCCATTTTGTACATAAAAAGGGGATGAGCTTATTATTTTTCACACTTTTGACAAAAATAAATGTCATTTTGTTATTCAAATCTCAATTCTATAAAACAAATTGGGTGTACATGTATATTCTGTACAAAAGTGACATAAGTGTAACATATACGAATTTGCAAAGTAGGCCTACAATATACAAAGTTTTCCAATATTATGTCAGGATATGTTCTACCAAAATTGGCATTCATCACTAAATAATAGTACAAGATACGATTTATATAGAGAATTTAAAAGTTTGCTAACACCAGAAAAATATTTGTTTGAGACTGTAGATTTCAGATTTCGAAAAATTCTTGTCAAATTTCGATCGGGGCTGCTACGATTAAAGGTACATCCATTGTGTTTCATAAAATTTTATTTGGCTTTAATACGCTCCATCTCACCACATGTGCTGTCTACAATACAAATTAATTCATTCAGCTTGCATATTTATCCAAAATCACCAATTATATCATAATTACTAGTTTCCAATTAAAATTGAGTAAGATCATTATGCATGTGTAGAAACCGAAACTACACGTCCCATTGACATGCACAGTAGTTATATGACCCCTTAAACATTATCACATCAAATTTGTCATTTTGTCTGTTATAAATAAGATTCTAAAATTACGTTTGACTCATTGACGCGCGCCACACGCTGTGCATTGTCCGGTTTTCGATCAGAAATCACTACTTTACCTTCATATCGTCAATATGTTAAATCTACTATCATTACAATGGTGGTTTTCGGTAACAGTCGGTAGTTCTCGATAAAGTAACACCATTTATAACGTTTGCAATATGTGACCCCCAACAACACAATGGATGTACCTTTAAGGATTAATGAAGGTAGATGGCAGAAAAAAGATAGGTTATTGAGGATTTTCCCGGTTTGTAAGAATGGAATAGAAGACGAATTTCACTTTCTCCTTATATGTCCATTTTATAGCGAATTAAGACAAATTTACCTACCGAAAAATGTAAATGCAAATATTCATATGTTTAAAAATATTCTTACTACTAATGATCAATCTATAATGATAATTTGATTGTGACGCTTTCTACAATACGAATTGTTTGATGCATTACTTAAGTTAGATGAAGGAAAAACTGAACTTTTATGTTTCACAATATGTCCGATGTCTCAACAACAAAATCTATCTAAACGTCGTCGTAGTTCTGACTCCCCTGTGATAAACTCTTCCTTTCCATTCTACAAACGAACAAGGTCGTTGTCGGAGTCTGACACCTCCGTCTTTCTACCGAGTGACGACTTTAACATGGCAACTAGTGGTAAAAGTTCAGATAACATTATCGCTCAGATAATTGAAGCTTTTAAATCACCACAGATCATGGACACTGTCGGTCAGTCACTGGCTAGTGCTATTCTCCCCAAAATCAACGATATGATTGATGAAAAGCTCAGTCCTCTACTACAAGTTATTGACAAAAATCAAAGCAAAATAAAAGCCCTTGAAACGAAAGTTGAAGACCTTGATGATAAACTCCGTCACAAGAACGCACAAATCGACGAACTGTACCAATACAGTAGGAGTAATAATGTGCGTATCTTTGGGTTTAGTGAGAAGAAGGGGGAAGGCACAGATGATATTGTCTGCAGACTAGCTCACGACATGGGTGTGAAGATGACTGTAAGTGATATAGAGCGGAGTCATAGGACAGGGGACCCGAAAAAGTACACGGGAAACAGAACTCGTCCCATTATCGTGAAGTTCATGAGCAACAGGAAGAAGCGCGAGTTGATGAAGAGTATCCCAAAACTCAAAGGCAGAAAACCCAAGATCTTCATCAATGACGATCTCACCAAGGAGCGTTCACGTCTCGCGTCTGAAGCGCGGGCACTTGTCATGAAGAAACGACTAGCTGGTACTTGGGTCAGGGACGGCATAATTTTTGCCAAGAAACTTGATGACAGTGTGTCTTTGATCACTAAACGATCACAGTTTGACGAGCTGATTGAGTCGCTGCGGCTCAGAGTCAAGATTCGTCTGCCCTATGATTCTAGACAACTGCGCGAATACACTGATCAGGAGGAGGATGACGATGATTTCGTGTAAGTGTTCAGTTGCATGTAAACACAGATGTGTACTACGACCACGTGCTTTGAGTTGTAAACAATATATTGTAAACATCGTGCTTACCAACTATTGGTTGAACCTGACGTGTATGTGTGACTCATGAAACCATTAACCAATGAAAACATTGCTGCTTAGACACGCCTATATCGATCTACATGAATTTCAGGGGAAACACGTGTTCTCTTCAACCGTCGGTATAACGCTGCAATGTGTTATAGTTGATGACTGTGCTTGCGATTAGCTGTTCTCCTTGTATTCAGAAGTGTTGACCAAATGTAACTTTGTTTGGTGACAGTCAAATGCATTTTCTACTTGTGTTGTATTATCGTTATGTAAACGATGATATCTGTTCAAGTGTTATTTACAAACTTCAACATTATATTCGAATGTTGTATTTGAATGTTGTTTTGTGTTGAATCTTAATTCATTGTTTCAAATCATTTTATAAGTTTGGATTTCTGGCCTACATTACTTACTTACAGTGGTGACGAGATCACACCGGTTCTCCTTGCATTCTTTTGCTTTACACTGATAGAAAGTATCTATCTGTTTCTTTTAGTTTTCTTTTTTCATTTGTGTTCAAACATAAACTCTAAATGTTTGTTCTTACTTGATAAGGCGACAAAACTTATTTATTCCTACACCATGCCATCTATCATTACTGCAAATTGCACACACATTGAAGAATATATCTATACTGACAAATACTATACTGAAACACATCTCAATCAAATACTAAAAACATTGATGCCCCTTTTCTCACAATTGATTGTATTCTCAAGATTATTAGATGGGGGTTGATATTGTACAGTATCGACAGAGAATTGGGGTATTTAATTGTAAATCATGCAATAGAACAAAGGGTAAGATAGATTTGCCTACTTACTACTTGGTGATGTTAGTCTGTACACTTGGGGTTAGGGGTATTCAGATAGCACTATTGTTATTGCTCTGTTGTGGAGATATTCACCCTCGCCCGGGACCTGTCATACAAGATCTAAGTATCGTACATACTAATGTTTGTAGTCTTACTGATAAAGTTGATCTGGTGTATGCAGAGCTACATGATTATGACGTTATATGTATATCTGAAACTTGGTTACACGATGGTATTTCAAATGTTGATATTAGCATGCCTGGGTTTCATCCGCCAATTCGTAATGACAGACAAAGCAGGGGAGGTGGGGTTGCTATATATGTTAAAGATACTATTTATTATAAGCATAGACCAGACTTACAACTTCCCGGGCAAGAGGCAGTGTGGGTACAGCTCACTTGTAAGAATAAGAGTTATCTTGTGGGTACTTTCTACCGTGCAAACACTAGTTCGCATTACTGGGATCTGATCGAAGAAGAAGAGATACTAATATTAAGACCGTAGTACTTGGAGACTTCAACGCTAACCTATTGAACAGAACAGACCCTAACATTGAACATATCAAGTCAATCTATTGTATGGAGCAGTTGATAAAAGAGCCAACACGAATTACTCAACAATCGAGGACGCTAATTGATCTAATATTCGTATCTTGTCCTGAAATTGTTAATTCCTCTGGTGTAACTCCCCCTTTCTGTAGTGATCACTGTTCAGTTAACGTAACGTTGAAGTCTACAAAGCAAACAAAGAAAGCCTACTCAAGATTGATATATGATTACGAAAATATCGATGTAAATGCTTTTCGGCAAAATGTAGGTGATATTGACTGGAATTTTATTACTTTATATGATGATGTCAATACTAGTACTCCCATATTAGTAAATACATTAACAGACCTTTGTAAATCAAATATTCCAAATAAAACTGTTACTATTCGCCCTAATGATGCACCATGGATGAACGGCTTCATCTGTAAACTCATGCGAAAGAAAAATAGAATTCACAGAAGGGCAAAACGAAGCAATTTGCCAAATGACTGGGAAAATTTTAGAAAATGCCGAAATAAATTAATTACTGAGATACGAACATGTAAATCCTCTTATATTGAAAAACTTGACAATGTTGTTAATGCAGAACATGGTAGTAAATCGTGGTGGCGTATTGTTAAGAATTATCTAAAAAAGACTGACAAAATTAGTACATTCCCACACATAAAACAAAATGATATTGTATATGAAGATGATATTGACAAAGCCACCATTTTCAATGACTATTTCTCAAGCATGGCAATGGTCAACAATTCTCTTGATGACGTTATAGATAATAATTCTCATGTCCAAATTGATCAATGTCTCCATGCCATAAGTTTACACAGTGATGAAATAAGAGATATTTTACTGTCGCTTGATGTCACTAAGGCAACTGGTCCAGACCATCTTAGTAATCGTGTTCTAAAACTTTTATCTGAACAACTGTCAGTTCCACTCTGTAATTTATTTAATATCTCATTGTCAACTTCACGGTTTCCAGATATATGGAAATATGCATCTGTTGTACCAATTCATAAAAAGAATGACGTGCATCAATGTGCTAATTACCGACCGGTGTCACTTACTAGCTGTTTGTCAAAAGTGTTTGAGAAGTGTGTTTTTAAGCATGTATCAAACTTCTTTTTAGATAATGGAACGATCACATCATTACAATCAGGTTTTACGACTGGCGATTCTACATCTTACCAGCTCACTCATTTGTATGATTATGTAGCTAAGGCGATGGATAGTGGAAAGGAAGTTCGCGCTGTATTTTGTGATATAAGTAAAGCGTTTGATAGGGTATGGCACAAGGGCCTTTTGCATAAACTATGGGCTAATGGGATACGTGGTTCTCTTTTATCATGGTTTGAAAGTTATCTTACTAATCGAAAACAATTCACAGTAATCAATGGGTATAAATCAAATGTTAAATCATTAGAAGCGGGTGTCCCTCAAGGATCAGTTTTGGGCCCTCTACTCTTTTTGGTCTATATTAATGATATCGTTGAAGATATCCATTGCAATATCAAATTATTCGCTGATGATACATCCTTATATGTGATAATCGATGATCCTGTCCTATCTTCTAATATGTTAAATGATGACCTTAAACTTATAGCAACATGGGCAAAAACGTGGAAGGTAGATTTTAACCCAAATAAAACAGAAACTATAGTTTTTTCTAGAAAGAAAGCGATAACATTAATGCCTGACCTTGTAATGGATGATACAATTATCAAATCTGTTGATTCTCATAAGCATTTAGGGTTGACCTTGCAAAGTGATGGCCAGTGGAATAAACATATTGAAAATATTATATTTTAGGTTAGTCCTATGATTAATTGCTTGAGAAGCCTAAAATATCGCCTTCAAAGGAAAAGCCTTCAAACCTTATATAGTTCATTTGTTCTACCAATTTTTGATTATTGTGATTACATTTGGAATAATTGTACTAAGACACAAGAAACTTTATTAGAAAAACTTCATTTGGTTGCCTTAAGAACCATATGTGGATCCGTTAGAGGAGTAAGTCATTCTAAAATTTATATTGAAACTGGTTTTTCGTCATTGTTTGATAGACGAAAACTTCACAAGATGAGCGTTTTTCACAAAATGTTCAATGAAAAAACTCCGAAATACTTATCAGAATTAATTCCAATAAATATATCCTCTACATCCACATATGAATCTAGGACATCCAATATTCTTCAAAGTCCGCTCTGCCGCACTGAAACATATAAAAAGTCCTTCCTTCCATCGAGTGTGCTTGAGTGGAATATGTTGGATGACAATGTAAGAAATATTGACTCCCTTGCTACATTTAAGAAACATGTTGATCGAACCTTACCGTGCAATGTGCACCATGTTATTAAAAACACAGGTACAAGACACAATCAAATTATCCATTGTAAAATGAGATTGGGTTGTAGTGACCTAAATGCCCATAAATTTGATCGTTTTCTTCAAAATTCTTCCACTTGTGAATGTGGCTATCATTGTGAGGATACCATTCATTATCTATTTATATATCCACAGTTTACTGGAATTCGATCAAGGTGTTTCTTTTATGAACATGGCTTTGACTTAAAATCCATTTTACATGGAAATTATTCACTTTCTGATGAAATCAATCACAGTATCGTCACTTCACTGCATTTTTATTTTACCCAGACAAAACGTTTCTAATTCAGATGTCCTTGCTTATTCTTTTTTATAAAATACTGTCCTACTAGTATATAACTATGTTCATTGAATGTTGTGCGTTTCTCAGTATTGATGGATGATGTTGTTTTACATGTATGTATACTTTTGTACTGGAGAGGTATTCATATAGGCGTAATGCCTGTTTACCAATCCACTCATGAATAATGAATAAATATTGTTTAAATCAGTTAGATAATTACATCGTCCGTTCATTATTACGTGGCTGAATGTAAATCCTTTAAGCCTTTTAAGATCAGTCAAACATTGAACGTCACCAATCTGATTATTAAGCCGGTCATTCATTTCTATAATATCTTCATAATGTAAAACTGTCGATCTGAACATTCATAGTTTCTATCCAGGATCAAATACTTCGATTCATTTCCCCCGAAAATTAAGAATTACCGCCAAAGAGAAGCTACGGCCAGTACGGGAAGATTTGGAAGCCCCTTGAGCTGTAGAATATGTGTGTTTTCAGCAGTTCATCCAGACAAGCGTGGATACCAACTGTCATACGTTTTTGTCGGACGGTGGCTGTGACAAGGGTGCGTGCTGAGTCCTTCGTTTTCTGGTTTCTCTCCTAATGCGCTCTTCCTCTCCTATCGGATTCGTTATTGCTGTAAAAGACTGCAGTTGATTGAAACTGGGTGTATTTGCCTGACTCCTGGAGTAAGTGCGTCTTCGAGGGGCATTTACGACAAACGTATTGTTCATAGGAACTTGGAAACCTCTTTTTCTTTCAATGACGAGAGCTTGAGTTTCGTCCTTGGCGGCAGTGTTTTGCTGCCGATTATGAATTCTGAAGCCGATAAGGAACTTCTGTAAACGTGAATTACTCTGTTCTGACTTCGAACTCTCGTCAAGTGATTTGGATCTTATTTTTGTGGAACTCCTCTGTCTCTTCGCTCAATGTTTCAAAACGTTGGTTTCCTGGCCGAGACCCCCATATTAACATGAACAGTCTCATATCTGCAGTGGGAATATTTCATCTCTTTGATTGGTGCACTTGTCGGAACCGTTTGCCTTATGCATGACGACAAGGCGGACTGGTGCTCAGAGCACCTCCATCCAAACAATTGGAAGACATCTGAACATGCATCTCCAGCGCCAGGATCTGCGGACGAACATCCCAGATAAACATACATCTGGTGGACCACTGGTGGGCCACTAGTAGTTTGTCCAGCTGATAGAAGGTGGGCCACCGGTGGCAGCCACTAGTGGCTATCTGCCACCAGCGGCCCACCTGCAAGCCACTATACCGGTGGGCCACATGCTACCCACCAGTGGTAAGCCACCAGCTATCTGCCACCAGTTGCCCACTAGCTATCACACCGGTGGGCCACTTGCTACCCACCAGTGGCAAGCCACTAGCTACCTGCCACTAGTGGCCCACTAGGGGGTGTGTTATCTGGGATGCGGCAGTTGTCGTTTGTCTGTCTGTTTTGTAAATCGATGGCGGGTCTGGGTATTTCCTGGAACATTCAGTGACTTTTGTGATGCAGACTGAAGAAGGTTTATTACAGAAACGTTTCTGTTGTAAGAACCGTTGATTAGTTCCTGAATCTCCAGCCCTTGTTCTTGTATAGCCTCGTTTGTTATCACTTCCCTTGCTAATCATAACTCGCGCAGTCTAACTGGCTAATTTCAAGGGACTATACGTGTTTTAAGTGTTCCATCAGTGAGAGAGTTGTGGCTAGAAGCGGATGTAAAATGTCACATTGCACCAGGAAGATAAACTTCCTGTCAACACTCATCTTCGGTTTCTCAGGGTTGTATATATGCTCCGTTACTCTCTGCTATTATATCGATATATGACCATATATATATATATATATATATATATATATATATATATATATATATATATATATATATATATATATATATATATATATATATATATATATATAAAATCAGTTTAAAACATCTTCCAACTCCCAGGTCTCATATAGAAAAAATAAAATGTTCGAAGAAATTACGATGATTATATATGTATATATATATATAAATGAACCTGGGAAACTGAGGATAAGTAACGGAGCATATATAAAACCCTGGGTAACTGAGGATGGTCATCACTGGACTGGAGTTTGTAGTGTCAACAAACGAGCGATTAGAAAGCATATGACGTCGATGATCCAGCCCCTTATACGATAACAAATACTGGGCTTTTGTCACTGGGTCACTATAAGACAACATATTTTAAGCGATTTGATAATAAGTTTTTCAAGCGAATTTTTTTATGGACTATGTAAATGGATTAGGTTAGTATATATATAATACGCTAATATTTAAAGGTGCATCCATTGTGTTTCATAAAAAAAATATTTGGCTTTAATATGTTCCATCTCACCATGTATGTGCTGATTACAATACCAACATATTCACTAAGCTTGCATATCCATCCCTAATCGCCAAATATATCATAATTACTAGTTTCCCATTAAAATCGAGTAACATCATTATGCATGTGCAGAAACCGAAAGTGCACGTCCTATTTACATGCACAGTGGTTATATGACCTATTGAACATGATCAACCCTAATTTGTTATTTTGTCTGTTTTAAATAAGATTTCAAAATTACGTTCTACTCATTGGCGCGCGTCAATCGCGATGCATTAATTGTCCGGTTTTCGATCAGAAATCACTACTTATCGTCATATCGTCAATATACTAAGTCGACTATCATCAAAATGTTAGTTTTCGGTAACAGTCGGTACTTCTCGATTAAGTAACACGATTTATGACGTATGGAATATGTGATAATGTGACCCCCAACAACACAATAGATGCACCTTTTGAACTCTAAAATCACACTTGAAGAGGTTAAATCTGCAATATATAAAGCAAAAAATCTCAAGGCAGCCGGATGTGATGAAATCCCAGCTGAAGCTCTAAAGAATGACAACTGTGTTAATCTACTACTTAAGATATTCACCTATTGTTTTGAACATGGAGTTACACCTAGTCATTGGAGGAAAGGTATAATTACACCCATTGTTAAACCTGGTAGCACTAATCTTAGATGCCCCCTGACATATCGAGGAATAACACTGCTTTCAGTACCTTGTAAAATCTACTGTGATGTTTTAAACCAAAGGCTTTCAAAGTATCTTGAAGACAATAATTTATTAAGAGAAGAACAAAATGGCTTTAGAAAACAGCGGAGCTGTGAAGAACATATACATTATATTCAATAATCCAACATCGAAAATCTGCCAAACAAAGTACTTTTTGTGGATTTATAGATTTAAGAAAAGCTTTCGACAGTGTGAACCGTGATTGTTTATGGTATAAGTTGTGTAAGGCCGGGATCTCAGGAAAAATTTATAACAGTATTAAATCTCTTTATGAAGATGTACAGTGTGCTGTGAAAGTAAACGGATATATGACACCTACATTCAGTGTAAGGAAGGTAGTGAAACAAGGCTGCACCTTGTCCCCCACTTTATTTTCTGTGTTCATCAATGACCTAGCTGAAGATATTAATGCTTTAAATTGTGGAATATCTAAAGAATATGTGTGTTTATCAATTTTATTATTTGCTGATGATATTGTGCTTATAGCCCCAAGTGAAGTAGCTCTACAAGCAATGTTCGATGCTGTGGATAAGTGGTGTTTTTAGTGGCAGTTGCAGTTAAATGTGGATAAATCTAAAGTGATTCATTTCAGGAATAATAATATAACCAAATCAACCACCAAGTTTAGTTGTGGCACAAAGAACATAGAAACTGTAAACAAATATAAATATCTGGGTCTCTGGTTCCATGAACACCTGGACTTAAACTTTACTGCAAAGGAAATTGCCAAATCTGCTAGCAGAGCCTTATCAAGCCTACAAGAAAAATATTTTTATGCTGGAGGTATGCCATATGACACATTCACCAAGCTTTTTGATTCTCTTGTCCAGCCAATATTGAATTATGGTACATCAATCTGGGGTTTTAAGGAACATAGTGCAATTAACTCTGTCCAGAATAGAGCATGCAGGCTGTACCTGGGTGTAAGCAGAAATACTTCAAACTGTGCAGTGAGAGGAGAGCTTGGATGGAAAAGTTGTATCACTAAACAAAGGATTGAAATATTCCGACTCTACTCAAGATTAATCAAACACAACAGACTTTTATTAGATTCATTAAACAGTTGGTCAAAAAGAAGAAAATCTTCCTGGTTATCACGGGTTATCTCCCTTAGTGGAAAACTTGGTATTAATATTATTGAAGCAGAAGAAATTTCAACCACAGGTTTTATTAATAAGGTTAAACAAAGGCTCTATGTGTTAGATAATGAACAATGGTTTTGTGCGCTATGGAACGATAAAAATCAGTTAAATGGGAATAAACTCAGAACTTACAGATCCTACAAGAAAGATCTACTCCCTGAAAGTTATATTTTACAAAATATTCCACGGTATAAGAGAAAATATCTTGCCAAGCTCAGATGTGGATCTCTGGGTCTATCAATTGAATCTGGGAGGTATACACAACCTGCCATACCTCTACATCTACGGAAGTGCCCCTTTTGTGATACTCTAGGGGATGAAGTTCATTTCCTGATTGACTGTCCAATGTATGATGATCTAAGATATCCCTTACTTAGAAGTGACTGTATTCAAGAGAACATTGCGGACCTCTCATCAGCTGAGAAAAACAATAAATTAATGACTTGTGATGGCATCCAGCACCTTTTAGTTGAATGTGTTTTTAACATGTTTATGCGAAGAAGTAGACTTTTAAACAATACATAAAATGTAAAATAAATAAATAATTGTATGTGTAAGGTTGGAGTGTCTGTGGATGTATGTTTTGATGAGTAGGTAAGTGTATGGGTGTGTGAGTATGTATTGTATGCTGATTGATAGAGTATATACCTCAGTGAGTGGCTGAGAGAGTGGATGGATTTGTATCGGTGTGTAAGGGAGTATGTGAGTGTGTTCTGTGAGGGTGTGAATGTGAGCGTTTGGTGGTGGTTGGCGATTGATATGGGTAGACAGTGAGAATGTACATATATAAGTGTAAAGAATGAGGGCTTAGTAGTGGGTGAGTGGCAGAGTATGTATGGCTGGATGTTGGGACCTGATGAATGATGTTGAGTTAATATGAGAGTTTGAAGGGAGTAAGAGTATGTATGCATGATGTATGTATGTATGTTTGTATGTGTGCATCTTAGTATGTGTGTATGTATAATGTGATAACGCGTGGATGTGTAAGAATATGTGTGTAGTGTATACATGTATGTACATACTAATATACTAATGTACTAATGTATGGGTATGTGTATGTATGTGGTGTAGACAGGTACTAATGCACTAATGTACTAATGAATGGATATGTGCGTATATGTATGTATTGTATACATGTACTAATGTATGGATGTATGTATGTATGTAGGTATGTATGTATGCTTGTATCTTAGTATGTATAATGTGCTAACGTATGGATATGCGCGTATATGTGTGTAGTGTATACATGTATGTACATACTAATATACTAATGTACTAATGTATGGGTATGTGTATGTATGTGGTGTAGACAGGTACTAATGCACTAATGTACTAATGTATGGGTATGTGCGTATATGTATGTATTGTATATGTGTATTGTATGTGTGTGTGTGTGTGTGTGTGTGTGTGTGTGTGCGCGCGCGCGCGTGAGTACCTGATACCGTTTGATGTGTGATAGGTAAATTTAGCTGTATGTCTGTTTGTGTGCGTGTGCTTGAATGATATGTAATTCATTGTGGAATGTATGTACTTATCTGTTTTAGATTATTCCTTGATTTGATGCTATTAATGTGATATGAAATGATTTTAGTGTCTCATAGGCCATATGGCCGGGTGCTTTTTAATACTTTATGTATATTTGTATTGCATTATATTGTAAAAGTACGTGACACTTAAATAAACATTTTCTCTCTCTTATTGATGGATGTAAGTAACGTACCAGACTCTATGCCAGACCATTCTATATTTACATGGGAGATCCAGACTCCTGGGTTACTAGCTGAAACTAGAAATAACGACCATAAATTTAGACCTTCCATACCTGTCAAAAGTTACTGCCGGGAGAAGCTTAACTAAACATTTCTACAAGGTGATAATCTTGTTCAAATAATAGAAGCAACCATCGAACGAATCGAACATAAACTTACTGTAAACAAGATAAAGATATCAATCAACCGTATGGTGAATTTTTTAACTTTATATACCGGTGCTGGATAACGTTTCGAAGTACTCAACTAGAAAACATTCCGTCAACAATAACTCTAAAACGTTTTACAAACCTTATTGGAATGATGAATTACAACAGAAATGGAACAGTGTCTGCTCTGCTGAAAAGTCATGGTTGAAGTGCAAATCTTCAAATCGTAAAACTTTAAAACAGTATTATACCCAGGCAAGGAAAACGTTTGTTTGGTTGCTAAGACAATATAAAAGACGATACCAGTTGGATGAACAACAACGTTTACTTGATAAACACAACAACAAAGATTCTAGGTCATTCTGGAAAACTATAGGCAAAATTGGTATATCTCAGGATCGTGGGTCTAAATATATATAAAGGAACAATAAGAGTATTGCATTGATTTGAAATAATGTTGATAATCTTGTCATTGAAGATTATGAAAACATTGATACTACTTTTAAGGATGAATCAACAAAGTAAAGTATACTTGTTATCTGTAATAACATAATTAAAACAGGATTATCTTCTTCCAACTGATCAGCTAACTTAGATTTTAGCTTTATTGAGTAAACTAATTTACTATAACAACTTGTGTTACCTTTGATCTGCAAGATTATCTTTAAAGAGAAAAAGATTTAAACTGTTACTGTACTGTTGCAAGACTTCGAACATGTTTTAACACGTAATAAAATCGCTTATAATCACTATTCACAGATCTGCACCTGCAAAGACGATATTGTTCTAATGTGACATTGTGCTTGTATATATTATAATATATTGTTAAACTTGTTTAATAGAAACACTTGAAAACTGTTATTTTTTCCTGTTACTTTTTTCATAACAAAAACTGTTACTATTTTCCTGTTACTTTTTTCCGAGCACCTAAGAACATGTACGTGCCTATCTTCTAATTTGTGTGTTTAAACGTGTTCCTTTGTCGAATTGAGTGAAAGCCTGTTATCAGTTATTATTTTTTTTTTCTTCTCTTCCTATATAACCCCACTGTGTCAGGGTATCTCGCTTCATTCTCGTTCACCCAGCAGCTTTTGTTTTAGGTTTCCAGATTAGTGGAGCGAGATAATCCCTTAGAAACAAAAGGTGTACTTTTAATTTTGTTCCCTGTGAGATTTGGTCACATGGGTTGTTTGGTCAAAAATAAGTTTTGCAGAAATAACTGTCATACAACGAATAAGGAACATGAATAATAAATATATTCAGACATGGCAATTATATCCTTCATGTTACATGAAACGTCCATATGTTGATTGAATGACAAGTCAATTAGGAAAAAGTTGTATTGCCATTTTGACAAAAACTTTGGAAAATGGTGTTTGGTAACATATGCTTGATAGGTTTTTGCATTAGTCAATAGAACTCGTCTTTGACAAAAACTAAAACATGGACCTGATAACCCTTGGTATAAAAAGGCATAGGTTTCGATTGTTTCTTCTAATTAAGAACAAACTTGTCTCTTCTAATCTGTCTGTTGTCTACGGCATGGTTGAGGTTGTCTCTTAAAGATGTCAATGGACCATCTGTGTTGATGGATAACTGCATTTAACCACTTATGTACATTGTTGGTGTCTTGTGTTGCAACAAGAAAAAGATATGTTGCAACAAGACTACTTAACTTCGTAAATATTTCTGATAGACAACTATCCAACACCCTAGATTTGATTGTTTTTAAGAAACCAAACTCATAGTCTCAACAATTTCAAAAGTTCAGAAACCTGAACAACAACATGCTGAGATAATTTTCACTTTTTTATATGATGGTACTTGAAAATATCCTGTTTTAGCCCACCGCCGTTTTGACACATGGTAACATGTACTCTTGTACCACCAAAGGTGTTTTTGCAAAAATAAGGTGAAGATGAAGAAGGAGTCAGGTTAACACTTGCTGATGAGTGCTTATCTGTGATGAGCTGTTGTCACTGATCGGGTTGCTGGCTGGACCATTTCTCACGGGGTAAAGAAACATTTGCACAATCAATCAAGCGTAACTCTTAATCTACCCAACCTGTGTCTGTTAATGAAACATCGTAACTCTTCACAGTCTTGGAATCGCACCAAAAGTCGTTAGATAAGATAGAGAAAAGAGTTGAAAGATCATCACAATCTAGGAATCGACCCCAATCGTCTGTTAATGAAACATCGTAACCCTTCACAGTCTTGGAATCGCACCAAAAG
This sequence comes from Gibbula magus, assembly GCA_936450465.1. Classification (NCBI taxonomy): domain Eukaryota; kingdom Metazoa; phylum Mollusca; class Gastropoda; order Trochida; family Trochidae; genus Gibbula; species Gibbula magus. Next base: position 29,971,132 of record OW388298.1, on the reverse strand, counting down.
TCGTTAGATAAGATAGAGAAAAGAGTTGAAAGCTCCTCACAATCTAGGAATCGCCCCAAAAGTTGTTATAATGACACACAAATGAATGGTTAATATAGGAACATCAAATCTGAACTCAAAATTGATATTGAATAACAGCTCCGATGACATTTCGTCTGTTGTGGTTGTTGTCTGTCATGTACGATATGTGTGCGTGATGCATATGCTTGTCATACGTTCCACATAAGGACAATGCGCTGTGCGATTGCAAGGAACACGGTTAGAATGCGTATAATGTGTTGACATTAAATTTTGTTTTGAGTTCAGCATGCGTGCTATATTCGGTGCAAGTACGCTATGTGTATTCATATGTGGTTCGGGAGAACAGCAAATACTGCGTATGGAGTACATACCCACTACGTATTGATAACGTACGTGTACCGCACGCGACTGATGGGAAATCGATGTATTGCGAATGAATAACTTATGATTTGCGTATCATCGTACGCAACATAGTTTTCAGCATGTCCAAAAACTTCATGCGTATAAAAATGGTCTATGCGTATGCCGACATATAAGAAATGACATAAAACTCTAGGATGCCAATGAGCGGCGTATATTGCGTACGGCCGCGTATGAAAGATATATTAAAACGCAACTCAGATGAAATGACATACGCAGAAGTGTGACAGGGGCTTAAGATCGAATTACGGTAATTCCGTTCCAACTACGGCAGTTCCGTTCGAAGTATGACAATCCGTTTTTAGTACGTTAGTACTCCGTCCATTTTCAGAAAGGGGAGAATGTTGGATACGTCCAACATTCAAGCGCATCCTTTCCTTTTTTAGTCCGTCCGAGCCAGTTCATAAAGTTCGCAAAGGGTTGCCATTACATGTACAGTGCCGTGCCATAAGTTAACGGACGGTGACGTTATTTCCATAGACTTGCATGTTAATATAGTCTAGGATAAATAATTTTCATAGATAGGATTTTTTGTCCGATTATATTCACATTATCAAGGTTGTGAGGAATCATCTTGGCTACACCCTCATAATTTATGTTTAATTTTCCATTTCCATTATAGGTAATTACAGTAATTTGATCAACAAATATACGTAATTGTGAAAAATTTAACATGGCGATCTATGGGAAAGTTTTGATTTAATGTACATATGCAGGTAAATCGGATAAATCTACGTGAAATTGAAGTCAGAAAATAAAATTTATATTATGTACTTCAAGCTGAAATGATTTCAAATAAAGATGAGAAATTTGACATTGATACAATGAGAACTTATTTTATAATAATTATTTGTCCTAGACTAAATTAACATGCACGTCTATGGAAAAAAAACATCACCGTTCGTTAACTTATGGCTGTACGTCCATTCTGTTCTCGGACAGTTCGAACCCGTTCTAAAAAACTTCAGGAACGTGGTGAGAACGAGTTTGGTGTAAATGGCCTATTATGAACGGGCAATGTTATCCCATCTAAACGTGGTACCAACTGTCAGAGGACGAGATAAAGACTAGTGGACTTTCTGAGAACTGTCTGTAAATGTACTTGGATCGTAGTATGAAAATTTATGCACAAAGGTTACCCGTTCCTGTCCCGTTCGAGGTCGTTTTACAATAATTGTAATGAGAACTACCTTGGTGTTACTCAGGCATTAGAAATACCCTGGGCGCAAGGTCGCCTTCTCTCTTTGCTGTACGATAACTCAGTGCTATAAGAGTATCTCAAATAAATATATAACTATATATATAATATATATTAGTAAGAAATATACATGTTTACTTTAACATTATAGGCTTGCAATCGTGCATGATACTTTAAATCCATTCAATTACTGAATAGGGCAATGTCGGCGCAGCAACCACAGACAAGGAACAACATTCCAACTGCGACGTGCAGACTATGGAAACATTTGTGTGCGCAAATGTAACCTGAAATTACGTATTCGCATGTATATGCTTATATTGTTATTCATTAAACGGACACTACGTGATTTCATGAAATGTTATTTAGATGTGATACATATCAATATATCATAAAATATCAAATGCCCCGACTCTCCTCCAAATCATCTCATTCGACGCCAAATATTTGACAATAACTTGCTTTCAATGAAACTCGAATAGCGGCTTAATACACGATGAGAAGCCGAATTCATGCGCCCTAATTACAAGCATACCAGTTTTATGTTCATTTAACAGAACCAACCAATATCTGTCCCTCTATCTGCTTCATATAAATATAACATGGTTATATTTGGGATACAAATACCTTCAATAATACAAATTCTCGTACTTTTTCGGGCCGAGTCCCATGCGGGATTCAAACCCACGCCCTCAGAGTAAGGCAACTATCGCCAGCATTGACTTTACCAACAGCTTACCACATGATCATTTCGCCTCGACAAGAATCGAGGTCCAACAATCGATAGTTAAGCTAATTTTATATTCAATACCCCTCTGATAGACGTAACTTTGGCGCAGTTCCCAAGGCTGAATGCATTGTGGTCGTGTGGTAAGCATGGGACTCGGCCTGAAATAGTACAAGAATTTGTACTATTGAATGTAGTGTTGTCCCAAATATAACCATGTTGTATTTCTTCACTATCTAAATGGCAAGTATTTCTAATGCTTGATATAAGTTTTCAAAATTGCCTTGACGCGCGCCAGCCGCGGAACATTGTCCAGTTTTCTATCATAATCACGACTCAACATCTTAATAATGTAAATATACTGAACAGATTGGCACTTAAAGGGTAATTTTCGACAATAGTCATTACTTCTCGATGAAATAACACCCTTGCTAACTTTTGACCTATGTTACTACAATAACATACGGACTGTCCCTTTAAGTTGCCATCCTAAACCTTTCTTAAATAAATCAACCGATATATATATATAGAATATAGGTGTAGTAAGTTAATGATTGGTATAAATATCTATAAATAATATATAATGTGTGATGTAAGTATGGCTTTTAAATATGTACACACGATTAAGCAACATCAATAAGTACAAATACTGAAAATACTCTGTAATAATTCAGATTTAGATTATCGAGGCGTATCCACAACGAGACAAAATATGTTAGTCATGCTTCATAACTGACTTCATTAGTAACACTATTTATTACGTAGCAATAGATAATAGAGTGTACCCTATGAACATAAAGACAGTTAACACAATGATAGAGATAATTCAACAAATTACAGCATTGCCTAGTAAGCATTTGCCACTGATATGTGAAAAATAAAAGATTGAAAGAGCTAAATATGAGCGTAAATATATCAGATTATGCTTATTTACTCATAATCCTAATAAGATTTTATTTATTGGGAAATAAATCTTATGCTAAAGATTATGCTTATTTACTCATAATCCTACTATTGCATAAAGGTTGTATTTAATGAATATGAATTTATTGTAAATAGATAGCTCGCCCGATGCGTGTGGAAGATGCTAAATGTAAGGTAACATAACTTCAATCTACGATGGCAGCTTGATTCAATACGAAAATTAAAGTTTATTGAATATTGAATGATATAACAGAAATTATTTATTACTGCACTTTGAAATCATTAACCACTTAAAATCCCTTAGCGCTACAGAGGTCGGCCTTCCCTCATGTGGCTGGCTGCATACTGCTAACCTCTCATTTTTCCGTGTAACCGGGGACATCTGCTAACCTCGCATTTTCCATGTAACCGGGGACATGTGTGTATCGGCGCGAAATACCAACAAATGCTATTCCCTTATGATGTGTGTAAGTGTTTATGAAATTTTACAGGCAAACGGGACAAAGTACTGTCCGGGCCAAAAATACATTTCCTAGGTTTAAAAAGGCGGAAAGAAGCATAGGGAAGGGTTCTGTTAAGCGGGGACGTCCCCGGTTGAGTGTGTGTCCCCGATTGAAGGGTGTGTATAGATACAACTGTCCCCGGTTGCCACCTTTAACAAACACACACACACACACACACACACACACACACACACACACACACACAAACACCTCACGGGCTCCAGAGCCCATGGCTCCATTTTTTCAAGTACGCATTTTCCATTCCGAAAGGCATCGTTAAGGTGCATCCATTTTGTTTCATAAAATTTCATTTGGCTTTAATACGTTCCAACTCACCGCACGTTCTGTCTACAATACAAATAAATTCACTTGGCGTGAATATTTATCGCCAATCGCCAAATATATCATAATTACTAGTTTCCAATTAAAATTTAGTAACATCATTATGCATGTGCAGAAACCGAAACTGCACGTCCGAGATACATGCACAGTAGTTATGTGACCTATTAAACGTTATCGTTAACAACTCAAAATTTTCTTTGTGTCAGTTATAAATAAGATTCCAAAATTACGTTTGACACATTGACGCGCGCCACACGCATTGCATTATCCGGTTTTCGATCCGAAATCACTACTTTTACCTTCATATCGTCAATATACTAAGTCTACTATCATCAAAACGGTGGTTTTCGGTAACAGACGGTTCTTCTCGATACAATAACACCATTTATAATGTTTGCAATATGTGACCCCCATCAACACAATGGATGTACCTTTAATGTGATGTTAATCCGAAGTTGCATTTTTTTATAGTGAACATTGTATAAACAAACTTCTTATATCCCACATTGTGTATCAGCATGTCCAACATTCCAAAATGTTCATAGATCAGACAAAGTAAAAAAAAAAAAAATTGCAGCCAAAAATAAAAAAAACCCCTTAAATTTTGACTTTTTAACTACAAATTATGCAATAAAATAAACCAAATAAGGGATTTTGTATGCCGAAGACATGTATTATGTAGACATGCATTTGAAATACCTAAAAAAATCTTGCTATTTTCAGCATATCATTATTTATTTAGCTTAGAACTGAATTTCACGAAGATTTGTCGGCCATTTTTGATTTTAGGTCACGTGACCAGGTTCCCGCGGTCCAGAAAATTGGATCCTAGGCAAAATGAATATCTACATGCCTAATGATCATTCATGCCAAGTTTCATACTTAAAGCCAATTTTTTTTCAATTTTGACACTAAGGGACTCCACTATTACGAGTAACTGTTGTGATGATCAGATGGGAACAAGTTTTCTCGGAAACATATTTTTTTACATTTTGAATTCATTTCATGTACATTTTTATTGTGTCTCATGAGACGAAGAGCGACAGGTCGTCATATATTCTATGATTGTGCATTTTTTATTTCTGTATATTACCTTAGCATTTTATCTCACTAGCGTTATATGGAGACATTTTTAGCTCATCTAGCCTGAAATGGACCTTGTTCCGAGGATAAAATTTGCAAAATAGTAAATCTGCCGGGATACGAACAGGTTATATAGATTCCTCGCCACAACTTACCAATCACATCATAGATTTCAAACGGTAGCTGTTTTGAAAGCATTCGGAACAGACAAAAGGATAACTGTTTGGAGTTATCTGCCCCTAGTTTCTCGCACCGAAAACATTTGTTGGACGTCTTGTGATTGGTTTACTGAATTTCGTCAGAACATCGGAGTCTACGAGCTGTTACCAGACGGTTTGACGTGGAAATCTCCGAACGATATGAGTTCGTATCCCGGTATATGCACTATTTTGCACATTTTCCCCGCGGAATACAGTCGGTTTTAATCAGACTGCATTTTTAGCTCATCTAGCCTGAAAGGCCCGATTGGCGTATGGCATGGCATGTCCGTCTATCCGTCCGTCCGTTAACTTTTCGCTATTTCGACTTCTTTTCCAGAACCACTGGCCCTTTAGGAAAATGACATTTTGTATACAGACTCCTTGGACAATGGAGATTCTAATTTGTAGATTGACAACTCTGTGGCCCCAAATAATGGCCTCACAGGCCATGACTTGAACAATTATTTTCATCTTATTCTCAAGATTGAAAACGCCTAGATGGATGAAATGTTGTGTACAGAGTCTTTAGTAAATGGGGATTCGAAATAGTAAATTTGGAGACGTTGTGGTCCCAAATAAGAGCCTTACAGGCCATGACCTATTTTCCTCTTCTTCTCCATTATGAAAGGCCCTAGAGAGTTGAAATGTTGTGAAACGACTCCTTTTCCAATAGGATATAAATTGTAGATTTGGAGACCCTGTTGCTCCAAAATAAGGGTCACAGGGGTCATAAACATAAAACATTTATTTTTACTTATCTCAAGTATGAAAAGTACACAATATTTGTTAATATTTCGAACCTTGCATAGTGTAGCTTCGCTGGCATTTAAGTGAAATACATGTGTCCTTGTATCGAAAATAATAATTCGCTTATTATCAACCGTTTGAGTAAGAGTATTTCACTTCTAATATCGTGGCTGCTAGTATTACGCCATGTGGATGTGCACTGCGGTGAGCAGCGGCTGAAAGTAGCGAACCATGGGTGGTACTGCGCTGAAATTCAGTGTAGCATTGCACCGAAAGCTTACTAAGTGTAGGTCTCTACTGCAGACAAAGTTGCCGTGCCCCTGGCGGGATTCGACATCCGTCCGTCCGTAATCATTTCGTTTCCGGAGCAGAACTCGATAACCGTTCATGATATCTTTCTGAAACTTTCCATGTGTATTACCCACCAATTGAAGTGGTGCCTTTTGATATTTTCAGATTTCTGAAAATTTTATTTTGGGTCGTTTCCATAGAAACATGTTGAATTTGGACTTTGTTCAGAGACAGGTTCGTTTCCGGAGCACAGCTCCAAAACCGTTCATCATATCTTCCTGAAACTTTGCATGTGTATTACCCACTAACTGAAGTGGTGCCTTTTGATATTTTCAGATTTTTTTTTCTGTTTCCATAGAAACATGAGAGGGATGTTGGTTGTTGTCGATTTTGACTGTTTCTGGAGCAGAAGTCTAAAACCCTTAACATACCTGAAACTCAGCATCTGTAATACCCACTAACTGAAGTACGGTAGTAGATACACAAGTATCTGTCAAAGATGTGTTTTACAAATTTTGTGGAACCGGTGGGATATGTCATCTTCTGATGACTCTTGTTTGTAAAAGACTTCTCATCTTCTTATATCAGATACACTGACGGGCAAAAGAAATTATATGGCTCAGTTGTATTTATCATATGTATAATTTTCAATGTGGAATATCTCGAGTTTTCGACGTCGTATTCAAAAACGGACAAGTTTGTAAAATTAGTCCAAAATAATAAATCAGTCAAAGAATACCTCTACGCGGTTTGAATTTTTTATTATTAAAATTTCAAATTTAAATTTTGAAATTCCCCCAAATTAATTTTTATAAAACACAATTGTTCATCGACATATAACACATACTCTGAGTGAAAATAAATAAATGTGCTTCGTCCGTTGGTGTAAATTTGATTTCTTACCCCTGTCTACTTTAGATAATGATGTTTTAGTTAATTAATTAAACAGTCACCAATTAAGTTATTCAAACTACTGCCGAAAGGTGTTATTGTAATGCATCTCATTTCTTTAAAATATTGAATTAATCGAAAACAAGTGAGTGTTATAATTTCTTTTGCCCGTCAGTTTATATTACCTTTCAGTTATTGAAATTAAAATACCCTTGTTGACATATTTTATATCATAAGACCCTTGGGCGAGATTTGTTATTTCATGTACTGCTGACTTTGATTGAAGAAATGAATCAGCAGGGTACGCCACTCCAAAGATTAAATTTTCAACATTCAATAATAGAACAAGATATCAAAACGAAAAAAGAGTATCTTCCTAGTTCTACACTGTAGCTCTAAAACTTAAGTATAACAATAGAATTCATTCACGATATAGAGGATATCTGTCTTTTCTTGACTAATACCAGGTTTATCTCATCGAGTGAGGTAGAAAGGTGATATTTTCACGAGTGGCGCAGCCACGAGTGAAAATGTATAACTTTTCTACCTCACGAGATGAGATAAACATGGTATTTGTCAAGAATTGACGGATATTCTATTTATTATATGATATTATCCATGTAATTACGTCCGAAAAGGGTCGTTTTCATGCCAAGCGGCCGCAAGGAACAGCCCGTCACCACAGTAACACTGTGACGTCATAAGCCAAATCGCCGCGCGAGACCATTGTTTTATTACGTCAAATTATATCAGTCACCGTTCGCAGTGAAAATATAAGTTATTTTCACTGTAGCTTGATAGACAGTTTATTTCACTGATAAATCCCAGTATTTCACTGCTCGTCATTTAATAAATCACAATATCACGATGTCACGATGTCACGATGTCACGATATCACGATATCTTGGTAGAAGTATGAGAATAAATACAAGTAAAGCACTAATTAAACTCAACAGGGTCGTGTTCAAGAGAGGTTTCAAAGTAATCGCTCACTTAGCGATTACTTTTAAACCTCTCTTGAACGCGACTGCTCAATGTAGCGCTACGTAGCAAAGCGAGCGAACTTTGAGGTTTTGCACCGTGTCGTTCAGGAGAGAATGAGCGCTACTGTGATGGTACGGACCTCTGGTTTAGCGTGATCTATTTTAAGGCATTTCCCATGTGAACCCTGTGATTTCTACACAAGATTTCAGCATTATGCTTCACGTTCTTCATAAGAGGTAAACAGGTGCATCTATAAAATATGTATATGACTTGTATATGAGTTGTTATTCAATTCAACACACTTTCAAACATTGCACTAAAACATGCTGCATTATGGAAATACAAATGCCATAAATGGCACTACAATCTGTTTACGACATGTCTGAAATTTGCAAAATATCCTTTTTACATTTCCCTCCCCATGCCATCCTCTGTTACCAAGGGTTTTATATATGCTCCGTTTCTCTCCACTATATCACCCATGAGAAATTTCATCAGAGAAATCTGTACTCAAATTACCCGCCCATTGCCGGCGTAAGCCAATCAAACCGCTACGCAGCCTGGACCTGCGAGCCAATGACAATTCATATCACTTCGTTGCAAAGCACGCGACGTCATTTTGTTAGCCACCCGCCACCGGTTATCTCCCTTGATCCATTCCGTCATATCTTATTGAGTATTTTCTTTGGTTACTGACTTCGTCACGCCGGTCAAGGGCGGGTAATTTTAGTACAGATTTCGCTGACAGAGTTTCCCATGGGTTATATAGTGGAGAGAAACGGAGCATATATAAAACCCTGGGTAACCGAGGATGTCCCCATGCTAACATCCCGAAACTATTTCTCCATCCACTCTAGCCTTAACCGACACCTTCTCACTGATTATGAATATCACGAATTTCGCCTATGGTTAGGTTTTGTTACTCAAACGGTTGAGGGGGCGGGATAGCGCAGTGGTTAGCGCGTTCGGATCAAGAGGTCCGGGGTTCGAATCCCGCCAGGGGCACGGCAACTTTGTCTGCAGTAGAGACCTACACTTAGTAAGCTTTCGGTGCAATGCTACACTGAATTTCAGCGCAGTACCACCCATGGTTCGCTACTTTCAGCCGCTGCTCACCGCAGTGCACATCCACATGGCGTAATACTAGCAGCCACGATATTAGAAGTGAAATACTCTTACACAAACGGTTGATAATAAGCGAATTATTATTTTCGATACAAGGACACATGTATTTCACTTAAATGCCAGCGAAGCTACACTATGCAAGGTTCGAAATATTAACAAATATTGTGTACTTTTCATACTTGAGATAAGTCAAAATAAATGTTTTATGTTTATGACCCCTGTGACCCTTATTTTGGAGCAACAGGGTCTCCAAATCTACAATTTATATCCTATTGGAAAAGGAGTCGTTTCACAACATTTCAACTCTCTAGGGCCTTTCATAATGGAGAAGAAGAGGAAAATAGGTCATGGCCTGTAAGGCTCTTATTTGGGACCACAACGTCTCCAAATTTACTATTTCGAATCCCCATTTACTAAAGACTCTGTACACAACATTTCATCCATCTAGGCGTTTTCAATCTTGAGAATAAGATGAAAATAAGTGTTCAAGTCATGGCCTGTGAGGCCATTATTTGGGGCCACAGAGTTGTCAATCTACAAATTAGAATCTCCATTGTCCAATAAGTCTGTATACAAAATGTCATTTCCCTAAAGGGCCAGTGGTTCTGGAAAAGAAGTCGAAATAGCGAAAAGTTAACGGACGGACGGATAGACGGACATGCCATGCCATACGCCAATCGGGCCTTTCAGGCTAGATGAGCTAAAAATGCAGTCTGATTAAAACCGACTGTATTCCGCGGGGAAAATGTGCAAAATAGTGCATATACCGGGATACGAACTCATATCGTTCGGAGATTTCCACGTCAAACCGTCTGGTAACAGTTCGTAGACTCCGATGTTCTGACGAAATTCAGTAAACCAATCACAAGACGTCCAACAAATGCTTTCGGTGCGAGAAACTAGGGGCAGATAACTCCAAACAGTTATCCTTTTGTCTGTTCCGAATGCTTTCAAAACAGCTACCGTTTGAAATCTATGATGTGATTGGTAAGCTAATTGACTGGGCTTTGGTTGCGCTAAACTGGTTCGGAACACACGCCTATACGGGATGTTCTCACCCCTTGTGGCGAGGAATCTATATAACCTGTTCGTATCCCGGCAGATTTACTATTTTGCAAATTTTATCCTCGGAACAAGGTCGATTTCAGGCTAGATGAGCTAAAAATGTCTCCATATAACGCTAGTGAGATAAAATGCTAAGGTAATATACAAAAATAAAAAATGCACAATCATAGAATATATGACGACCTGTCGCTCTTCGTCTCATGAGACACAAAAAAATGTACATGAAATGAATTCAAAATGTAAAAAAATATGCCTGGATGTAATTGTTTCCGAGAAA